>JARLTB010000030.1:670000-1340000 GCA_030141615.1 Unio pictorum | reverse complement strand
TGACCGTTTCAAGCACGTGTTACTTACTCTGCGTGACTGTTGTAAGTGTTTTCTACTCAACATACCTTGTGTGACGATTACTGCCATATGGATGTAAACGATGACGACTAACTTTGATAAAACATCAGCATTCTTGACCTTCATTGTTGCCTGAGCTGTGACACATGTATGAATTGACGGCTTTCATGTAATTAATTTGGTTGTAAAAAAATATGAATTGGCATTAGCAAAACATGATATCATTGTTGATTGCGTCCACTTGAAATATGTCAGATTTTGGAGGAAAATATCCCATTCATTTATTAAATACCCACTATATCAGGATATGTTATTATCGATTTCAATTTCCGGAAAGCAGTACATCACTTATTTGCAGAAACTAATTTGAAATATACTCATTTGTGTTCAGTTGTTTTCTTCCTGGTCGGATGAAATAAATTTCCCGTGTCTGACATGAAACAAAACTGTAGATCAGTAAATACATGAAAGTGAAAACCCATTGTTTAATAACCGAGTTAGATTTATTTATTTGATAACCATTTTGATTTATTATTGTTGCTGAAATAAGACATGAATTTATGAATATATATTCTGACGATTTTCCAGAGTGAAGCAGCTTGGAGAAATGTTTCTCGCTTATGAGGTCCACAGAAAATCAAAATATCACCATTGGCTATTTCAATAGAAGATAACGAAAATTCCTGAACATGTTTTGAAAAAAACTGATCTCAACTATGTGGACTTTTGCCGTCATCGTTGATTACTACTTTCAGCAAATACCGAATAGATTTGTCATGCTGTTTGTCACGGAACTGTATAAACCCTTTCATTTATTAAATGCATGTACTTGAGTTTCGTTATTGGCGTACAACGATACCTGCAGGTGATTCATGTATATTGTATCGTATTTCAAAATAGTGAATTCAGTCCCTCCTATGCCGCACGTGCAAAGTGCTTTCGATAGGAACAGTATAAATATTTCACCGTATGTAAAGCTCGTTACATTACGGATTGGCTTGGGGACCATCCATAAATGACGTCACACGATTTTGGCCGATTTTGACCCCCCTCCCACCTCCTCGTCACACGTCATCACAAAAAGTTAGACCCCCTAAAATATGACGTCACAAAGCTCTGCTCTCCCCCTTTCCCCGAAAAAACCGTATTTCCTATTTGAAAATTAACATGTTTCAAATCACTACATTGTAGTATGAATTTTGTGTGACGTTGCACTCTGATATTGTAGGAGAAAACATGTATTAAAAAGGAGGACCTGGAAAGCTGAAATAGGCATAAATGTCTTGCGAAATATTCATCGTCTAGCTAAAACTGCAGATTTTCAGAATATTGTATTCAAATTCTGCAATAATTATCAAATAAAGTAATAATAACTAAAACAAAATACTTTGAAACTTTGTAGTAGATCACAGAATTCTCAGGGTTTGCCACAGGCACTTTTTTGGAGTTTTTTTTATCGGAATATGATGCTTGCTTAGCCCAAAACGGCAGAAGTGATCCTTTTTTTGTGGCGGGAATTGTTTTTAATTCTTGCAACCAGTGATCAACTTTAACTTGCAAATCTGCAAGATTTTTGTATATATTCCATTTCAGTTTTGAACCACTTCTCCTTGGCAAGTCGTTCTGCTCTTGATATGCCAGCACATACGCCTCAAAAAGACACTAGAACATTTTACTTTTATCTTTCGTGGCGGTTAATTCCTAACCACCCCCATCCCCCCAAAAAAATTGAGATTATTATTGGTGCCATATAAACATTAATTTATTCTCTTGTAAAATAAACTTTATATAAATAAACTTTAATTATTACATTTCTTAAATGTAAGATGTTTTATAATTGAAATCTTAAAAATATCAACCTTTATAAAAATATTATTTTTCTATCAAACCTATAAATTATTTACTTTTCTATCAAAATTTTTAAATTTAATTTTATAGCACAAAAAAGTTTAAAATTTTAAAAGTTTGGCGAGAAAAAGATCATTTCAAGCTTGCTTTGTTGACACCAGCAGACTGGAAACGGAAAATTGCTGTTTGGACAAAGCTATTATTGGGGCTTTTAGGGGTGTTGATATTCCGAAGACGAGTCCATTTTAATTTGAGCTCATGCCCCACATGCGTGAAGCTACTTAAAACGTCATTAAATAAATTGTAAGCAATCAAAATATTAAGTTGAACGTTTATTAAAGTTACGCATTTTGATGTGACGTCACCTGTCTTCAACACCCCTTCCACCTCGTCACACATTGTCACAAATGTGTGACCCCCCTTCCCCCCCCCCCGTAGGTGCGTGACGTTATTTATGAACGGCCTCTTGTCAGTCAGCGGTCTACTATAAGGACTTGCACATCTTCAGCTGTATGAGCTGTGTATAGCTGTGTAGAGCTATGTAGAGTGGTGTAAGCCTTTGTAGAGCGGTGTTGTGTAGAACTGTGTAAAGCTGTCCAGCGTCTGGAGGGTTTAGAGTATAGAGTGTCCGGTGTTCTTCGGTAATCTCCGATTTTCTCTTCGTATTTTGTAGAGTAATTTGTTTGTATTTTTCATTATTAAGTTTATGCGTTCTTATGTTAATTAATCCAATGTTTGGATTTAATTTACACACATATATTCATAATTAATTCCTCATTCAAGTCATTCATTATTAAACATTGTATTGATATCGTCGTCAAATGTGTTCTTTTGTGAATCCGGAAATCCCAGCCGGTTATCTTGTGTCACTGATAGCAGTTTAAAAACATTATCAACATCTTCTACAACTAAAACACAAAGGTATGAAGCAAAATTTATCAAAGACACACACATTCCGGTAACATATAATATGTGTTTGCAGAAGTGTGAAAGGAAAGGCAAACTATGTTTCTCATTCCAATATTTAGTAATTTCGGTGTATTGAACCTGATAAAGATGTTTATCTTAGTTATATATCAAAAATTCAAAATTGGATGTCAGTGTCCTATATTATATAGTAGTCAATCGCATGTCATTACAAATTCAAATTCCTAATCCTTAGTCAAAGTCATTACACAATCAATTAGTTAATTGCAGGTCATTACAAATTCCAATAGTTAATCACATACATTCCAGACTTAACTAGTTACTCCCTATCATTACACAACCTGAGACATTCCATTGGAAAATCCCAGCTATTTTACAATCTACTGGTTGATTAGAAATCATTGCAAAATCAAGTCGTAAATCGCAAGTATAACATAATTAATTAGTAAATTAAATTTCATTATAAAAGCATTAGCTAATAGAAGTCATTCCAAAACTCAATAGTTAATCCCAAGCTTTCTCCATGTTATGTTTATTTAATACAATGTTAGAATCTTTTATATTCTTTTTTTCATTACATGCTGTTGTAATCATTGTATGTTTAACTTGATCTTGTCCAAAAATTGAGTTTAATTCTTCTTGATATGAATTCACTGTTATTCTGTTAACAACTAATACATCGCTGAAATATTTTCTGTGTAATGACTTAGTATTAGGATGATTATTAATAGAAGAGGAAAATATGTTTATTTGAGTGTGTGTCTTGATTTTGCGATTCCCTTACTGTATTTGACATAGTCCATGTTCTATTTGAAATTTAGCATTAGGTTTCTAATAATAACTAACATTTTTGTTTGTTGTGTAAACATAATGATCATTCTATAAGGCTATTTTCCATTAGGTAATAGTGTTTTTTAGAAAATGCTAATCGTGATTTGAGATCAAGCAGATAACAATATGATGTTGTAACTGTGATGATATTGTAGTCGTGCTTTAAGATCTAACATTTTTATATTGTATTTATTATATGTTGTGTCAGGTTGGGGTGGAATTTATTTACTTCGAAGTATTGAATTCAAGTGAATAGTATCTAGAGTCTGAAGCAAATGAAACTGAAATTAAAGAGCGCTCCTGGAGGTCACAAGGCAGAGTAAGCGCCGTCACGAACACAAACTAACTCTTGAATATAGAGCAGACGAATATCCGAATCTGGGCCAATAGCTACGAACATTTATAAGTGATAGAGGTAATAGAATGGCCATCACATACGTCAATCCAGATCTTCTCGTAGCAATTATTGATAACACGTCGATTGTGATCGTGTAATACACTAGATGACCTACAGATAAACTTTATCGAAACAAGACTATCATCTTTCAAACTTGGCGACATATCTACAGCTTCTTTCAAGACGATACAGGTCATTAGATGGCAAACGTCACATAAAGAACGGACCTGTGAAACTGTCAAGAGCTGACAATACCGCACACATCCGTCACAAAGACGGAGTATTTCCGTTTGCATCTATGTCTATGAAATATGTTCTGTGTTTAGAATAAACGTGTGCATTCTCCTCAGCCAAGACGTCAAGGCTAAAGTTCCACTTGGGAATTCCGGAAGCGATGAAACAGGTGCCTATACATATTCATATCGAGTATACAGTGCGTCTTTGCTGCCTGTGTCGTGACTCTAGGAAATTTAGTCGACGGTGTAACATACTCCAGTCATATTTATATTGGAATGCGCTCACGGGAACATGGGAGCAGTACAGCTTCTACGCACGGTCATGATATGGAACGTCTGCTCTCAATTCCAAGTTTCCAGCCAGTGATGTGCACAGCTGATGGCCGTGTGAAAGCATTAGTGGTCGTGGCGAGTGTTGGTTGGCCCGATGTGAATCAAAGATTTGGTAAATCTCTACAGGGTGCATCCGCAAGTTGTGTTGACTTGCGAAAATGATGTGCACTTGACAAGCACTCACGCACCACATTGTTCAGCCTACAAAAGAGCTGCGCGCCGGATAACTCCAATGAGTTGAGAGTTAACGGAACTAGTGCTCACTCATGATCATTACGGGTCACATCTCAATGCATCAAGAAAAACAATCGACGCGGAGTTAGAAAAACACAACTTTGAGAAATCAGGAAAACACTGGAAGAGGTATGGTCCACAATCGTATTAGATAAGCATGTTTTCCATGCAGAATAAATTGACCCAACAGAGTGTGAATCACCCATTGAACGAAACATCAGATAGGTCACACGTCACGTCAAGTAGTGTTAATATTTTCTGCAGATCATTACGTGTGAGGGTTTCAGCCGCTGTCGCCCACGGCGTAAATCACGGAAAACTTACTTTCCTGAACGTTTCCTGCCCGGACTGCTGTCGTACTGACACATTCTACAGCTGGTCTTAACATTCCTGATCCCGAATTGGTAGAGAATCTGACGCATTTGTACTACAGTTCACTTGCTCAGAGAATAGCTTTCAGATCGTCAAACGATTCTTTTAACGCGTCATTTGATATGTACTGTTCGTCACTTCCACAACCTGAAATTTTCAAGCACACGTTCCGTGTGCGGCGTGCATCTGTCGTTGTGGTCATGTATAAAAGGACACCTGCACATTCACACTAATCAGAATACTGACAGTGAGAACAATGAAAAGCTGGATGATGACGTCAGCGATACTGTGCATATTGAAACGGCGGTCCAGCAGAATGCAGCTAATGCTGCTCTGCTTCAGCCTGACATTAGGCCTTTAGACTATTTATCTATCGTACCTTACCTGCTGACGATATTCCTATAATACTTAACCTGCTTACGATATTCCTATAATACGTAACCTGTTGATAATCCTATACTACGTAACCTGTTGACGATATTCCTATAATACGTAACCTTTTGACGATATTCCTATATTATGTAACCTGTTGACGATATTCTTATAATACGTAACCTGTTGACGATATTCCTATAATACCTAACCTTATGACGATATTCCTATATTACGTAACCAGTTGACGATATTGTTATCATACGTAACATGTTGACAATATTCCTATAATATATAACCTGTTGCTGATATTCATATAATACGTAATCTTTTGACGATATTCATATACGACGTAAACTGTTAATCCGATCTGGTGGTCTAGTGGTTAGATCGTCCGCAGCGGAAGCGGGAAGTTGTGGGTTCGATCCCCGGCCGAGTCATATCAAAGACTTACAAAAATGGTGCAAACAGCTGCCTCGCTTGGCGCTCAGCATTAGTAGGTTAGTGTTATGTATGGTCGGCCTGATGTCAGGATAATGTGACTTGGCGGGACATCATGCTACATGTCTGCGGCATGATGCCTCAGTGCTAGACATCACTATAAACTGCCTCACTGCAGACATCGTTGCGAAAAAAAATTTGACTGAAAAATTGTTAAAGCTACGTCAAAAATCCTAATCAAACAAATAAACGAAACCTGTTGAGGATATTCCTATAATACATAACCTGTTGAAGATATGCCTTTAATACGCAACCTGTTGACGATATTCCTATAATACGTAACCTGTTAAACTGCTCCGGTGGCCTAGTGGTTAGAGCGTCCGTTGCGGGAGCGGGAGGTCGTGGGTTCGATCCCAACGGAATCTTAAGAAAGACTTACAAAACTGGTACTAACAGCTGCCTCAAACAAGCAAACAAACCTATAATACGTAACCTGTTGAGGATATTCCTATAATACATAACCTGTTGACGATATTCCTTTGAATTTTAGCGGACACTAGACAAAGTTTTCAAAGTTCCGCATCTTATTTATTTGATGCAGCCGGAAATTCAACGTCGGTGGACTATCTTTTTCTTTAAACACATTAATATTATTAATCATTGATCGTTTCTGCGTGAATTAAAAAATATCGTTCAATATAATGCGGGGGAAAAGGGGAGTCAAGCTTATGTACTCAGGTGGGGTGTTTAAAAGTATTCATGTACACAGGGGAAGGGGTCAAGCTTTGCCAGAATTTTTCGTACGTACTAAATGGATGCCCCCAATAATCGGCATTCCTCTGTTCCATTCGTGTGTCAAGTGGATAAAACCAATGCCGTTATCATATACTTTACTTGTTTTAAGGTAGATTAGAATATATTATATGAAATATGGTTTTAGAAGTAAAGTAGGCTTGACAGTTGAACTGAGAAGCAGGACTAAGGATCAGTACAATGTATTCATAGCAAACGGCAGGGAGCTGGATGATTCCGTACATACATCCATGCATGCATGCATGGATGCATGCATGCATACATACATACATACATACATACATACATACATACATACATACATACATACATACATACATACATACATACATACATACATACAAGAAGTCAGAAAATTACAAAGGAAAAAGTAGAGATTGCAGGAAATGAAGAAAAAAAACCTTGATTTAGAATAGGTACATACGGAAAAAGGTCAGGTTACAAAAAGTGACGAATAAAGTCCAAATTTAAAGAGGAAGGGAGAACCAATTATCAGTGGAGGGAAGGATAAGAGGAAAGAAGGAAAATGATAATAAAATATTGAACAGAGAAACAAAGAAACATCTCTAAAAGGTTAATACTGAAACGAAACCAACTACACAATCTAGAACGACCATAATATAATCGAAGCAAAGGAAATGAAACAAATCACAGATCACGAGGAAATGAGTCAGAAACAAAAACATAATACTTCATGTATACTACTGCAAAACATATTTTTCTATAAAAATAATGGATCATAAATATAAACTTATTTTTTTGCAATATTAATAAAAGATCCATTAAGGTACATCAGTTAATAAAAAATAATGGGAAATCAGTATGCCATATTTAGGAGGAATGTGGGACATTAAGAGATAAAAACAAAGTTTACAACAATATGTTTGAAATGCTTTTAGACAATTCACGAAATCACACTTAAATAATGAATAAGGGAAACAGCGGCGTTTAAAAAGCACACAAAATAATAAAATAACAATAAGAAAAGGGAACGCATAACTAACACAACACTGATAAGAGCGATGTGAAAGTTCACAAACGATAAAGAGGACTATAAAGCCAAATAAGTGGAGATAACATTACGCGTAGGGCATGCTGTTAGTGCTAGTTTTATCGAATCCGATCCAGAGAAAGGTGAACGCAGTAAAGATTTATCCGACAAAAATTAGTTTTAGGGATTTAAAGGCAAGTTTTGCACGCACTGGATGTGTTACGTATATTTGATATAAGTGATTTATATTTATTTTTATTTTTGTTTGTTTGCTAAATTTAAATTTGACATTTTAAGTTTTAAGATTCGTTCATTGAAGGGGTGGCGTGGGGTGACCTTTACTTTACAGAGTAAACACCAGGTGTTGACCTCATTTCAAACCTGGCTTCAGAGTTATAAACAAGCTTTTAAAATGATTTGGTTGGTTCAAAGGACAAAATGGAGCTTTTGTATAAACATCTTTCTATTTCAGTTGGGTCATAAGAAGTGTACGTGATGCTTTGAACGTAAATTTGTTCTGATAGTTTCTAGAAGATCACGTGACCACTTGTTTACGTAAAAAACAGAGATATAAACCATGTTTTGGGAACGAACTATTTAGTAGAAGAACTTGAGCTTTTAGAGTATTAAGTTGTGTCTTTTTGAATTATTTTTAATTATCGTGTACTGGAAATTATGTCAGTTCGTTTGGATCAAGAGGAATTATTTTGTTAGTTATCTGGAAAAGAATATGTGCTCATAGAATTTCATTAACAAGAACTGACTTCATCAAGAGACATCATCTTCCATATTGCACACTTCGCTGGAATTCGAACTTAGAATTATTTGGACATTTTTATTAGCAGGACTTTTGCAATTTCTCTAGTGGATAATATTTGCAATTATTTTGGATTAACTTTGGAATTGATTCTTAAAACCTTAAGATTATTTTTCTATTCTGAAAAATATTTGTACTCAATAAATAGTTATTAATTTTTACAAGCTTGTTATTTTCACTCTTTCTATGTGACTGTTTATTCGAGCCTAAGCACGTAACAGATGTTATAGAAAGTTCATAAAGACGTATTCTGTTGTCGCTATGCCTCTATAAGAAATAACCGGGAACAATGTAGATTTTGTATGGACTCTGTTAGTAAACTTTTATTAGAGCAGAAACCTTAAAAAGAATATCCCAAGATAGACCTGTCTTTCACGGGTTCAAGTTTCTTCACTTTTGGGTGGAGTTTTACCATGAACAAGATGACGTAGAAACGAAACCATGTCTTACTAATGGAGATCTGTAACAATAATTGCATACAATTACGTTATGGCAGGGAAGACATTGTTATCTTTAACTATATTGCATTTCTAAATTATATCCATACTTTAAGAGTCTAAGAGTTATTTTTTAAACAATATTACGTAGGTTCATGATTGTGAGAGAATTTGAGTAAACATGATTACCTGATCTTTTGATCTTGGTAGTGTCTAGAAGTTAACTTGTTGATGAAGTTGATGAAAGATGTCACTCATCTTGGTTCTACTAGTATGTCCTAGTTTTTTGTATGAAAGTAGTGATAAACATAATTATTTTTCCTATCGTAATATCACATCGGTCATTTAGTTGTGTTCAATTATTATTTGAGAGGATTTATTTATTTCAATTATTGATTGGAATCGCAAAGTGCAAATTGACATTTACAATAAAATCCCTGTTTTGTTATTATTGTGAATTAACCTAATGACCTTTTTGATTTTATCACTGTGATATAGGAAGTATGTTTAGAATTAACCTAATGACCTATTTGACTTTATCATTATGACATAGATAGAATGTTCAATCATCAGCATATTCAAGGCTTCTATCTTACCAACAGTTTCAAATTTTGGAATTCATTCGGAACACCTCTTACATTCTTTAGAAATTCTATACTTTAGGACTTGCAACGGAACTTTTAGAATTATGTGGGCGTTAATTCACAACACTGTAACAACTTTGTTTAATTTTCACCTTGTATTCAAGGAATTAGTTTTATTTTTTATGCTTACATAACATGTTTGTTGTTTTTTTTCAAATAAAAAAAAATAGTATTTAGATGTAGACCATATAATTGTAACATAATGTCTAGCATTAGTTGACGTAATCCGAAAGCTCCACCTTAATGAGCGTTCTTTGAAGTGTACAGCTTATGTAGACCATACTACACTCAAGTGGATGTTTGACATGAAACATGGAATGTAGCGTGGTAGATAGCAATAGTTCATTTTTAAATCTGTTTGATATTTTAGTGTACAGTTCCGTAAAATAGTCTTGTAAAAGCTCTAAGTGAAAATGTAGCACAATGTGCACACAAAATGTCTCATCGACAACTCGCAAATATGAACCAAAGGAGAAAAAAAAACAGAAGAGAGAAAGGGCCCTAAATAAATTGTATCATTTGATCTACTGTGTCAATTATTTAATTTACTATATAGCAGAATAATATTTCATACAGATAAATTCACATATACAAGTACGTATACACCAACCACTGTTCAAAAAACCTTCTAACGGATACACCTAATTTTCTTGTACATGGTGGACATATGGGAATGAACAGAACAGTGGACACACTGGTCATTCTATTGGCTTGATGTTGTGTTCCAAAACAAGATGGCGGCAGACGGGCGCAGTGACATCATGGTCTGTTTATAGCAAGGTTATCATTGCAGAAAATAATGATAAAACTACTGGTGTTGGCGACGATATAGTAAGAATAAAAAGATTTAGTTATAAACAATGTGACGAAATAAATAATCGCGACTTTGATCTCGATGCCTAATTTATTATGGCACTAAAACAAAAACAGAATAATCATTTTACGAGCTGTAACACAGTAATGTTTTGACAATATTTAAAAAGAAAACCAAGACAGTCTAGCGTTTTAAACGTACATGTGATATGAGTTTGTATTGCCATTTCAATTGATGAATAAAAAACGGGTATTTACTATATTTGACAGAACTAGCTGCGTTAAAACCCTAACCCTAACCCTAAAGCTCCAATCATATTTGTATGTAAACGTTGTAGATTTTTTTTTATGCCGTCTGTGAGATCTTAACATTGTACTGTAAATTCAGTTGTTTACAAAATTATGTATTTGTCTCTCCACACCAAAGAAAATTAGACGGATTTGTTCACATTTATTCATTTCCAATTTCGTGAGGCTGATTTCTTCAACAACATGTCTGCAATTGGATTTGTCTTTTCTATTGATATTTTAAGTAACTTAACTGGGTATTTCATGATAGGTTTTAGGGGTAGGGGTATTTTATGATAGGTTTTGTGGATAGGGGATTTTATGAAAGGTGTCACAGAATTAGAAAGAAAAAAAACTTGTTTTGCTGAGAATATTTTATTATTTATGTTGTGCGTGCGTGCGGCGCTGTCTGGGATTAACAGGGATTTTTCAGACGAGCGACGAAACAAACATGTCTCGCGCCGCCGTAAACTACTTGCGGCTGCAAACATCATTATCACGATATGTACGGGTATTTTACCGTGAATATTACTCACTGTCCTTTGAATTAAGCAAGAATAAGGTATAATCAAGGCAGTGATCATTTGGATCTAGTGAGAAGAGCACGTATTTTCACGTGGTATTTCTCAAACCCATTGGGGTGAGTGCATTTCATTTGATATGTGAAGTTAATTGAGTTTGTATTGCAATATCGTTTAATGATTCATTTATTACAACGCATATTTGAAACGTTGTGAATTGTAAATTTCAAGGTTATTTTTTTAAATAGAGTTTAATGTATTAGTATTTTCCAGAAATCATTATTATTACCAGTTTGGTTTTATCGTAGCTTACAAGGTTACAAGATTACAAGGTTACGATGTGGTTACGACGTTACGTGGTTACGAGGTGATGTAACGATCTATCTAGATGTCTTTATGTATTGCAATAAATTTGGAGTATGTGTATTTGACAGCATCCTGTTTTTAAGCAATTCTTAGATTTATTTGTGTGAGTATTTAGTCTTCGGTTCCATGGAAATATTACTAGCCCGAAATAGTTGGCCAATTAGTAGGAGCAAACGTCACAGAGCCGAGTGTTAGTGAATTTGAACCATGCTGGGATCGTTAGTAGTGAATTTAGGTACAAACCGAATGACTGTCCCTGTGTAACATAGTCCATATTGAAATTCAGCGGTGTATAAAAGTATTGTGATTGAAAAGACAGTATTTATGGTTGGAAATCAGTAAATTATAGAATGGAATCAATAAGTTGGAACTTGGTAGGTACCGTTTATGTGTCCATAGTGGAAAATGGGCGTATGTATATAAGCGTGAAACGGCGAAAATTATGAAGATTGACTGGCCTAGGGTCGCGCAGTTAAATAATTCCCAGTTAGTAAGGGAATACTAGTGTCATTTCTACGGCATGACAAGCTATTGGTACGGAAATCGGATGATAATGAAGAAAAACCATGCAAAGGTGCAGTTAATGGACTTTTGGGCAAGTTGTCTCATCTGGGTCGCCAATTGATTAGAGCAAAAGTTATTAAATATAGCAGACACGTCTCTCTTTCCATTTTACAACTCAAGTTGTATGGAAGTCTTTGGATATTTGGGGAAAACATATGACTTCTAGCGTGACTCGCGCCAGGGTTTGACACCGCTCGGTTCAAGTGAATACCCCTGTGCGTGTAACATTATGTACGCATATCTGTACATGTGGTGAAGCCAAAACTGTAAACGTAGCTAATACAAGAGTGCTGTATGCTGTCTGTACGTGTATACGTATGACTGACTGTACATGTAGTTGATCCGTGAAGGGTGTGAACGGCCGATACAAGAGTGGGTCAACCCGAGGAAAGTGGTGAAACTGTGAGGTTTATCGGTGGATGAATCGTGCGACTATACAAGGGTCAAGAAGCATATGTTTATTCCAATTGTTGTTTAAATTGATATATTTGTATTTTCATAAAATTATTTTGAATCTTAGATGAATTCCACGAGATATGTGAATCTTACTGACAGTGCAGAACATTTTTAACGTATTTGAAAACTTGAAATTGTTTGAATCCAATGCTTTGTCTATACGTGAAACTATATGATTATATTAGTGTGTACTATTATTTGAAATTTCCTTAAGCTTATATATATATATATATATATATATATATATATATATATATATATTAATGGTTTATTATCAATGTGTGATAGTATAATGATTGAATCAAGTGTATATTTATCGTCTGTGAGAATCGTTAATATTTTACATCATACATTTTTTCTTTACTTATTAAGTTAATACATTTGTATCTTTCACACATTGTGTTTGAATTATTCATTTAATCCAAATACCAACTCGGTTACAATTGTTACAATAGGTTTTGGGGTTAGGATTATTTTATGATGGGTTTTGGGGGGTAGGGGTATTTTATGATAGGTTTTGGGGGTAGGGTTATTTTATGTAGGTTTTGGGGGTAGTTTTCTTTTATGATAGGTTTTGGGGGTAGGGTTCTTTTATGATAGTTTTGGGGTTAGGGGTATTTTATGATACGTTTTGGTGGTAGGGTTATTTTATGATAGGTTTTGGAGGTAGGGTTAGTTTATGTAAGTTTGAGGGTAGGGTCTTTATGTAGGTTTTGGGGGTAGGGTTATTTTATGATAGGTTTTGGGGTTAGTTTATTTTATGATAGGTTTTGAAGGTAGGGGTATTTTATGATAGGTTTTGGGGGTAGGGTTATTTAATGATAGGTTTTGGGGGTAGGGTATTTTATGATAAATTGTGTTGGTAGGGTATTTTATAATAGTTTTGTGGGTAGGGTTAGTTTATGTAAGTTTGAGGGTAGGGTTTTTTATGTATGTTTTGGGGGTAGGGTTATTTTATGATAGGTTTTGGGGGTAGGGGTATTTTATGATAGATTTTGGGGGTAGGGGTATTTTATGATAGGTTTTGGGGGTAGGGGTATTTTATGATAGGTTTTGGGGGTACAGCAGCAATGCTTTTCGATGTGAGTACCACATAAGCATCTTTATTCTTTTGGTATTACTCAGATACATATTTGAGAAAATAGTTACCTTTTTGTCTAAATGAAGATAAACAACAATTTGTGAGAGATCTAATTGTCGACGGGTGCTCAATCCCATTTAATCTGTCCCCTTGCAATGATAACCACATATAATTATCTTCCTAGCAAAGACAATTCCATGCAATTGGTGCCCAAGGAATGATAATCCCATGCGATCTGTCTCATAGCAAGAATAATCCCATGCGATCTTTCCCCTGGCAATTATAATACTATGTAATATGTTCCGTGCTAATAAAAACCCCATGTAATTAGTCACTGGCAATGACATTCAATGTAATCAGTCCCCCTAGCAATGATAATTCCATGTAATCAGTCCCTCTAGCAATGATAATTCCATGTAATCAGTCTAGCAATGAGAATTCCATGTAATCAGTAGAGCAATGAGAACTGCATGTAATCAGTTCCCTAGGAATGAGAATTCCATGTAATAAGTCTAGCAATGAGAATTCCATGTAATCAGTCCCCTAGCAATGAGAATTGCATGTAATCAGTCTAGCAATGAGAATTGTATGTAATCAGTTCCCTAGGAATGAGATCTCCATGTAATCAGTCTAGCAATGAGAATTGCATGTAATCAGTCCCCTAGCAATGAGAAATGCGTGTAATCAGTCCCCTAGCAATGAGAATTCCATGTAATCAGTAGAGCAATGAGAATTACATGTAATCAGTCCCCTAGGAATGAGAATTCCATGTAATCAGTAGAGCAATGATAATTCCATGTAATCAGTCTAGCAATGAGAATTCCATATAATCAGTAGAGCAATGAGAATTGCATGTAATCAGTCCCCTAGGAATGAGAATTCCATGTAATCAGTAGAGCAATGATAATTCCATGTAATCAGTCCCCTAGCAATGAGAATTGCATGTAATCAGTCTAGCAATGAGAATTGTATGTAATCAGTTCCCTAGGAATGAGATCTCCATGTAATCAGTCTAGCAATGAGAATTCCATGTAATCAGTAGAGCAATGAGAATTACATGTAATCAGTCCCCTAGGAATGAGAATTCCATGTAATCAGTCTAGCAATGAGAATTGTATGTAATCAGTCCCCTAGCAATGAGAATTCCATATAATCAGTCTAGCAATGAGAATTCCATATAATCAGTCCCCTAGAAATGAGAATTCCATGTAATCAGTCCCCTAGCAATGATAATTCCATATAATCAGTCCCCTAGCAATGAGAATTCCAAGTAATCAGTCCCCTAGTAATCATAATTGCATGTAATCAGTCTAGCAATGAGAATTGCATGCAATATGTTCCTTAGCAACGATATTACCAAGTAATATGTCCTTTAGCAATGATACTCAGACATAGTCTGTCCTCAAGAAATGATAACCACAAGTCCGTATATCAATGCTAATCATATGTATTCAGTCAACTGGCAATGATAATGACGTGTAATTAGTCCATATATCAATGCTAATCATATGAATTCAGTCGACTGGCAATGATAATGACGTGTAATTAGTCCGTATATCAATGCTAATCATATGAATTCAGTCGACTGGCAATGATAATGACGTGTAATTAGTCCGTATATCAATGCTAATCATATGAATTCAGTCGACTGGCAATGATAATGACGTGTAATTAGTCCGTGTATCAATGCTAATCATATGAATTCAGTCGACTGGCAATGATAATGACGTGTAATTAGTCCCGTAGCAATGCTAATCATATGTATTCAGTCCACTTGCAATGATAATGACGCTAATCATGTAGCATTAATAATCCTATGTAATCAGTCACCCAGCAATGATAATCCCATTATTATATGTTACGCTATTCTAGTAGAAAGAAATATCGGAATTATTTAGTTCTGTTATAAGAATTATTTAGTTCTGTTATAAGAATTATTTAGTTCTGTTATAAGAATTATTTAGTTCTGTTATAAGAATTATTTAATTCTGTTATAAGAATTATTTAATTCTGTTATAAGAATTATTTAGTTCTGTTATAAGAATTATTTAGTTATAAGAATTATTTAGTTCTGTTATAAGAATTATTTAGTTCTGTTATAAGAGTTATTTAGTTCTGTTATAAGAATTATTTAGTTCTGTTATAAGAATTATTTAGTTCTGTTATAAGAATTATTTAGTTCTGTTATAAGAATTATTTAATTCTGTTATAAGAATTATTTAATTCTGTTATAAGAATTATTTAGTTCTGTTATAAGAATTATTTAGTTATAAGAATTATTTAGTTCTGTTATAAGAATTATTTAGTTCTGTTATAAGAATTATTTAGTTCTGTTATAAGAATTATTTACAGGTTGGGAAACATTTGTGTGTCCGATGAACAAGATGCAATAATCTTGATTGAAACAAAAGAATAAATAAATATGGTTATTTGTATCTTCTCAAATCACCGCACAGTGGAAGAGATGTTTAAATTAATATTTGCAGAAAATATAAAGTAGTTTCCACATTTTCTGATTTTTCCAACCTTTTTATTTTTTTATTTATCTTATTTTACACAGATTTTCCCTTTTCTTCAGACATGGTATATGTTTTCTCTCAGCTTTTCCATCACGTGTTTTCGTTCTTGTTTTGGATTTATATTAAAATTGTTTTTTTATTTATAAAGTTAAATGACCCTGATAGCTTGATTAGGTTGAAACATTTGGAGACTGATTTGTATAGTTACCACTTTGTCAGTATTTACAGTTACCAGTTTGTCAGTATTTACAGTTACCAGTTTGTCAGTATTAACATTTTACCAGTTTGTCAGTATTTACAGTTACCAATTTGTGTGTCACTATATACATTTACCAATGTGTATCAGTATATTCAATTGACAACTTGTGTGTCTGTATGTACAGTTGTCAATTTGTGTCAGTAAATGCAGTTGACAACTTGTGTGTCAGTATGTACAGTTATCAATTTGTGTCAGCGTATGTAGTTGACAACTTGTGTTTCAGTATGTACAGCTATTAATTTGTGTCAGCGTATGCAGTTTACAACTTGTGTTTCAGTATGTACAGCTATCAATTTGTGTCAGTAAATGCAGTTTACAACTTGTGTTTCAGTATGTACAGCTATTAATTTGTATCAGTAAATGCAGTTGTCAACTTGTGTTTCAGTATGTACATCTATTAATTTGTGTCAGCGTATGCAGTTGACAACTTGTGTTTCAGTATGTACAGCTATTAATTTGTGTCAGCGTATGCAGTTTACAACTTGTGTTTCAGTATGTACAGCTATCAATTTGTGTCAGTAAATGCAGTTTACAACTTGTGTTTCAGTATGTACAGCTATTAATTTGTGTCAGTAAATGCAGTTTACAACTTGTGTTTCAGTATGTACATCTATTAATTTGTGTCAGCGTATGCAGTTTACAACTTGTGTTTCAGTATGTACAGCTATTAATTTGTGTCAGCGTATGCAGTTGACAACTTGTGTTTCAGTATGTACAGCTATTAATTTGTGTCAGTAAATGCAGTTTACAACTTGTGTTTCAGTATGTACATCTATTAATTTGTGTCAGTAAATGCAGTTTACAACTTGTGTTTCAGTATGTACATCTATTAATTTGTGTCAGCGTATGCAGTTTACAACTTGTGTTTCAGTATGTACAGCTATTAATTTGTGTCAGCGTATGCAGTTGACAACTTGTGTTTCAGTATGTACATCTATTAATTTGTGTCAGTAAATGCAGTTGACAACTTGTGTTTCAGTATGTACAGCTATTAATTTGTATCAGTAAATGCAGTTGTCAACTTGTGTTTCAGTATGTACAGTTAAGAATTTTTTTGTCAGTATATACAACTACAAAATTATTTTGTCAGTGTATAGTATTTATACTATTGATTTTCCTTTTTGTTTATTCTGAGACACGAACCTCTTGAAATGTGGGCATATAATCCAACACTTTAGTTACTTCTGTTCTTCCTGCATTAATTCTGACTTGATAAATGATATCAAAACATGAGTTAAAGAAATATCGCTGTCATGCTACAAGTTCATAAATATTGTCCTGGCTGTTAATGATATTGTGTTGACTGACAGGCGTTTCGCACGTGCCTTTTGTCACATGATCATAGGATTTATATTGTATAGTGGAAGCTGGTGCCACACATGTTTCATCATATATATCATCAGAACATATTGTCACGTGATCATATATTTCACATGCATCGAGCCTTGTACGTATCGTCAAATGTGTTGCATCGTATTCCTCGTCGAAGTGTGTTTGTATGTGATCGTATGCACCATAGAAGCGAGGCTTTGCTTTATCTCCTGTAGTATCGTAAGTATCATCTGTCCATTGTGCGGGCGTTGATTGAAAAGCCGAGACATATTCGTAATTTGCATCGTCTGTCTTGTCATTAATCAATGCTTTATTACCTGAGCGAGACACATTTGAACTGTGTGTGTAGCATGGGTTAATACAATGTACTGCAGATGAAGAATATCCCCTTTCATCAGCTATACTTGAAGGTTTGGACGCGATGGGTTGCAACTCAAAGGGCTCTACCTTCTTCCTGTGTCGACGCCGTTTTCTGAATCAGATATGAAAGGCAATTATTGTTTACATAAATGTCATAGCATTGGCTAACCCAAGCCCTAACCCTAACCCTTTGTAGGCATGAAATATAAAACGATCTAAGTTGCACTACCTTAAACATGGGGTACGTTTCATCGACCTGCCAATTGTAAACGTCCAAGTCTGAATCGATTGTTTTCGACCATGCCTGAGATTGACGTATAATTTTAAAGAACTCATTGTTTAATTCAGACATATTAGTCGCCTTCTTCGTTTCCCGACCGACAGTATATCTAATATCTAGGTATACTGCATCACCACGAAAATGTGTATGACCATGTATCAAATAAGTTACATATGACCCATGTATTAAATAAGTTACATGTGTATGACCATGTATCAAATAAGTTACATGTGTATGACCATGTATCAAATAAGTTACATGGTTATGACCATGCATCAAATAAGTTACATGTGTGTGACCCATGTATCAAATAAGTTACATGGTTATGATCATGTATCAAGTAAGTTACTTGTGTATGACACATGTATCAAATACGTTACGTGAGTATGAATATGCATCAATAAGTTACATAAGTATGACCATGTATCAATAAGTTACAAGTGTCTGGACATGTACCAAATAAGTTACATGAATATGACCAAGTATCAAGAAAGTTACATGTGTATATAAGTTACATGAGTATGAGCATGCATCAAATAAGCTACATGTGTATGACCATGCATCAAATAAGCTACATGTGTATGACCTTGCATCGAATAAGTTACATGTGTATGACCATACATCAAATAAGCTACATGTGTATGACCATGCACCGAATAAGCTACATGTGTATGACCATGCATCAAATAAGCTACATGTGTATGACCATGTATCAAATAAGCTACATGTGTATGACCATGTATCAAATAAGTTACATGAAGATGGTCATTTATTAAATCCGCTGCATGTATATGACCATATATCAAGTAAGTTACATGTGTATGACCAAAAATCCAGTAAGTTACATGTGTAAGACCAAATAGCAAGTATGTTACATGTGTATGACCATTTAGCAATTACATTAAATGTGTATGACCATATATCAAGTAACGTAGGTGTATTAACATATAGGAAATTCTGTGCTTTATTTGACGAGTTCCATGAATATAATATCAAATCATTGCCCATATGAGGAATTTTTATTACATAGCTTTTATTTTAATAGAAAATTTTTTACGATTAAGAACAAATACAAAGCTGAATTAAAAAGTCACTTAAATTAAAATGATTAAATGGTAACACACCTTACCTCTCAATAAGCAGGTGTTTATCAGTAAGTCAGATGACGTATATTACATTTTTTACTAAAATATTTCAGTTGTTCTGTATCGAAAATAAAAATTAAGAGTTTTTTTTATATTTCTCTCATTGAGCAATTGTGTTCTTAATTCATTGGGTTTATCTCTTCTATTTCCATTTCCTCGTAACCTCTACAGAATGCAAACATGTTATATATATATATATATATATATATATATATATATATATATATATATATATATATATATATATATATATATATATATATATACATATATATATATATATATATATATATATATATATATATACATATATATATATATATATATATATATATATATATATATATATATATATATATATATATATATATATATATATATATATATATATACATATATATATATATATATATATATATATATATATATATATATATATATATACATATATATATATATATATATATATATATATATATATATATATATACATATATATATCTACATATATATATATATATATATATACATATATACATATATATATATATATATATATATATATATATATATATATATATATATATATATATATATATATATATATATATATATATATATTGGAATTGTTGAGTTAGTCTGTTACTGAGCATCTCGTGTACAATTGCGATTAATAAATGTTTTAGAATCTTTACATATATGTGATTGTGGATGTGATTGGATATCTGTGAATGTGGATGTGACTGGAGCGCTGTGATTAGATAGCTGTGACTGTGGATGGGACTGGAGAGCTGTGACTGTGGATGGGACTGGAGAGCTGTGATTGTGGATCGGACTGGAGAGCTGTGATTGTGGAAGGGACTAGAGCTGTGATTGTGGATGTGAATGGATACCTGTGATTGTGGATAGGACTGAAGAGTTGTGATTGTGGATGGAACTGGATAGCTTGTGGATCGGACTGGAGAGCTGTGATTGTGTAAGGGACTAGAGCTGTGATTGTGGATGGGATTGAAGAACTGTGATTTTGGATGAGAGTAGAACTTTGCGGATGTGAATGGATAGCTGTGAAGGGACTAGAGCTGTGATTGTGGATCGGACTTTAGAGCTGTGATTGTGGATGTGAATGGATAACTGTGATTGTGGCTGGGACTGAAGACCCGTGACTGTGGATGGGACTGGCGAGGTTTTAAATTATTCAGATACTAATAATCCTATTTAAAATCATTTTTTGAATTACAATTAAAATCACTCCTGATAACAATGTATACCTATTTATAAAATACTAATTGTGTTGAAATGAGCAGACTCGACTTGTCTTGTAATGCTCGACACTTTGTGTAATGTAAGCATTGTGTTTGAAACTACCTCGCATTAGACCATTAAAAAGTTACGAAGAAACGTATCTGCAAAATTATAAATTTATACCATTTATACACAATTATCAATATTTACAGACTTATAGCTACATATGTACAAAATTATGAAACCAGACATCTTTAATTACATAAACATCACACAAGTCTTTCATAGTATTTCCTTTTTAACTATCTATTCAGACACAATCAAAGCAATCTTCGGAGACATTTCGTCTCAAAGTTGGATGTATCTTTACAATCTGACACACATAGCATGATTTGGTGGAACATAGCAAAAAGCCTATATCTATGAAATTTAGATAACACAAAATGATGAGTAAAACGTTGAATATTTGACCAGTCAATTTTCGGTGGAGATTTGGTGATAGCTATTTATATGGTTACCTGCAAATCCAAACTCCAACCAACAAACTGAGTACCACAAATATAACTGTTCCAACTGTTATTACTCCAACTGCAAAATACAATATATTACCCTGTGTGAATATTCTCATCTTGGTGTCAGTTTCAACGGTGGCTGGGGGCAGCATTCGGTTGCGAAATTTATGTGAAATTAACATTAGAAAGCAATATATACAAATGGCACCATAGCTTGCACCGGAATCTTAAAATAGAGCCTACAATTTTTTTTTAAAGTTGCACTATGACCAAAAACAGGATTTTAGCGTGGGAATGGTACTATGGCGACTAAGGGGAATCATATTGTTCAAAACGGGAAAAGGTTTCACGTTGTGGATCTCTAGCGTCCGTAACGTGAACTTAACACTAAAGCTTTAATTTGTGGATGGTATTGCAACCCTAAGGCCCATAACATAAATTTAACGTGGTGTTACTCTTTGGGTATCTAACATTAAATGTGATGTTACAATACATATATCATCTAACACCTAGTGGTGAACTATTGAATAAACAAAATTTACTATCCAACACAAATTTTTTGGGTCAACACCCACTTATTTACTGATCACGCATGGTAGAATGTAAAAGTAGTTGTACAAAGTAAATATCAAATCACTAATAAACATAGTAAAACAATTGTCTCCTCTCTCTAATTATATTACCATAGTAAAACAATTGTCTCCTCTCTCGAATTATATTGCCATAGTAAAACAATTGTCTCTTCTCTCGAATTATATTACCATAGTAAAACAATTGTCTCCTCTCTCGAATTATATTACCATAGTAAAACAATTGTCTCCTCTCTCGAATTATATTACCATAGTAAAACAATTGTCTCCTCTCTCGAATTATATTACCATAGTAAAACAATTGTCTCCTCTCTCGAATTATATTACCATAGTAAAACAATTGTCTCCTCTCTCGAATTATATTACCATAGTAAAACAATTGTCTCCTCTCTCGAATTATATTACCATAGTAAAACAATTGTCTCCTCTCTCGAATTATATTACCATAGTAAAACAATTGTCATCTCTCTCTCTAATTACATTACCATAGTAAAACAATTGTCTTCTCTCTCGAATTATATTACCATAGTAAAACAATTGTCTCCTCTCTCGAATTATATTACCATAGTAAAACAATTGTCTCCTCTCTCGAATTATATTACCATAGTAAAACAATTGTCTCCTCTCTCGAATTATATTACCATAGTAAAACAATTGTCTCCTCTCTCGAATTATATTACCATAGTAAAACAATTGTCTCCTCTCTCGAATTATATTACCATAGTAAAACAATTGTCTTCTCTCTCGAATTATATTACCATAGTAAAACAATTGTCTCCTCTCTCGAATTATATTACCATAGTAAAACAATTGTCTCCTCTCTCGAATTATATTACCATAGTAAAACAATTGTCTCCTCTCTCGAATTATATTACCATAGTAAAACAATTGTCTCCTCTCTCGAATTATATTACCATAGTAAAACAATTGTCTCCTCTCTCGAATTATATTACCATAGTAAAACAATTGTCTTCTCTCTCGAATTATATTACCATAGTAAAACAATTGTCTCCTCTCTCGAATTATATTACCATAGTAAAACAATTGTCTCTCTCGAATTATATTACCATAGTAAAACAATTGTCTCCTCTCTCGAATTATATTACCATAGTAAAACAATTGTCTCCTCTCTAGAATTATATTACCATAGTAAAACAATTGTCTCCTCTCTCGAATTATATTACCATAGTAAAACAATTGTCTCCTCTCTCGAATTATATTACCATAGTAAAACAATTGTCTCCTCTCTCGAATTATATTACCATAGTAAAACAATTGTCTTCTCTCTCGAATTATATTACCATAGTAAAACAATTGTCTTCTCTCTCTAAATATATTACCAGAGTAAAACAATTGTCTCCTCTCTCGAATTATATTACCATAGTAAAACAATTGTTTCCTCTCTCGAATTATATTACCATAGTAAAACAATTGTCTTCTCTCTCTAATTATATTACCATAGTAAAACAATTGTCTTCTCTCTCTAAATATATTACCATAGTAAAACAATTGTCTCCTCTCTCGAATTATATTACCATAGTAAAACAATTGTCTCCTCTCTCAAATTATATTACCATAGTAAAACAATTGTCTCCTCTCTCGAATTATGTTACCATCAGCATACTCTCTACAACCCTAGCCCCACATGGTATTGAAGAACAGAGTAAGGAGACTCACCGTCATAGATTTACAGTAGAGCTCATATGGTCGCCACCACATACCAAACAAATGTATAGCCTTAATATTTAAATTCTGTTCAAGAACCTAGAGATCCACAACGTTAAACCTATGTACATTGGTAACTTTCCATTCCAATTTAGACTCCAGAGTGTCATTTACATGCTAAATTCCATGTCAGAGGCCATAGTGCCATCTTTGTTAAAATTCCATATCGACTCTATACTTCTTTCAAAAAAGACCATCAAATGTTAATTACTCATTAGCCACCAAACAGCATTTCAATACGTGTGGCCTAATAGCATTTCAATACGTGTGGCCTAATAGCATTTCAATACGTATGGCCAAATAGCATTTCAATACGTGTGGCCTAATAGCTTTTCAATACGTATGGCCTAATAGCTTTTCAATACGTGAGGCCTAATAGCTTTTCAATACGTGAGGCCTAATAGCATTTCCATACGTGTGGCCTAATAGCATTGCCCAATTATTCCATGAGCAAGATGTTTATTTATGCAATACCAATTGTAGATACTGACAAAACGCTATATAGTATAATAAAATATGTTTTAAATTGTGGTATTATCAGCGTAAGGAATTTTACATTACTAATAAAGTATATGTAAAGAATTGTACCCATCAGTATGTATGTATGTATGTATGTATGTATGTATGTATGTATGTATGTATGTATGTATGTATGTATGTATGTATGTATGTATGTATGTATGTATGTATGTATGTATGTATGCATGCATGCATGCATGCATGCATGCATGCATGCATGCATGCATGCATGCATGCATGTATGTATGTATGTATGTATGTAAGCACCATATGTAGATATGTAAAATCACCAATATCGTTATTTCAGTGTATAGCATATTTCCATGTGTAAATATTGTCATTTGACACAATTTTATATTGTCGTGTGTAAATATTGTCATTTGACTGTATTTTATTTTGCGTTTGTAAATATTGTCATTTGACAGTATTTTATATTGCGTGTGTAAATATTGTCATTTGACTGTATTTTATATCGCGCTGTGTAAATATTGTCAATTGACTGTATTTTATATCGCCACGTGTAAATATTGTCATTTGACAGTATTTTATATCGCCGTGTGTAAATATTGTCATTTGACTGTATTTTATATTACTGTGTGTGAATATTGTCATTTGACTGTATTTTATATCGACGTGTGTAAATATTGTCATATTACACTATAGTATAATAACATGAGTATATATTGATAGTCGTGCTACTGATAGAATAATATTGTGTGAATATTGTAACCTTACTGCGTAATATAAATACCATGTGTAAATAATAATACGTAACCTATAGTATGATACCATATATAAATATTGCTATGTTATTCTTTTGAATACCACCAGGTTAGAATAGTGGCACGTTACTGTATAATATCATACCATGTGTAAATAGTGCCAAGTTACTGTATGATATCATACCATGCGTAAATAGTGCCAAGTTACTGTATGATATCATACCATGTGTAAATAGTGGAACGTTACTGTATAATATCATACCATGTGTAAATAGTGGAACGTTACTGTATGATATCATACCATGTGTAAATAGTGCCAAGTTACTGTATGATATCATACCATGTGTAAATAGTGCCAAGTTACTGTGTAATATCATACCATGTGTAAATAGTGCCAAGTTACGGTATAATATCATACCATGTGTAAATAGTGCCAAGTTACTGTATAATATCATACCATGTGTAAATAGTGCCAAGTTACTGTATAATATCATACCATGTGTAAATAGTGCCAAGTTACGGTATGATATCATACCATGTGTAAATAGTGCCAAGTTACGGTATAATATCATACCATGTGTAAATAGTGCCAAGTTACGGTATAATATCATACCATGTGGAAATAGTGAAAAGTTACATTATAATATCATACCATGTGTAAATAGTGCCAAGTTACGGTATAATATCATACCATGTGTAAATAGTGAAAAGTTACTGTATAATAGCATACCATGTGGAAATAGTGAAAAGTTACTGTATAATATCATTTCATATGTAAATAATATGTTAATGTATACCATAATATACACTACTGTGTATTATCATTTCATATGTAAGTAATATGTTAATGTATACCATAATATACACTACTGTGTATTATCATTCGATGTGTAAATAATATGTTAATGCATACTATAATAGACTCTACTGTATACTATCATTCCATGTGTAAATAATATGTTAATGCATACTATAATAGACTCTACTGTATACTATCATTCCATGTGTAAAAATATGTTAATGCATACTATAATAGACTCTACTGTGTATTATCATTCCTTGTGTAAATAATGTTAATGAATACTATAATAGACTCTACTGTGTATTATCATTCCATGTTAAAAAATATGTTAATGAATACTATAATAGACTCTACTGTATACTATCATTCCATGTGTAAAAAATATGTTAATGAATACTATAATAGACTCTACTGTGTATTATCATTCCATGTGTAAATAATGTTAATGAGTACCATAATAGACTCTACTGTATACTATCATTCCATGTGTAAAAAATATGTTAATGATTACTATAATAGACTCTACTGTGTATTATCATTCCATGTGTAAATAATATGTTAATGCATACTATAATAGACTCTACTGTATACTATCATTCCATGTGTAAATAATATGTTAATGCATGCTATAATAGACTCTGCTGTATACTATCATTCCATGTGTAAATAATATGTTAATGCATACTATAATAGACTCTACTGTATACTATCATTCCATGTGTAAAAAATATGTTAATGCATACTATAATAGACTCTACTGTGTATTATCATTCCATGTGTAAATAATGTTAATGAATACTATAATAGACTCTACTGTGTATTATCATTCCATGTGTAAAAAATATGTTAATGAATACTATAATAGACTCTACTGTATACTATCATTCCATGTGTAAAAAATATGTTAATGAATACTATAATATACTCTACTGTGTATTATCATTCCATGTGTAAATAATGTTAATGAATACTATAATAGACTCTACTGTATACTATCATTCCATGTGTAAAAAATATGTTAATGAATACTATAATAGACTCTACTGTATACTATCATTCCATGTGTAAATAATATGTTAATGAATACTATATTATATTGATAATGACGACATATATGACCATTTCATTATTTAGTAGTTTGACGCGGAGGTCAGGTTATGGTAACAGTTCAAATATCATCTCTCGCGCAAATGACACAAATAATTGTGCTTCAGATTTATTATAAATTTGCATACTAAAAATAATTCATATCATTTAAATATTGAGATGAGGTAAATTATTAGAAAAAAGAATATCTTCAACCGAAAATTGTATCCAGGTACCAGTGATAGAGAGAATAAAGAAATATTTTTAACTGTAAGAAGAATACACCCCAAGTCCAATAAACATTTAAATAGTCGAAAATGCAAGTATTTGAAATTGACATAGCACGTATCAGAGTATGCACGTTACGGTTGATACTGCGGTGTTCTTTGATTATTTAATTAAAAACGTGCCCAATATATGTAACTTTCTCTTCACCTATGGTATCAGGAATGTGTCCTTTTGTCGTTATTTGACGTCCGGAGGCAGTCGTGTAGGACTCTTTAAAATTGCTTTCAGCTGGCCTGGTTGTGTTTGTTAATGCCTCATCCCAAATCAAAGTGGACTCCTTCCAATCCCTTGCGGTTGATGTGTCATTTGTACCTAGTTCCAACCAAGGAGAGAACAGACATAAATAAATGTACACTATTAACCACTTTCGTGTGCTTATGTGTATGAGTTTATATTTAAGATGAAAACAAAAGAGTAGTGGCTGCTTTTCATGGAGTAGCAAAACATTATAGATTTATTTTTATGTGTCCTATTTTTACAATATTATATTAATAAATGCCTCTGTTAATCAAACTGATAAATGTCATCCAAATATATTTTTCTCTCTTGAAAACGGAGTCAAGTCAACACGACAGTTCTGTGCTATGTAATGGCTGTCTTAACATATATATAACATTGACTAGAGATTACGACTATAAACCAGATTTAAAAAATATAAAACAAGATACGTTATTTTTGTACGATCTTAATCATACTGAAAAATTATAGTGCATGACACTGATAAAGGTTATGGAGCATGAATATAAAGTCACACATCGAAAGCCAGTTGAACTACTCTAATAGTATTTACGATACTCTCTGGACTTGTTCTTGTTATTGAATTTTTCTTCTATAGAATGAATTTATGTCTGAATCTCACTTGCCTGTGAAAATGTATTGTGATGTTTGTGAAAAGCATAGCACACGACGCAAGCCAAATTTTTCAACCAATTTTTAATACTACTAAAATTTTAGCTTATGTTTTATCGTCATGCGTCTGAAATGGAGCTACTATTTCTTGTTTTTCAAACATTAAAACTTGCGGGTAACCAAATATTTAGCCTAATACAGTCTGCACATGCTAGGTAGACAAATCCTAACTAACCGAGGGTTTAAGACCCGTCTGCTACCCTCAGCGTGGTTAGGCTTGCCAGTCAAGGCCGTTTTCCGGGATATGTCCGCTGCTCATTCCACAGCTTCTTGGAGCCACAGGTGAGAGCTGAGTGCCAAGTGTGGTCTAAAGGTGGGCGGGCTAATCCCGAAGGAGTATGACTACTTAGCCAGCCAGAGATGTTACCCCCTCCCAGGACCTCCCATACACCCTTATTGTAATGTCATGTCACTGTATGGTAAAATATCATGTATGAATATTATTTCTTTACCGTTTAGTATAATACTATATGTAAATACTGTCATGTTACTTTATAGTATGATACTCTGTATTGATAATGTAATAGTTGCATCACACAAGACTATTTCGTTATTTAAGGCATTGACTCTGTGGTACGGATATGGTAACAGTTCATACTTATAGGTACCCCTTTTCGCGCACATGACACAAAATATGGTGCTTTAAATTTATTCTAAATTTGCATTCTAACAATGATTCATATCATTTAAATATTGGAATGATATAAATCATTAAACAAAATTAACCAAAATTTTCATCCAGGGTAGCAGTGAGAGAGAGAGAAAAAAGAAATTTGATTAACATAAAGAAGAATATACCCCCAGTCCAATACACTATTAAGTATTCGAAAATGCAAGTATTTGATATTGACATAGCACGTGTCAGAGTATACATGTTACGGTTGATACTGCATTGTTCTCTGATTATTTAATTACGAACGTGTCCAATATATGTAACTTTCTCTTCACCTGTGACTTTAGAAATGTGTTCTTGTGTCGTTATTTGACGTCCGGAGCCATTCGTGTTGGCCTCTGTAACATTGCTTTGAGCGGGCCTGTTCGTGCTTGCATATGTATCTTCCCAACCAACGCTGAAAGTGGACTCCTTTAAATCCATTGTGGTTGAAGTGGTCCTTGTACCTAGTTTCAACCAAGTAGAGGAATGACATAAATCAAGGTACACTATTAACCGCTTTTGTGTGTTTATGTGTATGAGTTTATATTTATGATCACAACAAAAGGGTAATGGTTGCTTTATGTGGAAGGCAAATTTTGATATATTACATTTAATGTGTCCCATTTCTACAATATAATATTAATAAATGCCCTTATTAATCAAACTGATAAGTGTCATCACAATTTTTGTTTCTGTCATATGTCAGCGATCTACCGTGCAATTGGTTCTTAACGATTATGTATAATTAACTATAAATTATGACAATAAGCCAGAGTTAATATATAAAACAGGATAAATTAATTTTTATACGTTTTTAATCTAACCGAAGATATTGTAGTGGTAAACAATTTCCATAACGTCATACTGATACTAGTTACGAAATATGCAAATAACGTCAAACAACGAAAGTCTTCACTGCGCAAATAATATTTCCGAATCTTTCTAGACTTGTTCTTGCTATTGATTTTTATTCTATAGAATAATATAAGTATGAGATACGGAATTACAGAGTGAACATATGTATCGAATACCATATGAGCAATGTGAGTCTAAAATGGTATCTATCGAATGCCATATCAGCAATGTGAGATCAAAATGGTATGTATCGAATGCCATATCAGCAATGTGAGATCAAAAGGGTTTGTGTCGAATGCCATATTAGCAATGGGAGATTAAAATGGTATGTATCAAATGCCATTTCAGCAATGTGAGATCAAAAGGGTTTGTATCGAATGCCATATCAGCAATTTGAGTTTAAAAGGTATATATTTTAATGCCATATAAAAAATGTGAGATTAAAAAGAAATGCATCAAATGCCATATCACCAATGTGAGATTTAAATGGCATGTATCGAATGCCATGTCAGCAATGTGAGATTAAAATAGTATGTAGTTAATGAGATACACTGAATAAGTTTAGCATTTAACAGTCATACCATGCAATAAAAATGGTTGAAGGGTATAGTTTCAATCTGTCGGTATATTGTATACACAGTAGTCTAAGTCATATTCTTTGTTGTAGTAGGTATTTGATTGTATTGTCCTTTTTCTTCATAACAAGTAAAAGGGAAAATAATAAGAAGCATAAAATGCCATTTGGCATAATTCATGAGTACAGAATGAGTAGGGATTTCCCAAAGTACATAATACTGAAATACTCTCAAGAAAATATTTGTTTTGAAATCGGATCTAAGAAACACACATTGTGTGACCGTTGTAATATAAAATTGTTAGTGAAATATTATCTAACGCAATATCACCGAGATCACGATTTCCTCCGACTGCCTCAAATACAACGTTAGCACCTTTGTCAAACCATTTTTCGCATTTTTCAAATTCATAAAGTCTGTCTATGCAATTCATGATCATGAAAACAAGCAGAAAATGAGAAATGTTGGATTCATTAAAAATGGACATGGGAAAATGCAAAACAGTCAGATAATGAACATGTCAATCTAGAAAAGATAGGTCGCATTTTATGAAACAAAAATATACCAAGACTCATTGTTTACCTTTATTCTAAATTTGCATTCTAACAATGATTCATATCATTTAAATATTGGGATGATATAAATCATAAAAAAAATTAACCAAAATTTTCATCCAGGGTAGCAGTGAGAGAGAGAGAGAGAAAAAGAAATTTGATTCACATAAACAAGATTATACCCCCAGTCCAATACACTATTAAGTATTCGAAAATGCAAATATTTGATATTGACATAGCACGTGTCAGAGTATGCACGTTACGGTTGATACTGCGGTGTTCTTTGATTATTTAATTACTAACGTGCCCAATATATGTAAATTTCTCTTCACCTGTGACTTTAGGAATGTGTCCTTTTGTCGTTATTTGATGTCCGGAACCATTCGTGTTGGCCTCTGTAACATTGCTTTGAGCGGGCCTGGTCGTGCTTCTATATGTATCTTCCCAACCAAAGCTGAAAGTGGGCTCCTTCAAGTCCCTTGCGGTTGATGTGGTCCTTGTACCTAGTTTCAACCAAGTAGAGGAATGACATAAATCAAGGTACACTATTAACCGCTTTCGTGTGTTTATGTGTATGAGTTTATATTTATGATCACAACAAAAGGGTAATGGTTGCTTTATGTGGAAGGCAAATTTTGATATATTAAATTTAAAGTGCCCCATTTCTACAATATAATATTAATAAATACCCTTATTAATCAAACTGATAAGTGTCATCATAATGTTGTTTCTCTCATATGTCAGCGATCTACCGTGCAATGGGTGTCTTAACGGGTATATATAATTGACTATAAATTATGACAATAATCCAGAGTTAATATATAAAACAGAATAAATTAATTTTTATACGTTTTTAATCTAACCGAAGATATTGTAGTGGTAAACATTTTCCATAACGTCACACTGATACTAGTTACGAAATATGCAAATAACGTCAAACAACGAAACCCAGCACTGCGCAAATAATATTTTCGAATCTTTCTAGACTTGTTCTTGCTATTGATTTGTATTCTATAGAATGAATCTATTGCTATTGATTTTTATTCTATAGAATGAATCTATTGCTATTGATTTGTATTCTATACAATGAATCTAAGTCTGAGTCTCACTTGTTTGTGAAAATTTAATGTGATGTTTCTAAATATCATAGCACGCGATACAAGCCATTTTCTTCAAACAATTTGTAAATACTACTAAAATTGTAGCTTATGTTTTATAGTATCCATCTGAAATAGATCGAACACTTTTAAGAGGCTTTACTGCAATTTTCTTGTTTGTCAAACATTCAAAGTTGCAGGTAACCAAACGTTTATCCTATCAATAGCTAATGTTTGAAATTATTTCTCAACAGACTATCAAGTGGAATATATAACGAGATGCCATTTTACGACAGAAGAGAGAAGAGTAAGTATTAGCAGGTCCAGTCGAATTTCTGACAAATTATTGTTCTAGTAACTGTGACAAATTTATTTAGTAAACTGAGGTTTTATTTGGACACGTCGAACTAATTTCTTTATCTAGTTACCTGTATGAACATGTTAATAACAGGTTTATCGGTTATTTTCATTACTATATTAAACACATGTCATCTGATTTATTATTGAAAGCGAACAAAATATTGTTTAAGATCATATGAATTTAATTTGTATTCTGTAAACATGTTTCTAGTTTTAATTGATACCCTCTGACTCTGAATGTTTAAATAATATTTAAATAATTCTTAGAATAAATTAAAATATTGCCTTTAAATATATATTTCTTAATCTCTACATGATGCCATTATAGAAAAAATGTGTATTACATTGACAGAGCTAGGAGGAACATGCATTTGTAATACACAGATAAGATCTTCAAAATATAATTATATAAATTGTCAATCCTCTGCAAACTTTATCTCGTCTTTGTGTTGCTTCCTACACCAAACTCATCTTAGAAGTCATCGTAAAACATTATATCAAAGATACTGCTGCTGTCACGCTGAACTCTAATTTTTAGGCGGTAGATTCCCCGAAGATAAAAAACACGAACTCCTCGTAGCTGTTAACAGTACTCCCCAATGCCCCTCCCCCCCCCCCGCAGCTTAAACGGCGATTTCACCAATAATGACGACATGTATTAGACTTACAAATATGTGTTAAGAGTTTTTAGTACCTTAAAGGTTAGAGCAAAATAAGGTTGATTATAGTTTAATAAATAAGTTGAAAAAGTAGTTCCATATTAGGTGTGCGAAACGAAAAATATAAGTATGAGATACTGAATTACAGAGAGAACATATGTATCGAATGCCATATGAGCAATGTGAGTCTAAAATGGTATGTATCGAATGCCATATCAGCAATGTGAGATCAAAATGGTATGTATCGAATGCCATATCAGCAATGTGAGTTTAAAAGGTATATATTTTAATGCCATATAAAAAATGTGAGATTAAAAATAAATGCATCTAATGCCATATCACCAATGTGAGACTAAGAGGATATGCATCAAATGCCATATCACCAATGTGAGATTTAAATGACATGTATCGAATGCCATGTCAGCAATGTGAGATTAAAATAGTATGTAATTAATGAGATAGACTGAAAGTTTAGCATTTAACAGTCATACCATGCAATAAAAATAGTTGAAGGGTATAGTTTCAATCTGTCGGTATATTGTATACACAGTAGTCTAAGTCTTATATTCTTTGTTGTAGTAGGTATTTGATTGTATTGTCCTTTTTCTTCATAACAAGGAAAAGGGAAAATAATAAGAAGCATAAAATGCCATTTGGCATAATTCATGAGTACAGAATGAGTAGGGATTTCCCAATGTACATAATACTGAAATACTCTCAAGAAAATATTTGTTTTGAAATCGGATCTAAGAAACACACATTGTGTGACCGTTGTAATATAAAATTGTTAGTGAAATATTATCTAACGCAATATCACCGAGATCACCATTTCCTCCGACTGCCTCAAATACAACGTTAGCACCTTTGTCAAACCATTTTTCGCATTTTTCAAATTCATCAAGTCTCTCTATGCAATTCATGATCATGAAAACAAGCAGAAAATGAGAAATGTTGGATTCATTAAAAATGGACATGGGAAAATGCAAAACAGTCAGATCAATCTAGAAAAGATAGGTCGTATTTTATGAAACAAAAATATACCAAGACTCATTGTTTACCTTTATTCTAAATTTGCATTCTAACAATGATTCATATCATTTAAATATTGGGATGATATAAATCATAAAAAAATTAACCAAAATTTTCATCCAGGGTAGCAGTGAGAGAGAGAGAGAAAAAGAAATTTGATTCACATAAACAAGATTATACCCCCAGTCCAATACACTATTAAGTATTCGAAAATGCAAATATTTGATATTGACATAGCACGTGTCAGAGTATGCACGTTATGGTTGATGATGCAGTGTTCTTTGATTATTTAATTACTAACGTGCCCAATATATGTAAATTTCTCTTCACCTGTGGCTTTAGGAGTGTGTCCTTGTGTCGTTATTTGATGTCCGGAACCATCCGAGGTTGAAATTTTCATTCATTGACGCAACTTCAGTTCATTCATCGTTACATTTCTGTTTTTTGGATGATCATTTGTATCCTTTGTAAACATCATTGATGGACCGGCTGATATTGAATAGTCATCGAAGTATCTTGCTAGACCAAGTATCGTCGTAGCAATATCAACATTTTCCAGATATGATTCGATGTGTTTTCCATCGATCATATAAGTATCACTGCTGAATAACACCATGATGCCATTATTGACAAAACCAACTCTGTCACCTATTCATAATCTGTATCATCTGCTTTAACAAGTCGACCTTCGACTTCGATAAATGCTGCAGCTGGTAAGAAATACCGACTTGTATCTTGAACTCGTAATTCGATTCTTCCAAGTTGATTTGGTTGTACTGCATCATAAGAATACTATTGATAATCGCGCAAGGATTCATTTTTATGAACTGGTTCACCCATATCCAATGCTTAATCAATTTCACGCTTAAACATTTTATTGTAATTACTATGATCTAAATTGTAATTATCTCTGAAGACCACTTCCTGCTATCAGACTAGCGGTTATGTTATCTTCCTTTTCTTTTAACGATGCATCAGCCAGATCCGTTAATCTTTGGGTTGCAGCCTGATTTATTATTGTAATTTCATTTGCAGGCATAATTCAGTAGATGGTAATTTCATTTGTTTTTTTCGTCGTAATAACCGTAAAATTCTGTCCTTGACCGCAGAAAACGCTTTACCGGCAAAATCACCGATTGCGCTACGAGCTTTGTCGCTAATAACATCGATAGCTTTCATTATTGATAATTGTTTTGCAATTGGCATTGCTTTTGGGGCTATCCTGGTAAATAAACCCCGAAGAACATCACCAAGTCCATCTCCGTAGGTTATTTCATAAACTGGTAATCGTGAATTTAAATTTCCTACTCTGAGCATTCTTGGTCTACGATACGTATTGTGTACGATCATTTTATTTACTCATTCACCATAATCTAAATTATGTATCAAGGGATTTAGTCATCTGTAATTTCATCGAAAAAGTCCCGATAGGTATTGATGTCCATGATACCACCGGGAATAATCTTCGACAGATATCCGATATTTCGTTGTTAATTTCATGAGAAGTATTTTCAGCGCGTTTACCTCCTATGAGAATTTCTAGTTTGTCCACGTCAGCGATGACGTTGTCAGGGCAAGTGATAAGATTATTTACTAGACCACTTCCTGTAGTAGCGCCAAAAGAATCATCACCAGGATCTTTTTCCGTACCTAGTGAACAGCGTAATCTCTCCTGTCGTTTGGCTTCTTTTTGTTCCCTCTCTCTCTTGTCCATTTGTTTCACATTTTCTATTATTTGTTCCACCCCTTCCTTTTTTTGTTTCACCTTTTCTTTTATTTGATCACTTCTAAATTTTTCAGCTTCCAACATCATCCCTTGTTGTTCTATTTGTTGCAGAGGTGGAGGTAGCTGATACTGGGGAGGTTGTTGTTCTATTTTCTGTTGAGTTTCTTCTAATTAAAATCTATTTATATCGTTAATATATTCATTATATACTGGGTCATTACTTCTAGTCTGAATTGTATTGTAGTACACACGATATAGCCATTTAAAATAGTTATCAGCATTTATCTTAACATACTTAGGTTTTAAAATATCAGACTTTCGAGAATGTTGACCTGTTGACGATATTCCTATAATACGTAACCTTTTGACCACATTCTTATGTTACGTAACCTGTTAACGATATTCATATAATACGTAACCTGTTGATGATATTCCTATAATACATAACCTGTTGACTATATTCATATAACGATATTCATATAATACGTAACCTGTTGATGATATTCCTATAATACATAACCTGTTGACTATATTCATATAACGATATTCATATAATACGTAACCTGTTGATGATATTCCTATAATACATAACCTGTTGATGATATTCCTATAATACATAACCTGTTGACTATGTTCATATAACGATATTCCTATAATACATAACCTGTTGACTATGTTCATATAACGATATTCATATAATACGTAACCTGTTGATGATATTCCTATAATACGTAACCTGTTGACTATATTCATATAAAGATATTCATATAATACGTAACCTGTTGATGATATTCCTATAATACATAACCTGTTGACTATATTCATATAACGATATTCATATAATACGTAACCTGTTTATGATATTCCTATAATACGTAACCTGTTGACTATATTCATATAACGATATTCATATAATACGTAACCTGTTTATGATATTCCTATAATACATAACCTGTTGACTATGTTCATATAACGATATTCCTATAATACATAACCTGTTGACTATGTTCATATAACGATATTCCTATAATACGTAACCTGTTGATGATATTCCTATAATACATAACCTGTTGACTATATTCATATAACGATATTCCTATAATACGTAACCTGTTGATGATATTCCTATAATACATAACCTGTTGACTATATTCACATAACGATATTCCTATAATACGTAATATTAAACTGTTAAACCGCTCTAGTGGCCTAGTGGTTAGAGCGTCCGCCACGGGAGCGGGAAGTCGTGTGTTTGATCCACGGCCGAGTTATACCAAAGACTTACAAAAATGGTACTAATAGCTGCCTCGCTTGGCGCTCAGCATTAAGAGGTTAGGGTTAGGACTGGTCGGCCTGGTGTCAGGATAAGGTGACTGGGTGGAACATCATGCTACATGTCTGCGGCATGATGCCCCAGTGCTAGATATCACTATAAACTGCCTCACTGCAGACATCATTGCGATTTGAAAAATTGTTAAAGCTACGTTAAAAATCCTAACCAAACAAATAAACGAAACCTGTTGAGGATATTCTTATAATACATAACCTGTTGAGGATATGCTTTTAATACGCAACCTGTTGACGATATGCCTATAATACGTAACCTGTTAAACTGCCTCGGTTAACTAGTAGTTAGAGCGTGCGTCGCGAGAGCGGGCGGTCGTGGGTTCGATCGCCTGCCGAGTCTTACCAAAGACTTAAAAAAATGGTACTAACAGCTGCCTCAAACAAGCAAACAAACCTATCATACGTAACCTGTTGAGGAAATTCCTATAATACATAACCTGTTGACGATATTCCTTTGAATTTTAGCGGACACTAGACAGTTTTTAAAGTTTCGCGTCTTATTTATTTGGTGGAGCCGGAAATTCAACGTCGATGGACTATCTGTTTCTTTAAACACACTAATATTATTAATCCTTGATCGTTTCTGCGTGGATTAAATAAATTACTGTTCAATATAATGCGGGGTAAAAGGAGAGTCGAGCGTACGTATGCAGGTGGGGTGTTTAAAAAGTATTCATGTACACAGTGGGAGGGGTCAAGCTTTGCCAGACTTTTGTTTTACGTACTAAGCGGATGGCCCCATTAATCGGCATTCCTCTGTTCCATTTATCAAGGGGATAAAACCAATGTATTCATAGCAAACGGCAGGGAGCTGGATGATTTCGTACATACATACATACATACATGCATGCATACAGTAGAGATTGCAAGAAACGAAGACAAAAATCTTGATTTAGAAGTGGCACACACGGGAAAAGGACAGTTTTCAGAAAATAAAGACATAGGTCCGGATTTAAAGACGGAAATACGGAAAAAGAACAGGTTACAGAAAATAAAGACACCAGTACGGATTTAAAGACGGAAATAAAGAGAAAGGACAGGTTACAGAAAATAAGGAGACAAGTCCTGATTTAAAGACGGAAATAAGGAGAAAGGACAGGTTACAGAAAATAAGGAGACAAGTCCTGATTTAAAGACGGAAATAAGGAGAAAGGACAGTTCCAAAAAGTGACGGAGAAAGTCCAAAATTAAAGAGGAACGGAGAAAAAAATTTCAGTGGAGGAAAGGATAAAAAGAGGAAAGAAGGAGAATGATAATACAACATGGAACAGAGAAACAAAGAAACATCTTTAAAAGAATAATACGGAAAAAACCAACTATGCAATCCAGAACGACCATAATATAATCGAAACAAAGGAAATGAAACAAACCACAGATCACGAGGAAATGAGTCAGAAACAAAAACATAATACTTCACGTATACTACTGCGAAACATATCTTCCTTTAAAAAAAATGGATCATAAATATAAAATTATTTCTTGCAATAGTAATAAAAGATCCATTAAGGTAACTCAGTTAATAAAAAATAATAAAGAATGGATGACACTAAACGATAATAATAAAAATTATATAAAATTTACTATGCCTAAATAATACACGATTAAGAGAAGTAATAATAGTGTACTTCATTCACAACAATATATTTTAAATGCATTTTAGACAATTCACAAAACCTCACTTAATTCTAGAATGTAAAATGATTCAAAAGATTGTAAAGAATTACTGTATATATTATTGATAAGTGTGGTATATTTGAAAATTAAAATTATCTCTGTAGCATGAGAAATGATTTACTTTTTTGAATAATCAGAATTAATTGATTTTATTATTAATAATTCAACGAAATTAAACGAACTTTAAGATTTAAATAATGAATAAGGGAAACAGCAGCGCTAAACAAGCACACAAATTAATAAAATAATATACTAACACATAACACTGTTAAGAGCGATGTGATAGTAAAAGAGGACTAGAAGCCAGATAAGTGGAGATGACATTGCACCACTATATTATTTGTGGTTACGTGAGATAGAAAGTGTGGCTACGTGAGATAGAAACATGTGTTAGTTTTAGAGTATAGGAAGGGATAGTCCATCGTCCACGTGCGTAGGGCATTCTGTTAGTGCTGTTATGAAATTTTTCTGTTATGTATATTGTGATTAGCTTTTCATAACCTTCTTCTCATTTCTTGCTATGAGAAGGAATTACTCGTATGTTAAGGAGCGTCAATATCCATGGTGGTAGAGAGAGAGAGAGAGAGAGAGAGAGAGAGAGAGAGAGAGAGAGAGAGAGAGAGAGAGAGAGAGAGAGAGAGAGAGAGAGAGAGAGAAAAGAAAGAATTCAGGCTCTCTTAAAAGCGTGCTGCCACGATGATAAGACAGCTACACTGAAATGATATTCGCCAGCTACCAGCTATATCTGAAATGATAGCCGCCGCCACGATGATAAACCAGCTGCACTATATCTGTAATGAGAAGACAAACATCTATTTTCTTTGTCGGTACGGAACTGACTTTTATTTAATTAAACAACACAAATATATTGACTACATTCTAGAAACACATCTAAAAACTTTATAATAAAAGTTCATGCAATACATATTATATTTTCCCTTTTTCAAGCTTTCCAACTTCATTTATTCGTATAACTTCTGCATTTTAGAATATTATACAAATAGTTAATTCTCAATCAATTTCAAGATAACCAAAAGTGTAAGATGTAATTAATATAGTTAATGTAACAATTAATTTAAAGAAATGGATTTTACTTATTTTAAAATAGAATATAGATTTAAAATATATTGCTAGATAATATTCTTTCTTACTTAAAGAATACTTTATTTCCACATTAAATCTAAACATAAAGTTGGTAGCGAATTCAACTTTTACAATAAAAATTACATAAATATAATTAAATAATAATCCTTTAGAACATTTAAACATTCCATTACAATATATTATAAATAAAAGTATTAAGTGAATAATGTTGCTAACATAACAATGTTACTATTAAAATAACAAACATTAAAAATACTTATTTCTAAAGAAGTTACGACATATACAATTATTTTACCTGCAATGAGAAGGCAAACATCTATTTTCTTTGTCGGTACGGAACTGACCTGACCCTTAAATGCGTGGTCTATTTATATGCATCCTGTGTCAGGTTAACGTACCGTTGGAAAAAGATGTTCATTCTCATCAGGTAAAAATCAGTTTCTCCTGGTCAAAACCGGCTTAATTTGACGTCATCTGACATAAGGTACATCTCAGATTTGTAATTTATCTATATCCGTTTGGCACTAGTTAGATCCAAATATGATAATTCCTTAATATTCTAAACCAGGAACATGTTTAATATGTTAAGCCAGCTGTAATGTCTGTCCAACTTGGATAAGAACCGTTTCATAAGGACGACTGTCCATCATTAGATAAGAACCATTCTGTATTTACGTCAGCACGGAAGCTTGTTCTACTTTTTTATTAACCGAATTAGACTTTTTGCCAATGCCTGGTTTTACGGAATATATGTTTCACTGATAAGACTTAGAAGCTGACTGATTTTTGCTTTATAAGCTATTTCCACACAATAATGTACATTCGTATAGCTAATGATTTAAGTTGCCAACGTTTTGCTATAAATGCATAAAACATTGCTTTAATAATACAATTTAAAGAAAATAGTAATCTTATTAATTTTACTAAAAAATCAATTCATAATAGTGCTAATTTTATCGAATCCGATCCAGATAAAGGTGGACGCAGTAAAGATGTATGCGACAAAAATTAGTTTTACGGATATAAAGGCATGTTTTGCACTCACTGGATGTTATAGAAAGTTCATAAAGACGTATTCTGTTGTCGCTATGCCTCTATAAGAAATAACCGGGAACAATGTAGATTTTTATGGACTTTATATTAGAGCAGAAACCTTAATAATAATATCCCAAGTTAGCCCTGCCTTTCACGGGTTCAAGTTTTCTCGCTTTTGGGTGGAGTTTTATCAAGAACAAGATGGCGTAGAACGAAACCATGTCTTACTAATGGGGATCTGTAACAATAACTGAATACAATTACGTTATGGCAGGGAAGACATTGCTATCTTTAACTATATTGCATTTCTAAATTATATCCGTACTTTAAGAGTCTAAGAGTTATTTTTTAAACAATATTACGTAGTTTCATGATTGTGAGAGAATTTGAGTAAACATGTTTACCTGACCTTTTGATCTTGGTAGTGTCTAGAAGTTAACTTGTTGATGAAGTTGATGAAAGATGTCACTCATCTTGGTTCTACTAGTATGTCCTAGTTTTTTGTATGAAAGTAAACATAATTATTTTTTCCTATCGTAATATCACATCGATCATTTAGTTGTGTTCAATTATTATTTGAGAGGATTTATTTATTTCAATTATTGATTGGAATTGCAATGTGCAAATTGACATTTACAATAAAATCCCTGTTTTGTTATTATTGTGAATTAACTTAATGACCTTTTCATTTTATCATTGTGATATAGGAAGAATGTTCATAAATAACCTAATGATATTTTCATTTTATCATTGTGATTATGGAAGAATGTTCTGAAATAACCTAATGACCTTTTTGATATTATCATTGTGATTATGGAAGAATGTTCAGAATTAACTTAATGACCTTTTCAGTTTATCATTGTGATTATGGAAGAATGTTCAGAAATAACCTAATGACCTTTTCAGTTTATCATTGTGATTATGGAAGAATGTTCAGAATTAACTTAATGACCTTTTCAGTTTATCATTGTGATTATGGAAGAATGTTCAGAAATAACCTAATGACCTTTTAGATATTATCATTATGATTATGGAAGAATGTTCAGAAATAACCTAATGACCTTTTTGATATTATCATTATGATTATGGAAGAATGTTCAGAAATAACCTAATGACCTTATAGATATTATCATTATGATTATGGAAGAATGTTCAGAAATAACCTAATGACCTTTTAGATATTATCATTATGATTATGGAAGAATGTTCAGAAATAACCTAATGACCTTTTTGATATTATCATTATGATTATGGAAGAATGTTCAGAAATAACCTAATGACCTTTTAGATATTATCATTATGATTATGGAAGAATGTTCAGAAATAACCTAATGACCTTTTAGATATTATCATTATGATTATGGAAGAATGTTCAGAAATAACCTAATGACCTTTTAGATATTATCATTATGATTATGGAAGAATGTTCAGAAATAACCTAATGACCTTTTTGATATTATCATTATGATTATGGAAGAATGTTCAGAAATAACTTAATGACCTTTTTGATATTATCATTATGATTATGGAAGAATGTTCAGAAATAACCTAATGACCTTTTAGATATTATCATTATGATTATGGAAGAATGTTCAGAATTAACTTAATAACCTTTTCATTTTATCATTGTGATATAGGAAGAATATTCAATCATCAGCACATTCAAGGCTTCTGGCACACCAACAGTTTCAAATTTTGAAATTCATTCGGAACACCTCTTACATTCTTAAGGAATTCTATACTTTAGGACTTGCAAATGAACTTTTAGAATTATTTGGGCGTTAATTCACAATATTGTAACAACTTTAAAAATTATTTGGGCGTTAATTCACAATATTGTAACAACTTTAAAAATTATTTGGGCGTTAATTCACAATATTGTAACAACTTTTATAATTATTTGGGCGTTAATTCACAATATTGTAACAACTTTTATAATTATTTGGGCGTTAATTCACAATATTGTAACAACTTTTAGAATTATTTGGGCGTTAATTCACAATATTGTAACAACTTTTAGAATTATTTGGGCGTTAATTCACAATATTGTAACAACTTTTAGAATTATTTGGGCGTTAATTCACAATATTGTAACAACTTTTAGAATTATTTGGGCGTTAATTCACAATATTGTAACAACTTTGTTTATATTTCACCCTGTATTCAAGGAATTAGTTTTATTTGTTGATGTTTACGTAACATGTTTTTTTAAATAACAAATAGTACTTAGATGTAGACCACAGAGTCGTAACATAACGCCTGTAACATAACGCCTAGCATTAGTTGACGTAGTCCGAAAGCTCGACTTATTGAACGTTCCTTGAAGTGTACAGCGAATGTGGACTATACACTCAAGTGGATGCTTGACATGAAACATGGAATGTAGCGTGGTATATAGCAATAGTTCATTTTTAAGTATGTTTGATTAGTATACAGTTCCGTAAAATAGTACGCTGTCAGCTGCCAATATAGGCAAGAAATAAGCAGTGATATTAGGCGAAAGTAGATTTTGGTGACATCATACTGATAAGCTACATCCAAAAGAATGAAAAAGCAGCAACATTAAAATATAAACGTTGTGAAAAATGTCTTGTAAAAGCTCTAAGTGAAAATGTAGCACAATGTGCACACAACATGTCTCATCGACAACTCGCAATAATGAACCAATGGAGAAAATAAACCAGAAGAGGCAAAGGGACCTAAATATATTGATTTGATTTGGTCTACTGTGTCATTTATTTAATTTACTATATCGCGGAGTAATATTCCATGCAGACAAATTCACATATACAAGTACGTATACACCAACCACTGTTCAAAAAACCTTCTAACGGATACACCTAATTTTCTTGTACATGGTGGACATATGGGAATGAATAGAACATTGGACACAGTGGTCATTCTATTGGCTTGATGTTGTGTCCCAAAGCAAATGGCGGCAGATGGGCGCAGTGACATCATGGTCTGTTTATAGAAAGATTATCATTGCAGAAAATAATGATAAAACTACTGGTGTTGGCGACGATATAGTAAGAATAAAAAGATTTAGTTATAAACAATGTGACAAAAATAAATAATCGCGACTTTGATCTCGATGCTTAATTTATTATGGCACTAAAACAAAAACAGAATAATCAGTTTACGAGCTGTAACACAGTAATGTTTTGACAATATTAAAAAAGTAACACAAGACGGTCTAGCGCTTTTAAACGTACATGTGATTTTAGTTTGTATTGCCATTTGAACTGATGAATAAAAAACGGGTATTTACTATATTTGACAGAACGAGTTGCGTTAAAACAAAATAAAGCTCCAGTCATATTTGTATGTAAACGTTGTAAATTTATTTTATGGCGTCTGTGAGATCTTAACATTGTACTGTAAATACAGTTGTTTACAAAATGATGTATTTGTCTCTCCACACCAGAGAAAATTAGACGGATTTGTTCATATAGCAATTATTCATTTCCTATTTCGTGAGGCTGATGTCTTCAACAACATGTCTGCAATTGGATTTTTCTTTTCTATTGATATTTTAAGTAACTTAACTGGGTATTTTATGATAGGTTATGGGGGTAGGGTTATTTTATGATAGGTTTTGCGGGTAGGTGTATTTTATGATAGGTATTGGGGTTAGGGTCATTTTATAATAGGTTTTGGGGTTAGGTTATTTTTATGAAAGGTATCACAGAATTAGAAAGAAAAAAATCTTGTTTTGCCTGAGACATATTTTATTATTTGTGTTGTGCGTGCATGCGGCGCTGTCTGTGATTAACAGGTGGGTTTTTTTCAGACGAGCGACGAAACAAACGTGTCTCGCGCTGCCGTAACCTACTTGCCGCTGTAAACATCATTATCACGATATGCACGGGTATTTTACCGTGAATATTTCTCACTGTCCTTTGAATTAAGCATGATTAAGGTATAATCGAGGCAGTGATCAGTCCGCTAACAATGACAATTCTATGGAATCAGTCCCCTAATAATGAGAATTCCATGTAATCAGTCCCTTAGCAATGAGAATTCCATGTAAACAGTCTAGCAATGAGAATTCCATGTAATCAGTCTAGCAATGAGAATTCCATGTAATCAGTCCCCTAGCAATGAGAATTCCATGTAATCAGTCCTCTAGCAATGAGAATTCCATGTAATCAGTCTAGCAATGAGAATCCTATGTAATCAGTCCCCTAGCAATAAGAATTCCATGTAATCAGTCCCCTAGCAATGAGAATTCCATGTAATCAGTCCCGTAGCAATGAGAATTCCATGTAATAAGTCTAGCAATGAGAATTCCATGTAATCAGTCCCCTAGCAATGAGAATTCCATGTAATCAGTCCCCTAGCAATGAGAATTCCATGTAATCAGTCTAGCAATGAGAATTCCATGTAATCAGTCCCCTAGCAATGAGAATTCCATGTAATCAGTCCCCTAGCAATGAGAATTCCATGGAATCAGTTCCCTAATAATGAGAATTCCATGTAATCAGTCTAGCAATGAGAATTCCATGGAATCAGTCCCCTAGCAATGAGAATTCTATGTAATCAGTCTAGCAATGAGAATTCCATGCAATCAGTCCCCTAGCAATGAGAATTCCATGTAATCAGTCCGCTAGCAATGAGAATTCTATGTAATCAGTCTAGCAATGAGAATTGCATGCAATCAGTCTAGAAATGAGAATTCCATGTAATCAGTCCCCTAGCAATGACAATTCCATGGAATCAGTCCCTTAATAATGAGAATTCCATGTAATCAGTCTAGCAATGAGAATTCCATGGAATCAGTCCCCTAGCAATGAGAATTCCATGTAATCAGTCCGCTAGCAATGAGAATTCTATGTAATCAGTCTAGCAATGAGAATTCCATGTGATCAGTCCCCTAGCAATGAGAATTCTATGTAATCAGTCTAGCAATGAGAATTGCATGTAATCAGTCTAGCAATGAGAATTCCATGTAATCAGTCCCCTATCAATGACAATTCCATGTAATATGTTCCTTAGCAGCGATATTACCAAGTAATATATTCTTTAGCAAAGATACTCGGACATAGTCAGTCCTCAAGAAATGATAAACACAAGCAGTCTATGCTCCGCCAATGATAACCCGTGCAATATGTCCCCTAGCAATGCTAATCCTATGTAATCAGTCCACTGGCAATGATAATGAAATGGAGTTAGTCCCGTAGTAATGTTAATAATATGTATTCAGTCGACTGGCAATGATAATGACGTGTAATTAGTCCATGTATCAATGCTAATCATATGTATTCAGCCCACTTGCAATGATAATGACGTGTAATTAGTCCGTGTATCAATGCTAATCATATGAATTCATTCGACTGGCAATGATAATGACGTGTAATTAGTCCGTGTATCAATGCTAATCATATGAATTCATTCGACTGGCAATGATAATGACGTGTAATTAGTCCGTGTATCAATGCTAATCATATGAATTCATTCGACTGGCAATGATAATGACATGTAATTAGTCCGTGTATCAATGCTAATCATATGAATTCATTCGACTGACAATGATAATGACGTGTAATTAGTCCGTGTATCAATGCTAATCATATGAATTCATTCGACTGACAATGATAATGACGTGTAATTAGTCCGTGTATCAATGCTAATCATATGAATTCATTCGACTGACAATGATAATGACGTGTAATTAGTCCGTGTATCAATGCTAATCATATGAATTCAGTCGACTGGCAATGATAATGACGTGTAATTAGTCCGTGTATCAATGCTAATCATATGTATTCAGTCGACTGGCAATGATAATGACGTGTAATTAGTCCCGTAGCAATGCTAATCATATGTATTCAGCCCACTTGCAATGATAATGACGCTAATCATGTAGCATTAATATTCCTATGTAATCAGTCACCTTGCAATGATAACCCCATTATTATAAGTTACGCTATTTTAGTAGAAAGAAATATCGGAATTATTTAGTTCTGTTATAAGAATTATTTACAGGTTGGGAAACATTTGTGTGTCCGATGAACAAGATGCAATAATCTTGATTGATGCAAAAGAATAAATAAATATGGTTATTTGTATCGTCTCAAATCACCGCACAGTGGAAGAGATGTTTAAATTAATATTTGCAGAAAATATAAAGTAGTTTCCACATTTTCTGATTTTTCAAACCTTTTTATTTTTTTTATTTATCTTATTTTACACAGATTTACCCTTTTCTTCAGACATGGTATATGTTTTCTCTCAGCTTTTCCATCACGTTTTTTCGTTCTTGTTTTGGTTTTATATTAAAATTGTTTTCTATTTATAAAGTTAAATGACCCTGATAGCTTGATTAGGTTGAAACATTTGGAGACTGATTTGTATAGTTACCACTTTGTCAGTATTTACAGTTACTAGTTTGTCAATATTTACAGTCACCAGTTTGTCAGTATTTACAGTTACCAGTTTGTCAGTATTAACATTTACCAGTTTGTCAGTATTTACAGTTACCAATTTGTGTGTCACTATATACATTTACCAATGTGTATCAGTATATTCAATTGACAACTTGTGTGTCTGTATGTACAGTTGTCAATTTGTGTCAGTAAATGCAGTTGACAACTTGTGTTGCAGTATGTACAGTTATCAATTTGTGTCAGCGTATGCAGTTTACAACTTGTGTTTCAGTATGTACAGCTATTAATTTGTGTCAGTAAATGCAGTTTACAACTTGTGTTTCAGTATGTACAGTTATCAATTTGTGTCAGCGTATGCAGTTTACAACTTGTGTTTCAGTATGTACATCTATTAATTTGTATCAGTAAATGCAGTTTACAACTTGTGTTTCAGTATGTACATCTATTAATTTGTATCAGTAAATGCAGTTGTCAACTTGTGTTTCAGTATGTACATCTATTAATTTGTATCAGTAAATGCAGTTTACAACTTGTGTTTCAGTATGTACATCTATTAATTTGTGTCAGCGTATGCAGTTGACAACTTGTGTTTCAGTATGTACATCTATTAATTTGTATCAGTAAATGCAGTTTACAACTTGTGTTTCAGTATGTACATCTATTAATTTGTATCAGTAAATGCAGTTTACAACTTGTGTTTCAGTATGTACATCTATTAATTTGTGTCAGCGTATGCAGTTGACAACTTGTGTTTCAGTATGTACAGCTATTCATTTCTGTCAGTAAATGCAGTTTACAACTTGTGTTTCAGTATGTACAGCTATTAATTTGTGTCAGCGTATGCAGTTTACAACTTGTGTTTCAGTATGTACAGCTATTAATTTGTGTCAGCGTATGCAGTTGACAACTTGTGTTTCAGTATGTACAGCTATTAATTTGTGTCAGCGTATGCAGTTTACAACTTGTGTTTCAGTATGTACAGCTATTAATTTGTGTCAGCGTATGCAGTTTACAACTTGTGTTTCAGTATGTACAGCTATTAATTTGTGTCAGCGTATGCAGTTTACAACTTGTGTTTCAGTATGTACAGTTATCAATTTGTGTCAGCGTATGCAGTTTACAACTTGTGTTTCAGTATGTACAGCTATTAATTTGTGTCAGCGTATGCAGTTTACAACTTGTGTTGCAGTATGTACAGTTATCAATTTGTGTCAGCGTATGCAGTTTACAACTTGTGTTTCAGTATGTACATCTATTAATTTGTATCAGTAAATGCAGTTTACAACTTGTGTTTCAGTATGTACAGTTAAGAATTTTTTGTCAGTATATACAACTACAAAATTATTTTGTCAGTGTATAGTATTTATACTATTGATTTTCCTTTTTGTTTATTCTGAGACACGAACCTCTTGAAATGTGGGCATATATTCCAACACTTTAGCTACTTCTGTTATTCCTGCATTAATTCTGACTTGATAAATGATATCAAAACATGAGTTAGAGAAATATCGCTGTCATGCTACAAGTTCATAAATATTGTCCTGGCTGTTAATGATATTTTGTTGACTGACAGGCGTTTCGCACGTGCCTTTTGTCACATGATCATAGGATTTATATTGTATAGTGGAAGCTTGTGCCACACATGTTTCACCATATACATCATCAGAACATATTGTCACGTGATCATATATTTCACATGCATCGAGCCTTGTACGTATCGTCAAATGTGTTGCATCGTATTCCTCGTCGAAGTGTGTTTGTATGTGATCGTATGCACCATAGAAGCGAGGCTTTGCTTTATCTCCTGTAGTATCGTAAGTATCATCCGTCCATTGTGCGGGCGTTGATTGAAAAGCCGAGGCATATTCGTAATTTGCATTGTCTGTCTTGTCATTAATCAATGCTTTATTACCTGAGCGAGACGCATTTGAACTGTGTGTGTAGCATGGGTTAATACAATGTGCTGCAGATGAAGAATATCCCCTTTCATCAGCTATACTCGAAGGTTTGGACGCGATGGGTTGCAGTTCAAAGGGTTCTACCTTCTTCCTGTGTCGACGCCGTTTTCTGAATCAGATGTGAAAGACAATTATTGTTTACATAAATGTCATAGCATTGGCTTTGTAGGCATGAACTATAAAACGATCTAAGTTGCACAACCTTAAACATGAGTACGTTTCATCGACCTGCCAATTATAAACGTCCAAGTCTGAATCGATTGTTTTCGACCATGCCTGAGATTGACGTATAATTTTAAGGAACTCATTGTTTTAATTCAGACATATTAGTCGCCTTCTTCGTTTCCCGACCGACAGTATATCTAATATCTAGGTATACTGCATCACCACGAAAATGTGTATGACCATGTATCAAATAAGTTACATGTGTATGACCATGTATCAAATAAGTTACATGTGTATGACCATGTATCAAATAAGTAACATGTGTATGACCATGTATCAAATAAGTTACATGTGTATGACCAAGTATCAAATATGTTACATATGTATGACCAAGCATCAAATAAGTTACATGTGTGTGACCATGCATCAAAAGAGTTACATGTGTGTAACCCATGTATCAAATATGTTACATGTGTATGACCATGCATCAAAAATGTTTCATGTGTATCACCATGTATCAAATAAGTTACATATGTATGATCATGTATCAAATAAGTTACATATGTATGACCATGCATCAAAAAGGTTACATGAGTATGACCATGTATCAAATAAGTTACATGTGTATGACCATGCATCAAATAAGTTACATGTGTGTGACCCGTGTATCAAATAAGTTACGAATGTATGACCATGCATCAAATAAGTTACATGTGTGTGACCATGCATCAAATAAGTTACATGTGTATGACCATGCATCAAATAAGTTACATGTGTATGACCATGCATCAAATAAGTTACATGTGTATGACCATGCATCAAATAAGTTACATGTGTGTGACCCGTGTATCAAATAAGTTACGAATGTATGACCGTGCATCAAATAAGTTACGAAGGTATGACCATGCATCAAATAAGTTACATGTGTATGACCATGCATCAAATAAGTTACATGTGTATGACCCATGTATCAAATACGTTACGCGAGTATGAACATGCATGAAATAAGTTACATAAGTATGACCATGTATCAAAAATGTTACATGGTTATGACCATGTTTCAAATACGTTACATGTGTATGACCATTATCAAATAAGCTACATGAATATGAAAAGTTTTAACAAAGTTACATGTGTATATGACCATGCATCAAATATGTTACATGTGTATGTGCATGCATCAAATAAATAACGTGTATGACCTAGCATCGAATACGTTACATGTGTGTAACCATGCATCAAATAAGTTACATGAGTATGACCATGTATCAAATAAGTTACATATGTATGACCATGTATCGAATAAGTTTCATGTGTATGACCATGTATCAAATAAGTTACATATGTATGACCATGTATCAAGTAAGTTACTTGTGTATGACCATGCATCAAATAAGTTACATGAGTATAACCGGGTATCAAATAAGTTACATGAAGTTGGTCATATATTAAGTCCGCTGCATGTATATGATCATATATCAAGTAAGTTACATGTGTAAGACCAAAAAGCAAGTATGTTACATGTGCATGACCATTTAGCTATTACATTAAATGTGTATGACCATATATCAAGTAACGTAGGTGTATTAACATATAGGAAATTCTGTGCTTTATTTGACTTGTTCCATGAATATAATACCAAATCATTGCCCATATGAGGAATTTTTATTACATAGCTTTTATTTTAATAGAAAAAAATTTACGATTAAGAACAAATACAAAGCTGAATTAAAAAGTCACTAAAATTAAAATGATTAAATGGTAACACACCTTACCTCTCAATAAGCAGGTGTTTATCAGTAAGTCAGATGACGTATATTACATTTTTTACTAAAGTATTTCAGTTGTTCTGTATCGAAAATGAAAATTAAGAGTTTATTTCTTTATATTTCTCTCAATGAGCAATTGTGTTCTTAATTAATTGGGTTTATTTCTTCTATTTCCATTTCATTGTAACCTCTACATAATGCAAACATGTTTATATATATATTGGAATTGTTGAGTTAGTCTGTTACTGAGCAGCAGCAACCGCTCCGGTGGTCTAGTGGTTAGAGCGTCCGCCGCGGAAGCGGGAGGTCGTGGGTTCGATCCCCGGCCGAGTCATACCAAAGACTTACAAAATTGGTACTAACAGCTGCCTCGCTTGACGTTCAGCATTAAGAGGTTAGTTTTAGGACTGGTCAGCCTGGTGTCAGGATAATGTGACTGGGTGGGACATCATGTTACATGTCTGCGGCATGATGCCCCAGTGGTAGACATCAGTATAAACTGCCTCACTGCAGACATCGTAGCGATATACTGAAAAATTGTTAAAGCTACGTTAAAAATTCTAATCAAGCAAACAAACATGTTACTGAGCATCTCGTGTACAATTGCGATTAATACACGTTTTTGAATATTTACACATATGTGATTGAGGATGTGAATGGATATCTGTGACTGTGGATGTGACTGGTTAGGTGTGATTGTGGATGGGACTGAAGAGTTGTGAACGGATAGCTGTGAATGTGGATGTGAATGATAGCTGTGATTGTGGATGTGAATGGATAACCGTGATTGTGGCTGGGACTGAAGAACTGTGACTGTGGATGGGACTGGCGAACTTTTAAATTATTCATATACTAACAATCCTATTGAAAATCATTTTTTGAATTACAATTAAAGTCACTCCTGAAAATAATGTATACCTATTTATAAAATACTAATTGTTTTGAAATGAGCAGTATGGACTTGTGTTGTAATGCTCGACACTGTGTAATATAAGCATTGTATTTGAAACTACCTCGTATTAGACCATTAAAAAGTTACAAAGAAACGTATCTGCAAAATTATAAATTTATACCATTTATACACAATTATCAATATTTACAGACTTATAGCTACATATGTACAAAATTATAAAACCAGACATCTTTAATTACATAAACATCACACAAGTGAGACTCTTTCATAGTATTTCCTTTTCAACTATCTATTCAGACACAATCGAAGCAATCTTCGGAGACATTTCGTCTAAAAGTTACATGTATCTTTACAATCTGACACACATTTCGTCTCAAAGTTACATGTATCTTTACAATCTGACACACATAGCATGATTTGGTGGAACATAGCAAAAAGCCTATATCTATGAAATTTAGATAACACAAAATGATGAGTAAAACGTTGAATATCAATTTTCAGTGGAAATTTGGTGATAGCTATTTATATGGTTACTTGCAAATCCAAGCTATCTATATGGTTACCTGCAAATCCAAGCTATCTATATGGTTACCTGCAAATCCAAGCTATCTATATGGTTACCTAGAAATCCAAGCTATCTATATGGTTACCTGGAAATCCAAACTCCAACTAACAAACCGAGTACCACAAACATAACTATTCCAACTGTTATTACTCCAACTGTTATTACTCCAACTGCAAAATACAATAATATATTACACTGTGTGAATATTCTCATCTTGCTGTCAGTTTCAGCGGGGGATGGAGGCACCATTCAGTCGCGAACTTAATGTGCAATTAACATTAGAAAGCAATATCTAGAAATGGCACCATAGCTTGCACCGGAATCTTAAAATAGAACCTACAATTCTTTTTAAAGTTGCACTAAGACCAAAAACAGGATTTTAGCGTGGGAATGGTACTATGGCGACTAAGGGGAATCATATTGTTCAAAACGGGAAAAGGTTTCACGTTGTGGATCTCTAGCGTCCGTAACGCGAACTTAACACTAAGGCTTTAATTTGTGGAGGGTATTGCAGCCCTAAGGTCCATGACACAAATGTAACGTTGTGTTACTCTTTGGGTATCTAACATTAAGTGTGATGTTACATATATCATCTAACACTTAGTGGTCAACAATTAATAAACAAAATTTACTATCCAACACGAATTTTTGTTGGTCAACACCCACTTATTTACTGATCACGCATGGTAGAATGTAAAAGTAGGTGTACGAATTAAATATCAAATCACTAATAAACATTGTAAAACAATTGTCTCCTCTCTCGAATTATATTACCATAGTAAAACAATTGTCTTCTCTCTCTAAATATATTACCATAGTAAAACAATTGTCTCCTCTCTCAAATTATATTACCATAGTAAAACAATTGTCTCCTCTCTCAAATTATATTACCATAGTAAAACAATTGTCTCCTCTCTCGAATTATATTACCATAGTAAAACAATTGTCTCCTCTCTCAAATTATATTACCATAGTAAAACAATTGTCTCCTCTCTCGAATTATGTTATCATCAGCATACTCTCTACAACCCTAGCCCCACATGGTTTTGAAGAACAGACTAAGGAGACTCACCGTCATAGATTTACGGTAGTGCCCATATGGTCGCCACCACATGCCAAACAAATGTATAGCCTTAATATTTAAATTCTGTTCAAGAACCTAGAGATCCACAACGTTAAACCTATGGACATTGTAACTTTCCATTCCAATTTAGACTCCAGAGTGTCATTTACATGCTAAATTCCATGTCAGAGGCCATAGTGCCATCTTTGTTAACATTCCATATCAACTCTATATTTCTCCTTTTTGAATACGTTCCCTAATCACATAAACATTAGGGGATATAAGCCTGCTACCTCGCGAATCCAGCCCTACCAAAAGACGAAAATTTGTCTTTTTGTCCATGTAATATAGATAAAGGGCAATAACTCTTACCCCTTACCTCTCCTTGCCACCCACTAGGTGTCGCCAGGTTTTCAACTTCGCTGTACTGTGCAAACACGTACAATTAGACCTCCATGAATCCAAGCCATCTTAGTGTAAATTCGGACCATCCGAAGTTAAATTTGGAAGTATTGTGTTGGATAATCATTTTTTTACAGGTTGTATACATTCTTTTACAAAATTTTGAGTGATTTTGTCACCTTTATGGACTTCGTCTTTGGACGACCACGTTGCAACGTGGACAGAGCAAGCTAATGGCGGTATTCGTATTGTCATTTATGAGTTCACGTGGCACTGAATAATTTCGCTTACTCCGTTTGTAACGGTTATGGTATTAGCGAATTAATAACGTGCTAAATTGCTAATTTGTGCTTGTTATCTTCTTTTGTCGTTTCAGTAGACTTCGTCTTTGGACGACCAAGTTGCGACTCGCTAATGGCGGTACTTGTGTTGTCATTTACGAGTTGCTTCCTCCGTTAGTAACAGTTATGGTATTAGCGAATTAATAACATGCTGAGTTGCTAATTTGTGCTTTGTTTTATCTTCTTTGTCGTTTCAGTAGAGATGTCAACAACAAATGCATGAACGGCAAAAAGGGTGTTGGCAATGTGGCAATGGAGGAAATGATGTTGACATTGTACAACAGTCCGCCTTTGAACAGATGCGTCGTTGGGTACAGGAAACTACGGCGTAGCTATTAACATCTTTTGGGGAGTGTTCACCCAATTTTAGGCTGCCCAGTGGGCGTAAGTCCCCACGCATGTCCGAGCATGGCTTTCGGGCCAGTAAGTCAGGACGCATGGGGTTTTTACTGGTTCCATCGAATCCATTTCATTATGCAATCTCGCTGTCACCGCACCTGCCGTCCAGCCGTCACCGGCCGTCCAGCCGTCCCATCATATTACTAACACGGTCCGACCAACTATGATTTACAGGGATTTTGGTGACAAATCTGTCCGTCAAGCTGTACCGCCGGCAACATGTCAATACTATGACGGAGATTTTAATGAGAAATGTATCCGTCCAGCCAAGCCATGGCAGAGGCTGGTACCGGTGATAGCCAGTCCGGTCATTCAGTCACCGACATTCCGGCGGGCCACACGCCAGACAAACCAGCCGGTAGTGCCGTCCCAGTATGGGGACCTTATTGCTCAAACGGGCTGACCAACTATGATTTACGGGGATTTTAGTGACAAATCCGTCCGTCATGCCGTACCGCCGACAACATATCAATACTATATGGAGATTTTAGTGAGAAATTTGTCCGTCCAGCCAGACCATTGGAGCAGCCGGTACCAGCGATAGCCGGACGGTCGCCGACATTCAGGCCGACCATTCCCCGGACACACCAGGCGGCAGTGCCGGCCGTCCATATGTTCACGGCTTCTCCACTAGGGAGAAATTAATGAAAGTGTCAATTATGACGGAATTACGTCATCTATGTCACCTGGTATGCTATACAGATATGCAAGCTGTACCAGAACCAACGTTCCCTCTGAGCGAATGGTAGATGTGCGCGCAGTGCTCGCTACACTGCGCAAGCATTACGGAGATGAGAAAAAATTTAAAGTTGGTTTGAAAAAAAAGAAAATTGACAGTTCAGCTGCGAGTGGATGCCTGAGTTGAGGAGAACACGACTCAGCACACAGTGAGTGTGGTGTGACGAAACATTTTTAGCCGTACACAGATCCGGTCATGGAACGGACTGAGCTTAGCTCCAAGGCCGCAGGGGAAGAATTTATAGGGTGTTGGGAACTTCAGAGTGCCCACCACCTCCTACCGCCATTCAAGACTACAAAGTTAAGGCATCTGTAGATCTTGAATGGGAGGAAGAGACGATGTCCTTCCTGCTTCTGCCCCAGTCGGTTAAAAAAAAATGAAGCTAACTTCCAGCGACGTTCTAATGTAGCTGGTACAAAACTCAATCAGACGCCTTCAGTACTGATCTCCAATGACACGTCAAAAGCTAGTCCGAAACGTAGTCGCTACGTCTTCAATGTTATACTTGGCTTCACTAGCCATTTTCCGACTACCTAGACAAATCCGGCAATGACCACGCTTGTTAAGCGACAGCCTGGATAGCTAGGGTTATTAACAGGGCAGCTCACCATTCCATGGCCAATGTGTTTACTGCTTCTGCCAACTTCGACCTGATACGACGTGACGCACGTCGGCGGAACACGTCGCTCTAGTCCCATCCTACTATGGCTTTGCGGATGTCTCAGTTTGGGTCACCTTTACTCTTTGGCAGAAAATTGAAAACGTTCGGAGCAGGCAGCTCAGGAACTGCTCCTCCAACTCGCCGCCCAACTTTCGTAGGCGTTTAGAAACAATCATCCCCTGCTACAGCGGAGGGATGATAGGTGGATCAGGGAAGAAGGGATCCTTACAATCAAATGTACAGTATAGATCCCAACCCAATGCTGGGAGCCAACAGTCTAATCAAGGTAGGAGGCAACCATACAGAGGCGGCAAGAATCCAAGTTTCTACGCCTTCAAGCATCCTAACTCTAGATGCTGACATAAATGCCCACCGCCAGCGGACTGCTTACCTATGGCGACCGCTTCCTGCAATTTCAGGACCACTGGACCACTTTATTACCTCAGAACATTTGGGTGATTCAGGTCATTTTGGAGGGACTTTGGACTTCATTTATCCATCCCCTTCCCTGTCCTCCTCTGTCCTCTTAACGAATGTACCGTCAGATCGGGAGAAGGATGCTTTTCGAAAAATAGAAGAAAATAATAATAATAATAATAATAATAATAATAATAATAATATTAATAATAATAAACCCTGCAATAGCCGATGCTTTTTTCATGGTTGTTTCTTATCCAGAGGCCGTTCATCGACCTGAGTCGCCTCAACCAATACATTTTATCCCTGAAATTCAATGTGGCGATGGCCTGATCAAGCCGTCTTTCCATCCGACGGGACGGGTATGCCGTCAGTCTAGTTATGACCGACACATATTTTCACGTCCCTATCCACCGAGTCACGGACATTCCTCCGTTATGCTTATCGGGACTAGGCTTATCAGTTCCAGGTCATACCTTTTGACCTCAACATCAACCCTTGGGCTTTTACCAAAGTTAGGTATTGCATCGTCACCCTGTTCTGCTCGACTTCATCTATAGTGACGGCAGTATACTTGGACGACATCCTCCAGAAACATCTGTTAAGTTTTACTTTGCTCAAAGGCAGAAACGATCTTATATCACTTTTACATCATCTAGGCTTGCTCGTGAACTGGATAAAGTCCGATCTCTGTCCATCCCAGAGCTTTGGTATATCTGGGTATGGAGATTCTCACCGATCTGAATCTGGTAAGGCTTCCTCGCGTTCGAGATCATCAGGATAGTCGAATTCGTAGAGTCCGTTTACAGCAGGATGTTCATTTCAGTGAGAGAGTTCTTGCAACTCCTCGGATTATTCAATGTGGCGGTGGACTTTTATCTTCTCGGCCGTCTTTTTATGCGCCCCTTACAAAGGACTTTACTGGCATAATGGCGTCCTTTTTCCAGTCCCCTCAATCACACAATAATGATCACGCCCAAAATAAGACCATTCTTGCGTCAGTGGCATAACCCCTTTTGGCTGTCCACATGGATTCCTCTGGAGATACCCCAGGCCGAGATAACGGTATGTTCCGCCACCAGTACCTACGGTGCCCACCTGTTGCCGGACTTCGATACCGTTAGAAGAATTTGGGTGAGAGGGGAGAGACCTCTCCACATCAACCTTTTAGCAATAAAGGCTGTCATCAATGCCTTTCATTTCTGGCAGAATCAACTCTTATTCAAAACTGTCCTCCTTGTGTGAGACAACTTTGTGGTGGTGTCTTGCCTCCTCAAAATAAGGGGACACCAATCACCAGATCTGTGCAATCTGATCTGATAGTTTCTACATTGGTGCGACAATCTACACCTTAATGTACAAATCAGACACATTCCCGGCAGACTCAATGTCTTAGCTGACACTCTATCCAGTCATTCACATGGAATGATCACTCCGTCAATCGGGATTTCTTCCAAACTGCACACTTTTAGGACGTCCGATGATCGATTTTTTGCAACAAGGTGGAATCGCAAATTGTCCACCTTCTTCTCTCCGGTTCTAGACCTAGAAGCTTGAGCCGTGGATGCTCTGTCCATCAGCTGGTAGGGGTTGTGGGCATTCTTATACCCTCCCAAGGTCTTGGCACTGAAAATAATCCAGTGGTTAAGGAGCCGTACCTGTCAGATGATTCTGATTGCCCCTCTCAGATGGAACAACTCCTGGGTCTCCGATCTACTCGATCTGGCTATAGATCTATGCAGGAAGATTACAGTCAGCCCAAATCTTCTCATGCAACCGCGGTCACGGGTGCTCCACCCCTGTTCGAACCATCTTTATCTTCACGCTTGGCTCTTGTCCAGACGGCCTTAAGAGACAAACAATTTAAATCTTCGATTGTGGAGAGGATCTCGAGTACAAGAAGGCCCTCTTCTCTGACGTCTTATGAGGGAAAGTGGCATGTTTTCAGGGACTGGTACAATATCATTAACATCGTTCCTTTGAGTGTCATAAACCCTCAACTGGCCGACTTTTTCTCTGGCTTTTCGAGGAGAAACAGTTGGCCCCAATTACTATAAAATGCTACCGCTCCATGATATCAGACACATTTCACCATCATGGTAAATGTGACATCAGCCATGTCAAAGATCTGTCAGATCTTTTAGCCACTTTAGAGTTCAATCGACTAATATCCCTCACCCTGTTTCCAAATGGAATCTGTCCTGGGTTTTAACATTGCTCAATTCAGACATTATTGGGTCTTTAGCCCACAATTCGTTAAAGCAACTATCATACAAATCGAGTTTCTTGATAGTCTTAGCTTTAGCATGCAGGGTGAGTGAGTTACATGTCCTTTCCAGTGACCCGAACTATCTTCAGTTCAGATCAGATGGTTCGGTAGTCCTCTTGACGCAGCCAGGCATCGTAGCCAAAATATAGGTTACCATGCATTGTCAATCAAAGAGTCGTCATTAGCTCGCTTATTTTATAGATAGGTCAGAAGCAGCAGCCATGCAAGATCCTGTTTGTGCACTCTAGCACCATTTAAACGCACAGAATTGAGTCAGCTCACATGCAAGCACCTCTTTCTTCTGGTGTTAGCTGGGAAATGGGATATCACCATTCAAGTCCTTCCTTCATGGCTGAAGTGGGTTATACGCTCGGCGTACTCTGAGGTTTCACAAGATCAGAGTCGCCTCATGCAGATTACCGCTCAAGAGATTAGAGCCATCTCAGCGAGCCTTGCATCCGAAGGCAATGTTTCTGTCCGAGATATAATAGAATCTGTTGGCTGGCATGCAGAGTCAACCTTCTCCAGTTTTATCTCAAAGATTTGTCCTTGCAGAGGCAAACCTTAAATCTAGTAGGTCTGATGTTGGCAGCCCAGATGTGCACCAGACCCATTTATAACAATCAGAACAGCCTATTAGCTTCGCTGGATTCGCCAGAAAGATTTTTTTTATAGGTAAGAAGATTTCAATAACTATCTTCTTAACCGTATAAAGGGGTCACATATCACGTGACCCTGGGCTGTGTTGCTGATTAAAATTAGGAGAACAGGTTATCGTTCAAATGGGAAATCCAGCCATCATTCCGTAGAGGATACCCGGGGTGGAGGTCGGATGCTCCGCATTCCCTCCTCCTATTACCTATTCTCCTAAACTAATGCGATCGGGGAATGTATTCAAAGGAGAAAGCAATTTTTTTAGTAAATTATGTTTCTCTGAGAATACTTACCCGATCACATTACTAAGAAACCCTCCAAACCACCCCGCCATGCGAGCATCCTCGTATATTATACACCGCTTAGCTTAAAAACTGGCGACACCTAGTGTGTGGTAAGGGGAGGTAAGCGGCAAGAGTTATTACCCTTTGTCTACATTACATAGACAAAAAGACGATTTTTCGTCTTTTGGTAGGGCTGGATTCGCGAGGTAGCAGGCTTATATCCCCTAATGTTAATGTGATTGGGTAAGTATTCTCGGAGAAACATAATTTACTTAAAAATTTGCTTTCTTTAAAAAAAGACAATCAAATGTGAATTACTCATTAGCCACCAAATAGCATTTCAATAAGTGTGGTCTAATAGTATTGCCCGACTATAATATGAGCAAGATGTTTATTTATGCAATACCAGTTGTAAATACTGACAAAACACTATATAGTATAATAAAATCTGTTTATGATGTGGTATTATCAGCGTAAGGAATTTTACATTACTAATAAAGTATATGTAAAGACTTATACCCATATGTATGTATGTATGTATGTATGTATGTATGTATGTATGTATGTATGTATGTATGTATGTATGTATGTATGTGTGTGTGTGTGTGTGTGTGTGTGTGTGTGTGTGTGTGTGTGTGTGTGTATGTATGTATGTATGTATATAGATATGTATGTATGTAGATATGTAAAATAACTAATATTGTCATTTTAGTGTACAGAATATTTCCATGTGTAAATATTGTCATTTGACTGTTTTTAAGTTTGCCGTGTGTAAATATTGTCATTTGACTGTATTTAAGTTTGCCGTGTTTAAATATTGTCATTTGACAGCATTTTATATTGCGTGTGTAAATATTGTCATTTGACTTTTGTATTTAAGTTTGCTGTGTGTAAATATTGTCATTTGAAAGTATTTTATATTCCGTGTGTGAATATTGTCATTTGACAGGATTTTATATTGCCGTGTGTAAATATTGTCATTTGACAGTATTTTATATTGCGTGTGTAAATATTGTCATATTACACTATAGTATAATAACATGAGTATATATTGATAGTCGTGCTACTGATAGAATAATATTGTGTGAATATTGTAACCTTACTGCGTAATATAAATACCATGTGTAAATAATAGTATGTAACCTATAGTATGATACCATATATAAATATTGCTATGTTATTCTATTGGTTAGAATAGTGGCACGCTACTGTATAATATCGTATCATGTGTAAATAGTGGAACGTTACTTTATAATACTATACCATGTGTAAATAGTGGCAAGGTACGGTATAATATTATAGCATGTGTAAATAGTGAAAAGTTACTGGATAATATCATTTCATATGTAAATAATGTTAATGTATACCATAATATACACTACTGTGTATTATCATTCCATGTGTAAATAGTGAAAAGTTACGGTATAATATCATACCATGTTTAAATAGTGCCAAGTTACGGTATACTATCATACCATGAGTAAATAGCATCAAGTTACGGTATAATATCATACCATGTGTAAATAGCATCAAGTTACGGTATAATATCATACCATGTGCAAATAGTGGCACGTTGCTGTATAATATCATACCATGTGTAAATAGCATCAAGTTACGGTATAATATCATACCATGTGTAAATAGTGGCACGTTACTGTATAATATCATACCATGTGTAAATAGCGAAAAGTTACTATATAATATCATACCATGTGTAAATAGTGCCAAGTTACGGTATAATATCATACCATGAGTAAATAACATCAAGTTACGGTATAATATCATACCATGTGTAAATAGTGCCAAGTTACGGTATAATATCATACCATGTGTAAATAGTGAAAAGTTACTGTATAATATAATACCATGTGTAAATAGCATCAAGTTACGGTATAATATCATACCAAGTGTAAATAGTGTCACGTTACTATATAATATCATACCATGTGTAAATAGTACCAAGTTACTGTATGATATCATACCATGTGTAAATAGTGGGAAGTTACGGTATAATATCATACCATGTGTAAATAGTGCCAAGTTACTGTACATTATCATACCATGTGTAAATAGTGGCAAGTTACGGTATAATATCATACCATGTGTAAATAGTAAAAAGTTACTGTATAATATCATACAATGTGTAAATAGTCCCAAGTTACGGTATAATATCATTCCATATGTAAATAGCATCAAGTTACGGTATAATATCATACCATGTGTAATTAGTGGCACGTTACTGTATAATATCATACCATGTGTAAATAGTGAAAAGTTACTGTATAATATCATTTCATATGTAAAAAATATGTTAATGTATACCATAATATACACTACTGTGTATTATCATTCCATGTGTAAATAATATGTTAATGCATACTATAATAGACTCTACTGTATACTATCATTCTATGTGTAAACAATATGTTAGTGAATATTATAATATATTATTCTGATAATGACGACTTATATGACCATTTCATTATTTAGTAGTTTGACGCGGAGGTCAGGTTATGGTAACAGTTCAAGTACCATCTCTCGCGCAAATGACACAAATAATTGTGCTTCAAATGTATTATAAATTTGCATACTAAAAATGATTCATATCATATTATAGCGAAATTTTATCCAGGTAGCAGTGATAGAAAGAATAAAGAAAGATTATTAACTGTAAGAAGAATACACCCCAGTCCAATAAACATTTAAATATTCGAGAATGCAAGTATTTGAAATTGAAATAGTACTTTTCGTGTATGCACGTTACGGTTGATACTGCAGTGTTCTTTGATTATTTAATTACTAACGTGCCCAATATATGTAACTTTCTCTTCACCTGTGGCTTTAGGAATGTGTTCTTTTGTCGTTATTTGACGTCCGGAGGCAATCGTTGAGGACTCTTTAAAATTGCTTTCAGCTGGTCTGGTTGTGTTTGTTAATTCCTCATCCCAAATCAAAGTGGACTCCTTCAAATCCCTTGTGGTTGATGTAGCATTTGTACCTAGTTCCAACCAAGGAGAGAACAGACATAAATAAATGTACACTATTAACCACTTTCGTGTGCTTATGTGTATGAGTTTATGTTTACGATGAAAACAAAAGAGTAGTGGTTGCTTTTCATAGAGTAGCAAAACATTATATATTTATTTTTAGGTGTCCTATTTTTACAATATTATATTAGCAAATGCCTTCGTTAATCAAACTGATAAATGTCATCCAAATATATTTTTCTACGGAGTCAAGTCAACACGTCAGTGCTGTGCTATGTAATGGATGTCTTAACATATATATATATATATATATATATATATATATATATATATATATATATATATATATATATATAACATTGACCAGACATTACGGCTATAAACCAGATTTAAAATATAAAACAAGATACGTTATTTTTGTACGTTCTTAATCTTACCGAAAAATTATAGTGCATGACACCGATAAAGATTATGGAGCATGAAAATAACGTTAGACATCGAAAGCCAGTTGAACTACTCTAATAGTATTTACGGAACATGAAAATAACGTCACACAACGAAAACCAGTTGAACTACTCTAATAGTATTTACGGAGCATGAAAAAAAAGTCACACAACGAAAGCCAGTTGAACTATTTTAATAATATTTACGGAGCATGAAAATAACGTTAGACATCGAAAGCCTGTTTTGAACTACTCTAATATTATTTACCGCATAAAATCATATTATGTGTAAATAGTGCCAAATTACTGTATAATATCATACCATGTGTAAATAGTGCCAAGTTACGGTATAATATCATACCATGTGTAAATAGTGAAAAGTTACTGTATAATATCATACCATGTGTAAATAGCATCAAATTACGGTATAATATCATACCATGTGTAAATAGTGCCAAGTTACGGTATAATATCATACCTTGTGTAAATATTGCCAAGTTATGGTATAATATCATCCCATGTGTAAATAATGGCACGTTACTGTATAATATCATGCCATGTGTAAATAGTGCCAAGTTACTGTATAATATCATACCATGTGTAAATAGTAAAAAGTTACTGTATAATATCACCCGATGTGTAAATAGTACCAAGTTATGGTATAATATCATACGATGTTTAAATAGTACCAAGTTACTGTATAATATCATCCCATGTGTAAATAGCGCCAAATTACGGAATAATATCATACCATGTGTAAATAGTGAAAAGTTACTGTATAATATCATTCCATGTGTAAATAGCGAAAAGTTACTGTGTAATATCATTTCGTATGTAAATAAGATGTTAATGTATAACATGATATACACTACTGTGTATTATCATTCAATGTGTAAATAGTGACAAGTTACTGTATAATATCATACCATGTGTACATAGTGCCAAGTTACTGTATAATATCATACCATTTGTAAATAGTGGCACGTTACTTTATAATATCATACCATGTGTAAATAGTGCCAAGTTACTGCATAAAATGATACCATGTGTAAATAGTGCCAAGTTACGGTATAATATCATACCATCTGTAAATAGTGCCAAGTTACGGTATAATATCATACCATGTGTAAATGGTGAAAAGTTACGGTATAATATCATACCATGTGTAAATAGTGAAAAGTTACGGTATAATATCATACCATGTGTAAATAGTGAAAAGTTACGGTATAATATCATACCATGTGTAAATAGTGAAAAGTTACTGTATAATATCATACCATGTGTAAATAGTGAAAAGTTACGGTATAATATCATACCATGTGTAAATAATGTTAATGAATACTATATTATTCTGATAGTGACGACTTATATGACCATTTGGTTATTTAGTAGTTTGACGCGAAGGTCAGATTATGATAACAGTTCAAGTACCATCTCTCGCGCAAATGACATAAATAAATGTGCTTCAAATGTATTATAAATTTGCATACTAAAAATGATTCATATGTTTTAAATATTGAACCGAAATTTTATCCAGGTAGCAGTGATAGAGAGAATAAAGAAAGATTTTTAACTGTAAGAGAGAATACGCCCCAGTCCAATAAACATTTAAATATTCGAAAATGCAAGTGTTTGAAACTGACATAGCACTTTTCGTGTATGTACGTTATTGTTGATACTGCAGTGTTCTTTGATTATTTAATTAAAAACGTGCCCAATATATGTAACTTTCTCTTCACCTATGGTATCAGGAATGTGTTCTTTAGTCGTTATTTGACGTCCGGAGGCAATTGTGGAGGACTCTTTAAAATTGCTTTCAGCTGGCCTGGTTGTGTTTGTTAATTCCTCATCTCAAATCAAAGTGGACTCCTTCAAATCTCTTGTGGTTGATGTGGCATTTGTACCTAGTTCCAAGCAAGGATAGAACAGACATAAATCAAGGTACACTATTAACCACTTTCGTGTGCTTATGTGTATGAGTTTATGTTTACGATGAAAACAAAAGAGTAGTGGCTGTTTTCATAGAGTAGCAAAACATTATATATTTATTTTTATGTGTCCCATTTTTACAATATTATATTAGCAAATGCCTTTGTTAATCAAACTGATAAATGTCATCCAAATATATTTTTCTCTCTTGAAAACGGAGTCAAATCAACACGTCAGTGCTGTGCTATGTAATGGATTTCTTAACTCATATATAACATTGACTAGACATTACGGCAATAAACCAGATTTAAAATATAAAACAAGATACGTTATTTTTGTACGTTCTTAATCTTACCGAAAAAGTATAGTGCATGACACCGATAAAGGTTATGGAGCATGAAAATAACGTCACACATCGAAAGCCAGTTGAACTACTCTAATAGTATTTACAATACTCTCTGGACATGTTCTTGTTATTCAATTTTTCTTCTATAGAATGAATCTATGTCTGAATCTCACTTGTCTGTGAAAATTTATTGTGATGTTTGTAAAAAGCATATCACACGACGCAAGCCAAATTTTTCAACCAATTTTTAATACTACTAAAATTTTAGCTTATGTTTCATCGTATTACATCTGAAATGGAGCTACTATTTCTTGTTTTTCAAACATTGAAACTTGCGGGTAACCAAAAATTTAGCCTAATACAGTCTGCACGTGCTAGGTAGACAAATCCTAACTAACCGAGGGTTTAAGACCCGTCTGCTACCCTCAACGTGGTTAGGCTTGCCAGTCAAGGCCGTTTTCCGGCATATGTCCGCTGCTCATTCCACATCTTCTTGGAGCCACAGTTGAGAGCTGAGTGCCAAGTGTGGTCTAAAGATGGGAGGGCTAATCCCGAAGGAGTACGACTACTTAGCCAGAAAGAGATGTTACCCCCTCCCAGGACCTCCCATACACCCTTATTGTAATGTCATCTCACTGTATGGTAAAATATCATTTATGAATATTATTACTTTACCGTTTAGTATAATACTATATGTAAATACTGTCATGTTACTTTATAGTATGATACTCTGTATTGATAATGTAATAGTTGCATCACACAAGACTATTTCGTTATTTAAGGGTTTGAATCTGTGGTACGGATATGGTATCAGTTCATACTTATAATTACCCCTTTTCGCACACATGACACAAAATATGGTGCTTTAAATTTATTCTAAATTTGCATTCTAATAATGATTCATATCATTTAAATATTGAATGAGATAAATCATTACAAAAAATAACCAAAATTTTCATCCAGGGTAGCAGAGAGAGAGAGAGAGAGAGAGAGAGAGAGAGAGAGAGAGAGAGAGAGAGAGAGAGAGAGAGAGAGAGAGAGAGAGAGAATAAAAAAGAAAGTTGATTAACATAAAGAAGAATATACCCCCAGTCCAATACTCTATTAAGTATTCGAAAATGCAAGTATTTGATATTGACATAGCACGTGTCAGAGTATGCACGTTACGGTTGATACTGCAGTGTTCTTTGATTATTTAATTACTAACGTGCCCAATATATGTAACTTTCTCTTTACCTCTGACTTTAGGAATGTGTTCTTGTGTCATTATTTGACGTCCGGAGCCATTCGTACTGGTCTCTGTAACATTACTTTGAGCGGGCCTGGTCGTGCTTGTATATGTATCTTCCCAACCAACGCTGAAAGTGGCGCTTGTACCTAGTTTCAAGCAAGTAGAGGAATGACATAAATCAAGGTACACTATTAACCGCTTTCGTGTGCGTATGAGTTTATATGTATTATCACAACAAAAGGGTAACGGTTGCTTTATGGGAAGGCAAATTTTGATATATTACATTTAATGTGCCCCATTTCTACATGCCCCATTGAATATGCATTTGTAATACACAGATAACGATTTGTAATATTGAATATGCATTTGTAGTACACATATAACGATTTGTAATATTGTATGATCGTCAAAATATAGTTCTATAAATTGTCAATCCTCTGCAAACTTTATCTCGTGTTCGTGTGACTTCGTACATCCAACACGTCTTAGAACTCGTCGTAAAACATTATATTGAAGATATTGTTGCTGTCACCCTGAACTCTAATTTCTAGGCAGTAGATTCCCAAAAGATAAAAAAATGAACTCCTCGTAGCTGTTAACAGTACTCCCCAATGACCCCCTCCCGCAGCTTAAACGGCGATTTCACCAAATATGACGGCATGTATTAGACTTACAAATACGTGTTAAGAGTTTTTAATACCTTAAAGTTTGGAGCAAAATAAGGCTGTTTATAGTTTAATATATAAGTTGAAAAAGTAGTTCCATACTAGGTGTGCGAAACGAAAAATATAAGTATGAGGTACGGAATTACAGAGTGAATATATGTATCGAATGCCATTTGAGCAATGTGAGTCTAAAATGGTATGTATCGAATGCCATATCAGCAATGTGAGATCAAAATGGTATGTATCGAATGCCATATCAGGAATGTGAGATTACAAGGGTATCCATCGAATGCCATATCAGCAATGTGAGATTAAAAGGGTTTGTGTCTAATGCCATATTAGCAATGGGAGATTAAAATGGTATGTATCAAATGCCATGTCAGCAATGTGAGATCAAAAGGGTTTGTATCGAATGCCATATCAGCAATGTGAGTTTAAAAGGTATATATTTTAATGCCATATCAAAAATGTGAGATTAAAAAGAAATGCATCTAATGCCATATCACCAATGTGAGACTAAGAGGATATGCATCAAATGCCATATCACCAATGTGAGATTTAAATGACATGTATCGAATGCCATGTCAGCAATGTGAGATTAAAATAGTATGTAGTTAATGAGATAGACTGAATAAGTTTAGCATTTAACAGTCATACCATGCAATAAAAATGGTTGAAGGGTATAGTTCCAATCTGTCGGTATATTGTATACACAGTAGTCTAAGTCTTATATTCTTTGTTGTAGTAGGTATTTGATTGTATTGTCCTTTTTCTTCATAACAAGTAAAAGGGAAAATAATAAGAAGCATAAAATGCCTTTTGGCATAATTCATGAGTACAGAATGAGTAGGGATTTCCCAAAGTACATAATACTGAAATACTCTCAAGAAAATATTTGTTTTGAAATCGGATCTAAGAAACACACATTGTGTGACCGTTGTAATATAAAATTGTTAGTGAAATATTATCTAACGCAATATCACCGAGATCACCATTTCCTCCGACTGCCTCAAATACAACGTTAGCACCTTTGTCAAACCATTTTTCGCATTTTTCAAATTCATCAAGTCTCTCTATGCAATTCATGATCATGAAAACAAGCAGAAAATGAGAAATGTTGGATTCATTAAAAATGGACATGGGAAAATGCAAAACAGTCAGATAATGAACATGTCAATCTAGAAAAGATAGGTCGCTTTTTATGAAACAAGAATATACCAAGACCCATTGCTTATCTTTATTCTAAATTTGCATTCTAACAATGATTCATATCATTTAAAAATTGGGATGATATAAATCATAAAAAAATTTTAATCAAAATTTTCATCCAGGGTAGCAGTGAGAGAGAGAAAAAAGAAATTTGATTAACATAAAGAAGAATATACCCCCAGTCCAATACACTATTAAGTATTCGAAAATGCAAGTATTTGATATTGACATAGCACGTGTCATAGTATGCACGTTACGGTTGATACTGCAGTGTTCTTTGATTATTTAATTACTAACGTGCCCAATATATGTAACTTTCTCTTCACCTGTGACTTCAGGAATGTGTCCTTGTGTCGTTATTTGATGTCCGGAGCCATTCGTGTTGGCCTCTGTAACATTGCTTTGAGCGGGCCTTGTCGTGCTTCTATATGTATCTTCCCAACCAAAGCTGAAAGTGGACTCCTTCAAATCCATTGTGGTTGATGTGGTCCTTGTACCTAGTTTCAACCAAGTAGAGGAATGACATAAATTAAGGTACACTATTAACCGCTTTCGTGTGCTTATGTGTATGAGTTTATATTTATGATCACAACAAAAGGGTAATGGTTGCTTTATGTGGAAGGCAAATGTTGATATATTACATTTAATGTGCCCCATTTCTACAATATAATATTAATAAATGCCCTTATTAATCAAACTGATAAGTGTCATCACAATTTTTGTTTCTGTCATATGTCAGCAATCTACCGTGCAATGGGTGTCTGTAATTGACTATAAATTATGACAATAAGCCAGAGTTAATATATAAAACAGGATAAATTAATTTTTATACGTTTTTAATCTAACCGAAGATATTGTAGTGGTAAACAATTTCCATAACGTCACACTGATACTAGTTACGAAATATGCAAATAACGTCAAACAACGAAAGTCTTCACTGCGCAAATAATATTTTCGAATCTTTCTAGACGTGTTCTTGCTATTGATTATTATTCTATAGAATGAATCTAAGTCTGAGTCTCACTTGTTTGTGAAAGTTTAATGTGATGTTTCTAAAGAGCATATCACACGATAGAAGCCCAATTTTTCAATCAATTTTTAAAAAGTACTAAAATTGTAGCTTATGTTTTATCGTCTGCATCTGAAATAAATCGAACTCTTTTAAGGGGCTTTACTGCAATTTTCTTGTTTTTCAAACATTCAAAATTGTAGGTAACCAAACGTTTAGCCTATCTCTAGCAAATGTGTGAATGTAATTCTCAAGAGACTTACACGTGGTTATTTATAAAGAGTTCGTTTAATACATTCATATTTACAATGTATATAAAACAACATTTGGCACTTTTAAATACCTTAACTAAAATTACTAATTAAATTATTACAATTATGGTCCTGTCTAGTCATTGCTAATTAATGCGATCATTAAAGCTAACCAAAGGGTCAGTTAACCTAAAATCAAACCGATAAAGTGTAGGCGATGCTGTAAGACAGATGCCATTTTACGACAGAAGAGAGAAGAGTAAGTACTAGGAGGTCCAGTCGAATTTCTGACTTGTTAGTTTAATTTATTGTTCTAGTAACTGTGACTAATTTATTTAGTCAACTGGGCTTTTATTTGGACACGTCAAACTAATTTCCTTATCTAGTTACCTGTATTAACATGTTAATAATATGTTTATCCGTTGTTTTCATTACCATATTGAAACATGCCATCTGATTTATTTATGAAAGCGAACCAACTATTGTTTAAGATCATAGTAATTTAATGTGTATTCTGTGAACGTGTTTCAAGTTTTAATTGAGACCCTCTGACACTGATCTTTTAAATAATCTTGGAATAATTCTTAGAAGTTAGAATGAATTAAAATATTGCCTTTAAATATATATTTCTAAATCTGTATATGATGCCTTATAGATCAAAAATGTGTCTTACAGTGACAGAGCAAGGACCATGATTCTTTTTTAAAACACACTTCACGATTTGTAATATTGAATAATTTAATATGCATTTGTAATACACAGATAACGATTTGTAATATTGACTATGTATTTTTAATACACAGATAACGATTTGTAATATTGAATATGCAATTGTAATACACATATAACGATTTTGTAATATTGAATATGCATTTGTAATACACAGATAACGATTTGTAATATTGAATATGCATTTGTAGTACACATATAACGATTTGTAATATTGTATGATCGTCAAAATATAGTTCTATAAATTGTCAATCCTCTGCAAACTTTATCTCGTGTTCGTGTGACTTCGTACATCCAACACGTCTTAGAACTCGTCGTAAAACATTATATTGAAGATATTGTTGCTGTCACCCTGAACTCTAATTTCTAGGCAGTAGATTCCCAAAAGATAAAAAAATGAACTCCTCGTAGCTGTTAACAGTACTCCCCAATGACCCTCCGCAGCATAAACGGCGATTTCACCCAATATGACGGCATGTATTAGACTTATAAATATGTGTTGAGTTTTTAATAACTTAAAAGTTAGAGCTAAATAAGTTATTAGTGCATTATCGTTTAATATATAAGTTGTAAAAGTAGTTCCAGACTGCGAAACGAAAAATATAAGTATGAGATACGGAATAACAGAGTGAACATACGTATCGAATGACATATCAGCAATGTGAGATTAAAATGGTACGTATTGAATGCCATATCAGCAATGTGAGATTAAAATGGTACGTATTGAATGCCATATCAGCAATGTGAGATTAAAATGGTACGTATCGAATGCCATATCAGCAATGTGAGACTAAAATGGTACGTATTGAATGCCATATCAGCAATGTGAGATTAAAATGGTATGTATCGAATGCCATATAAGCAATGTGAGATTAAAATGGTATGTATCGAATGCCATATAAGCAATGTGAGACTAAAATGGTACGTATCGAATGCCATATAAGCAATGTGAGACTAAAATGGTACGTATCGAATGCCATATAAGCAATGTGAGACTAAAATGGTACGTATCGAATGCTTTGTCAGCAATGTGAGACTAAAGGGTATGTATCGAATGCCATATCAGCAATGTGAGATTAAAATGGTATGTGTCGAATGCCATATAAGCAATGTGAGACTAAAATGGTACGTATCGAATGCCATATAAGCAATGTGAGACTAAAATGGTACGTATCGAATGCCATATAAGCAATGTGAGACTAAAGGGTATGTATCCAATGCCTTGTCAGCAATGTGAGACTAAAGGGTAAGTATCGAATGCCATATCAGCAATGTGAGATTAAAATGGTACCTATCGAATGCCTTGTCAGCAATGTGAGACTAAAGGGTAAGTATCGAATGCCATATCAGCAATGTGAGATTAAAATGGTACGTATCGAATGCCTTGTCAGCAATGTGAGACTAAAGGGTAAGTATCGAATGCCTTGTCAGCAATGTGAGACTAAAGGGTATGTATCGAATGCCATATCAGCAATGTGAGATTAAAATGGTATGTATCGAATGCCATATCAGCAATGTGAGACTAAAGGGTATGTATCGAATGCCATATCAGCAATGTGAGATTAAAATGGTACCTATCGAATGCCATATCAGCAATGTGAGACTAAAGGGTATGTATCGAATGCAATATCAGCAATGTGAGATTAAAATGGTACGTATCGAATGCCATATCAGCAATGTGAGATTAAAGGGTAAGTATCGAATGTCATATCAGCAATGTGAGATTAAAATGGTATGTATCGAATGCCATATCAGCAATGTGAGATTAAAATAGTACGTAGTAAAAGAGACAAACTGAATTAATTTAGCATTAAACAGTCATGCCATGCAATACTAATGGCATAAGGGTATATTAAACACACAGTAGTTTATTGTTTACTCTTTGTTGTAATAGGTATTTGATTGTATTGTTGTAATAGGTATATGATTGTATTGTTGTAATAGGTATATGATTGTATTGTTGTAATAGGTATATGATTGTATTGTTGTAATAGGTAAATGATTGTATTGTTGTAATAGGTATATGATTGTATTGTTGTAATAGGTATATGATTGTATTGTTGTAATAGGTATATAATTGTATTGTTGTAATAGGTATATGATTGTATTGTTGTAATAGGTATATGATTGTATTGTTGTAATAGGTATATGATTGTATTGTTGTAATAGGTATATGATTGTATTGTTGTAATAGGTATATGATTGTATTGTTGTAATAGGTATATGATTGTATTGTTGTAATAGGTATATAATTGTATTGTTGTAATAGGTATATGATTGTATTGTTGTAATAGGTATATGATTGTATTGTTGTAATAGGTATATAATTGTATTGTTGTAATAGGTATATGATTGTATTGTTGTAATATGTATATAATTGTATTGTTGTAATAGATATATGATTGTATTCCTGTAATAGGTATATGATTGTATTGTTGTAATGGGTATATGATTGTATTGTTGTAATAGGTATATGATTGTATTGTTGTAATAGGTATATGATTGTATTGTTGTAATAGGTATATGATTGTAGTGTTGTAATAGGTTTATAATTGTATTGGTGTAATAGGTATATGATTGTATTGTTGTAATAGGTATATAATTGTATTGTTGTAATAGGTATATGATTGTATTGTTGTAATAGGTATATAATTGTATTGTTGTAATAGGTATATGATTGTATTGTTGTAATAGGTATATGATGGTATTGTCCTTTTCCTACATGAAAAGAAAAGAGAAAATAATAAGAAAATGCCATTTTGCATAATTCATACGGACAGAATGAGCAAGGATTTCTGAAAGTACATAATGAAATACTCTCAAGAAAATATTTGCTTCTAAATCGGATCCAAGAAACACACACACACACACACACACACACACATATATATATATATATATATATATATATATATATATATATATATATATATATATATATATATATATATATATATATATATATATATATATATATATATATATATATATATATATATGGGTGGCGTGGGGGTGGGAGGAGGGTGGTGTTTGGTTCGGAGCGCGAGATTGTGTTACCGTTGTAATATCCAATTGTCAGTGAATTTTCATCTTACGCTATATCATCGCGATTACCATTTCCTTCTAATTGCCACAAATACAACGCTAGCACATTTGTCAAACCATATATCATATCGCATTTTTTCAAATTCATCAAGTCTATGTATGCAATTCAAGATCATGAACACAGCAGAAAATAGTAAATGTTGGATTCAGTAAAAAAAAAAATGGACAATGGAAAATGCAAAATATTTAGATAATAAACATATAAATCTAGAAATAATAGGTTGATTTTTATGTAAGATAAATATACCGAGACCCACTGCTTTCCTTGCCTTACGATAATGGCAGTTTAACGATGTATAATTTAGGTGGCAATAATTCTACTGTTTAAATATGTACAGTTACATCCAAAGAGAAATATATAATGGATATGTTGTTTCATTTGTTAATGGGGGGAGGGGGTAGAAGCGGTATCAGATTTTATAAAGTTCCGTTATCTCTACCAGTATTGATTGTAAGGCCACTCTGCGGGCCAGTTCTCTTCTTTGTATGGCCACTCTGTGGGCCAGTTGTTTTCTTTGTAAGGCCACTCTGCGCTGTAGTTTTTTGGTTTGTACTTTCACTCTGCTGGCCAGTTGTCTTTGTATGGCCACTATAAGGGCTAGTTTGTTTCTTTGCATGGCTATTCTGTGCTTTAGTATTCTTGTTTGTACCGTCAGTCTGCGGTCCAGTTGTTTTGTTTGTACAGCCACTCTGTGGGCCAGTTGTCCTCGGGAATAAAACTCCAAATGTGCGAGTACAATCATCAGATGCCCTTTCGATCCAATTCCAGAACTCCCTACAGTTACCTGGAAAAACGTTAGTATATATATATATATATATATATATATATATATATATATATATATATATATATATATATATATATATATATATATATATATATATATATATATGGTGTCAAATATTGAAATACAATTGATTTGCATTGTAAATAATCATCATATTCCTAAACACTTGTAACTGTTATGGTTATGTCTCAAAGTAAGCTTAATTAAGAAAGTGTCTGACGTTTTAATTGCACGTGTATCTGTTCACTTAGTTTTGTAACAGCACTTTTTACGGGTTTCGGTGAACAACATAATTTGTATATTTTGCTTGTTATATAAACAAATAATACACAGCTGGAGTGATACAGTCTCCAAGACAGAGATTTGTTCTGTTTCAACGGTTTTGTTTTCACGGATTTGACATTCTTATCTAAGTTATTCACCGTTTCTTCGACAGCGACATAAACATTTTATCTGGCAAGATGGTGGATATTGATGAAGGTGTCTAGCCACTTCTTAAGAACACGATTAATAGCTGTCTATTGCAGTGAGTTGCACGGGTTTTTACTGTCTATTGCAGTGAGTTGCACGGGTTTTTACTGTCTATTGCAGTGAGTTGCACGGGTTTTTACTGTCTATTGCAGTGAGTTGCACGGGTTTTTACTGTCTATTGCAGTGAGTTGCACGGGTTTTTACTGTCTATTGCAGTGAGTTGCACGGGTTTTTACTGTCTATTGCAGTGAGTTGCACGGGTTTTTACTGTCTATTGCAGTGAGTTGCACGGGTTTTTACTGTCTATTGCAGTGAGTTGCACGGGTTTTTACTGTCTATTGCAGTGAGTTGCACGGGTTTTTACTGTCTATTGCAGTGAGTTGCACGGGTTTTTACTGTCTATTGCAGTGAGTTGCACGGGTTTTTACTGTCTATTGCAGTGAGTTGCACGGGTTTTTACTGTCTATTGCAGTGAGTTGCACGGGTTTTTACTGTCTATTGCAGTGAGTTGCACGGGTTTTTACTGTCTATTGCAGTGAGTTGCACGGGTTTTTACTGTCTATTGCAGTGAGTTGCACGGGTTTTTACTGTCTATTGCAGTGAGTTGCACGGGTTTTTACTGTCTATTGCAGTGAGTTGCACGGGTTTTTACTGTCTATTGCAGTGAGTTGCACGGGTTTTTACTGTCTATTGCAGTGAGTTGCACGGGTTTTTACTGTCTATTGCAGTGAGTTGCACGGGTTTTTACTGTCTATTGCAGTGAGTTGCACGGGTTTTTACTGTCTATTGCAGTGAGTTGCACGGGTTTTTACTGTCTATTGCAGTGAGTTGCACGGGTTTTTACTGTCTATTGCAGTGAGTTGCACGGGTTTTTACTGTCTATTGCAGTGAGTTGCACGGGTTTTTACTGTCTATTGCAGTGAGTTGCACGGGTTTTTACTGTCTATTGCAGTGAGTTGCACGGGTTTTTACTGTCTATTGCAGTGAGTTGCACGGGTTTTTACTGTCTATTGCAGTGAGTTGCACGGTTTTTTACTGTCTATTGCAGTGAGTTGCACGGGTTTTTACTGTCTATTGCAGTGAGTTGCACGGGTTTTTACTGTCTATTGCAGTGAGTTGCACGGGTTTTTACTGTCTATTGCAGTGAGTTGCACGGGTTTTTACTGTCTATTGCAGTGAGTTGCACGGGTTTTTACTGTCTATTGCAGTGAGTTGCACGGGTTTTTACTGTCTATTGCAGTGAGTTGCACGGGTTTTTACTGTCTATTGCAGTGAGTTGCACGGGTTTTTACTGTCTATTGCAGTGAGTTGCACGGGTTTTTACTGTCTATTGCAGTGAGTTGCACGGGTTTTTACTGTCTATTGCAGTGAGTTGCACGGGTTTTTACTGTCTATTGCAGTGAGTTGCACGGGTTTTTACTGTCTATTGCAGTGAGTTGCACGGGTTTTTACTGTCTATTGCAGTGAGTTGCACGGGTTTTTACTGTCTATTGCAGTGAGTTGCACGGGTTTTTACGACCCATGCCTCTAGCATAGTGGAAATAATGAATCGTCCAAAAAATACAGATGAATTATTTAAAACTTTCCGAATGATATGTATACATACTGCTTGATATGAATGACGCGAATAGTAATTTATATCTACCTTACAGATGATTGTTGGGCAAATATAATTTTGAATTTATTTAATAATTTAAGAATAATCAATGACTGAATCAATGAAATGGAACACTATTAGCACAATTTAGCTAATCTTTACAACAACACTTGAAGGACATGCGCAAGTGCAACCTCCCCTGTGCGACGAACATTTGGAGAAATAACATGATCTGTGTGAAGGACATGCGGAAATGCAACCTGCCCTGTGCCATGAAGATTTGGAGGTGTAACATCCTATGTGTGAATGAGAAGCGGAAATGCAACCTGCCCTATGCGACGAACATTTGGAGAAATTACATGCCCTGTGTGAAGTACATGCGGAAATGCAACCTGCCCTATGCGACGAACATTTGGAGAAATTACATGCCCTGTGTGAAGTACATGCGGAAATGCAACCTGCGCTGTGCCACGAATATTTGGAATTGTAACATGCTGTGTGTGAAAAAAAAAACCAAACCGACTCATTTAGTAAACTTCAACAAATAATTTGTGTTCCTAGAATAGAAGACCAAAGTGAAAATTTAAAAGCAGCTTACATTGTAATGAATTGAAGCTATGATAATCCTAACAATAATATCACAAGACGAAAATATTGAATGTTCTGAAACAGTTCCAGCATTCAATCTGCTGATGCGTCAAAAACATTGAATGAACTGATGTGGCAGCAGTTATAATTTATCCCAATTGATATAATCCAGAACGAACTTGAACTAACTCAGCAGCAGAGAGGGTGAATCCTACAACGTTTTTAGACAAAATTTGATTGAAATCCTAAAACGAGCCGTCCTATAATCTCATTTTAACCAAAAAAAGGGCGAACCCTACAACGTTTTGAAACAAAATTTGATTGAAATCCTAAAACGAGCCTTCCCTACGAAATCTCATTTTAACTAAAAAAATGAAAACGGAGATTTTACGATTTTTTAATCAATTTTTTGATTGAAATCCTAAAACGAGCCGTCCTATAATCTCATTTTAACCAAAAAAAAATATCTCAGGGGAAAACCCTACAACGTTTTCAGACAAAAAATTGATTGAAATCTTAACGAGCCTTCCCTACGAAATCTCATTTTAACTAAAAAAATGAAAACGGAGATTTTACGATTTTTTAATCAATTTTGGTCGCAACTTGTTGTCATCCACCCTCTCTGCTGCTATGGGTTAACAAAAAATAATAAATGATTTTAACCGAATATTTGATCAAGTCTTTAGGATCTCACAAACAAACTAATCGCTAACACCTCTTCTTGTAAATCAATCAGATTATTTGACTGATCGGTGAGTTTGAAATTAATTCTGGTTAATGAATTATTATGGCATCGCATGTAGACAGGATTAATTGGGTTTTCAATAATTAGGAATCCTGGAGGAGCTGTTGGTGCAAACGAATAAAGAATATATCCTTGCTGAGCTTGATTTGATCGTTCGAGATTAATTTGATAGCTTCCTTCGATAACATCGCATACTAAATTGAGCGCAATCACTGAGGATATATTCACGTTGAACGGAGCGATATGCCTACCGCCACCATCTGGATCATTATTATGTTTGAGGATTTTTATTTCCTGTGATGCTGTTTTTTTCCATGCATCATGAATTATTTTAAAACCAACATCGATGGTGTCACTGAGAAGTTTTTTTAGTTCCGGTACGTTATATCCCGGTAGTTTGAATGTCGGAATATTATTCACGGGAAATTTATATTGTTTTGCAAATTCTGTTCTCGATAGGGGATTATCGTCATCTAATATATCCTGAATAATTTTTAGGTTAAATACTTCCATATCGTCGATAATTTTATTGCATGTTTCTACGACGCTGATAAATTCATCTCGGGTGAGAGAGCCGGATTTAAGAGATATTAACAACAGCGATAAATCATTATTCATTGCTGTGAAATTTTTAACGATTTTAGGTTCGTCAACAAAATGATATCCCTCTATTCTATCCCCTGGCAACTCTCTTCCAGTTGATCGGTATCCGAAACCAAAAAAATCTATAGTAAACTCGTGATCTTTATAACTCCTTATTGGATTATCAGGTTTTATTCTGTCGGTGATATAATCAGTTTTTTGTGGTTCTGGTAAATCAACGGTTTTCCCCCCTGGTGGTAATTCAGGCCATCCTAATACGGTTCTAATACAACTCTGATATATATCTACGACATATCCTTCTGTGCTTATCTCAATTGCGGATGATAGCGTCGGCTCATGAACTGTTATAGCGATTTTTGACTCTACTCCAGTAATCGATTTTATTCTACGCGCGAATTCATTATTGATTTGTTCGATTTGGTATGATCCGGTTGGTATGGAAACAACGTTCCAGTCTGGAGTCCCGTCATCTTTATTCTTATTCGCAAACACTAAAGAATTATTGGGTTGTTGACCACCAAATGATTTTGATCTGATATTAGGCCAACTGTGATACACTCGTAGTTTTGCTAGCGCTATCTCCTTCACGGGGACTGGGCTAGGGAAATTCACACTAAACTCGGGTTCCGTTGATGTTATTGATATCATGCTTGTTTGTACTGGGTTCGTGTTCTCCACTATTTGTTGAAGTAATTCCATCGGTGTCGTCATTGTTATTATACTCATGTTGTCGCTCTAATTTTGACACCGCGGAATCATAAATACTGACCATCACTGAGAACTCACAATCTGGTATGGTTGAGGTTATTGAGATCATTTTGGTTTTTGGGTTCGTGTTTTCTGATTCCATCGGTGTTGTCATTGTTATTATATTCATGTTGTTGCTCTAATTTTGATATCGCTGAATCAAAAATACTGACCATCGCTGAGAATTCACTATCTGATATAATTGTATTATCGAGTGACGACGATATCATCAGGGATAACTGCGAATATGCGGTTGATGCAATATGAAATTGAAGTAAGTAATTCTGCAGTTTACTCTGGCTGCATGATGATATCTTTTTTGCTATCCCGGTTGATATACCCCCGATTGTAGCCACCGCAGAAATGCAAATTGGAACTACGACCGGGGCAATCATTGTAACCGATGCAAGTATTATTCCGGCGCCAGCGAGAACGCTTGACACCGAGTACACAATAACATCAATTGCGGTGATTCTTCGTCGGTATTTTTTTATTTTTATTTGATACTCCTCAGTGAGGGTTTTGAGTCTATTTTGAAATTCTCTGACCTGATCATAGCGACATTGCGTTGATGAAATCATTTTTATTTTAAAAATACTAGTGTTTTCAATTGTGAAATCCGAACGATTTTCCTTTCAATTTAGTTATTTACTTAAATCCGCTACGAATTCCACATACCAGGTTGCTGAAACCCTAATCAAATTTTTATCAGTAGCTGTGAAACCCTAATCAAATTTTTATCAGTAGCTGTTATAGTGAACTTTTCAGTTGTATCCTTGTCGATGATCGTTGAAATCGTATTATTGACCCCGGATGAACTCGACGATGATATATTAAATTGAGTCAATGGTGTTACTAGTGTTAATCGATAAATACCTTTAACGGTTGCAGTGATATCTAATTTGTTGTTTGTAGGTGTCCACGCAAATGATCCGTGTTGGATTGTATATACTATGTTGTTGGTTTTCTCATGAGGAATTTTTGTTTTTTCAATGATTGTTATCATCCTCGAAAAATCACCTTTGATGGATTCAATGAAGATTTTCGTCTCATCGATGAATTTTTTGATATCAGGGAGTTTTATATCGAGTTTATCGAATGTAGTTCCAAGAAATTTATCCACGATATTTCTACGAAAAATTGAAAACTGTTTTCCGTTATCCTCAATTCTAGATTGAAGTGTTGTTAGTTCCAACATAGAATTTTTCAACTCATTGTCATGGGTATCAATCTTATCAGTGATCGTAGACACAAGTGCACCTGGTTTAAGTCGTCCGTCGTTGGAATACAGCGCAATAGAGTTTTCAGCGGAGTCTTGCTGCCGTATCAAAATGTCATTCAATGATACATCACTGGATTTCAATTTACCCTGTTTGTCCTGAAATACAACTATTTCGTTCGGGTCAACACTTGCTAAATTTAACGTCTCAGCTATTTCATCTTTGATTAGTTTTTTTACATCACCTGTCGCAGTGTCATCGGGTTTGGGTTTCAAAGATCTCCCCCAAATATCAATCATGTTATTGTAAAACTCTTTCTCTCTCTAAAAAGCGATTACTAGTGTATTCATTCACGACAACATGTGGTGGTTTTCCGCTTGGGTTACTCAAGGAGTTAGAAATAGCGTTAAGGACATTTAATACTTCGCTGCCACATATTGGTGGGTCATTCATTTATTGTGTTGGTAGCGTAGAATACCAAGTCTTCATTGGAAGGGTTTTTATATAACGCAAAAACTCTTTTGGTGGGGCTAATCCATATGAATCAAAATAGACAATCCCACGTGGATCAATAGCGTATGCAACCCAGTGAGTTCCGGGTCCGGTGCTGTTATCTAAATTAATGATTCCGGTTTCAACGCTGTTTGGTTGATGTGGTAATTGATCTTTCATAAAGACACCTCTGAAGTTTTTAATCGCGAGTTTTTTAGCAGCATCGAGTAAATCAAAATTGGACATGGGAACCATCATAGGTTCCTCAATTAATAAACCGGTCCTAGTCTTAGACCCTTTCCGCTGTACCACGAATATGGGGTTCCTGGTAGTCTTAGACCCAATCCGTGAACGGATCGTCCCTTTTTTTATATCCTTTCCCAGTTGCCTTCTTTAGTGCCATTCCTGCTGCAGTACCATCGGCTCCTAACGCTGCTGCTTTAGCCACCGCTGGGGCTGCTGCTGCAATCAATGCTGGTATCGCAGCTAACAACGGGAATATACCGCCTGTTTTAATCATATTTTTGATAGCAGCCGCAGAAAGAGTAATCTGAACACCCTTTTTTGCTACTAGTGCATCATTGAAATGTTTCACCTGACGAGTTGTCAGCGATAGTTTATTTGCACCACCAGTCATTTGGTTGGGTTTCAACGTGATTGTGGTTCCACATTTTTTAGCTGATTCCGATTGCAATTTTTTTAATTGACTGGGAGTTAACGCAACACTAATAACACTATATGACATTATACATAATAGATTGATTCTAAATCGTTTACAATTTCAATTACATGTTTTCCACTGGTGCATCTACCACTCTCATTCTTCCACCAACACCTTCAAGTAGCATTGATTTGTCGCTGAGAATGACAGCAACCGCTCTATAATTCGGGATAAGGATAGGAGGTACCCCACCAACTGGTGGACCAGTCGGACGGGTTACACGGGCTCTAAAGTGTATATCAACGACAGATTGTCTTGTTAAATCAAGATGTTCCAGTGAGAAGTAATAAATCGGATAGAGGCTTTTAAAATCCAATTGTGATATTTGCAAACCAGTATCCACATTTTGATCACGTGACATATATGACAACAGGTTATGATACACGCGTGCAATATGATTCTGACCGTAATCAAGTTGTATATCCTCGGATGGTTCCTGCTGTCCGTTTATTCTCAGCGAGACTTCATTAACACCTAACTGATCAAATATCATATGGCTTCGTTCTTGATTACCAACTCGCGCATTATTCTGTAACGCTACGAATATATGACGTGGAGCTGAAACACCTTGTTTTGATGCCAGGTGCCATGTGAATGTACCATCAACACTGTCTTGTTTAATATCCGTGGTCACTGATAACCAACTTAACAACGACTTTCCTCCTTGGTCCATAAATGATAGTAGTCGTTGTTCTTCGGTGATTGATGGAGTTAACACTGGCATCCACAATGATAGTTTTGTTAAAATGACTTTACCGGGAGCAACCCCAGCATTACGCCAGATTGCATCATCATCAGTACCCTTTCGTACAAGCGCTACTGTGTGTTTAGCTCCATAAATAACTCTTCGGACGTTTCTACAGAATCCGAAAATATGATGCAGTGGAATCGCACATGAAAATCGTCGACGCTGCCCATGCAACGTTGCTACGCGTGTTGCAAATCCTAAATTGAGATTACCATTAACGCCTCCGAGAATATCAAACGCAGCTCCGGGTCTAGTTCGACGTTCTGGATTAGCTGCTTCCTGTTGATCGGCTTCTGCATTATCTCTTGCTGTTAACACTTTAATGAATTGAAGGTGGTCAGCGTTATCAGAGGTATCCTTTGCAAACATCATAGACGGACCAGCTGATCTTGTATAATCATCAGAATATCTCGCTAACCCTATGATTGTTGTAGCCACATCAACTTCACGGTCAATGGATTCAATTTCTTTTCCATCAATGAGATATCTAGCGCTTTCAAATAACGCCATAATACCGTTATTAACAAAACCAACTCGGACATTTGCGTTATTGTCATATGGGGTATCAGCTGCAACATTTGTTACAAGTTCTCCTTCGATTTCGATAAATGCCTCACACGGTAGAAAATATTTACTGGTATCATGAACTTGAAGTTCAATTCGCGATCGGAGATCTGGTTGTACTGCGTGATAAGAATAAAATTGAAAATCGCGTACAGAATCATCTTTACGCACTGGGGCATCCATATCAAATGCTGGATCAGGTGACCTTTTGAACATTTTATTCTATTTATCAGAGTCTAAATCGCGATTTCCCATTTCATTGTCGTAGTTTTTTAAAGCCACTTCCTGCTATCATGTTTGCTATCATGTTATTTTGGTCCCCTTGATTTATCAAGGGAGTCACCATCGATGCTAATTTTTCATCTACTGCGTTATTTATAATTCTACTAACACTTGCAGGCATTTCCGCTGTAGACGGTAACGGTTTTGAAAATCCTTTGGATTTCATCCGTGATTTCACTAATGATGTTAATTTATTCTTCGCAGCTGAAAACGCTTTTCCAGCAAGATCTCCAACAGCACCAATACCCTTATCACGAATAACATCAATTGCTTTCATTCCTAATTGTTTAGCCAACGGCATCACTTTTGGAGCCATTCTCGCAAATAACCCTAGAATGGTATTACCTAAACCATCTCCGTAGTATGCTCTATAAACCGGAAACCGTGAATTAACTACGTAGACGGGGGTTGGTTTATCATGATTGTAGTGTATGATCATTATTTGAAATCAGAAACAATTTTTCAATTGTTATTTATCTAATCGAATGACTTTTCAATTCAGTCACTATGATACCCACTTTCCACTAACTCGCCAATGAAATCTCGATATGTGCTGATATCCATGATACCACCCTGAAATAATCGTCTACAGATATCAGCTGCTTCATTAATTATTTCCGGTGAGTTATTTCCGGCTCGGAACCCTCCTACAAGAACCTCTAATCGTGATATATCACTGAGAACACTACCAGGACATGAAACGCTAGCGTTTCCAACTAGACCACTCCCCAGAAATTTTTTCTCATCGTATGGCTGTCTTATTTGGAGTTGAAATTTTCTTTTGAAGTCTCTGTATTCTTTCATCTAAACCCCCAGTATTTATTTCATACACTATATCAGCCCATTCATTATGTGACATTCTATAATCCGAATAATTGTCCGTGAAAAACTTCTCTTGTGAATCATAGCTGTTAGCAGCGAATTCACCTAAATTGTCTATATCCTCGTTGAGAATTTGTTGTTTAGCGCTCTCGGTAAATATAATTGATTTAGGTAGTCCACTAACTAGTTCTTCCTGAAATCCTTTAAATGTTCGTTTCGAAGCGGTTGATATATCCTGAGGAAGTGATTGCAAGGATTTTTTTGTTTGTTTAGTTCTTTTTGCTATTTTTTCTAACACAGGAATAAGACCCTCTTCTTTTCTTTTACCGTCAGGATCATCTCCCAGTATAGCACGCTCTATCTCCTTCGTTGCTGTTGTTACTGGTTTAAACAATTCTTCAGATCCCGCAGCAAAATCAGTCTGAAGACTCTGTCGTTGTTGCAGTTTATTCCGTACAGAGTCACGAATTGGTACAAATCTCTTAATTGCATCCAGTCGTTCACGAGCCAATCGGGTTGTTAATGCTTCATTGACCATTATTTGAAATCAGAAACAATTTTTCAATTGCAAAACAATTTTTCAATCCGACCTAACACCATCGGATGGTCATGGAAGTGTTATTTCATCCTATCAATGATGGCGAAAGTGTGATAATTGTATATAAAAATAATTAATATCACACTTTCGCCATTCTATTTTTGATCAATCCGAACCAGCCATCAATTTTTTATTCACTGTTTCTGACATTATCAATCAAAAAATGTTAAAAAAAATTAAAATCTCTATGAGGGACGGTCACAATCAAATAATGATAAATAGTCGGTCAATCAAATAATGATAAATGGTCGGTCAATCAAAATTGTTCATTTTCTTGAATTAACGCCCGTAGGTTTCTAACTTTAGAATTAACCTCCTTTTTCAATTCGTATTCATACCCCAATTCTTTTCGTATTCGTTCTACGATGGTATACAACGGAGCGAACACACTTACGTCACTGGAAAATGCGAGAGAGTCCCGAATAGAATTCTGAATTCTTTTGATGAGCGCATACTTCTTTGGTAGCATATACTTGTTAGTGCTAACTCCGTATTCTATATCCTGAAAATCAGACATGATTTGATCAGGATTTAACCCATCTGATAGTTCAATATCCCAACTTTTCAATTTTGAAATCTCGGATAAAATGCTATTCATGTTTTCAGAATTCATTATTCTATAATAATGATATATTTCTAAATGAAAAATATGACGCATTAGACGTAACTAAATCGAATTTTCTGTCCCGTCCCCTTTGAAATAGCCGATCGACAAACCCCCTCTGCAACATATCGTACTGAGGGTCTACAAATATTGAAATACTTGCCGGCTTCATATATTTATTTAAATACTTTTTCTTCGTTAGTTATTGTATTCAAAGATTTCACAGGTCTCGCTTTTTTCGAGTATTTCCCAGTCCCCCCTCGTTTGGTATTCTCACTATGTGTGATTGCTTGAAGATTTGATAAGGAATTGTTCTTCGGATTAGAATCAATATGATCAATAACAAAACCATCTTTGATCAATCCATGGAAACATTCATACACGAAACGATGATTGTAATATTTCTTCTTTCCAACAGTAAAGAACAAATACCCCATACCATTATCCCACCCAACTGGGTTCTTCAGTCTACGGTTTCTTACAACACCATCACTGGATGCTTCATAATTTGTACTCACAGGGTGCTGTCTGAATTCTTGGGTCATTCGTATACTATACTATTTGTCTAATTCAATGACTGATCCATTTGCAGGGATTCATTATACATAAATCTTTCATTTAGACACTTGTTTTTAGTATAGCATGAAAGAGTTCAAGAGATTGACTTCGAAAAATGCTGAATTCAATGTTGATAAGGAGTTTAAGAGATTGTTGAAAATCAATCCTAAATTTAATATCGATAGACCCAAAAAACGTCCAAGAGACGGAAACATGAAAGAGTTTAAGAGATTATTAAAAATTAGTCCTAAATTTAATATCGATAGACCAAAAAAACGTAACAAACGTCCAAGAGACGGAAATATGAAAGAGTTTAAGAGATTATTGAAAATCAATCCTAGATTTAATCTCGATAAACCCAAAAAACGTCCAATAGACGGAAACATGAAAGAGTTTAAGAGATTATTAAAAATCAATCCTAAATTTAATATCGATAGACCCAAAAAACGTAACAAGAGATTATTGAAAATCAATCCTAGATTTAATCTCGATAAACCCAAAAAACGTCCAATAGAAGGAAACATGAAAGAGTTTAAGAGATTATTGAAAATCAATCCTAAATTTAATCTCGATAAACCAAAAAAACGTAACAAGAAATTACCCTGGAAAGATGCTCAATTCAATCTCGATATAGTTTCTAATACACCAAAGAATACAATTCTTGATAAAGCCATGATTAGTAAAATCAGAGATTGTTTTACTGAATTCAAACGTGATGGAGCATCTTATTGTTGGTCAACATTTCGAATTGATGGTGTTGTTGACGCTACCATGAATGATGAAAAAGCAGCAGTGATAATTTCACGTGTTGGGGAAAAACGGTATTTTTTCCGAATCAAATTCATTATTGAAGTCGATGGCAAATGGATTATTAGGGATAAATTTGAACCAATCCTCAAGAATAAAAAAGCTGTCATTGTGAGTAGAGATTCCAAACCAGGAATTCTAACCGGCATTGACAAACCATACTACGAAAGATCTTATCCCGTAACAGCAATGGTTTATGGGATATATCCGTTAAATGATAAACCCGATATCGCAAAACTGGCTCCTATGAAATATTCGTCAGGGCTTAATTGTGTAGCAGAACGAATAATAGAACACTTCACAAATGCATCCCGAGGAAATAAACTAACTGATCTGCGACGTAGGAAAATAACCGAGTGGGAACTGACAGTGAAACAGCATGGTGCAAAGATTTCTGATATAGCTAAATTAGAAACATCATTAAGATTTCCAATAACAGTTATGACGATAACCGGAGAGGTTTTATACGAACCGAAATATAACAAAAATGGAGCGCCAATACAGATTATTGATCATAATAAACACGCGTGGACACCTGCGGTAACAGTATTTCCACGAGAACGAACCGTGAAATATATCCCTAAGGAGTTCGTCGGGGATGTTTTCTATGAAGAGAGATTATTTGATGCTATTCATGCGTTGTGTAAGGATGATCCTGTGTCAGTGTGGTTACTTAGAAGTGATGAAGATCCCGAAATAGGATTCGATCAATTTGTAAAACCAAATGGTGAATTATATCGCGTTGAAGAATTAGATAATAGAATGAGAAAAATCGCTAGTGATTTTTCACCGGAGAGTTTCCATGAAAAACTACTCACGGATAGTTTTACTATTCCATCAGTGGTAGCTCACTTCGCAAGAGAAAAAAACTCATGGCGTCCAACACGAAGTGATTTTCTCGAGGATGTTAAATTGAGTTGCGTCTAATTTGGTCATGGAGGACTGTGGAATACGAAATACTCACGTGATGGTATGATTTCAATTGATATATCCGCGTGTTATCCCGGAAGTTTTCTCGGGTATGGGGAATGTGCTGAGTACTTCAAACGATTTGGACACCCCACGCATGAAATGACTCGTGTTGCGATTAATGGACCATTGCCTGATTTTGATTTAACCGGATTCGCTCGTGTGATATCATTTGAATTAGCTACAGGGTTACATCCGTGTAGTTATGTTTGGCTCGGTAGACACCTATCTGAAAAGGCCTGGATGCCAATAGTGCTATTGAGATATATGATTGATTGTGGTATGCTAATATCGTTGATTGTTTCCGAGGCTATTATATGCTATCGAGCTCAGAAAGAAGTTTGGCTACCACAACCCGATCTAGATCGTATAATCAACGAACTACGAAAACAATTCCCTGATTTCAATGAAGAAGAAATCATAAATTGGTCTAAGAAGTTATTTGAAATTAAAAAAGAACAAGCAAAAGATCTCGGACGAAGAATAATCGGTAAATTCACTCAAGGTGGACGGTACGACAACGCAAAATATTCTTCGCGGTTGATCATAGATGTCGCTGAATACGATTTTATTGTAGCGGATTTAATGAAACAGGGAAAACTTGTATCCCGTAAGGATGCTTTTCTATCCAATGGTGAGAAAATGGGTACGGTTGTTACCTACTGTGATGGATATAATTCCCAGTACACACATTTGAAAAGTTCAATGCTAGCCTATGCTTCTATTAATCTATTTTCGATGATAAATAGATTTCCTAATACCGCGGTTAGAGTGGCCACTGATTCGATGTATATACACAATAAGTACAAATCAGCTGTAGCTAAATTCACAGATCCCCAAGAAAATTGGGGGCGTTGGCGATTTAAAAAGGAGATGCTACATGAGTATTGTGAATCCGCAGACGTTGCCATGGATGATAAATATCTTTGTTGTAACCGTATTGAAAATCAATCAGAATTTTCTAATGCACCACCCGTATCTGATCCAGTATGTAGATACAAGACAGTTTATTTAAACGGTTGTGGTGGGTCAGGAAAGACAACTCGTGCAATTGAATTATTTGGTCGGTCAACCATGATTGTGCTAACACCGACTCACAGACTCGCCAGAGAGATGATACAGCGAGGGGTAAATGCTTGTACTTACCATAGTTTCTTTCGATGGAAAGGTGACAAATGGACTCCTGAGCGTATGGGTGATAAATTCATTCCTGAAATCATAATTTGGGATGAAATATGCACAGTGTCATTAGATGTATTACAAACATTTCTTGAGTGGTTGTTAAACAAAAACACAAAAGTCGTCATGTGCGGTGATCACGGCCAACCACCACCATTTGTCGGTGCATCTCCACATGAATGGCTAAGGGGTTTTGTAGACTATTATGAAGAAATCACCACTGATTATAGATCAATTGATGAACGATTACGAGAATTCAAAGCGCTAATTAGATTACAACCGGATAGAATCCAATGCGAAATAGCGCGTGAAGTGATTTCAGAAACTCCAATGAATGATTTCTGGGAAACATGGAGACCAAATGATTTGATAATTGCAAGTAGAAAAATAGTCAGGGACACACTTCAAATGAAGTTATTTGAATTGCATAAAGAAAAATTTGCAACGCTTCCAGTACCCCTTTTTTATAGGCCATCCGATACACGAAAACAGAACATTGAAGTTGATATTCCAGGACAGAGTGAAAAACAAATTCTCGTATTAAATGATATTGTGCTGGTTGATATCAGCGTCGTCGAAAATGCATTGCGTGCTAATAAATCCCCGTGGACGCTAGGATACGCAGCAACAATACACTCTTCACAGGGATTGACTATATCGGATACAATTGTTTGGATGGTGGATAATCACATCGAATGGTCGAATTTAGTCTATCTCGCAGTATCCAGAGTACGAAGAATAAATCAACTTCGAAGAATTGTTTTCGATGATAATGACACAACAATAAGTGATATTGATGTTAGCATCATTAATAAAAAACTCTCCGGTTACAAACAACAGGACAAAAAAAAACAACGAGAATTTGATATTGATGCTAAATTAATAATTACGCTGAAACAACAACAGAATAATCACTGCGCGAGTTGCAATTGTATAATGCGTTGGCAGTATTCGGATAAGGATCCTCGCCAATTTACCGTAGACAGAAAAAATAACAGTCTCGGTCATGTCAGAAATAATGTGATGTTGACTTGTCTTGAGTGCAATAGACGCAACGGTGCTAGTTAAGACCATGCGGTGGCAATTGAGTATCCTCGGGAATTACCTGTAGTTGTTGTCGAGTAAAACCCCGCTGAGGGGCAGTTGAATCCAGTTTATAGACTGGAGATCTACCCGTAGATCGTGTTATACTAGATATCTTATGCGTAGTGACGCTCCAAATAGGATCAGTAGCCCTTTTTCTACCCCCTTCAAGCTCTCCTGGTTCGTATAAGTACCTCACAATGACATTACTACCAAGAATTGGTTCTTTGAAATCTTTTTGTGGTTGTACGGGTATTGACTTCTTTTTAATCGCGTTGATAGGTTTCATGTTGATTGTTCTAGTAATCTCGTTATTCAGTGCAGTAATCACAGATGGTAATCTTTTAACCCATTCACGGGATCTTTTTTCTTGGATGAATTCTTTTGCGTATTGATATCCAAATAACCGCTCAGCAATCGTCCGATTAAATCGTTCTACAATGGCCTGATCACGATGTAGCGCAGTATGCCCTCGTCGTATGGTGACATTATGATGTTTCATTGTAGATAATACTGCACCCTGAAATTCCTTGCCAGGATCAACCTGCAATAGATTTGGCCAGTGCAGAGGACCTCGTCGATAAATCCTTTCAAATGCAGAAGCGACTTCAGTGGTTGACTTTGTTTTTAACGGTTCTGCTTCTTTGTATCGACTTGCAATATCAACTACGGTTAAAGCGTATTTGTAACCACGATCATGTGGCAGAAATAATATATCAGCCTGATGAACTTCATTAGGAGCGGTCACATCAAAATGCGAGAATTGAATTTGTTTAGGCGGTGGTAGATAAATTTGCCATAGTGCCTGTTTGGATAACCAATTAGCCGCAGTGGTTTTTTTCACTTTTGCAGCGCTAGCGAGTTTATGGACTGCTGATTTACCCCTCCAGTATCCTCTTGGGGAATAATAAATTGATTCCATATTATTAATTACCGGCACCTAACATCAATTTACTTTTCATAGCCGATTTTATTAAAAATGAAGCCAATTTTTCTTTGAAGGATTTATCAGGAATAGCATTTAACGCATGAATTAATTTCACATCTGCGAGATGTCTGTGTTGCAGATTGCTGCTTTTATAAGCAACATCATGAAGGTGACAGGCCTTATCAATGGCGTTTATTGGTTCTTCACCGGGGTTGGGTTGATTTTGATTATTGAGTCTGATATCAAGTCTGGTTCCCGGTCCACAGTAGCTATATCCGGGAAGGTGCTTTTCTCCGGGGTACTTTGCCCATGGGGTTCCAGGGAGCTTTGCCAATTTGGCTGCGATATCACCTCCTCGTTTTTTTTTAAATCAGATCTCATAGACACAAATCTAAATTTCTTTGTACCACATTGCACGCATTTACCAGAAAGCGCTGATCGGTTATTTTTAGTTGTAACCGTCGTCACATCATCTGTGCCAGTACGCGTTTTACACTTCACACAATATAGATCCATAATTTATGTATAGAAATATGGATATAATTGATTTTTCAGCGACTAAAAGAAGAGAACCGGTTAAGCATCATGCAGCGCTACCAAACTCTATCCGGATGATTATAATCGGGCCATCTGGATCCGGTAAAACGCAATTGTTACTCAATTTAATAATGAGATGGATGAAGTGGGATAAGTTGTATTTAATTGCCCCTAGCGTAGATGATCAACGATGTTATGAAGTGCTAAAAGATTTTAATGAAAACGCTTCAGAAATTAAGGGTGAGAACGCCATTGAATTTATAACCGATATCGATGAAGCACCGAGTATTGATGATATTGATGGAGATATTAACAATTTAGTCGTATACGACGATATAATGTTGGATAAACAAAAAAATCCTGCTAGGATCTTTTCCCGGGGGCGTCACAAAAACACTGACGTGATATATGTCACTCAACGCTACACTCAGGTTCCAAAAGTCATCAGAGATAACTGCAATTTATTGTCTGTATTCAACGGAGTTGATACTCATACTCTTAGAAACATTTGGCAGACATGGTGCTCTGATATGGACTTCAATCAATTTCGAGATTTCTTTAGTCATGCTCAGTCGACTCCGCACGGATTCGCAACAATAAATTTGCATGATCCTCGGACGCGATATCGTATCGGACTGGATCAAATATTCGGTTAAAATCATTTATTATTTTTGTTAACCCATAGCAGCAGAGAGGGTGGATGACAACAAGTTGCGACCAAAATTAATTAAAAAATCGTAAAATCTCCGTTTTCATTTTTTTAGTTAAAATGAGATTTCGTAGGGAAGGCTCGTTAAGATTTCAATCAATTTTTTGTCTGAAAACGTTGTAGGGTTTGCCCCTGAGATATTTTTTTTTGGTTAAAATGAGATTATAGGACGGCTCGTTTTAGGATTTCAATCAAAAAATTGATTAAAAAATCGTAAAATCTCCGTTTTCATTTTTTTAGTTAAAATGAGATTTCGTAGGGAAGGCTCGTTTTAGGATTTCAGTCAAATTTTGTTTCAAAACGTTGTAGGGTTCGCCCTTTTTTTGGTTAAAATGAGATTATAGGACGGCTCGTTTTAGGATTTCAATCAAATTTTGTCTAAAAACGTTGTAGGATTCACCCTCTCTGCTGCTAACTCAGCAATATCCCAAAATAATGTTTTAGTCAAAATCTCAATGAGCATTTTGTAATTTCCGTTTTTACTTTCTTTTAATAAATGAATCATCTCAAACAATTCTGAATAAAACAACTGGACTAAGGTCAAGCAACCAAGTCAATTAAATAAACGTAACACTACAGCCAGATTGCTTACCATCGTTTAAATTCTCACTGTATGGGACCTGAATGATCAGCTTAGACATCTTCATTAAATTACTCCTTTAACATGTTGGTATGGCAACGTTGCTTATAAAGGTAGGTGTTGAAGTCAGCATGAAAGTCCTTCTTGAACTCTATAACTAATATGAGCTGACTCAAAATAACTTTTCTTGTCTTGCAAAACCTAAGTTTTCCAGTTTCTTTTCTACAATTCATAAATCTGTTTCTAGATGCCTCAGGTCCAGTTCATAACATACATTCCGTGGCTCCATTAAAATAAGTACCTTTATGTACCACAGATCACTGCCATCTCACCTCTGTTTGGTTCGAGTATCAGATTCAGCCAATGGGGGTATGTGAGAAAGCTTGCCAGTAGCATCTCGTGGGTCGGTGTTTCTTTCCGGGGGTATTCCCGGATTCTTCCTACACTATTAATACTGGCCGCCATGTATAGCCTATCGTGCGCTGAAAAATGGCGTTAAATCCTACAACAACAATAACAACAACAACAACCGAGAGTGACGTGTAGATTTCACAGACCGAGAGTGACGTGTATATTACACAGACTGGCAGTGTCGTGTAGATTTCACAGACCGGGAGTGACGTGTAGATTTCACAAGTTTTGCTAATACGTTGACTTTGTAAAAATAAAATTCAATGATATTTTTGTCATTTCAAGATTTCATCAATTGTCTAGAAATGAGGAAGGTACTTTTCTTTCTGGTATTATCAAACCCTGTTCTTGTGTGTGTTAAATTTGCTATCACAGCCAGATCCAATTCTTTTAATTTCAAACGCCTCTCTCTCTCTCTCTCTCTCTCTCTCTCTCTCTCTCTCTCTCTCTCTCTCTCTCTCTCTCTCTCTCTCTCTCTCTCTCCTGATATTACCTTTCCTTCTATTTCCTTTGCAATTGCACCGTTTCCTTATAAAGCTGAAGTTTTGTTAATTACAATTACGTCCTGTTTGGAATGGTAATTCTTTGAATTTTCAATTAAAACCAAAATCTCATTTCCCGTCAAATTCTGATCTAAATATGTTTTATTTCTCGCTTCCTTTAAGATGGTTTTACTTCTAAAATGTCAACATTTTAAACAAGCTCAAGCAACCCGGCTTTGTGAAAGACTATAATCACGGGGTTTTAATAAACGTTTACTGTCTCAATTACAATTGTGAATGATGACTGGTATTACTAAATATTTTCTAAATGTGTGAAATTAAAATCTTTACAAGGAATAATATAACTTCTAAAACATAGTTATTCTAAACATCAAAAGCAATTTATTTTCTCTGATACATTTTCAATATTTTAAAGACAGTCGCATTGGAGGGGAGTGGCCCCTATTATTTTAACGACTTTATGGTCTTAAATGAAGTAACAGAAAGTAAGCGAAAACCATAAACTTTAGTATAACTCAACAAACAATGTATTTCAGTATAACATAAAGTTCAAAATAGCTTTCAGTAGTGTACATTATATCCCAACCACTCCGGTGGCCTAGTGGTTAAAGAGTCCGCGGGTTCGATCCCCGTCCGAGTCATAACAAAGACTTACAAAAATAGTACTAGCAGCTGCCTCGCTTGGCGCTCAGCATTAAGAGGTTATTGTTAGGACTGGTAGGCATGGTGTCAGGATAATGTGAATGGGTGGAACATCATGCTAAATGTCTGTGGCATGATTCTCCAGTGCTGGACGTCACTATAAACTGCCACAATGCAGACAACGTCGCTATACGACTGAAACATTCTTTTAAAGCTACGTTAAAAATCCAAACCACACACATAAAATCTTATTGTGACATAGGTCAGGTAATGTGACATAGGTCAGGTAATGTGACATAGGTCAGGTAATGTGACATAGGTCAGGTAAGGATTATATACAAGATCTTTAAGTCAATATAGTTTACATTCTTACCATTAAGTCCAGTCATGTGTTTAGATTTGTTTTTATAGAAATATAGTTTTCATTTTTACCTTTACGTTCAGTCGTGTGTTTAGATTTTTTTTATAGAAATTATTTATTGAAACTATCCATTGACATTACAAAGTGCTGACTGACCGTTTGGACTCAACACAATTTTGAGATTATTGTGAATTCTTTCGAAGACATTCTGGATTATATCAATACGATAGATCACGACTGTTGGAACATCAAATTATTTAAGATTATTGGTACATCAGCACATTCAAGATTGGAATTCATTCAGGGAAAAAAACATTTGTACTTCGGTAGGATTATTTGGGATTTTATTCTCAATACTGTAAGTTCCTTTAAAGTTTTCACTTTGTTTTATATGAAATTAAATTGTTAGTTTTCACTTTTTTATATGAAATTAAATTGTTAGTTTTCACTTTGTTTCATATGAAATTAAATTGTTAGTTTTCACTTTGTATTATATGAAATTAAATTGTTAGTTTACACTTTGTTTTATATGAAATTAAATTGTTAGTTTTCACTTTGTTTTATATGAAATTAAATTGTTAGTTTTCACTTTGTTTTATATGAAATTAAATTGTTAGTTTTCACTTTTTTATATGAAATTAAATTGTTAGTTTTCACTTTGTTTTATATGAAATTAAATTGTTAGTTTTCACTTTGTATTATATGAAATTAAATTGTTAGTTTACACTTTGTTTTATATGAAATTAAATTGTTAGTTTTCACTTTGTTTTATATGAAATTAAATTGTTAGTTTTCACTTTGTTTTATATGAAATTAAATTGTTAGTTTTCATTTTTTTTATATGAAATTAAATTGTTAGTTTTCACTTTGTTTTATATGAAATTAAATTGTTAGTTTTCACTTTGTTTTATATGAAATTAAATTGTTAGTTTTCACTTTGTTTTATATGAAATTAAATTGTTAGTTTTCACTTTGTATTATATGAAATTAAATTGTTAGTTATCACTTTGTTTTATATGAAATTAAATTGTTAGTTTTCACTTTGTTTTATATGAAATTAAATTGTTAGTTTTCACTTTGTTTTATATTAAATTAAATTGTTAGTTTTCACTTTGTATTAATATGAAATTAAATTGTAAGTTTCATTGTGTTAAACGTGTTTGCTTTGTTTGTTTTGTTAGTTAGTTTAAGACGACATGAATGTAATACATTATATAGGATAACGAAATCGACAAACACCATATAAATATAAAAGAAGTAAAACACAGCTAATCTACGTATAAAGGCTTCGTACATAACTCATATTTAACATATGTACAGTCTAGTGTTGCGTACAATGTTAATCTGGATATGTTTTAACAAAATATTCATAAACTCAATACATATAAAATTATCACCAGTCAGACTTGCAATATTTTGAACAGACTGTCCCAAAAGTATGAAAACTGTTACGTCTGTGTCTCTTTCTTTGATTTCCGACATCGAATATGATAAAACGTGTTCATGAACATTGTGTCATCCCAAAATAACTATAATATCTATGTTACGTGAACACACAATCACCGCTGTTTGTGACGAATGAAGTGAAAGTTGGACGAGTATCAGTAGGTACACTATTTACGTGATCACATGCTGTCTTGATGTATGGTCACGTCATCACATGCTGTGTCTTGATGTATGGTTGACGTTCCACTTAATTTTTTGAGCGGTTCCAAACAAAACGTTGCATCATGCTTATCATGCAAAATGAACGGTAGGCGTAAAAATCAAATATAAAATAGAAATAAAATAGATTTACAAAATTGTTAATACTACAAAAAACCTTATAAAATAAAATTATGATCAGCAAATTAAAATATTATTATACATTAATTCTTTCGGACCTTTATTTTTGGGATGGCTCTGTTACGTGTTTAGGCTCGAATAAACAGTAACATAGAAAGAGTGAAAATAACAAGCTTGTTAAACTTAATTAACAATTTATTGAGTACAAATATTTTTCAGAAAAGAAAAATAAACTTACAGTTTTAAGAATCAATTCCAAAATTAATCCAAAATAATTCAAAATATTATCCACTAGAGAAATGGTAAAAGTCCTGGTAATAAAATGTCCAAAATAGTTCTAAGTTCGAATTCCAGCGAAGTATCCAATATGGATGACGATGTCACTTGATTTAGTCCCTTCTTGTTAATAAAATTTCTCGAGCACAATTCCTTTCCAGACAAATAACAAAATAAATCCTCCTGAATCCAAACGAATTGACACAATTTCCAGTACAAGGTAATTTATAATAACTCAAAAAGACACAACTTAATATTCTAAAAGCTCAATTCTTCAACTGAATAACTCGCTCCCAAAACACGATTTATATCTCTGTTTTTTACATAAACAAGGGGTCACGTGATCTTCTAGAAACTATGAGAACAAATTTACGTTCAAAAAATCGCGTACACATCTTATGACTCAACTAAAATAGAAAGATGTTTATACTTTACTCCATTTTGTCCTTGGAACCAACAAATCATTTTAAAAGCTTGTTTACAATTCTGAAACCAGGTCAGAAATGAGATCAACAACTGGTGTTTACTCTGAAAGTACAGGTCACCCCCCCCCCCCTTCAATGAAGGAATCTTAAAACTTAAAATGTCAAATTTAAATCTAACAGACAGACAATAAAAATAAATATAAATGACTTATATTAAATATACGTAACAGCTCATATGTGTAAACATAATCAGTTATCCAAAACAATATGTTATTACTCATTATATGTACTATATAATTAGTTATGCAAAGCAATTTGTTATTACTCATTATATGTACTATAGAAAAGATTTATATTATCGCCATATTGTACTGATCTGTACCATAAGACAACTTTCTATTATATTTATTGTCTAGGAAAGTAGTAGTTATATTTGTTGTCCTTATCATGGTGGTACGACAAATTGTTTGGTTATGATTGGGGGGGGGGTATATTTCACCAAGTTGTTGTAATAGGGTCGTAACAGTGAGCTATGTGCAAATGTGTCTAGTGTAGTGAAGTTTCAGAATGGTGCAGTTTTAAGTCAGATACTTTCCGCCATTTTAGTTATATTTTGGTTGAGTTTTTTTGTTGCATTGCTATAAATCCCCTTCATGATTGACTTTTATTGTAAAAATTACTATTTGAACGCAAGTTTACTGTTTCGTGATGAATTTACTAACGCATGCAGATTTCACAAAGAAACAATTACGTATTCTCTGAGTCATTCAGTGATATAACTAGTTTTACCGAACAGTTGTTGATTGATTGGTTGGTTTTTAATGTTAAAATTATGAAATTGATCCTTAAGCAAAGTTCGGTGAAGGCAAGTCTAAAGGTAGGTAACTATGTCATTCATAAGAATGAACAAGTTACATTAATGGAATGTGCCCGAAATATTTATGCACAATGTGTATCATAAAAATGTGGCAAAGGTAAATATACCTAATAACAAGATGAAGATACACAAACTCATCAATATCACTCGTATCATGTTAGACTTAAAGAACAAAATTTAGATTTAATCTTAAAAACCGAAAGAACAATTAAGTTGAGGATTCGATTTTGGATTAGGATTATGTGATCAAATAATTAAGTATAACATAAATCAAGTGACATAAATGAAATTATACTTACCCTGTGTAACGATTCCTCCTATGAGGCTGATCAAGATCAAGATGAATGTGGATATAAAAGTTGCACTTTTACCATCCATTATTGCCTCGATCCGGATTAAATTACAAGGAGAAAATACTCAATTGGAAATAGACGTGTCCTGGCAATTCTTAACCTTGGTATTATATTAACATCTAGTACTAATTTTCATCACGTGTGCGTTTATTTCTCGGGAACAAAATCAGCATGTGTAATCGACCCATGGACTTTTTATTTCCGAAAACCTGTATGTAGGCGTCTTTTAGTCATGTAAGTTGTGGTTTATGAGTCTTTAAAGCCATTGTTTAGCATATAATAGGCTTTTCATGGCAGGAAGTTTATATTCAGTAGAGGCAGAACCGTGGGAGACCCACTTAGCAACAATACACTACTTGCAAGCTTTCTCAAATAATGTTTGTCTATTTTAGTCATGGAAAGTTTTACTTACATCTAATTAAAATATATATGCCTGGTTTAATGTAATGCATTTTTTATGTCATCAAGATTAGTAAATAGATGGTTATGGTTAGTAAGTTTTGATCTACCACAAACTGAAATCACTTCGTGTATTAGTCAACACATGTGTTATCTTTCACATGCAAAGCAGAAACTTTTGAGAATTGTCCTTCAAGTATTCCATAACTTAAAAGATTGTTTGTAGCTAATGAAATCCAACAAATAAACTGCAGTATAACTTACAAAGTTTAGCCGGGTAAAAAACCCAACTCAAATGGCAATTTAGTCCCCTGTCATCACGTACCAAAGCTTTGTGAATATATACTATTGTTATTTCTGTGTACCAAAGCTATGTGAATATATATTATTGTTATTCCTATGTACCAAAGCTATTTGAATATATACTATTGTTATTCATGTGTACCAAAGCTATTTGAATATATACTATTGTTATTCATATGTACCAAAGCTATGTGAATATATACTATTGTTATTCATATGTACCAAAGCTATGTGAATATATACTATTGTTATTCATGTGTATCAAAGCTATATGAATACAGTCGACTCCGGTTAACTGCACACCCTCGGGCCCGTCACGAGACTATGCAGTTAACCGGAGTGTGCAGTTAACCGATATGCAGTTAAGTGGAGTTGACTGTATATAATATTGTTATTCATGTGTAATACAATATAGTTGTCTGAGAGAAACATTTATACTATCACCCACATTAAGAATAATGCAAGAGTGTACTCACTCACGCATCAACCGTCTAAGTCTTTCTTCAACAATGAATGATTGAATATTCAGTTATATTACGTGATGTGGGCATAAACTATGTAAAAATAGAATTTAAAACCTAACAAACATTCAATTTAAATTTCCAAAATATAAATTTATTTCCCGAAAATATACAGTCAAACAAAGTGAAAAAGTTACAAATTACTTTCAGTAATTCATGAATTCATATAATAAAGAAACAAAATCGATGCAGGTTTTAAATGATTGGGTTGTAGGAAGACATTTTATAAACATTACTAATTTTCAATAAGTGTACCAAAAGAGCTCTCTTAATTTAAGTTGCAAGTGGCCAAAGTAACTGATAACATCGCATATGTGCCACAAACGAGAACCTTTAGTATGCAGTTTTATCTTGGCGGTAAGATGGATCAAATTTCGGTTTCAACGTCTTTGTCATAGTCATGACTGAATACATGCAGCAAGATCTGACAAGTCATGACTGAATACGTACAGCAATATCTGACAAGTCATGACTGAATACGTGCAGCAAGATCTGACAAGTCAACGCTGAATACGTGCAGCAATATCTGAAAAGTCATGACTGAATACGTGCAGCAAAATCTGATAAGGCATGACAAGATCTGACAAGTCATGACTGAAAACAAGATCTGACAAATTGTCTAATGCATATATAAAAGTATTAAGATCAGGTTATTTGGTTGAACTCATTTCCGAAAAGAAAACATCTGAAGTACTCACATTGTTATATTTTATGAGAACTTTCATGGGAAGATTTACGGCTTGTTCTGATAAATACATACTGGGAACTCAGGACGATAGAAAGAAGAGAAGAACGAGTTCCTAGAAAAAGGGTGTCACATGATGATGAAAATGCCTTGGGGAAAATTAGGTACGGGATCAGATGAACATCTTGCTATCTTGTCGGTACAAGGGACTTTATTTAAATGATCAACACACATATATTACTACATTCTAGAAACACATCTATAAACTTTATAATCAAAATTCATGAAATACATATAAAATTACACTTTCCTTTTAAGCTTCCCAACTTCATTTATTCGTATAATTTCTGCATTTTAGCATATTATACAAATAGTTAATTCTCGATCAATTTCAAGATAGCCAAAAGTATAAAACGTAATAACTGTAATTAATGCAACAATTAATTTAAATAAATGTATTTTACTCATTTTAGAAAAGAATATTGATTTAGAATATGTTGCTAGATATTATTCTTTCTTCCTTAAAGAATACTTTACTTCAACATTAAATCTAAACATGAAGTTGGTAGCGAATTCATCTTTTACAATAAAAATTACTATAAATATAATTAAATATAAATTCTTTAAAACATTTAAACACTCCATTACAATATATTATAAATAAAAGAATTCAGTGAACAATGTTGCTAACATGTCAATTTTACCATTAAAATCTTAAACATTTAAAAATACTTATTTCTAAAAGAAGTTTACGACATATATAGTTCTTACCTGTAATGAAAAGACGAACATCTTGCTATCTTGTCGGTACAAGGGACTGATTTGGGCGATCTACGCACCTTGTTTATACGCATTTGGCTCAAGTCAGGTCAGGACCAAATATGGCCATCCCCTTAGTATACCGGCCAGCAAAGACGTCTATTCATCATCATGTAGGAACCATTTTGTTTTACGTCATATGACAAGGTAAGACTCAACCTTGTGGTTTATTTATATTCGTTTGGCGCCGTCACACCAAATATGGTCATCCTTTAGTATGCCAAGCAGAGAAGCTTGTTCACTATCAGATGAGAACCATTTTGTTTTGCGTCAATTGAGAGAAGTTAACCCACTTTTAGTCACTGGCTTTGGAATTCCGCCAATGCATAATCTTGAAATCTGTTTAGTTTGCAGAATTATATATTCTTACTGAGGAAACCTAGGAGCTCTCAATGAATTAGCGAAATGGCACGTATAATGTTTTTAGTAACTTCATACACTTATTCCACACAACAATGTACATTCGTATAGCTTAGTTACTCTTACTGGTTTTATACAACACAGCGATATACATTGCTTTTTTTTCCACTTGCGCAGCAACTATTTTCATTCCATTAATATATATAGTTGTGCTTTGGAAACAACTGAAATTAATCTTAATATACTTTAGAAACTTACTTTAATATAAATGAATAAAACATTACTTTTATACAATTTAAAGAAAATGGCAATCTTATTAATTTTACTAAAAAATCTATCCTAACAAATACATGCTTTGTTTTATCTTTACATAAGGAACAAACAAAACCCTTGTCTTAATTACCATTCAAAATCACAACAATAAACTTGGTATAGTACAAGGTAGTATAGTGTTTTACACTTGGAGGGTCTATCAACCCTGTGATATCATTTACAAACATGGTATAGTGCAAGGTAAAATTTGGTGTGACCTTTCATTCCAAGTACACAGTAGTTTACACGCGTGTGCTAAGAAAAATAACACAAAACGTCTCATATAATGAGGTATTTTTACATTTAATATATGAATGTTATATGAAATTTGCAAGAAATATTTAATAATTATTACAAGAAACTGTTTCATTTTTATCAGTTCCAATTTTGAAAAGTTATAATGCAAATAATGACACGATATTGGCAATTCAGCTCTAACATAGTTATACTTAACGTTAGTAGAATCTGTGACGATGAGTTTTACACGATATTGGCAATTCAGCTCTACCATAGTTATACTTAACGTTAGTACAAGCTGTAACGATGAGTTTTACATTAGATTATTCATGGGTAATTTGTGATCTGTGTCACTATCGTATATAGCTCTCCTTTACTTTGGAGGAGGTGAAAATGTTTGTGACATACTTGTGTTGTCTTTAATATTGATTGTAAATGGATAACCATGTTCCAAGCTTTTAAGTTCACGGATTCTTTCGAACATTTTTATTTTGTCTTTAAATATGGCAAGTACTGCAGTCAAATTTGTTTATGGATTAATGTGTTGTGTTGACTGATAAATGATTCCTTCTGGCAAGTAAATGCATTATTTTTCATTAAATACTTTAGGCATATTTTTGATTTAGCTGGGGCACAATGGATATACTTAACAAAATTAGAATAAAGCATGTTTGACATAACACATTTCTGAATATTGCTAAGTTTTCCGTAATTGTTAAGAGAGTTGGGTTGCTATGAAGTGTATTTGTCTATAGTTTATGGGGATGGATCAATTTTTTCTGTCATAGTTTATTTCCATTCATTCACATTCGGGCAGCGGACACGTAGCAGGCAGGACCGGACTACATCTAGATGCGGTGTACTACAGCGAAGCCACAGATAACATGGAGACCATTAGGATTGCAGAACAAAATATATACTGCAACCATAGGAGCTTCTAGGTACCTGGTTTCGATGACGGGAATACCACTGTGGTGAACACTGGTTACCAAAACAGCTACCTGTAATAACATTTCTACGAGATTTGGTACATAGGACAAAGACGGCTGCCACGTGGAAACAAGATGGCGGACTCTACACGATGCTAATGGCGTTACTAGCTGTGGGGACCTAAATGGAGGGACCACCTGATAGCATATCGTCTCCTGAAAAACCAGCCAAATCATCCTGGAAAATAATAATACAGCAGCATGGAATAATAGCAGCCCATGAGAAACTCTGGAGCCAGCGACATGCTGCATCCCGGTACCTGCCTGCGCAAAGGATTGAAAAGCTTTCATATTTGCCGTCAATTGCTTGAACAATAGGGTTCTCAATTGGTTACGATAAAACCTCTTCGAATAATCTATATTACAAACCTGACTTTATCAATTTTGAACACCGCTCAAAATTAACAACCTTATTTACCGAAAAGTGACGACACTTTTATATGTAGCATAGACATATTAGTTAAACAAATGTGTTAGGGACTTATGATACGTACACTATTGTACTAGAAAATTGGTATAGTTAGGATGTTAAAGAAAACTTCTACGACTCATTTATTTGATACAATTGCACAGGTGGCTAACACATTATTGGTTTTTATTTCGTCCATTAGTACAACTGGACTGAATTTGAAATAAGTATGGCTAGGGCGTTCCAGGGCGTAAACGACATCCATCTACGACATCGGCTGGCCGACCTCCGGGACCTTTTCCTCTTTTTCCTCGTCCAGAGCCCATCAACATAGCGATATGAGAAAACTATTTTTCACTCGCTCTTCTTTGGTGCCACTGCACCCCTGTAACCTTCTCCCTGATTGGTTGATAGGGTTGAGTGTGTGTTGGGTCTATTCCCACTCACCTAGGTCTTACATTCATATCATTAGCCCCTTTTTAGGGGTATGATATGACGACCAAACTAAATAGCGCACTTTGTGCGCATAAATGCCCGTGGGGATGTGGCACCATTCCTTCCCTTCGGGAAAATTAACACTCTATCATATTAAATGGCAGTGTTAAACTAGTGAACAAATGACCCTAGTGGCCGGCTTCACTTTAAATACAACTTTAATTACTTATAGTTCATTTCACACACATTGAGAATTTTATCCTATTTGTAGTACAGTCAGTTTAGTTGAGGACCTATTTGTAGTACAGTCAATTTGAGGTTCTATTTGTAGTACAGTCAATTTGAGGTTCTATTTGTAGTGCAGTCAATTTGAGGTCCTATTCGTAGTACAGTCAGTTTGAGGTCCTATTTGTAGTACAGTCAATTTGAGTCATTAAATATAGCTAATAGTATATAAATTGTTTCACATGAAGCATTTATAACTTACTAGGCAGTTTAAGCTACTCTGACCTGAAAATCTACTTAGCTAGGCATGCATATAACATAAAATTGATCATCAAAAAACTCAAAATATTGTGCATGCGTGTATTTGTCTCTGTCTAGATAGATTGACTTAAGTTACTATAGTTTTGTTATATTGTTGTTGTTGTTCTTTGAGTTTAGAACAACTTCGTCAAACACATTAGAAGACATCAAGGTTTTCTTTGTTCAACATTAGGTCTTGTTCAACGAAAGCATTGCTCACGGTAGGCATCTGTTAAAGGTAAATACAAAAAAAATCAGAAACACTCTTAAGCCGGTGATTTCTCAAGCTTGTAGTGAAAGAAAAAAATCTAAATATGTGTAGCTGATGTTGTGGCACTGAATTCAAGCTTGTAGTGAAAGAAAAAAATCTACATATGTGTAGCTGATGTTGTGGCACTGAATTCAAGCTTGTAGTGAAAGAAAAAAATCTACATATGTGTAGCTGATGTTGTGACACTGAATTCAAGCTTGTAGTGAAAGAAAAAAATCTAAATATGTGTAGCTGATGTTGTGGCACTGAATTCAAGCTTGTAGTGAAAGAAAAAAATCTACATATATGTAGCTGATGTTGTGACACTGAATTCAAGCTTGTAGTGAAAGAAAAAAATCTAAATATGTGTAGCTGATGTTGTGACACTGAATTCAAGCTTGTAGTGAAAGAAAAAAAATCTAAATATGTGTAGCTGATGTTGTGACACTGAATTCAAGCTTGTAGTGAAAGAAAAAAATCTAAATATGTGTAGCTGATGTTGTGGCACTGAATTCAAGCTTGTAGTGGAAGAAAAAATCTACATATGTGTAGCTGATGTTGTGACACTGAATTCAAGCTTGTATTGAAAGAAAAAAATCTACATATGTGTAGCTGATGTTGTGGCACTGAATTCAAGCTTGTAGTGAAAGAAAAAAATCTACATATGTGTAGCTGATGTTGTGACACTGAATTCAAGCTTGTAGTGAAAGAAAAAAATCTACATATGTGTAGCTGATGTTGTGACACTGAATTCAAGCTTGTAGTGGAAGAAAAAAATCTACATATGTGTAGCTGATGTTGTGGCACTGAATTCAAGCTTGTAGTGGAAGAAAAAAATCTACATATGTGTAGCTGATGTTCTGGCACTGAATTCAAGCTTGTAGTGGAAGAAAAAAAATCTACATATGTGTAGCTGATGTTGTGGCACTGAATTCAAGCTTGTAGTGGAAGAAAAAAATCTACATATGTGTAGCTGATGTTGTGACACTGAATTCAAGCTTGTAGTGAAAGAAAAAAATCTAAATATGTGTAGCTGATGTTGTGACACTGAATTCAAGCTTGTAGTGAAAGAAAAAAATCTACAAATGTGTAGCTGATGTTGTGACACTGAATTCAAGCTTGTAGTGAAAGAAAAAAATCTACATATGTGTAGCTGATGTTGTGGCACTGAATTCAAGCTTGTAGTGAAAGAAAAAAATCTACATATGTGTAGCTGATGTTGTGACACTGAATTCAAGCTTGTAGTGAAAGAAAAAAATCTAAATATGTGTAGCTGATGTTGTGACACTGAATTCAAGCTTGTAGTGAAAGAAAAAAATCTAAATATGTGTAGCTGATGTTGTGGCACTGAATTCAAGCTTGTAGTGGAAGAAAAAATCTACATATGTGTAGCTGATGTTGTGACACTGAATTCAAGCTTGTAGTGAAAGAAAAAAATCTACATATGTGTAGCTGATGTTGTGGCACTGAATTCAAGCTTGTAGTGAAAGAAAAAATCTACATATGTGTAGCTGATGTTGTGACACTGAATTCAAGCTTGTAGTGAAAGAAAAAAATCTACATATGTGTAGCTGATGTTGTGACACTGAATTCAAGCTTGTAGTGGAAGAAAAAAATCTACATATGTGTAGCTGATGTTGTGGCACTGAATTCAAGCTTGTAGTGGAAGAAAAAAAATCTACATATGTGTAGCTGATGTTGTGGCACTGAATTCAAGCTTGTAGTGGAAGAAAAAAATCTACATATGTGTAGCTGATGTTGTGACACTGAATTCAAGCTTGTAGTGAAAGAAAAAAATCTAAATATGTGTAGCTGATGTTGTGACACTGAATTCAAGCTTGTAGTGAAAGAAAAAAATCTACAAATGTGTAGCTGATGTTGTGACACTGAATTCAAGCTTGTAGTGAAAGAAAAAAATCTACATATGTGTAGCTGATGTTGTGGCACTGAATTCAAGCTTGTAGTGAAAGAAAAAAATCTAAATATGTGTAGCTGATGTTGTGACACTGAATTCAAGCTTGTAGTGAAAGAAAAAAATCTAAATATGTGTAGCTGATGTTGTGACACTGAATTCAAGCTTGTAGTGAAAGATAAAAATCTACATATGTGTAGCTGATGTTGTGACACTCAATTCAAGCTTGTAGTGAAAGATAAAAATCTACAAATGTGTAGCTGATGTTGTGACACTGAATTCAAGCTTGTAGTGAAAGAAAAAATCTACATATGTGTAGCTGATGTTGTGACACTGAATTCAAGCTTGTAGTGAAAGAAAAAAATCTACATATGTGTAGCTGATGTTGTGACACTGAATTCAAGCTTGTAGTGAAAGAAAAAAATCTACATATGTGTAGCTGATGTTGTGACACTGAATTCAAGCTTGTAGTGGAAGAAAAAAATCTACATATGTGTAGCTGATGTTGTAACACTGAATTCAAGCTTGTAGTGGAAGAAAAAAATCTACATATGTGTAGCTGATGTTGTGGCACTGAATTCAAGCTTGTAGTGAAAGAAAAAATCTACATATGTGTAGCTGATGTTGTGACACTGAATTCAAGCTTGTAGTGAAAGAAAAAAATCTACATATGTGTAGCTGATGTTGTGACACTGAATTCAAGCTTGTAGTGGAAGAAAAAAATCTACATATGTGTAGCTGATGTTGTGGCACTGAATTCAAGCTTGTAGTGGAAGAAAAAAATCTCCATATGTGTAGCTGATGTTGTGGCACTGAATTCAAGCTTGTAGTGGAAGAAAAAAAATCTACATATGTGTAGCTGATGTTGTGGCACTGAATTCAAGCTTGTAGTGGAAGAAAAAAATCTACATATGTGTAGCTGATGTTGTGACACTGAATTCAAGCTTGTAGTGAAAGAAAAAAATCTAAATATGTGTAGCTGATGTTGTGACACTGAATTCAAGCTTGTAGTGAAAGAAAAAAATCTACAAATGTGTAGCTGATGTTGTGACACTGAATTCAAGCTTGTAGTGAAAGAAAAAAATCTACATATGTGTAGCTGATGTTGTGGCACTGAATTCAAGCTTGTAGTGAAAGAAAAAAATCTAAATATGTGTAGCTGATGTTGTGACACTGAATTCAAGCTTGTAGTGAAAGAAAAAAATCTAAATATGTGTAGCTGATGTTGTGACACTGAATTCAAGCTTGTAGTGAAAGATAAAAATCTACATATGTGTAGCTGATGTTGTGACACTCAATTCAAGCTTGTAGTGAAAGATAAAAATCTACAAATGTGTAGCTGATGTTGTGACACTGAATTCAAGCTTGTAGTGAAAGAAAAAATCTACATATGTGTAGCTGATGTTGTGACACTGAATTCAAGCTTGTAGTGAAAGAAAAAAATCTACATATGTGTAGCTGATGTTGTGACACTGAATTCAAGCTTGTAGTGAAAGAAAAAAATCTACATATGTGTAGCTGATTTTGTGGCACTGAATTCAAGCTTGTAGTGAAAGAAAAAAATCTACATATGTGTAGCTGATGTTGTGACACTGAATTCAAGCTTGTAGTGGAAGAAAAAAATCTACATATGTGTAGCTGATGTTGTAACACTGAATTCAAGCTTGTAGTGGAAGAAAAAATCTACATATGTGTAGCTGATGTTGTGACACTGAATTCAAGCTTGTAGTGGAAGAAAAAAATCTACATATGTGTAGCTGATGTTGTGGCACTGAATTCAAGCTTGTAGTGGAAGAAAAAAATCTACATATGTGTAGCTGATGTTGTGACACTGAATTCAAGCTTGTAGTGGAAGAAAAAAATCTACATATGTGTAGCTGATGTTTTGACACTGAAGATAAGTAGATCCATTAATATGAAACCGGATTCTAGATGGGAAAGTACTTTACGCATGCATACATCTTTATAGAACATATCCGAATGTTTTGCACATTGTTTCTAGTGTACAGCTAGATGTTGCAAAAGTAGAAATGTGGTTTTGAAGAGGCATCATGCCTTCATCATTCAATAGCCCGACTGAGTACATATAGATGGAATGGAGTATGGCATTCTGAGTACATATAGATGGAATGGAGTATGGCATACTGAGTACATGTAGATGGAATGGAGTATGGCATACTGAGTACATATAGATGGAATGGAGTATGGCATACTGAGTACATATAGATGGAATGGAGTATGGCATACTGAGTACATATAGATGGAATGGAGTATGGCATACTGAGTACATATAGATGGCATGGAGTATGGCATAATGAGTACATATAGATGGAATGGAGTATGGCATACTGAGTACATATAGATGGAATGGAGTATGGCATACTGAGTACATATAGATGGAATGGAGTATGGCATATTTCAACCAACATTTGTGTCCATATTTCACATAATCGACATCTTACTTATGCATGGTAAATCAGCAGCAGGAACAATTTGTTTCCATTTAACATGATGACATATGGAAGGCCTCATAAAAGTATAATCTAATAAATGAATTCATTCCAACCCCAAAGAGTCCGATAATATGGTGTATCGATGAGAATGGCACTTTACCCCCATTGTCGTGCTACTAAATAACATACTTTGTTGTTGTATCGCTGTAACGTAGAACGCAAGCCAACAGCAAACTGCATCAATTTCCTTGATTAATGTTAGTATTTGTGATGTAATTTCAGGTGGACCCCTCCATACATTACCGAAAAGAATGCATTATGTAAATGGTTATTTCAAATGGAAATAAATGAGTTGTGTGTCTCTAATAGTCTGAATTTGCAAACAAGAACATAAACACTTTTTTTACATTACGTTGTTCTAAAACAAAGGCAACCTGTGATCAAGAGTGAATTCACTCAAAGTCTGCAACCTATTTTCTCCATTTGATAATCGAAGCTTACTCAGGAAGAGATAATATAGCTGTCTCGCATAGGAACGATACAACGACTTACCGAATGTCGGGAAGTTGATGTAATGGACTTTGCGAGAACGAGAACAGTACATTGTGACCAAGCGTTTTAAGGGTAGTCATAAAATAATTCGCTATTTAATTTGAAAAACGTTCAAATGCGATGAATATTTTTAAGTGTATGTGTATCAACTCCATTACAGCTTAAATATTATAGTTATCTTTGATCACTCTAGGTATTTGTGTATATCGCTGAGTAACATAAATTACGTATCGCATTTGTTAAGTGTTCGGTTCACAATTGTTTTTCGAAAAATACATTGGGTTTAGATCCTGAACGCTGCATTTATCATTCAGCTTATATATCCCATAAACAATCGCGGTTACAGGATATGCTCGTTCATGATAAGGTTTGTCTATACCAGTAAACATTCCTGGTTTTAAATTTTTACTCGTTCATGATAAGGTTTGTCTATACCAGTAAACATTCCTGGTTTCAAATTTTTACTCAATATAACAATTTTTGCAGGTAAAGGAAACGGTCATCCTTCTCACGGATAATCCAAGTATTTTTGTGTTTTTCTGCTAATACAATACATTTTACTCCGAAAAAGTATATGTAATGGTCGAGATCATTAATAATCGTTGCTGCTCCTTGGTCATTCATTGGTCATTCATTGGTTATTCATTGTAGCATAGATAAGTTTAACAACACCTTTAGTGTTGCGTATGATTTTGAATGTTGACCAGCAGCAGAAAGGGTGAACAGACTAAATCGAAACGTCACCCTTTTTTACTACCAAATCGACTAATGGTGACTAACATAGAAGTCAATCAATGACTACACCTAGATTGACTCAAACAAATGTTGTCATCGACCCTCTTTGCTTCTTTCTCCATGTGTTAAATTGTCAATCTGAGGATTAAAAAAATCTTGTATATAAATCAAACAAAATAAACAATTCAGACAAACGATCAAGCTGAGACGCTTTTGAACAGTGAGTAATATTCTTCCTCGGTGCTGCAACAAATTAGACAAATATTTGATCGATACATGTAATTATATCATTATATCATTTGACACAATAGACCATGATATATTACCTCACCGTCTCCAGCACGTATGTTGTGGTGTTCCACAGGGATTTGTTCTTGGGCCTGTTCTCTTCATTCTGAACATTCAGCCGCTCTCAAGTGTCATAGATCATCACCCAGTGTCGCACCAATTGTACGCTGATGATACCCAAATATAAAAGTCTAGCCACCCAACTGAAGTGGACGCTACCATCCATGGAGTAGAGAAGTGCATTTCGGATGTGAAATCATGGATGACATGTAACAAGTTGCAGATGAATGATGATAAAACTGAGGCTATTCTGATCACAACACAAAGACTTTCTCTTTCACATCCTTTACCTCAGACAATAAATATCAGCAACACCAGCATTAAATTCTCACAGTCAGTACGGAATCTAGGTGTTACTCTGGACAGTACTCTCACATTGCACCAACATGTCATGAACATCTGCAGGGCTGCATATCTTGAATTGAGACGCATCAGTTCCATTCGTAAATATCTTTCAGTTGATGCCACGAAAACACGTGTGTGTTCATTAGTACTTTCAAGACTGGACTATTGTAACTCAATTCTGTCTGGTTCATCACAATATTTACTCCAGAAACTTCAAAACGTTCAAAACACAGCTGCAAAGATTATCTTTAGAGTACCTCGATCAGAGCACACCTCACCACTGCTCTGTACCCTACACTGGCTATCAATTCGATACAGAATCAGACACAAAATTTGTTCTCTGTGCTATATTTCAATGACAGACTCCAGTCCAACATACCTATCCAGCCTCACCCATGTGTATACACCAGCTAGATCCTTACGCTCTTCTTCTGATAATCGTATACTCATTGTTCCCAAGGTGAAAACAAAATCATATGAACAATGTTCGTTTGCATACCAAGGCCCGGCGACGTGGAACGAATTGCCCATTGAAAATAGACACAAAGAAACAGTGGTCCTTTTTAAGAGTGCTCTCAAGACTTACCTGTTTCGACTTCAGGTACAAACTTAGCAACCTAATCATGTTTTGTATCTGATATATTTTCAGCATGTTTTTATGTTTTCCAATTTCATTGATTTTGTCATTTGTTGTTCTGTAGTGTAGTCATATCATTATTGATGGTGTGAAGCGCTCAGAGCTTTTAAAGATTAGGCGCTATACAAAGTCCTCATTATTATTATTATTATTATTATTATTATTATTATTATTATTATATATATATATATATATATATATATATATATATATATATATATATATATATATATATATATATATATATATATATATATATATATATATATATATATATATAATATCAGAGAAGCATATACTACTAGATCAGCTTGAGAACGCCAGGAAGCAATCAAAAAATATATTCCTTTGAGAGATTCGCTTCGAAGAGAACATCAAGAACGCCAGGAGTTTACAAGTTGATTACGTAGAAGCTACAGAAAGATTATTTAAACCTATTACTGCAACAACTGAAAAAGTTGTATGGGGAGATATCACTGATCCAGAAAAAAGAAATCTCTTCTTGGAACAATACAAGAAACCGCTAGGGCAACACAAGAGATTTTACAAGATCTTCCAGCTAGAATAGCTGCCGTACAACCTCAACAAGATATTGATACAATTTACACTGAAATAGCCGATGTGAAAGAAAAACTTGCATCTAAATCAGCAGCAGAGGGGGCGAACCGGACAACATTTTTAAACAAGTTTTCAATGAAATCAGGCTTAAAACAATGAAATCAGGCAAAAAAATCAATGATCAGGCAAAAAATAATAATGAAATCAGGCAAAAAATAATAATGAAAATCAATGAAATCAATGAAATCAAAAACTTTTCAACTATTGGAATATTTGATCCAGTCCTTAGGACGAAAATCACTACGACTTTACAAACAGACTAATCGCTAACACCTCGTCTTGTAAATCAATCAGATTATTAGACTGGTCAGTGAGTTTGAAATTAATTCTGGTTAATGAATTATTATGACATCGCATATAGACTGGATTCACCGGAGACTCAATAATTAAATACCCTGGAGGAGCTGTTGGTGCAAACGAATACAAAATATATCCTTGCTGAGCTTGATTTGATCGTTCTAAATTTATTTGATAGCTTCCTTCGATAACATCACATACTAAATTGATTGCTATCACCGATGAAATATTCACATTGAACGGAGCAATATGCCTGCCGCCACCATCTGGGTCATTATTATGTTTGAGGGTTTTTATTTCCGGTGATGATGTTTTTTTCCATGCATCATGAATTATTTTAAAACCAACATCGATGGCATCACTGAGAAGTTTTTCTAGTTCTGGTACGTTATATCCTGGTAGTTTGAACGTTGGAATGTCTTTGACGGGGATGCCCTTGCCTTCTGCAAAAATTGTTCTTGTTTTAGGATTACTGTCATCCAATACCTCTTGAATAATTTGTGAATGAAATGTTTCCATATCGTTGATAATTTTATTGCATGTTTCTACGACACTGATAAATTCATCTCGGGTAAGAGAGCCGGATTTAAGAGGTATTAACAACAGTGAAAAATCATTATTCATTGCTGTGAAATTGTCAGTGATTGTAGGTTGGATAACAACAAAATATTTCTCTCTCTTATTTATATCGTTAATGATACTAAAAAAATCTCTAGCAACCCTGTAATCGCTATAACTCTTTACTGGATTATCAGATTTTATCCTGTCTGTGACATAATCAGTTTTTTTTGGTTCTGGTAAATCAACGGTTTCTCCCCGGGGTGGTAATTCAGCCCATCCTAGTACGGTTCTAATAGAACTCTGATATATATCTACGACATATCCTTCTGTGCTTATTTCAATGGCAGATGATAGTGTTGGCTCATGAACTGTTATAGCTATTTTTGATTCTGCTCCAGTAATCGATTTTATTCTACGCGCGAATTCATTATTGATTTGTTCGATTTGGTATGATCCGGTTGGTATGGAAACAACATTCCAGTCTGGGGTACCGTCTGGTTTATTCTTATTTGCAAATACCAGGGAATTATTGGGTTGTTGACCACCAAATGATTTTGATCTGATATTTGGCCAACTATGGTATACTCGTAATCTTGCTAGCGCTATCTCCTTCACTGGGACCGGAGAGGGGAAATTCACACTGAATTCTGGATTCGTTGAGGTTATTGAGATCATGCTGGTTTGTACTGGGTTCGTGTTCTCCACTATTTGTTGAAGTAATTCCATCGGTGTTGTCATTGTTATTATACTCATGATGTATTTCTAATTTTGATACTGCGGAATCATAGACACGTACCATCACTGAGAACTCACTATCTGATATCGTTGAGGTTATTGAGATCATTCTGTTTTTTTCTGATTCCATCGGTGTTGTCATTGTTATTATACTCATGTTTTTGTATTTCTAATTTTGACATCGCAGAATCATATATATCTACCATCGCTGAAAACTCACTCTCTGATATAATTGTATCATCGAGAGATGACGATATCAATGAGGATAATTGCGAGCATGCAGTGGACACAACATGAAATTGAATTATGTAGTCTTGTAGTTTTCGTTGGCTGCATGATGATATTTTTTTTGTGATTATTGAAATAATTCCAGCGATTGTTGTTGCCGCAGAAATGCAAATTGGAACAGCTATCGGAGCCATCATTGTCACTGAAGACAGTATAATACCAGCTCCGGTGATTACACCCCTCACTGAATACACGGTAACATCAATTGCGGTAATTCTCCTGCGATATTTTTTAATTTTCATTGCATACTCCTCAGACAGGGTTTTGAGTCTAGTTTGAAATTCTCTGACCTGATCATAACGATATTGCGATGATGAAATCATTTTTTATTTTAACAACGCTAGCGTTTTCAATTACGATTTACTTAAATCCGCTACGAATTCCACATACCACGTTGTTGAGACCCTAACCAAATTTTTATCAGCAGATGTGATTGTGAACTTTTCAGTTGTATTCTTGTCGATGATCGTTGAAATCGTATTATTGACCCCGGATGAACTGGACGATGAAATATTAAATTGAGTCAATGGTGTTACTAGTGTTAATCGATAAATACCCTTGACGGTTGCAGTGATATCTAATTTGTTGTTTGTAGGTGTCCACTCAAATGATCCGTGTTTGATTGTGTATACTACGTTGTTGGTTTTCTCATGAGGAATTTTTGTTATTTCAATGACTGTTATCATCCTCGATAAATCACCTTTGATGTCCTCGATGGAGGTTTTCGTCTCATCGATGGATTTTTTAATATCAGGGAGTTTTAGTTCAATTTTATCGAATGTAGTTCCAATAAATTTATCAATGATATTTCTACGAAATGCGGTAAACTGTTTTATGTGTTCTTCGGTTTTAGATTGAAGTGTTGCTAGTTCCAACGCAGAATCGTTGAGTTTTTTAAATTGATCTGTAATCGTCGAAAAAAGTACACCTGGTTTGAGTTTACCCTGATCGGAAAATAGCGCGATAGTATTCTCGATTGCGTTTTGTTGTTTAACTAAAATATCATCCAGAGAAATATTACTAGATTTCAATTTACCCTGATCGGAAAATAGCGCGATAGTATTCTCGATTGCGTTTTGTTGTTTAACTAAAATATCATCCAGAGAAATATTACTAGATTTCAATTTACCCTGTTTGTCTTGAAATATAACTATTTCATTAGGATCAACATTTACTAAATTCAACGTCTCAGCGACTTCATCTTTAATTTTTTTTGTTATATCCTTGATAGAATCAGGGGTTGCAGTGTCATCGGGTTTGGGTTTCAGAGGTCTTCCCCAAATATCAATCATGTTATTGTAAAACTCTTTCTCTCTCTAAAAAGCGATTGCTGGTGTAGTCATTTACGACAATGTGTGGTGGTTTTCTAGATGCTGAAATAGCGTCAAGGACATTTAATACTTCGCTGCCGCATATTGGTGGGTCATTGATTTGTTGTGTTGGTAGCGTAGAATACCAAGTCTTCATTGGAAAAGTTTTTATATAACGCATAAACTCTTTTGGCGGGGCTAATCCATATGAATCAAAATAAACAATCCCACGTGGATCAATAGCGTATGCAACCCAGTGAGTTCCAGGTCCGGTGCTGTTATCGAGATTAATAATACCTGTTTCAGTTTTGTTTGGTTGATGTGGTAATTGATCTTTCATAAAAACACCTCTGAAATTTTTAATCGCTAGGTTTTTAGCAGCATCCATTAAATCAAAATTGGACATGGGAACCATCGAAGATTTGGGAACCATAGGTTCCTCAATTAATAAACCGTTCCTGGTAGTCTCAGGCCTGATCCGTGAACGGATCTCCCGCTGTACCATGAATACGGGGTTCCTGGTAGTCTCAGACCTTTTCCGCTGTACCATGAATACGGGGTTCCTGGTAGTCTTAGACCCTTTCCCCTTTTTTTATAACCCTGTCCAGTTGCTTTTTTCAACGCCATTCCTGCTGCAGTACCAACGGCTCCTAACGCTGCTGCTTTCGCCACTGCTGGGGCTGCTGCTGCAATCAATGCTGGTATTGCCGCTAACAATGGAAATATACCGCCTGTTTTAATCATATTTTTGATAGCAGCCGCAGAAAGAGTAATCTGAACACCCTTTTTTGCTACAAGTGCATCATTGAAATGTTTTATTTGACGAGTTGTCAGCGATAGTTTATTTGCACCACCAGTCATTTGATTAGGTTTCAACGTGATTGTGGTTCCACATTTTTTAGCCGATTCTGATTGCAATTTTTTGATTTGACCAGGAGTTAACGCAACACTAATAACACTATATGACATTATACATAATAGATTGATTCTAATTCAATGAAAAATCGTTTAAAGATTTTCCACTGGTGCATCTACCACTCTCATTCTTCCTCCAACACCTTCAAGTAGCATTGATTTATCACTGAGAATGACAGCAACCGCTCTATAATTAGCAATACCACCAAGACGGGTTACACGGGCTCTAAAGTGTATATCAACAACAGATTGTCTCATCAAATCAAGATGTTCCAATTAAAAGTAATAAATCGGATAGAGACTTTTGAAATCCAATTGTGATATTTGCAAACCAGTATCCACATTTAGATCAAGTGCCATAAATGACAACAGGTTATGATAGACACGTGCAATATGGCTGTGAGTGTAATCAAGTTGTACATCTTCAGATGGTTCCTGTTGTCCGTTTATTCTCAGTGAGACCTCTCTAACACCTAACTGATCAAATATCATATGACTTCGTTGTTGATTACCAACTCGTGCATTATTCTGTAACGCCACAAATATATGACGTGGAGCTGAAACACCTTGTTTTGATGCCAGATGCCAAGTAAATATATCATCAACATTGTCTTGTTTAATATCCGTAGTCACTGATAACCAACTCAACGATGATTTTCCTCCTTGGTCCATAAATGATAACAATTTTTCTTCTGCTGTGATTGATGGAGTTAACACTGGCATCCACAATGCTAGTTTTGTTAAAATGACTTTACCATCAGCAACACCAGCATCATGCCATATTGCATCATTATCAGTACCCTTTCGTACAAGCGCTACTGAGTGTTTAGCTCCATAAATAACTTTTCGGACGTTTCTACAGAATCCGAATATATGATGCAGTGGAATTGCACATGAAAACTGTCGACGCTGTCCTTGCAACGTTGATACACGTGTTGCAAACCCTAGGTTGTAGTTAGTAACATTATTTATGACATCAAAATCACCAGCTGGTCTTGTATATCCGGCTGGTGCTGGATTAACTGAAGAAGCATGTGTTGCCTTGACTCTAGAATACTGGTTGTGTTCAGGGTGATCAGTAATATCCTTAGAAAACATCATAGATGGACCCGCTGATCTTGTATAATCATCAGAATATCTCGCTAACCCTATGATTGTTGTGGCCACATCAACATCACGATCAGTGGATTCAATTTCCTTTCCATCAATGAGATATTTAGCACTATCAAATAACGCCATGATACCGTTATTAACAAAACCGACTTTGATAGTTGGGTTATTGTCATATGGAGGATCATTATGAGCAGCATCATTTGTTACAAGTTCTCCTTCGATTTCGATAAATGCCTCACACGGCAAAAAGTATTTACTGGTATCATGAACTTGAAGTTCAATTCGCGATCGGAGATCGGGTTGTACTGCGTGATAAGAATAAAATTGAAAATCGCGTACAGAATCATTCTTGCCAACTGGGGCATCCATATCAAACGCTGGATCAGGTGACTGTTTGAACATTTTATTCTATTTATCAGAGTCTAAATCGCGATTTTCATCGTTTTCTACGTGGTTTTTTAAAGCCACTTCCTGCTATCATGTTTGCTATCATGTTATCCTGGTCACTTGGAGTCGCCAATGATGCTAGTTTTTCATCTACTGCATTATTTATTATTTTACTAACACTTGCAGGCATTTCTGCTGTAGATGGTAACGGTTTCTTTTTTCGTCTCACTAATGATGTTATTTTATTCTTCGCAGTTGAAAATGCTTTCCCGGCAAGATCTCCAACAGCACCAATACCCTTATCACGAATAACATCAATGGCTTTCATTGATAATTGTTTAGCTAACGGCATCACTTTTGGAGCCATTCTTGCAAATAACCCTGCAATGGTATTGCCTAAACCATCTCCATAGTATGCTCTATAAACTGGAAACCGTGAATTAACTACATAGACGAGGGTTGGTTTATCATGATTGTAATGTATGATCATTATTATAAAAACAATAGTGTTTTCAATTGTTATTTAATCACTATGATACCCATTTGCTAACTCGTCAATGAAATCTCGATATGTTTTGATATCCATGATACCGCCGGCAAATAACCGTCTACAGATATCAGCTGCTTCATTAATTATTTCTGGAGAGTTATTTCCAGCTCGGAACCCTCCTACAAGAACATCTAATCGTGATATATCATTGATAACACTATCAGGGCATGAAACGCTAGCGTTTTCAACTATGCCGCTACCTAAATACTCATCTTCAGTTGACTCCTCTTTACCAAAAAATCCAGTTGGATACTCTACTTTTCTCAATACTTTGTCTTTAAAACTCTCAAAATCATTGCGGTTACCTTCTGTGATTCTAAATCTACCACGGTTTGCCAAGTATACTTTTTTTTATCCAATTCTCGTCGTTTTTTATATACTCTTTATACCCTTTGTTTACAGCTATTTCTCTTTGATCGAGTGGAAAATTCCGCACGGTAAAGTTAATTAAATTATTGTCATCTTTAAAACTTTTAATTATGTTGTATGCATAGTTTGTAAATATAGTTTGTGGTGAATACATTTTTGCTATAGTAACGTCTTCTTCCTCTTCTTGTTTTCTTGCAATAGCACCTAGTTCTTCTAGTACTTGCTCTTTTTTTGTTGTTGCCGTGAAGTAGCTACTATATCCACTGGAAGTGTTTCTAAAGACTTTTTTGTTTGTTTAGTTCTTTTTGCTATTTTTTCTAACACAGGGAGAAAAGTCTCTTCTTGTTTTTTTCCTTGCTCAGAGATTGTTGACACTATCTGTTTCGTTGTTGTAGTTATTGGTTTAAACAACTCTTCAGATCCCGCAGCAAAATCAGTCTGAAGACTCTGTCGTTGTTGCAGTTTATTCCTGACAGAGTCGCGAATTGGTACAAATCTCTTAATTGCATCTAATCTTTCACGAGCCAATCGGGTTGTTAATGCTTCATTGACCATTATTTGAAATCAGAAACAATTTTTCAATTGTAAAACACTTGACATGTCAGATGATTTTTGATACGGTCATGGAAGTGTTATTTCATCGTGAGACAGCTTCTATCAGGTGTGGCGAAAGTGTGGAATTTGTATATAAAATAATAATTATCACACTTTCGCCATCAATGACATGTCAGATGATTTTTAATACCACCATGGAAATGTTATTTGATTGTTTTAACAGTTCTATCATTGATGAGGAAAGTGTCATAATTGTATATAAAATAATTAATACTGACACTTTCCTCATTCTAGTTTTGACATACCCCTTGAGGGTCGGCTAAAAAAAATGAGGGTCGATCACAATCAAAAAATGATAAATGATCGGGCAATCAATGGTCGGGTAATCAATTTTCCTGAATTAACGCCCGTAGGTTTCTAATTTTAGAGTTGACTTCTTTTTTCAATTCGTATTCGTTACCTAATTCTATTCGTATCCCCTCTACGATAGTATACAACGGGACGAACACACTGATGTCACTTGAAAATGAAAGAGAGTCTCTAATAGAATTCTGAATTCTTTTGATGAGTGCATATTTCTTTGGCAGCATATATTTATTGTTGTTAACTCCGTATTCTATATCCTGAAAATCAGACACAATTTGATCAGGATTTAACCCATCTGATAGTTTGATATCCTGATTTTTCAATTTTGCTATTTCAACTATGATGCTATTCATGTTTTCAGAATTCATTATTCTATAGCAATGACATATCTCTAATTGAAAAATATGACGTATCAGACATAACTAAATTGAACTTTTTGCCCACTCTTTTTTGAAATAGCCGATCGATAAATTCCCTCTGCAACAAATCGTACTGAAGATCGACAAATATTGAAATACTTACCGGCTTCATATAATGATTGAAATATTTTTTCTTCGTTCAAAGATTTTACTGGTCTCGTTTTATTTGAACAAGTGCCAGTCTTTCCTCGTTTGGTATTCTCACTTTGAGTAACAGCCTGCAGATTTGATACAGAATTATTCTTTGGATTAGAATCCTTGTGATCAATAACAAAACCATCCTCGATCAATCCATAATGACATTCATACACGACACGATGATTGAGATATTTCTTCTTTCCAGCGCTAAACATCAAGTACCCGTGATTATTCACAGCACCAACTGATTTCTTTAGTCTACGGTTTCTGACAGTACCATCACTAGATGCTTCATAATTTGTAATCACTGGATGTGGTCTGAATTCTTGGTTCATATATACTATTCTATTGTTTGTCTAATTCAGTGTTTGGTTTAATAATTACATCACTGGAGAACCTTTCGATGTAGTCTTGCGGAGTTCTTATGATTTTGTCAGTGACGTTATCAGGGTCAAAGACTTTTTCAGGGTCATAATTTCTGATGGATTGTCCATTTTTTATTCTTTTATCATAATAACGCTTCAATTCCCTATATCGCTTACCACCACAATCAATACACAATTGTGATTTTCCCTTGACCCCAACCCCACATCGAATACAGGGTAACGGACCAAGGCTTCCATGTCGAAAACTTTGCATATGATACCTACAGTATTCATTTTTTCTGCATGATTTGTTACACGGGGTTACATTTCCCATCATGAGCCATTTGCAGTGATTCATTATACATAAATCTTTCATTTAAATGCTTGTTTTATATATAGCATGAAGGAGTTCAAGAGATTGACTTCGAAAAATGCTGATAAAGAGTTTAAGAGATTATTAAAAATTAGTCCTAAATTTAATATCGATAAACCCAAAAAACGTCCAATAGACGGAAACATGAAAGAGTTTAAGAGATTATTGAAAATCAATATCGATAGACCCAAAAAACGTGTAGTAAACAGAAACAAACGTCCAAAACGTCCAAGAGAGGGAAACATGAAAGAGTTTAAGAGATTATTGAAAATCAATCCTAAATTTAATATCGATAAACCCAAAAAACGTGTAGTAGACGGAAACATGAAAGAGTTTAAAAGATTATTGAAAATCAATCCTAGATTTAATCGCGATAGACCCAAAAAACGAAACAAGAAATTACCATGGAAGGATGCTCAATTCAATCTTGATATAGTTTCTAATACACCCAAGAATAAAATTCTTGATAAAGCCATCAGAGACTGTTTTAATGAATTCAAGCGTGATGGAGCATCTTATTGCTGGTCAACATTTCGAATTGATGGTGTTGTTGACGCTACCATGAATGATGAAAAAGCAGCAGAGATCATTTCACGTGTTGGGGAAAAAAGTCATTTTTTCCGAATCAAATTCATTATCCGTGAGGATGGAAAATGGATTATTAGGGATAAATTTGAACCTATCTTGAAAGGCAAAAAAACTATCACTGTGAATCAGGATTCCAAACCGGGAATTTTGACCGGAATTGATAAACCCTACTACGAAAGATCTTATCCTGTCACAGCAGTTGTTTACGGGATCTATCCGCTCAATGAAAAACCTGATATTTTAAAACTAGCACCCATGAAATATTCGACAGGGCTTAATTGTGTAGCAGAACGAATAATAGAACACTTCACAAATGCGTCCCGGGGAAATAAACTGACTGATCTAAGACGAAAAAAAATAACCGAGTGGGAGTTCACGGTAAAAGAGCATGGGGCAACAATTCAGGATATAACCAAATTAGAAACATCATTGAGATTTCCAATATCAGTAAGAACAATCACCGGTGAAGTATTAAAAGAACCGAAATATCAATCAAAAAAAGGAACCCCAATTGAAATTATTGATCATAATGAACACGCGTGGTCATCTGCAGTAACAATATTCCCACGGGATAGAACCGTAAAATATCTATCCCCAACCGAAGAGTTTTTTTCAGAGCAGAAATTATTTGATGCTATTTACCATTTGAGTAAAAACGATCCTGTGTCAATGTGGCTATTTCATAGTACTTCAGACGAAGAATGCAAATTTGATCAGTTTGTAAGGCCCAACGGAGAATTATATCGTACCGAAGAACTGCATAATCAAATGAAACAACTAGCTAGTGAGTTTTCTGGGGACGGGGAAGACAACGATCAATTATTAGCAAATTGTTTTACAGTACCATCAATTGCAGCACATTTTGCTAGAAAGAAAAACGCGTGGAAACCAACACGAAGTGAGTTCTTATCAGATGTCAAATTGTCTTGTCTTGAATACGGCCATGGAGGATTATGGAATACAAAATACACCGCTGATACCGTTATTTCAGTTGATATGATTGCGTGTTATCCAGGAAGTTTTCTCGGGTATGGAGAATGCGAGAAATATTTCAAACGATTTGGACACCCTACACACGAAATGACCCGTGTTGCTATTAATGGACCACTGCCTGATTTTGATTTAACCGGATTCGCTTGTGTAGTATCATTTGAAATGGCTGAAGGACTTCATCCGTGTAGTTATCTTTGGATTGGTAAACACATGTCTGAAAAACACTGGATGCCAATAGTGTTATTACGGTATATGCTTGATTGTAAGATGTTAAAATCATTAATTGTCAGTGAAGCAATTATATCCTATCGAGCACAGAAATCAGTCTGGTTACCACAACCTGATCTAGAAAAAATAATTAGCGAAGAGCGAAAACTGTTTCCTGATTTTAATGAACAACAAATCATGGATTGGTCCAAACAGTTATTTGAAATCAGAAACAATGAAGCAAAAGATCTTGGACGAAGAATAATCGGTAAATTCACTCAGGGTGGCAAAGATGATAATACGAGATATTCTTCACGATTGATTATAGACAACGCTGAATACGATTTTGTAATGGCGGATTTAACGAATAAAGGCCTATATGTCAATCGTAAGGACGCATTTATGTCCAATGGAACCAAATTGGGTACAATTGTTACTTACACTGATGGATACAATCCGCAGTACACACATTTGAGAGCTTCTATGCTCGGTTATGCTTCTATTAATCTGTTTTCAATGATTAATAAATTTCCTACCACCGCAGTTAGAGTTGCCACTGACTCATTTTACATAAATAGCAAAATGACTGATTTTAAGGCTACTGGCAACGAGAATTGGGGATCATGGAGAATTAAGAAAGAAATGATTCATGATTATATTCCATCAGCAGATGTTACCATTGAAAATAATTATTTAGAAAGCAATCAGTGTTCAGATTTTTCTAATGCGCCACCGATTTCTGATCCAATCTGTAGATATAAAACAGTTTATTTAAACGGTTGTGGTGGGTCAGGAAAAACAACCCGGGCAATTGAGTTATTTCGTGGGAAATCAAACATGATTGTGCTAACACCGACTCACAGACTTGCAAGAGAAATGATACAGAGAGGGGTAAATGCCTGTACTTATCACAGCTTTTTCCGATGGAAGGGAGATATATGGACTCCTGAGCGCATGGGAGAGAAATTTATTCCTGAAATCATGCTTTGGGATGAAATAGACACAGTGTCAGAAGATGTATTAAAAATATTTCTTGAGTGGTTGTTATTGAAAAATACAAAAGTCGTCATGTGCGGTGATCACGGCCAACCACCACCATTTGTCGGTGCATCCCCACATGAATGGCTAAAGGGTTTTGTAGACTATTATGAAGAAATTGATACTGATCATAGATCACTTGATAATGAATTAAAAGAGTTTAAGAAATTAATTAGATTACAACCGGATAGAATCCAGTGTGAAATATCCCGTGAAATAATTTCGGAAACTCCCATGATTGATTTCTGGGAAATGTGGAGACCAAATGATTTTATCATTGCAAGTAGAAAAATAGTTAGGGATACACTTCAGATGAAATTATTTGAATTGCATAAACAAAAATTTGCAACGCTTCCAGTGCCCCTCTGTTATAGGCCATCGGATACACGAAAACAGAACATTGAAGTTGATATTCCAGGACAAAGTGAAAAGCAGATTCTCGTATTAAATGATATTGTGCTGGTTGATATCAATGTCGTTGAAGATGCATTGCGTGCTAATAAATCCCCATGGACGCTAGGATACGCAGCAACAATACATTCTTCACAGGGATTGACTATATCGGATACAATTGTTTGGATGGTAGATAATCGCATAGAATGGTCGAATTTAGTCTATCTTTCAGTATCCAGAGTACGAAAAATAAATCAACTTCGAAGAATTGTTTTCGATGATAATGACACCACAATAGATGATATTGATATTAAAATGATTGATAAAAAACTCTCCGGTTACAAACAACAGGACAAAAAAAAACAACGAGAATTTGACATTGATGCTGAATTAATAATCACTTTGAAGAAACAACAGAATAATCACTGCGCAAGTTGCAATTGTATAATGCGTTGGCAGTATTCGGATAAGGATCCTCGCCAATTTACCGTTGACAGAAAAAATAATAGTCTCGGTCATGTCAGAAACAATGTGATGTTGACTTGTCTTGAGTGCAATAGACGCAAGGGTGCTAGTTAAGACCATGCGGTGGCAATTGAGTGTCCTCGGGTATTATTTGTAATTGTTGTCTAGTAAAACCCCGTTGATGGGCAGTTGAATCCAGTTTATAGATTGGAGATCTACCCGTAGATCGTGTTATACTAGATATCTTGTGTGCAGTAACACTCCAAATAGGATCAGTAGCTCTTTTTCTGCCACCCTCAAGCTCTCCTGGTTCATATAAGTACCTCACAATGATATTACTACCAAGAATTGGTTCGGAAACGCTAAAATCTTTTTGAATTTCCATTTTAGGTATCGACTTCTTTTTAATCGCGTTGATAGGTTTCATGTTGATGGTTCTAGTAATCTCGTTATTCAGTGCGGTAACTACACCTGGTAATCTCTTAACCCATTCACGGGATCTTTTTTCTTGGATGAATTCTTTTGCGTATTGATATCCAAATAACCGCTCAGCAAGGGTTTTATTAAACCGTTCTACAATTGCCTGATCACGATGCAGTGCAGTATGCTCCGTCTGATAGTGACATTGTGATATTTCATTGTAGATAACACTGCACCCTGAAATTCTTTGCCGGGATCAACTTGTAACAGATTTGGCCAGTGCAGAAGGCTCCTTCGATAAATCCTCTCAAATGCAGAAGCCACTTCAGTGGCCGATTTTGTTTTTAACGGTTCTGCTTCTTTGTATCGACTTGCAATATCAACTACGGTTAATGCGTATTTGTAACCGTGGTCATGTGGCAAAAATAATAGATCAGCCTGATGAACTTCATTGGGTCCGGTCACATCAAAATGCGAGACATTAATTTGTTTAGGCGGTGGTAGATAAATTTGCCATAGTGCCTGTTTGGATAACCAATGAGCTGCAGTGGTTTTTTTCACTTTTGCAGCGCTAGCGAGTTTATGGATTGCTGATTTACCCCTCCAGTATCCTCTTGGGGAATAATAAATAGATTCCATGATGTTATTAATTACCAGCACCTAACATCAATTTACTTTTCATAGCCGATTTTATCAAAAATGAAGCCAATTTTTCTTTGAAAGATTTATCAGGAATGGCATTCAACGCATGAATTAATTTAACATCTGCTAGATGCCTGTGTTGCAAATTACTGCTTTTATAAGAGACATCATGAAGGTGACAGGCCTTATCAATGGCGTTTATTGGTTCTTCACCGGGGTTGGGTTGGTTATGAATATTGAGTCTGATATCTAATCGTGTTCCGGGGCCACAGTAGCTATATCCTGGAAGGTCTTTTTCTCCGGGGTATTTTGCCCATGGGGTTCCAGGGAGTTTTGCTAATTTGGCAGCGATATCACCTCCTCGTTTTTTTTTAAAGGTTCCTTGGGTTTAGAAACAAATCTAAATTTCTTTGTACTACACTGTACGCATTTACCAGAAAGCGCTGATCGGTTATTTTTTGTTGTAATCGTCGTCAGGTCATCTGTGCCAGTACGCGCCTTACACTTCACACAATATAGATCCATAATTTATGTATAGAGATATGAATATAATTGATTTTCAGCAACTAAAACAAGAGAACCAGTGAAGCATCATGCAGCGCTACCAAACTCTATCCGCGCAATTATAATCGGACCATCTGGATCCGGTAAAACGCAATTGTTGCTCAATTTAATAATGAGATGGATGAAGTGGGATAAGTTGTATTTAATTGCCCCTAGCGTAGACGACCAACGATGCTATGAAGTGCTAAAAGATTTTAATGAAAACGCTTCAGAGATTGCTGGTGAGGATGTTATTGAATTTATAACCGATATTGACGAGGCACCATCAGTAGAAGACCTCGATGGAAGTATCAACAATTTAGTTGTATACGACGATGTAATGTTAGATAAACAAAAAAAACCTGCAAGGATTTTTTCCAGAGGCAGGCACAAAAACACGGATGTGATCTATGTCACTCAACGCTACACTCAAATACCAAAAGTGATTCGCGATAATTGTAATGTGTTGTGTGTGTTTAATGGAGTTGATACACATACGCTACGAAATATTTGGCAGACATGGTGCTCCGATATGGACTTCAATCAATTTAGAAATTTCTTTAGTCATGCTCAGTCTGCCCCACACGGATTTGTAACAATAAATTTACATGACCCTCGGACACGATATCGTATCGGACTGGATCAAATATTCGGTTGAAACTAGCAGCAGAGGGGGCGAGTGACATCGATGTTGTAATCTCTTTTCCAATAGTTGAAAAGTTTTTGATTTCATTGATTTCATTGATTTTCATTATTATTTTTTGCCTGATTTCATTATTATTTTTTGCCTGATCATTGATTTTTTTGCCTGATTTCATTGTTTTAAGCCTGATTTCATTGAAAACTTGTTTAAAAATGTTGTCCGGTTCGCCCCCTCTGCTGCTAAATCTAAAGCAAAAAGAGAAATGTTGAATTGATTAGTAAATTTAAGGAAGGTGTTATTGAAGATCTTAAGGAAAAAGTTAAAAGAGGGATTTTCTCGTGCTGCATATTTTTTCTCGAAAGTCTGATATTTTAAAACCTAAGTATGTTAACATAAATGCTGATAACTATTTTAAATGGCTATATCGTGTGTATTACAATAAAATTCAGGCTAGAAGTGATGATCCAGTATATAATGAATATATTAACGATATAAATAGATTTTATTTAGAAGAAACTCAACAGCAAATAGAACAACAACAACCCCCCTTATCAGCTACCTCCACCTCTGCAATAAACAGAACAACAAAGGATGATTTTGGAGGCTGACAAATTTAAAAGTGATCAAATAAAAGAAAAGGTGAAACAAAAAAAAGAAAAAGGCGGAACAAATAAAAGAAAAGTTGAAAGAAATAGAAAAAGAGCTGGAACAAAAAGAAACCAAACAGCAGGAGAGATTACGCTCTTCACTAGGTACGGAAAGGGATTCTGGTGATGACTTTTCTGGCGCTACTACAGAAAGTGGTTTGGGAAATGATCCTATCACCTGCCCTGACAGCGTCATCGCTGACGTGGATAAACTAGAAATTTTCAAAGAAGGAAAACGCGCTGGAAATACTTCTCATGAAATTATCAACGAAATATCTGATATTTGTCGACGATTATTTACCGGTGGTATCATAGACATTAATACCTATCCGGAATTTATCGATGAAATTACAGATGACTAAATCCCTTGATACATAATTTAGATCATGGTGAATGATTGAATAAAATGATCGTACACGATACGTATCGTAGACAAGATTGGTCAGAGTAGTAAATTCACGATTACCAGTTTATGAAATATCCTACATAGATGGATTTGGTGATGTTGTTCGGGGTTTATTTATCAGGATAGCCCCAAAAGCAATGCCAATTGCAAAACAATTATCAATGAAAGTTATCGATGTTATTCGCGACAAAGCTCCTAGCGCAATCGATGATCTTGCCGGTAAAGCGTTTTCGGCGGTCAAGGACAGAATTTTACGGTTCTTACGACGAAAAAAACAACTGAAAGTACCATCTACTGAAGTTATGCCTGCAATTGAAAGTAACATAATAAATCAGGCTGCAATCCAAAGATTAATGAATCTGGCTGATGTATCGTTAAAAGAAAAAGAAGATAACATAACCGCTAGTCTGATAGCAGGAAGTGGTCTTCGTAGATAATTACAATTTGGATCAAAGTAATTCCAATAAAATGTTTAAGCGTGAAATTGATACAGCGTTGGATATGAGTGAACCGGTTCGTAAAAATGAATCCTTGCGCGATTATCAATATTATTCATGCGATGCAGTACAACCAAATCAACGTAGAAGAATCGAATTACGAGTTCAAGATACAAGTCGGTATTTCTTACCAGCTGCAGCATTTATCGAAGTCGAAGGTCGACTTGTTAAAGCAGATGATACAGATTATGAATAGGTGACAGAGTTGGTTTTGTCAATAATGGCATCATGGTGTTATTCAGCAGTGCAACTTATATGATTGATGGAAAACACATCGAATCATGCCTGGAAAATGTTGATATTGCTACGACGATACTTGGTCTAGCAAGATACTCTGATGACTATTCAAGATCAGCCGGTCCATCAATGATGTTTACAAAGGATACAAATGATCATCCAGAAAACAGAAATGTAACGATGAATGAAGCTCAAACTGAAGTTGCGTCAATGAATGCAAATTTCAATCTCGGATTCGCAGCACGTAGATCAATGTTAAACGCAAACGAGATGTTTTTATGTGCGATTCCATTATCTCATATTTTTGGATTTTGCAGAGATGTTAGGAAGGTTATGTTCGGTGCTAAATACACTGTGGTACTTAACAGAAACGAATCCTACAATGATGCAATCTGGCGAGCCGGAGGTGATGCTGGTAAAGTAGTAATAACAAAATTATCATTGTGGATGCCAGTAATGGTTCCATCTGTCGAAGAAGAAAATAAATTGCTTTCTTTCATGAATCAAGGTGGTATATCACTGCTATCATGGAAAACAATGACTACAGATAGTAATCAAGGTAATGATGCTGGTTTATTTACATGGCATATAGCAGCACAACATGGGGTTTCACCACGAGATATTTTTATCGCATTTCAAGCAAATGTACGAGTAAATAATCAGGAAAGAAATCCGATGGCATTTGACACACTTAATGTTACCGAGGTTAGTTTGAGAATAAATGGACATCAAAATCCTGCCGAGGAAGTTACTTTGAATTTTGAACATAATAAAGTTGCACGTGCATATCATCGTTTAATGTCATTTATGGGGGGGGGGGATCTAAATGTAGATACCGGTTTGCAAATATCACCAAAAGATATCACAACATTATATCCGATTTATTACTTTTGACTGGAACATTTAGATTTATTCAGACAATCTGTTGTTGATATATATTTTCGAGGTCAAGTAGGTTATTTTCCTCCTGGTGCTGTAGATTCACCTGTTGTTCCGGCTTGTTTCAGAGCGATCGCTGTTATACTTAGCGATAGAGCAGTATTACTCGAGGGTGTGGTGGACGAACGCGAGTCGTTGATGCACCCGTAGAAAACATGTAATTAAAATCAATAAAGTAAACATAAAAATGTCGTATAGTCATGTTAACGCAACTCTCACAGCTGCGTTTGGTGCTGTTGGAACCGCCGCTGGAATGGCATTAAAGAAAGCAACAGGAAAAGAGTATAACAAAGGGGCGAGGTCACAGACTTCCGGAAACTTATCTGGGAAAAAGACTGAGACTTCCAGGAATATAATAACACCGATGTCAAATTTTGATCTGATAAATGCTGCTAAAAATTTAAAAATAAAACATTTTAGAGGAGTTTTCATGTGCGATCAATTACCGAAACAACAACATCACGTTGAAACCGGTATCATCAATCTTGATTCGAATTCCGGTCAAGGAACTCACTGGGTTGCAGATGAGATTGATCCATGCGGGATTGTTTATTTGATTCGTACGGACTATCCCCACCAGTTGAGTTTTTAAATTATATTAATCAATTACCTGCCAGAACATAGTATTGAACGTTACAGACACAGACAATGACAGATCCACCGATATGTGGTCGTGAATCTATCGCTGTACTTGATACGATATGAAAATCAACTAAATTACCTCATAAAGTTGTACAAATACACGTGTATACACAAGTAATCGTTGGACAGGTATTTAAAAATAGTACATATATATAATGGTTGATATTTACGGAAGATCTTTGATCAGAAAAACCGACAAAGGAACCAATAGGAATCAAGAACAAAAAAAAAAGAATCAAAAATAACTATTACTGTTCACGAACCAACATTATCATCTGTGATTGAAGTAAAATCTCCCAATTACGTTGTATATATTTTTCGAAAAACTGTTCTAGTATGGCATGATGAAACTTCACTACATCCTGATGATGTTGTCAGATTTAACAATAATCAAGATGCTGAAGGCAGGCATATTTCACCAGAGATTGTAAATATAACATCAACGATTGCAGTCTATCTTGTATGTGATGTAATCGATGGTAGTTATCAAACAGGTCTTGGAATATCAAATCAAGCTCAATAAGGATACTTTCTTTACACATTTACTCCAATTTTACACATTTACTCCAATGGTTCCTCCTGGATCCTTGATCGTGCAAGAACCAATAAATCTGGCTTATCTACGCACGCATAATCAATATTTGTCAAGAATTAATTTTAAACTCACCGACCAGAGTGGACACTTGATTGATTTACGTGGCGAGGTTTTACTGATAAATCTCAATGTGAAATCTTAAGATTTTTATCGTAAACGATTTTTTGTTCTTGATTCACGAATTATTCAGATAAATATTACATATGTACCAGCACGTAAAGGTTTTTATACACGACAAGGAAGCACTTGGAAATGCAATCAAATTAATATGTACACAGTCTTCATTCAACATCGTTGATATAGTCATTGATGAGTTCGGTGAGGAAGATTTTTTACTGACGCAAGAACAGTTAGATAGACTGCGGCGAGAACATATTTATATGATCACGTGTGACCGAGATCAGATTATAAACTACGCGCATTTCTTCATTAACTTTGATGAATTTCAAAAAAATATTCTATAGTTCTGAATAAAAATCTGATTTCAGTAAAACGGAATATTTCGTTACAGATTCGATCAAATTTCATCTTTTTTATCCATTTGAGTCAAATTTATCGTAGAAAATCTGTCAGATTTCTGATTTTTGTAAGGTCAAAACCCAAGCAACTCTCTAAATGATTTATCAATAAATCGTTAATTTCATCTTTTTTTGTCTGCTTTTAGTAGATTTTTTCGTAAAAATATATTCAATTTTCGTTGATTTATGAGCAAAACATGGCAAATGTAATGATTTATCGATAAATCATTTAAAGAATCGCTCAGGTTTTCACACTACAAATATTACAATTTTGATAAATTTTTCTATGATATTTCGACTAAAATGGGTAAACAAAAGGATGCAATTTCATCAATATTTATAAATCTGAAAAAAGAAAGATTAAGGACATCGCAACCTTTAACCCCTAGGTTACCACCGTATCCTAGCAAGTTTAAAAGCACATAAAACATATAATCTTAATTAGGGATAATACAACATTTAACCTCTAGGTTACCTACGTATCCTAGCAGGTTCAAGGATATTAAGGACAACACAACCTTTTGAACCCCAAGGATACCACCGTATCCTAGCAGGTTCCAGGGCACATGAAAAACCCAACATTATCATTATACGAAGACACGAAAAACAGATCCCCGTTGTGAGTCTCTAATCTGTCAACAGTCTAGAGCCTCAGAGAGACGTGGTTGGTGCATTACGTATTACGATGACCTCACTACAGATTATGTACACACATACACCCGGATATCAAACCCGGGTGAGTGAAACGATCACCCACCATGATTCGAATCATAGTGAGATGTGTGTCCATAATTCTGTTGAATTTTGATTTGAGGTCTTGAACCCCCGCCCAAGATGATTATATTTTTACAAATAGTTTGAATATAATATATAGCAATCCACATAGAACAAAACAGACATGATTATATTTTTACAAACAGTTTAAATATAATATATAGCTATCTACATAGAACAGACTATCAACACACGATTATATTTCACTGATATTACATTTTTACAGAAAGTGGGTTTTTCCGAGAAATTCAGGTCTGAATACATGTACGTCGTAACAAATCTAAAAATAACTTACTGTATTACGTGTGAAGCGTGATATCTTTTCTGCCTCGATTCTGTTTGTAAGCGAGAAACAATAAATTGTCTTCAACTAATTCGAAAGTATTATCCAATTATGCTGCTTCACTTATATTAATTAGGACTAGATGGTTAAATATTTAATTACAGCGACAAAATAAATCACGAATTCCGGAGAAATATGTAATATGGAGTTATCTCCCATTCTTCAGTTCATAATATATTTTACTGAAAATATCCCAAAAAAATAAATATATTAAATAAATAGTAAAGTAATATAAGCAACATAACTATAGAGAGAGTGAATCCCTTTAACAGTATTGAAATATAAATTTTTTGTTTATATTTTTTTGAGAGAGCAGATTTGGTAACATTTTCTGCGACATAATATATTGATTTTGATTGAATATCAAAATATTTCGTAGCTGTATTCATTGATGTAAATATTATTTCTTCGTCTGTGCTCTGTATTTACAGATGTTATCATCCGTTTTCCTATTGTTTTACATCTACCAGTATTACCGTATATAGAAATCTGACTGCGTGATAGCTCTCAGATTAAATAAAGTGTTGTGGAGTTTAACTCCATCAATATGGTCAATGACAAAACCGTCTTCGATCACCCCACGGAAACACTCGAAGACGAATCTGTGACAATATGTTCTTATTTTATTTATTTCATTGAAACTGAACATGAGATAACCAGTATTAATAACAAACCGACTGGGTTTTTTTTCGTATACAGTGTCTGATAACACCATCACGATTTACTTCGTAGATTGTTATGATAGGATGTCTCATAAATTCCTTTTGCTCCATTATATATAAATATCTTTTGTTCAATTAATTATTTGCCTTGATTTTTACTTTGAAATCTAATCAGATTCAGATAATCTTCCGGGGTTTTTATAATCCTGTCGCTATCATTATTTTTTTATCATGATATCGTTTCAGTTCTCTGTATCTGTTATCACCACATTGCACACACAAGCGTGTTTTACCTCGTACTCCAACACACATGGTAAACACGGTTTTGGTCCTAGACTTCCATCTCGGACACGTTGCGAGTGGATTCTGCAGAATTCTTTTACGCAAGATCTTTAACATGGAGTAACAAAGCCGATGATCAACCATTTGCAGATATTCCTTGTTTTAATCATTACATGTAATATTTTTAATTTAAATACTTGTTTTAATTATAATGATGGGAGAATTTGAGTGATTATCCAAGATCGAGCTTTCTAAAAAAAAACATATTAATCTTGACAGAATATTCTCTGTGCCGATGAGAGATTTTGGTTGATCCGACAGATAAAACATTGATCAATAAAATACATGACGCCAAAAAAGAATTTCATAAAAATGAAGCATCACATGTTTGGTTGACGTTCAAGATTATAAGTGACACTAAAAATATAGATGCTACGATGAATGACAAACGAACGCCGATGATCATTAACTACCTTGACGATAAAAAATATATTTTAAAAATCAAATTTATCGTACTATCATATACAGACAATTAGATTATTCGTGATAAACGTGATCCTGTCCTTCATAACGAAAAAACTGCCATACTGAGTAAAGGTTCCAAACCAGGGATGCTGACCGGTATTGATAAACTATATTACGAAAGATCTTATCCTGTAACAGTGGTTATTTATGGGATATATCCGCTTGAGAAACCAAACATTGATAATCTAAAGCCGATGAAATTCTCGAAGATAAATTGTGTGGCCGAACGAATAACAGAACATTTCACCGTCTCGACACGTGGGAAAGGGTTAACGGATAAACGACGTAATATAATAAATTCGTGGGCAGAAATAGTCAAAGATATCGGAGCATCTATCAAAGATGTTGCTGAACTAGGAAAGAAATTAAAATTTCCTATAACAGTAAAAATGATAACAGGAGAGATCTTATACGAATCAAAATATAAATCAAAGGGAGCTTCAATCGAAATTGTTGATCATAATGCGCATGCTTGGACTAATGAAGTAACAGGATTTCCACGCACGAGGACGGTTAAATTCTATAACGGTGATATGTTTGACTTTATTAACGAAATAAGTCAAAACTATCCTGTATCCGTGTGGTTGTTTAGTTCTGAAAATGGTGATATTTATCGAACAGAATCTCTCCACGAGAAAATGAGAAAATATAACCCTGACGAAAAATTACTCGGTGAATGTTTTACTGTTCCATCAGTTGCAGCTCATTTTGCTAGAGAGAGAAATTCCTGGAAACCGACTCGGTTTTCTTGACAATATAATATTAACTTGTGTTGAATATGGAACCGTGAATACTCGCTCAAAGATTTTATATCGGTTGATATGGTTCCATGTTATCCTGGAAGTTTTCTGGGATACAGAGAGTGTTCTGGGTATTTTAAAAGATTCAGTCACCCGACACACGAGATAACGCGAGTATCAATAAATAGACCATTACCTGATTCTGATATTACTGGATTTGCATGTATCGAATTATTCGAGTTTACAGAAAAACTTCATCCGATTTGTTATGTTTGGTTCGGTCTACATTTTTCAGACAAGAAGTGGGCTCCAATAGTATTGTTACGATATATGCTTGATTGTTTAATGTTGACGTTGATTGTCAGTGAATCGATTATATCATACCGAATGCAGACCGAAGTTTGGTTACCACAACAAAAGGACTATTCTGACATTGTACAAGATTGATCATGGACGATGCTGATTTAAATTTTATAATCGCTCATACAACGAAAAGAAATACATTTAGAAGTCGGGATACAGCTTTCTTATCAAATGGAATTAAGTTAGGTACAATTGAGTTTTACTGATGGTGAATCACAGCATTATACCCATTAAGATCTTCTATGCTCGCGTACGTTTCGATTGATCTGTTATCGATGATAAATAAAATTCCAGAGTTTGCTGTCAGAGTAGCTACCGATTCGTTTTATATCAATACAAAATATTCAAGATTGCTAGACCAACTAAATATCATCAATCATGCACCATGGAGTGAATGGAGAATTAAAAAGGAAAATATACTCAGTTATTCTGAATCAGCAGATGTTCCAATCAAAGATATTTACTGTAGAAATAATCAGATATTAAAACCATCTTCTGCACCATCAATATATGATCCCATAGCATGACACAAAACGATTTATCTCAATGGACCTGGATGATCAGAAAAGACGACACGTGCGATTGAACTATTTCAGAATTCAGATATGATCGTTTTGACACCTACACAACGAGGAGCGTAGTCATGTACGTATCACAGCTTTTTCCGATGGAGCGGAGACGCATATAATCCTGATCTAATGGGAGATAAATATATTCCGAAGATTATAGTTTGGGATGAAATATGTACTGCATCGCTGGAAAATCAAGAAATATTTCTTGATTGGTTGTTGTCGAAAAACACTGCTGTAATGATGTCTGGCGATCATTGTCAACCAATACCTTTTGTTGGACCGTCTCCACACGAATGGCTAAAGAGATTCGTTGACTATTACGAAGAAATGATTGATGATTATCGAGCACTTAATTCAACATTGAGGGAGTCTTAAAAATTAATCAGATTACAACCGAATAAAATTCAATGTGAAGTAATGCGTAATATAATCTCAGAAACCTCTTTTAACGACTTTTGGGATACGTGGAGGCCAAATGATCTGATAGTTGCAAGTAGAAAGCTAGTTCATGACACACTTCAACAAGATTATTTCTGCTACATCAGGAAAAATTCGCAGAGTTGTCGGTGCCATTATGTTATCGCCCAGCAGATACGCGACAACAGAATATTCTCGTTGACATACCAGGAAAAACGGAGAAAAATCTCGTGTTGAATGATATTGTTTTAGTTGATGTCAATGTTGTTGATAGCGCGTTATCGGATTGGACGCTAGGATAGGCAATGACAATACATTCATCTCAAGGATTAACTATTTCTGATACAGTTGTCTGGATTGTGGATGATCATATCGAGTGATCGAATTTAGTTTATCTTGCGGTGTCTCGCGTCAGAAAAATATCTCAGCTACGTAATATTGTCGTGGATGCGTCAGAAACCACTGGCAATGTTGACAATGATATAGTAAGAAAGAAACTAGATAGCTAGAAACAATGTGATAAAAAAATAAACGCGACTTTGATCTTGACGTGCAATTTATCATAACATTGAAACGACAACAGGATAATCACTGTGCAAGCTGAATTTGTATAATGCTGTGGCAATACTCGAGTAAAAGTCCTAGGCAATTTACTGTAGATAGAAAAGATAACAGTCTTGGTCATACACATGATAATGTGGTGTTAACTTATCTTGAATGTAATGTTACTCTACGTATACGATCATGAGGTAAAAACAGAATATCAGCCTGATGAACTTCATTAGGAACTTTTACATCAAAATATTTGTACTCGATTCGTTTAGGCGGTGGTAGGTAGATTTGCCATATTGCTTGTCGTGCTAACCACGCTGCGGCGGTAGAACGTGTGACATTTGCTGCATTAGCGAGTTTATCGATTGCTGCTCTACCTTTCCAGTATCCTCTTGGGCTGTAATAAATTGATTGCATTATAATTAATTACCCAGCACCTATTGCTAATTTGGTTTTCATCGCAGATTTTACTAACCAATCCTTCCTTGAGATTTTTATTTTTATGGAATTCAATGCGTGAATCAATTTCACATTTGCGATATGTTGTTGTTCTAGATCTTTACTTTTATAAGCTACATCATGAACGTGACACGCTTTATCAATTGCATTTACCGGATATTTAGCCCACAGAGTTCCTGGAAACTTTGACATTAATGTTACCATGTCACCACCGGTTGTTTTTTATTTTCTTGGTCAAAAGGAAAATTTCTTTCTGCCACATACGGAACATTTTCCACTGTATGCTATTCTTTTATTTTTTTGTTGTAACCGTAGATAAATCAGTAATTGGAGTTTTAACTTTACAGCGTAAACAATATAAATCCATGATATAATATTATACCATGGATGTAATTGATTTTTCAGCGACACGAAAACGACAACAGGTAAAACATTATCCAGCGTTACCAAATTCGATCAGAATGATATTAATAGGCCCGTCTGGATCTGGTAAAACACAATTATTATTTAACTTGATAATGAGATGGTTGAAATGGAATAAATTGTATTTTGTTGCACCATCTGTAGATGATCAGAGATGCTACGAAGTACTTAAGGAATTTAATTAAAACGCACGATTGCTGAGCGGTGATGATATTATTGATTTTATAACCGACATTGATGACGCACCATCTGTCGATGATATTGATGGATTCGTTAATAATTTAGTTGTGTATGATGACGTAATGCTAGATAAACAATCAAATCCGGCAAGAATTTTTCTCGAGGAAGGCATAAAAATACTGATGTTATTTATGTAACTCAGCAGTATACACAAATTCCGAAAGTAATCAGATATAATTGTAATATTTTAGCTGCATTTAATGGAATTTATACACACACGCTAATAAATATTCATCAGACCTGGTGTAGCAGAGATATGGATATAAATAAATTAAGAAATTTCTTTTTACGTGCGCAAGCAACACCGTATGGTTTTATAACAATAAATCTGCATGATCCCAGGACAAGATATCGTGTAGGTACCGATCAAATATTTGGCTAATTTGTTGCACCAGAGAGGGTGCCCCCTCGCGTCAGATTGGCAAAATAATATCCGCTAACTAAATTAAATAGATACTATTTGATATATGAAAAATTGTACATGGCTGCGTCAAGGAATCACATATAAATGTAATAAAAAAAATGTCGTGGAGAATACTGCAAGAAACATAAATATATTATATCAAAAAATCCACATGCTGGTCCTCGACATTGTGTTGGATGCAATGTTGGCATTCGAGGACAATATCTGATTTGTAATGAATGTGGTGGAGATAAATACAGAACTTTGATGGCGTATTACCGTCGTAGGATCGAAGAAGGGGTTTTGATATCTACAAAACAAACCCCTCCAATAGAGGAAGAATATTACTCAAAGTTCCAAAGCAGAGAGGGTCGACTACAACAGTTTTTTTGGGTCAATCTAGGTGTAGTCATTTATTGACTTCTATGTTAGTCACCATTAGTCGATTTGGTAATAAAAAAGGGTGACGTTTCAATTTAATCTGTTCACCCTCTCTGCTGCTTGACCATACTTGAGATGCATCATCGTTGCAAAATTCTTTCTTGGCGCCACGAATACTTTCAATCCGATTATTCTTCGGATCAAACAGATCCTGCTTCGGCAAGTCAGGTGGTCAGCTCTCAAGATAAATTTTAGGTTCAGAAGATTATATAGAAACTAAAGACTACATTTCAATATAGTTAGATGGAAAACAGGTGAAGGGAGATAACTACTGTCATGCTTATTTCTTAGTAGAGAGTGATTAAAAGTTATCTCGCTTGTTACTGTTACTTTTTTACGTAATTAATTATTAACGATCTATGTGATAATTAATATCAGGGACATAACATAATTTTGTAATAATTAAAATTGGTGGAAGGATATGTATATACCGTTTGACAATATCAACATAATCAAAAGCAGAAAACACTGGCCACACGCATCGTTATACATGCAATAGATCTACATTATGTTATTTTTTAGATTCAGGGTTCAAATAGTTGTGTTTGATGTCTTTAGATTCATGCTGCAGATTTTATAATGATTACAGCAAGCAAGGTAACTTTATACAGTTTCTCAAACATTCATCAGTAAAGTGAAAAGTACATGGTATATCGCTTATACTCGATGTTTGGAGTTCGGAACCCATGACTGATATACTGTTGATGGTTCCGATATCGCGATTTTTCATCATAAAATTGGTTGTTAGCCCCGAACTGGAACTTCAACTGAAAAACTATACTTCCTCCCACCATGTCACCACGTGGTGGGTGCTCTTTTGCAGTCTCCTGGGGTTCATTACGGGGTGTGTGCAGAAATATGTTGAACGTAAAGAAGACCCCTTAGCATAAGTTAGTTAAGATTTTATGTATTTTGCTTTCATTAAAATACGTTAAGTAAGATTATATGTACCTTCCGATCCTGCTACAATGTTGTGTGGTAATCTAGGGGTTCATGTGGGGGTTGTGCCGTCCTTAGAATTAAGATTGTACATATGTAAATGGCTTACAAGGCAAATCTCAATTTGGCTATTCTCCTTATACAAACCTCACTTTGGCTATTATTATCTGATAAACCTCACGTTGGCTTTTCTCACAAGCCAAATCTCAATTTGCTATATTCTCCCTAGAACAACATAAATTTGGCATGTCTCACTAGAAAAATATAAAGTTGGCTATTATCACTAGAACATTGTCAATTTGGCTATTCTCACTAGAACATTGTCAATTTGGCTATTCTCACTAGAATATTGTCAATTTGGCTATTCTCACTAAAAATATCATTAGAATTAAGACGATATATTACGCTATAAATACGCTTCAATGCTGCATCTATATATATATATATATATATATATATATATATATATATATATATATATATATATATATATATATATATATATATATATATATATATATATATATATATATATATATATATATATATAACGTTGTAAATAGCTTAAAATATGGTGTGCCATACTTAAAATTACAATATATATATAACGTTGTAAATAGCTTAATATATATTGTGCCGTCAAAGAAAATGATATATGTTGTCAAATATTTGTATGTGAAACATATAATATAATATTGTATACAAAGAAACTACAAAATATTAATAATATTATTTCTGCAATTATAAAAATATACACAATTATTTTTTCTGTCTTCAATAAGCCAAGGATTTTAGTTTAAAATTTTTAAAATGATATAAATTTTCTGAGAAAATTAATTTTTATCAAAATCTCTCGGTATTTTTAAAATATTGATTTTAGTCAATTTGTCCGTAGAAAATCAATAGATTTGCACATTTTCGTTGGGCCAAACCTCGAGGGATCGTCTAATTGGTTTTGATAATTTTTTCTCTCATTTCACCTCATTCAGCCGAAAATCATTCAAAAATTGCCAAAAAGAAAACATAATTTCAGATTGTGTCATGCGATAATTATCAAAAATTATAGAAATCAATAATAAAATTGCTTGAGGTTTGAACTTCAAAAGTCATAAAATCTGACTCATTTTAAAAAAAAAACTTTTTAGTACTATTTACCCAAAAACTTAACAAAATATCAGCAGAAAAATTACATTTTATTACAAATATATAGTTGTTTATGAATGTATTTTAAGTATCACTCTGAAGTATTAGATATTTTTTAATCCAATCAAAATAAATACAGGTATCCATCTAATTCAGAATCTGATCTACGTCATACATACATGCATGCATGCATGCATGCATGCATGCATACATACATACATACATACATACATACATACATACATACATACATACATACATACATACATACATACATACATTATTTAAGTAGGTGGTAGTGTAGCGACTAAGTCAAGGCACCAGTAGTAAATCAAGCCGAGTCTTTTATTGTCAGGTTCCACTTCAAATGGTATTTCTTTGTTTTGATCTAGCAATATTAACATTACATCCAGAAGAATGTATTAGAGGATAACGCCGTGGTATTGCAGTATATACTGTAAATACTATAACACCTAGTAATGATAACCTGTATATATCGGTAACCTCAGCACGATGTTTAATAAATTTACCACAATACCGATTCAGACCTTGCCGTATATACTACGTTGTCGATGATCTTATTTATATCAACGAGTTTAATGTCGATAAGCTCTGAACTTCCGAAGAACTCATAATCTTTCTAATAATGTTTCAAAGAAAACTCAAGAATGTGGGCAGTAATATTAGATTTAGTATTGGTTACCTCATTATTGATTGTCGTTAACGAGTTTATCATTGGGAAGTCTCTAGCAATGACGTAAGTTTCGTTGCAGCGTCATCGTTTGATTCTGGTTCTCCAAGACCAGAAATTTTATTATTAATCATATTCAGAGAACCAATTATTCTATCACCGGATTTTTGTACTTGATTGCGAATATGATCGTTGACATAACAAGATAGGGCTTAATTTTCCATTATTATCAGACACAACTACGCTGTGTTTGGTTATTCCATTAATTCTGACGATAATATCTTGTCATGAATGATTTTTAGATTTTAAGATTTGGTAATTTGGCTATTTCATCACTAATGATTTATTTTTACATTTTCGTATGATGTTCCGTCAGTTGTGTGTGTTTTTATTTAGAGGAAGATCTTCCGTAAATATCAACCATTTTACCTTAAGATCTGTTTCAAACGGAATCGGTTTCTCGGTTATAATCGTGCAAGACCTTATTAAATGGTTTGGTTAATTTGGATACAGTGTCGCCGACAGCAATTTGTTCACAGCCCCATACTGACGATTCATTTATTGGTATTATTGGTAATGTTGAATACCAGATCGGAGTTTAAAGTCCGATTACATATTTACAAAAAACTCTCTTGGTGGGGCCAGTCCATAGGAATCAAAATAAACAATTCCACATGAATCAATTGCGTAAGCGACCCAATGAGTACCTGGACCAAAACTATTGTCAAAACTAATGATACCGGTTTCAAAATAATTTGGTTGTTTTGGTTACAGATCACGCATAAAATCACCTCTAAAGATTTTAATTTTTTAAAAAAAAATTTCAGCATTAATTGAATCAAATTAGACATTGAAAATATCAACAAAGTGTCCCGGGATGTATAAGTCATTTTCAATACTTATGATTTTATGGTAATCTTAGTCCTTTTCTTCTTTTTAAAAATCCTTTTCCTGCTTTTTTACCAAGACCTACGGCAACACCGCTTAAACGCCAGGTGGAGCTGTTTTTGCAATGGTTGGGGATGCAACTGCCATTAAGGCTGGCAAAGCTGCTAGAAGGGGAAATATTCAACCTGTTGTAACTGAATTTTTATTGGAACTCAGAAAAAAAACTCTGGTCTTTAATTATAAAGCTGTGTTAAAATGTTTACGTTGGGTCTTGAAATCTTATCCGGTGTTAACGTTAATTTTGTCCTGCACTTACTTGCAAGTTTTGTTGCATGTTTTGTTCCGGGACATCAATGACTCTCATTCGTCCACCAACACCTTGAAATAGCATCGATTTATCACGGAGTATGATTGGTCTGTAAGCATCATCCGGAAGTCGAGCTACACGAGCTAGGAAGTGTATATTAACGACTGATTGCCTAAACAAATGAATGTTCCAGTGAAAAAAAATATATCGGATATGATGTGAAATCTCGCTGAGATATCTGCAAGCTAGCATATATATTGATCACGTCCCAAAAATGTCATCGAACGATGATACGCATGTACAACGTGACAACTTCTTCACAAGGTTCTTGATGTTCATTTTTCATCAAAGAAACCTCAGAAACCCAAAGTGTTTCAAACACCACTAGATTTCGTTTTTGTGAATCTACTATGGCATTTTCTTGAAACGCGATGACTATTTGTCTTGGCTATGAAATTGCTGTGAAGCTATATGCCATGCACATAATCCAGCATCGTCTGGAACAATGTCTGTGGTCCAGAAAAAGTGATGGAATCCAGTACTGGCATCCACAACGACAGATTTTTTTTATATTTACTTGACCTGCATCAACTGAGCAAGTTGCAAGAAACGTATTTGCTGAATGGGGTGGATATCCGCCTGAGACTGAATCTCAGAAGTATTGTTTTCCATTTGATGGCCCATGCCAATGAGTACAAAATTATCATCCAGCCAAGTTTCTGATACGACTAGTGGAAGAGAAAATCTTTGCCATTGCCGCTGCACTCCAAGATCGAAGTTCTGTTCCAAGAAAGTTTCTCAAACGTCCATTCATTGGTATCGTCAGCAGCGAAGCCGTGAATGGAGCGATCTCTGCCAATCGTTTCGAGTTTAGGCACTACAGAGTGTCCAAGATCGAAGTCAGTCGCGATGTCAAGACCTTGTGTACCAGAACCTTCGAACATAAGTTTGCCGAAAAAAGATCTTACTTATCCCTGTACGAAGCCCCGGGAGAGCTAGGGACCAACGCCAACAACGACATTTCGTTCAACAATTATACAGGAAGTTACGCTTTGTGTGCTTTCGATTTCGCCCCAGACCAAGGCAACGACGAAGAACATTTCTACTCTCTAAAATCTGGTCAGCTTCGTGAGGAAGTTTAATTTTCAGCAGAAGCTCCGACGGTGAACGTCATTTTGTACTCGACAACACTCTAGAACACAACAGCTTGAGAGGTCATTCTTTACTATTAGAAGCTACAGAAGACTCTTATCTCTATTTGAAAGGCGGAACCTCTTTGGACATGGGGAACAAGGATTTCTTGGAAATAGAACCAGCCAACAAAAACGACAAAGACTATGAGAACATGGCGATGTCCAGATGACCAGAACAATTAGAACTTTTAATCATGAGTTATGCTAATCACCTAACAGACAAAAAATAAAAAAGTCATGATTGATGAATATTCATGTGTTGGATATTTAACAAATGAATAATTTTTGAGTTGTAATAAGAGTGAAGATGTAGTTGCAGTTGTTTTAGGGTTTAAAGCGATTTTTCAGCACACGATAGGCTATACATGACGCCCAGTATCATTGGTGGAGGAAGAACCCGGGGAAAAACCCTAAAACAACCACCGACCCACGAGAAGCTACTGGCAAGCTTTCTCACATAACTACATTAGCCGAATCTTAGACTCGAACCCACGCAGAGGTGAGATGGCAGTGATCCGTAACAGAAAGCTTTTTAGACCCACTCGCCCCCCCCCCCCTTTATGAGTGAAGAAGAAAGGTTTGAGAAGTGTCAGGAGTACGTTTGGGTTCTTCAAAGAGAAACGATAGTGTTGAATGATTGGTATAAATACTTACATTCCTTCCGTTGACTTCTTCGGAACACAACCCATCGAATCTCTCTTAGAACTGTCTTCGGCACAAGCAGCAAAGAGGGTGGACAGACCGAAACTATTTCAAGCAAACCGAAACTATTTCAGAAAAATCCTTTACAGACCCAGTGCTGATGGTACTGCGGAGACGAATTGTTTCAACCGAATATTTGATCAAGTCCGATAAGTTATCTTGATCTAGGGTCATGCAAATTGATCGTTACAAATCCATTTGGGATTCAATGAGCGTGACCAAAGAAATTTCTCAAGAGATTATAATCCATATCACCGCCGCACCAAGTTTGCCAAATATTTCGTAGCGTATGTGTGTCAACTCCATTAAATACAGCAAGAATATTGCAGTTATCTCTGATCACTTTTGGTATTTGAGTGTATCGTTGAGTGACATATATCACATCAGTATTTGTATGTCTACCTCTGGAAAATATCCTAGTGGGATTCTTTTGATTGTCTAACATGACATCATCACATACGACTAAATTGTTAATACTTCCATTAATAACATCAATGCTCGGTGCTTCCTCGATATCGGTTATAAACTCAATAATATCCTCATCGATTTCCGATTTTGCTTTCTCGTTAAAATCCTTTAATACCTCGTAACATCGCTGATCGTCTACACTAGGGGCTACTAAATACAACTTGTCCCATTTCATCCATCTCGTTATCAAATTAAGTAGCAGTTGTGTCTTGTCACTTCCAGATGGTCCGATTATAATCATGCGAATAGAATTTGGTAGCGCTGCATGATGTTTAACTGGTTCTTGTGTTTTTGTCGCCGAAAAATCAATTACATTCATGTTATTATAAATAAAGTATGGATCTACATTGTGTGAAATGTAAGAAGCGTACTAGCACAAATGACTTGACAACATCACAACTGAAAATAACAGATCAGCACTTGCTGGTATGTGTGTACAATGTGGTACAAAAAAATTTAGATTTTTTTCTAAGGATTTAAAAGAAACACGAGGAGATGATATAGCCGCCAAGTTAGTAAAATTACCGGGAACACCATGGGCAAAATATCCGGGAGGAAAACACCTTCCAGGGTATAGTTATTGTGGACCCGGAACCAGACTCGATATCCGACTCGATGATCAAAACCAACCCCGACCGGGCGAATATCCAATAAACGCTATTGATAAGGCGTGTCATGCTCATGATGTTGCTTTTAAAAGTAAAGATCTTCAACACAGACATATTGCAGATGTGAAATTGATTCATGCGTTGAATTCTATCACTGATAAATCCTTCAAAGAAAAATTGGCTTCATGGTTGATAAAATCGGCGATGAAAAGTAAATTAATGCTGGGTACTGGTAATTAATAACATCATGGAATCTACTTATTATTCCCCAAGAGGATACTGGAGGGGTAAATCAGCAATCGGTAAACTCGCTCGCGCCGCATAGGTAAAAAGTACCACTGCAGCCGATTGGTTATCAGAACAGGCGATATGGCAAATTGATCTACCACTGCCTAAACAAATTAACTTCTCACATTTTTATGTCAGCGCCCCTAATGAGGTTCATCAGGCTGATATATTATTTCTGCCGCATGATGGTGTTTACAAGTATTCGCTAACCATAGTTGATATTGCGAGTAAACCAGCAGAGCCATTAAAGACAAAGTCATCAACTGAGGTGGCTTCTGCGATTGAAAGGATTTATCGGCGGGGTCCTCTACAGTGGACAAATCTATTACAAGTTGATCCTGGCTAGGAATTTCAGGGTGCAGTGTTATCAACAATGATGCATCATAATGTCACCATCAGACGAGGACATACTGCACTACATCGCGATCAGGAAATTGTTGAACGCTTTAATCGGACACTTGCTGAGCGGTTATTTGGATATAAATACAAAAACCGCAAAATGATTTTTCAAAACAACTAATACTCGGCAATGTGACTGTTAGATATTTATATGAACCAGGAGAACTCGAAGGTGGCAAAAAATAGAGCTACTGATCCTATTTGGAGTGTCACTGCACATAAAATATCTAGCATAACGAGATCTACGGGTAGACCGCCAGTCTATAGATTGGATTCCACTGCTCCTCAGCGGGGGTTTACTCGTGAACAATTACAAGTGATACCCGAGGATACTCAATTACCACCGCGTGGTCTTAACTAGCACCTCTTCGTCTGTTACACTCAAGACAAGTTAACATCACATTATCTCTGGTATGACCAACGCTGCTATCTTTTCTGTCTACAGTAAATTGGCGAGGGTCTTTATCCGACCAACACCAACGCATTATACAATTACAGCTCGCGCAGTGATTATTCTGTTGTTCAGTGTAATTATAAATTCAGTATCAATGTCAAATTCTCGTTTATTTTTTTTTATCCTGTTGTTTATAACCAGTGAGTGTTTTCTGATTATGTCAATGCTGACAATATCATTGATTGTGGTGTCATTATCATCTAAAACAACTCTTTGAAGTTGATTTATTCTTCGTACTCGGGACACTGCAAGATAAACTAAATTCGACCACTCGATGAAATTATCTACGATCCAAACAATTGTATCTGATATAGTCAATCCCTGCGTCGCTGCGTATTCTAGCTTCCATGGGGATTTCCCAGCACGCAATGCATCTTCGACAACAATGATATCTACCAACACAATATTATTTAACACGAGAATCTGCTTCTCTGTCTGTCCTGGAATATCAACTTCGATATTTTATCTTCGTGTATCCTTGGGTCTATAACACAGCGGCACTGGAAATGTTGCGAATTTTTCTTTATGAGTGTTAAATAACTTCATCTGAAGTGTGTCTCCATCCTTATATCTGCCAATATCAAATCGTTTGGTCTCCACGCTTCCCAGAAATCATTTAATGGTGTTTCTGAAATTATTTCACGCGCTATTTCACACTGGATTCTATCCGCTTGTAATCTGATTAGTTTTTTGAACTAACGTAATTCATTATCAAGTGATCTATGATCAGTACTGATTTCTTCATAACAGTCTACAAAATTCTTCAGCCAATTATGTGGGGATAAACCGACAAATGGTGGTAGTTGGTCATGATCGCCACACATTATCACTTTTGTATTCGCTAGCAATAACCAATCTAGAAACTTTTGTAATACATCTAACGACACCGTGCATATCTCATCCCAAATGATGATTTCAGGGACATATTTCTTGCACATTCGATTAGTAGTCCATTCGTCACCTTTCCATCGAAACAAACTGTGATAAGTGCAAGCATTAATTCCTCGCTGTATCATCTCTCTTGCAAGTCTGTATGTTGGTGTTAGCACAGTCATGTTTGAATTCCCTCGAAATAATTCCATCGCACGAGTCGTCTTCCCTGACCCACCACAGCCGTTTAAATAACTAGTTTTATATCTACATATTGGATCGGATATTGAAGGTGCATTAGATAGTTCTTTTCAAGTAATTGTTTTCAATTGTAACATCTGCTGATTTGGAGTAATCACGTAGTATTTCTTTTTTAATTCTCCATGATCCCCAACACTCGTCTGAATTTGTAAATTCAGGCACTGCTTCTTTATGTTTTACGTCTATATAAAATGAATCAGTGGCGACTGTAACTGCGGATTCAGGAAATCTATTTATCATCGAAAGTACATTAATAGAAGCATAATCCAGCATACACGCCCTTAAGTAAGTATATTGAGGATTTTCTCCATCTGTGTAAGTAACAATTGTACCGAATTTGGTTCCATCTGACAAGAAAGCATCTTTACGACTGACATATATACCCCTAGATGTTACATCTGCGATTATAAAATCATATTCAACATCATCTATAATTAATCGTGAAGAATGTCGTTTATGGTCGTATTTTCCACCCGGTGTGAATTTACCAATTATTCTTCTACCGAGATCTTTTGCGTGTTTATTTCTAACTTCAAAGATTTCCTTGGACCACCTAGCGATATATTCTTCGTCGAGATTAGGAAATATGTTTTTGTTTTCGCTGATTATACTATCTAGACTATCTGGTTGTGGTAACAAGACTTCAGTTTGTTTTCGATATGATATAATTGCTTCACTGACAATCAGCTATATCAGTATTTTAGAATCAATCATATACCGTAATAATACTATTGGCATCCAGTGTTTTTCAGAGATGTGTCTACCAAACCAAACATAACAGCACGGATGAAGTCCTTTAGCCAATTCAAATGATACCACACGAGCGAATCCGGTTAAATCAAAATCGGGAAGTGGTCCATTAATCGCAACACGGGTCATTTCGTGTGCGGGATGTCCAAACGTACCCAAGAAAACTCCCCGGATAACACGCAATCATATCAACCGAAATGATGTTTTCAGGGTCATATTTTGTATTCCATAATCCGCCATGGTAATAATCCACACAACTGGCTTCGACATCTGAGAGAAATTCGTCTCTTGTTGGTTTCCATAGATTTCTCTTTCTCGGAAAATGAGCTGCAACTGACGGGATTGTAAAACAGTTTGTTAGTAATTGTTCGTCGTGTTCCGTTGAAAAACCACTAGCTAGTTTTCTCATCTCGTTGTGGAGGGCTTCAGTACGATATAATTCGCCATTGGGTTTTACAAATTGATCGAAATTACCCTCTTCGTTTTCAAAACTCTGAAATAACCACACTGACACAGGATCGTTTTTACTTGACTAAGAAATAAAATCAAATAAATTCCCGCTCTCCGAGAATTCCACGGGTAGATATTTTATGGTTCTATCCCGCGGAAATATTGTTACTGCGGATGTCCACCCGTGTGCATTATGGTCAATAATTTTGATTGGAGATCCTTTCGATTTATATTTCGGTTCATATAATATCTCGCCTGTTACTGTCTCTACGGTTATTGGAAATTTTAGTATCCGTTCTAGTTCGGCTACATTTTGAATTGTTGCTCCTATATCCCTAACTGTTAATCCCCATTCGTTTATTTTTTTACGTTGTCGATCTGTCAATTGTTTCCACGCAACGCATTTGCAAAATGCTCTATTATTCGTTCTGCTGCACAATTTATCTTTGACAATTTCATGGGTTTTAGTTTCTCAATACTCGGTTTGTCATTTATCGGAAAAATTCCACAAACAACCGCGGTTACAGGATCTCTCGTAATATGGTTTGTCAATTCCAGTCAGCGTTCCTGGTTTGGAATCCTGACTCACAGTGACAGTTATTTTTTTATCAATCAAGGTGGGTTCGAATTTGTCGCGTATAATCCAATTTCCTGTTTCTGAATGCATAATGAATTTCGCTCTAAAAAAAATACCTTTTCTGGTCAAGATGTGAGATTATCACTGACGCTCTTTCGTCGTTCATGGTAGCATCAACACTACCATCAATTCGAAATGTTGACCAACAGTGAGATGCTCCATCGCGCTTGAATTCGTTAAAACCCTCATGGATTTTACCCAATAAGCTTCTATCACTTATTAGACCCTTTGGTACATCAGTGGAGACTCTATCGAGATTGAATTTAGCATTTTTCCAAGGCGTAATTTTCGATAATCTCTCGAACTCCTCCATATTATAATTAAAACAAGTATTTAAATAAAGAATTTATTATATAATGAATCATAGCAATTGGTTTATGATAGGATCGGTAACCGCTTGTAATAAATCATGCAGAAATGAATTATGTGGATATCATTTAGAAAGCGTACGACGGGGGATGTTTTGGGCCCTTACTTTGCATACGATGTGGGGTAGGTGTGCGTGGTAAATCACAGCTGTGTCTCAATTGTGGTGGTAAGCGATATAGGTAACTAAAGCACTATTATGATAAACGAATTAAGAATTCTGACTCTGACTCGGACAAAATCATAAGAACACCTGAACACTACATTGAAAGATTCTCAAGTAATAATTAAACCAAATAATGAATTAGACAAATAATATTTAGTATATAAATGAACCAAGAACTTCAGCCACATCCTTGTGATTACCAGTTATGAAGCATCTCGTGATGGTATTATTAGAAACCGCAGACTTAAGAAACCATTAGGGGAGGATAATGGTCATGGATATCTTATATTTGTTGCTGGGAAGAAAAGAAATATTTATTATTGTCATCGATTCGTCTATGAGATGGCCGTATGATTGATCATATTGATGGATGTCCTCAAAATAACAAATTGGATAAACTGCAGCCTATCACACCAAGTGAAAACATCAAACGGAGGAAAACAAGCACTTCTAGAACGGCTGCAAGGAGATCTTTAAAACCATTTAATACAGAAAATAACGAAGAAAGAATATTTCAATCGATGTATGAAGCCGGCGAGTATATTGATATTTGTAGAGCCGCAGTACAATATGTTGCAGAACAAATATAGCAATCAGCGATTTACAAACGAACTGGACATAATATTCAATTCGTTTACATCTAAAATATTATATGTAGCATTAAGGGGAATAACTCGTGTGGGCTTGTGTGTGTAGTTTTAAAAGAGATAACAGTCACGGATCTCAATGGAATTTTTCGATGACTCATGGTCTGACTGAATGGCTTGAAAATAATTTATAATTTTGTCTACGATTTTTAATTACAGTTTTACAAATCTACAATTTTCATCTACGATTGATATACGATTTTCATCTACAGTATACATTATTCGTTAAATTCTTTACGACACGTACTAGAAATTTAGCTATATATTATATTCAAAATTATAGACTTGTAGATCTCGAATATTAGCGTATTCCGTACGCGGTTGGATCTCGTCCCGAGGCCCAGCGTTTGAATCTCGTGGCAGGCATTATTGTCGACGGTACCGTTCTTGATGGTTTTTCTATATATAATTGGGGCTTTAAGCCATTCGAAATTCAACCGTGAAACCACCATACGTCACACACCGTCATTCGGTGTGAATGTGCTTTTGCATTCAACCCGGGGTGAATTTGTTGGGGGGGGGGGGGGTATGGTGGTTTCAGTTGAATGTAGAACAGCCCCTTGTGTATTGTCCTATTTGTATATAATATTTCACTATCAAACCACGCCTTATTGGATTTCGCTAAACTGTTGTCGTACAGGTTAGGTAATCTGAGAGGCTGTCGTCATTCATTGAATTTCGCTAAACTGTTGTTGTACAGGTTAGGTAATCTGATATATCATCATGAATGTGCCTACATTCCTTCTCTAAAACAGGTAAAGGCTGTGTATGTCCTTAAGTATGTGTGCCTACATACCTTCTCTAAAACAGAGGTAATGCTATTGTATTGTCTATATATCAAAAATTAAAAGCGGGTCAAAATTGACCCCTAGTTTTTTGTTTTGTATGATATATAAAATATATTAGATATATAATATATCATATAATGAATTTCGAAAATATGAATGACATTATAAATGTGATTTTAAATTTGAAAAGTCAAAAGATACAATTGTCAGATAATTAGATTGTAATCAGATTCTTTCTGATTTTCAAGATATTGATGATAGCGCTCAGAATAGGTACGTCTTGCCGAGGCAGCACGCAATGATCAAACGAATTCAGCATGCGGTAAATGATTCACTTGCATTTTGTAACGACATCAACAAATTTATCCCGCTATTCGCTGCGTTTGAAAAGGTCAGAGGTGAATTGGGCCAACAGTATCAAATCAAACGCACAATAAATTCAAAAATCAAAACAATAAAGGAAATCATCAGACAGAATGAAAATCACTTTCCCATCTCGGTTGCCCCAACACAGTAAACACAACTTACATGTACAATGCCCACGCCTTACAAAATACCTGTTTCCAGGTGAGTAATCCACAATTCTATAGACCCATTCATAAATTGTATGAGTTGAAACTCTAGAACCCCAATTGATAAATTCTAAAGACAGGTATGATAGTGTTATTTTTTTGCACGGTGATTTATCACCGAACAAGGAAGTAATGAAAACACTGTACTTAGATTTCGGGGGTGGGTGAGCATCCACGGATTTTTCACTTACAATTTAAATCGTATATTAATTTATAATGGTAAATGAAACCCTAACAACTATATTAGCCTGCGAGAGATTGGCTGCAATTAAGAGATTTATTCTGGTTCGTGATTCTGTTCGAAATAAGCTACAAACGAGACAAGAATTTCAAACTGCTTTCACAACGGGTACCGAACAATTATTCAAACCAATAACCACTGCTACTAAGGAAGGTATTACTGCTACTGTACCAGTACTTGAAAAAATAGCAAAGGAAACCGAAAAAACATTAGCGCTGTTACAACCCCCCCCCCCCCGGTCCAAAAAAATAAAATGAAAAAATAGATAAATTACGTGCGAGATTTAATGAGGGGCTAGCAGCAATTGATAAGACTGATCCAACAGAAATTCCTGCGCTTGTTGTTACGACTTATGAAAACAGGAAAAAAATGTTGAAACCAGAACACGTCAAATATATTAAAAGTATAGAACATTGGGCTGATGAAACTCTTGAACCCCAATTGATAAATTCTAAAGACAGGTATGATAGTGTTATTTTTTTGCACGGTGATTTATCACCGAACAAGGAAGTAATGAAAACACTGTACTTAGATTTCGGGGGTGGGTGAGCATCCACGGATTTTTCACTTACAATTTAAATCGTATATTAATTTATAATGGTAAATGAAACCCTAACAACTATATTAGCCTGCGAGAGATTGGCTGCAATTAAGAGATTTATTCTGGTTCGTGATTCTGTTCGAAATAAGCTACAAACGAGACAAGAATTTCAAACTGCTTTCACAACGGGTACCGAACAATTATTCAAACCAATAACCACTGCTACTAAGGAAGGTATTACTGCTACTGTACCAGTACTTGAAAAAATAGCAAAGGAAACCGAAAAAACATTAGCGCTGTTACAACCCCCCCCCCCCGGTCCAAAAAAATAAAATGAAAAAATAGATAAATTACGTGCGAGATTTAATGAGGGGCTAGCAGCAATTGATAAGACTGATCCAACAGAAATTCCTGCGCTTGTTGTTACGACTTATGAAAACAGGAAAAAAATGTTGAAACCAGAACACGTCAAATATATTAAAAGTATAGAACATTGGGCTGATGTATTTTAACTAACACAAGTCGAATTGATCAAGACAATGCATCATACACTGGATATCTCAATGTGGTGGGTACAGTGAATGATCAATATGAAGAACTAAAAACAAAAACAAAAAACCGCAAAGATTGCAAAGAAAAAGACCACAGCCTTCAAAGAAAATATCTTTCTCGCCTTAACCACAATCAACACCTGATGATAATGATGCAGGTTTGAGATTATTGGAGTCTGATAATAAGCAATCATTGTATATGCCATCTGATGAGGACGAATCTAATTATGAACTTTTTAGATACTTACAAGATCAGAAAAAGGACACACAAGGTGAAACTGGTACTACCGGTAAGGGTTTTTCTCAGAGTGTAGCCCCAAGCGGGGTTTCAGGTAGTGGTCTTGTTCGTTGTCCTAGTAATATTCTCGGGGACATATCACGATTAGAAGTTCTCGTAGGAGGGAAAAAAGAGCCGGAAATAACTCACCGGAAATAATGAGACAGCTGATATCTGCAGACGACTATTTGAGGGTGGTATTATGGATATTAATGTATACCGAGAGTTTATTGATGAGCTAGCGGCCAGTTACCACAGTGACTAGTCACTGAAATTGCTAGCAATGAAAATCGTTTACGATGAAAATCCGTAGGATTTTTGCGATTAGATAAATGTCATTTTAATAAGAAGATCATATACTACAACCACAATAAACCAACCATGACTTATGTAGTAAACTCACGATTGCCTGTTTATAGAGCGTACTATGGAGATGGTCTCGGCAATACCATTGCACGGTTATTTGCATGAATGGCTCCAAAAATAGCACCGATCGCAAAACAATTATCACCGAAAGATACTGATGTTATTCGTATTAGCGCTGTTGGTGATGTTGGCGGGAAAGCATTTTACGCCGCTAAAGAAAACTACTAGCGTTAGTTCGGCGAAGAAAGAAAGCACCACTGATGACTTCGTCATTGATGACAAAATCACCATCGCTGGGACCACTACCATCTACGGAAATTATACCTGCAAGTATTAGTAAAATAATAAACAACGCAGTGGATAAAAAAATAACATCGCTGGGCAGCGACCAGGAAAATATTACTGCAAATATGATAGCGGGAAGTGGTTTGAAATCGCGATTTAGATCAAGAAATATATAATAAAATGTTCAAATCGTCACCTGACAGCGTTCGATTTAGATGCCCCAGTACCCAAGGATGATTCTGTTCGCGATTATCAGTTTTATTCTTATCATGCAATACAACCAAATAGTCGATCAAGAATCGAACTTCAGGTCCATGATACCAGCAAATACTTTCTATCTGCTGCAGCATTTATCGAAGTAGGAGAACTCGTAACAGATGTTGCAGCTAATACTCCATATGCAGATGACCCAAATGTCCGAGTTGGTTTTGTCAATAATGGTATCATGGCGCTATTTGAGAGTGCTAGATATATGATTGATGGAAGAGAAATTGAATCTATAGAGCATGATGTTGATGTTGCCACAACAACAGCAAGATATTCTGATGATTATACAAGATCAGTAGGTCCGCCGATGATGTTCTCTAAGGATATTACTGATCACCCTGAACACATTCAGTATATTAAATTAAATACACCGCAAGTTACTGCAGTCTATCCACAACCAGTTGATGTTGAACACGAAGATAGACCAGGTGGTGCCTTTGATATTATACAAAGTACTAATCCTAATCACAATCTAGGGTTTGCAACAAGTGTAGAAACGTTGCAAGGACAGCGTCGATGTTTTTCATGCGCCATTCCACTGCATCATATATTTGGATTTTGCAGAAATGTTCGAAAAGTTATCTATGGAGCGAAGCAAACAGTAGTACTCGTGCGAAAGGGTAGTGATAATGATGCAATCTGGCGTGGTGCTGGTGTTGCTGATGGTAAAGTGAATACTAGTATAACAAAACTCTCGCTGTGGATGCCAGTAATGACCCCATCAATCACCGCAGAGGAAAAATTACTGTCATTTATGGATACAGGTGATAAATCATTGCTATCATGGCTAACAATGACTACGGATACTATTGAGACTAATGTTAATGGTATATTTACATGTCACATGGCATCAAAACAAGGTGTTACTGCGCCGCGGCATATATTTGTTGCGTTACAGGGTAGGATGCGATTAAATTCTCAGGAGCACAGCCATATGATATTTGATAAATTGGGTGTTAATGAAGTCTCATTGAGGATAAACGGCCAACAAGAACCATCTGAGGATATTTTACTTAATTACGATCAAAACCAAATAGCACGCGCGTATCATCGTTTGCTGACATTTATGGGACCTGATAATAATTTAGATACTGGTCTGCAAATATCACAGTTGGATTTTAAAAACCTATATCCGATTTATTACTTTTCATTGGAACATCTTGACTTAACCAGACAGTCCATCGTTGACATACATTTCCGAGCTCGTCTATCTCTTCCGGTTAACCGATCTCCCTGCTGCTGGTGGTGGTACTTACAGAGCAGTTGCTGTCATTCTCAGTGACAAATCAATGCTAATCGAAGGTGTTTTTGGACGAATGAGGGTAATTGATGCGCCAGTAGAAAACATGTAACAATTAGATCAATCTGTTATTAAATAAAATGTCGTACAGTCCTGTTAGTATTACGTTAACTCCTGGTCAAATTAAAAAACTGCAATCGGAATCAGCTAAAAAATGTGGAACCACAATATCGCTGAATCATAATCAGATGTCTGGTGGTCAGAATAAACTATCATTGACAGCTCGTCAGATAAAACACTTCAATGATGTTATCAAAGATAGAAAGGGTGTTCAGGTCACTCTCTCTGCGTCCACGATCAAAGATATGATAAAATCAGGTTGTGCATTTCCACTCAAAACACTCACTGAGGAATATCAAACAAAAATAAAAAAATACCGCCAAAGAATTGCCGCAGTTGATATTACTGTGTACTCGGTATCAGGCGTAATTACCGGAGCCGGCATTATACTCTCTTCAGTGACAATGGTTGCTCCGATAGCTGTTCCAATTTGTATATCCGCGGCAACAACAATCGCGGGAATAATTTCAATAATAAAAAAAATATCATCATGCAGCCAGCGAAAACTAAAGGATTATGTAATTAAGTTCCATGTGTCAACCGCATATTCACAATTATCCTCGGTGATATCTTCATCACTCGAGGACACATTAATATCCGATAGTGAGTTTTCCACGATGGTACGCGTTTATGATTCCACGATGTCAAAATTAGAAAAACAACACGGATATAATAAAAATGGCAACATTGCAAGAACTACTTCAACGAATAGCGGAATATACCACCCTGGTGAAAACCAGCAGGATCTCAATAACTTCAACCAATCCTGAATTCAGTGTGAATTTTCCTACTGCGATTCCGGTGAAGGAGATAGCACTAGCAAAATTACGAGTGTATCACAGTTGGCCTACCATTAGATCAGTACCATTTGGTGGTCATCAACCGAATAATTCCCTAGTGTTTGCGAGTAAAAATAAACAAGACGGGACTCCAGACTGGAACGTTGTTTTGTTACCATCTGGGTAATACCAAATCGAACAGATCAATAACGAATTACAGCATAGAATAAAATCCATTACTAGAAAAGAATAAAAAAAATTGCTACAACAGTTCATGAACCAACACTATCATCCGCGATTGAGATACTCACCCGGGGATGTCGTAGATATCTATCAGAGTTCTATAAGAACAATATTGGGTTGGCCTGAAAATCCCTCCCCCCCCCCCCCAGACAAGAAACCGTTAATATACCCGAACCGAAATAATCTGATTATATTTCTGATAAGGAGGATTATCACATGGCTAGTATATCATATATATGACAACACGTTAAAATTTTTTATGGATTGGATAAACCATCCCGATGGTGAATATTATCGAGTTGACCAAGATAGAGTTTCCAAACAGTTCACAGCGATGAATAATGATTTTGAAAGATTTAAAAATCTACTCGTAACGGAAATTAGTACAATTCCCATCAACCGAGATGAGTCATCAAATACATGGAGATATATAATAAAATTATCGCCGATATGGAAACACAAAATTTGAAAATTATTCAAGAAATATTAGGTCGTGATAGATCTAAAACGAGAACAAAATTTGCGGCAGTGTATAATATACGCCTAGATGATATCCCCGATTTTAAGTTGCCAGGATATGTCAAATACCCATTCGCGCAGACACTTAACACCATATAATAATGGGTCGAGGACTTTGAGTAGCGTGCGAGAGGGATATTTTATAGTATAGTTGGTGTGAATTACATTCTAAGCTAACACGACGTTCTTGTAGTGCCTAAAGTGGATGGTGTACAAGGTGAATTTTATCTTGTATTCTAAGCGACCACATGACGCTTTTAAGATTGAGTGTTGGATGGCATAGTGGGTGTGATGGATAGTGTTTTTGTAATACAAGGTTTAGTATAATTTATAAGAGGGCGTTTGGATTGCGAGTATGATGTACTGGATGGTATAGTCGATGCAGTTAATAGTATTTGTGTGCGATTTCATGTCTCAAAACAAGGCATTGAGGATAGTAAATACGATATGCAGGATGGTATAGCTGGTGTGATGTAAAGTATTTTTTTTGTGCTCTAAGGGTTAGTCTATGTTATGTATATTTTATTTCCTTATTTCTACTGCAGGGGCAAACTTCGAGACCTAATAATGTTTTTGTATCTCGTATGTTTTCAGCATGTTTTTGTTTTCCAATTTCATTGTTTTTGTCATTTGTTGTTCTGTAGTGTAGTCATATCATTATTGATAATGTAAAGCGCTTAAGAGCTTCTAAAGATTAGGCGCTATACAAAGTCCTCATTATTATTATTTAATTTATATTTGACTTGTTTGTTAGTTTTAAAATTTTATTTTTGTCCCAATTACATGCTCTTGTAATGAAACTTTATTTACTAGATTTGACATTTTGTGCAGAAATTCAGTTGTTATGTTTGACTTGTTTTTCGTAAACAATAATATAAACTTTGTAAATAATGCTGACCTAGTTTCTGACCTTGATTCAGAACGACTAAGCGGTGAAGCAAACGTTTTTTCTTCGAATAAGATTCATAAAATGAAATCAAGGACATCTTGGTAATTTTAGTACTACTTTTTGACTAAACCAATGTAATACCTTCTGGGATATGTTCAGTCTCTGTTAAATTCTGGGACAATGCAATGTCAAAATTTTTTTAAGTACTTTTAGTCGCAGCAATTTGAAAATTACTGTTCCAGAGTTTTTCAGTCTCTGCTATAGTCTGGGACAACATCATAATTTTACCATAACTTTTCGTCGGAACCTAAGGAATCTAATGCTCTGGGATATGTTTATTTTGGTACAATTTTGTAATGTTAACCTTACTTTCTTAATCACATCCATTTTGGTATTTTCCTTGATATTAACTATTATAGCATCATTACCAATATGCAAATTTATAAACACAACCAACATAATTTCAGGTCTAGGAAATGCTTAATATATAAAACCTGGGGTTTGTATTTGTACATGTGTGACTGTACTATTTGTCCCAAACTTGAGTGACTTGTTCAGATCAGCCCCCTGCAACACTGTTCTGCCCAAATGACATCAGCCCCTTACAACATTGTTACCCTTCTTTCCCCAGTATCCCCTACATTCACCCATGTTCAATTCTTATTGTCCCTAGACAGGCCCAATAAATTGTTGCTATACATTCCCTATGTTAAATTCGCATTGTCCCTATACAGGACCACCAATGTTAAAGATTCCCTAATGTTAAATTTAGAGAGGCCCAATACAGTCCTTATGTTAAATTTCCCTTGTCCATATATGGTCCCACCCATGTTAAATTACCCTTGTCCATACTGGGCAAATTCACTATTTAAACATTGAAGTCCTATGTCCGTATATCGTCCCACCCATGTTAAATTACCCTTGTCCATACAGGGCAAACTAGATATTTAAACACTGAAGTCCTATGTCTGTATCGTCTCCATTCACTACTACCAACAATGATAAGTGGTGACAATATTTTCAAGAAAACCATTACAGCAGTCATATTAACACAAGTTTTCATTTAAAACCATCATTTATTTGAAAATATGTCGATACCTTTGGTAGGAGTATGGACGACATTTTCATGATTGCCATCAAGGTGTCCATATTGAAGGTTAGTCATTTTCATTTAGAACCAACTAAACAAACTATTTGGAGTTTAATTTTAATTTAATTCAATAGTAGTAGCAATACAAGATTTTCAAGATGCCCATATCCTGAATGTCACAGAAACGCATTTTATACTCGTAAAAAACTGCTCCTGGTGCAACATGTGATCAGAAAATAAACCAAAAAATCATTTGAAAAACTAATAAACGTACCAAAAATGTTCAACATGAATTCAATAATTTTGCAATATTTATTGTCAGATAAATTTATTCTCCAATACTACTGATGCCAAGGTTATTTAATTTGCATGCCAGTGTTCACAAAACCAAGTCACAATAATTTGTAAAGTTTTGCAAATATCATACTTCTCTCTTTTCCTTACAAATCTTTAAAATAAACACCCAAGGTACATCAACTATATACAAATAATCCCATACATTTACTTGTCTTTTTCTCCAATGAACACAAACCTGCTGATATGCCAGTCAAGCTCACTGCATTTTTGGCAAAGATTTCCTTAGTCTTCCTTTTTGTCACCACTGTGCAATTGTTTCTTTTCCTTTTCAACGAGTTTTCCTTTCAAACTGGTGCTCTTATTGTCAACATGCAATGCGCGTATTCTGACAGAGGGCTAAATATGTTCTCTCGTGCAAGAAATCCTTCTTATAGTAATTGATTGCACTTTTTCCAAATGCATTCTGGGCTTCAAATTTGACGTATGCAGCTCCTTTTGTATTTGCTGTTCCAAACACTTCCAACCGCAATTCAGAGATGTCATTTCAATTTTGCAAGAGGGGTGGGGCGGGGTGGGTGGGTAGGGTAAAAAACATGATGGACATGTTCATTTTCTTATATAGGCTATAGCAATTTTACAGCACATGCATATTCAGGGACACCCCCCCCCCAATACATTCCTGCGCAATTCTTATGAAGATCTTTCTCGTAGAGGTCACACAATAAAAGTCAATCCTCTAGCATTCAGTTTCTTTTAAATTGAAAAACTAAATTTCAGTCAAATTTTGGCTCTAGCCATTCTGTTTTTAAACCTTTCTCTAAACTTTTCGTGTCATGCTTTTTCTCTTCTTTCCATTGCCATCAGTTTCCATTACATGATGATTCACTGGATGAATTTAAACCTATGACCAATCAGATTATTCTTTAAAGAGTCGTGTTCTAACTAATATATGGAACAATAATTTACAAGGGTCATTGTGGAATGGGGACAGAATAGACAGATGCACGAGGGGGACACAAATGTAATTAATGAATGCTATCATGTGTGAAAAGTCTCCTTGAACTGTGTAGCTACACCACTTTTGCAACCTATCACAGTTGCCCCACCTGGCAATCACTGTCAAAACCAACTTCTTCAAGAGTAATCTCCTTTTCCAAAAACTGGACAACTTCTTTGAAAAGAACTTCAGTGGTGTGCGATTGGCCTTCCACTGACACATTACCAAGAAAATGAGAATGCTTCTGGCATTCATAACCAGCATCTTGGTATTTGGAATGTCTGTACTCTCGTCAATTAAAATGCTAAAGAATGGACTACGTCATACTTTCTGCAATTACTCAGATGTTGCGATGCAATCCTGTAAAAAATAAAGCTCAATAATTAATCAAAGTATAAAAGTATTTTATTATCATTATTATTATCACTAATATTATAAGCGTATCTGAGAAATATCAAATATATTTTTAAAAAACAAAGTAAAATGACCAAAATCAGATGCAAATTTTGCAAGAACCTTAAGACAATGCAGTGTTTAAAAATTTTGCCTTGTGACAGATAATTAGTCCTTGTTTTAAGAAATCCTATCAAGGTGTTTAAATGCTAAAATAATATGGCACTACAATCTCTGTTAATTAGTCATTTATCATTATGCCTTAAAAACACAAACATTGGTTATATATATATATATATATATATATATATATATATATATATATATATATCACAAATGGGTCCCTACAAATGCACATTTGTGATATAAGCAAATAAGGGTCAATGTTATTTACTGCAATGATCATCAGAACAAATAATAGCAACTTATTTGATAAAGCATTATACATGTTTCTAGCGGTGGGAATTGTCCAACTACTTTGCAGCATCAAAATGTCAACAGCAACTTCTTACAAGCTCAGAAAATTACTCAAGCATAGGTGACTGTATCATCATTCCAAACACATGAAAACCCATTACTGTGATACTGAAATGTGACCAGTCTAGACAGGAAATAATTTCAATACAAAAGAAACAAGTACCAATAATCCAGTTTGATTAAAAATAAAAATCTTATCCAACATTAATCTTTGACAGGAAGTTATGATGACCAGCAACCAAATGCAATTTCATTGGCCATCACAATGCATGGTGCTATTTTAGTAACGATTTCTCAAGATATGCACTGATCAGAAACCTAACTGTTTTGGTTACTTATTAGCATCTAAATTTCAATAGAAAAAAATGTAAATAAAATAAGAACTTACCTGAAATTTCTCTACATAAGCCATTGACGAATGTCGTTTTCTCCTACTCTCGTGTTGCCATCAAAATACCCAGGAAGTCAACAAAATCCAACAGTAAGTCATATTTAGCGAAGCAATATTCTCCTTCACCAAGAGGTAAGTGACATAGTATGAATTGATTCAGATTTCTTGCTGATAGCTGCCATGCATGTAGTTTTAAGATTTTCACTTAGTTTCAGATCCTAAATTGCCTGTTTGTGAACTGGTAATACAACACATCTGGCACGGCTGATGGCCTCAAATTTGCATTTCCAAGCGTTAAGAATTTTTTTTGACTGATTTTGCAAAGCATCTCATATTTCTCCTTCATTTCCAGCCAGTCGGAATTGAAAGATTACTTTTCTTCCTGGCATTAGTAGGACCCTTAGTTTCATCGCTGCTATCCTTAAACACCTCATCACTAGCATTGTCTGATAAGGTATTAGCCTGAAGAAGTGTCTGATTGCAGTCATTGTGCCTATTGACAGAAATTTGTGCACACTAACTCTTATTAGAAGTGCTACTGCTAAAATAATGAAACAGTGTTTGGGTTTAAACTGATTTTGCCATTTAACACATCCTGCCAAGCCAGTCTCTGTATCAAATGTGCTCTTCTGACCTTTGTTTACAGACTAAGCAACATATAAATAGCTCTACCCGAAGCTCTCTCCAGTCAGAAATAACGGATAATTATTCGACGAACGCTTTGGATATTAATGGATGAAAGGACAGACAGAAAAGTGGACAAAACCGAAAAATATTAAAAGACTGAAGACAATGTAAAAAGATCCTCCAAGGTGGTTTACTAATTGCACAACAATGGCAGATCATTTGCTAAAAACAAGGAAATTGATACACAGGCCTTCAAGTTAACAGTCTAGTTATGAATCAGTCCACATACATATGGAGAAATTTATACATAAGCACTTTAATTATTTTTTTAAATTCATGATTCAACGACTCTCCTAGATACAGCAACTAAATCTGAATCTCGTAGCTCTGTCAATCTGTGCAATGACTGTTGAAACTTTTCAATTTTGTTTTGTACATGTATTTGCATTTTTAAAAATATCCCATTTCAGGACCTTCTTTCTTAAGTGGTTGTTTTGAACTTGTTCATGCACTACACTCCATACACTATTACTAGCCAGAAAAATCCTACTAATTACCAATTAGACTAATCCAACCAATTATTAGACTAATCCAACCAATTAGACTAATCCAATCAATTACAAGTCAGACTAATCTAATTATCAGATTAATCTAATTATCAGTCAGACGGATCTAAAATATAAATAAAGGAAAACAAATATATTTACCCCTAATATTAAGAATACTAACTGTAAAATAGAAACTTCCTTCTACAAATTTTGAACTCTTCATATTAAAATTAGTCCTGGTATAACTCAAATCCACTAGTGAACAGTTCCTTTACAAGTAAACAATTATGGGAGACATTCGAAGGATACAACTGGATTGTATATATCGTTTCCAACCATCAATCATACAGGGGAAAAACTTTATAAGGAGACCTCAAGCCAAAGATATGCTGAAAATTATGTTCAAGTCTAGTTTGTTTTAATGCAACTAACTTGTTTTTCCCTCATTTTGAATCTGAATTATAAGGCATATCTGTTTACTGCGCTATGAAAACAATAACATTATGACAATAACCACATCTGAATTGGCAACATGATCTGACCAAATGAATAGTGTTTTGATGAAAGAAAACAATAACATTATGACAATAACCACATCTGAATTGGCAACATGATCTGACCAAATGAATAGTGTTTTGATGAAAGAAAAACAATAAATGAGCCAATAAATCCATTCCAATGAAAGACAAAGTATCAAATAACAATCACAAATGCCAAGTTACAAAATGTATTAATGCAGCCCAGACGTAGAATCGATCCAAAGTTCATCTAACAAATTATATGACGGGAATCGATCCAGAGTTCATCTAACAAATTATGCGAGGGGAATCAATCCAGACTCCATCTAACAAATTATGTGATGAGAATCGATCCCGATTCCATCTAACAAATTATGTAATGGGAATCAATCCAAATTCCATCTAACAAATGTGATGGGAATCGATCCAGATTCCATCTAACAAATTATGTGATGGGAATCGATCCAGATTCCATCTGACAAATTATGTGATGGGAATTGATCCAGATTCCATCTAACAAATTATGCGAGGGGAATTGATCTAGATTCCATCTAACAAATTATGTGATGGAAACACACTCAAAGAGTGGTACATAACATACCAAGCTGGATCCAAACTAGATTTTTCATTGGGAGCCATTTCATAAATGGCAAAACAAAATAAATTTGATCTCAGTCTTCACACATTGACATGGGTTTTGATCCTGTGTCGGACTAGTGCATGATCCTTACTAGGCCATCTTGAGCTTGAGGGTTTTCAGGTTGGTGATGATCCGTCCTAATGCATGTGGTGGCATTTTGCCACACATCAAGAATTGAGACTGAATACCTTTCTAGAGAGTATTCAAGTCATATCCGTCAAAATTGAAACAAATCTTTTAGAAACTTCATTATTATTTTTAGTTTGAAAATTCCACCTCAACACTTGCTAAAATGTTACCATACAGACTGCCAATATGCAGCTGCACCATCTTGCAACACTGCAGTTACACCAACTTGCAACACTGCAGTTACACCAACTTGCAACACTGCATGTTCAAGTTTTAGTATATGCATTCTAGACTTGTGAATAAAGCTATTGTGATCTCAGTCAAAATCTTAATTCATTCAGACCAAATCCTGAATGTAGACTGGATGAGCTCAGCAGCACCAAGGTCATGAAAATACACCAAGGTCATTTAAAATACACCAAAGTGGTAGACAGCAGTAGATCTGGACTTTCTCCTCGGACTACTAAATGCAGTGGGAATTTTTTTTTTAAAACCCAATTTGTTTTACACCAACATTCGCCCATTGTCAGAATCGGAATTGGATTTTGTGTCTGGATTTTGTTGCTTTTTGGCCTGTGATCTAAGGCAGACCAGTTTCAAATGCACACAGACAAGTGAACCTTTGCAAAAAGAAGGACAAGTTGGGGATTGGGAGTAAGTGGATAAGAGACAAAAATGATGAGTCCAATAAACAAAAATAACAAAAGAACTGCAATGTTTAACTTTCTGCAAATGCGCAAGCCAAATAACTAATGCAAAATTACCTTTCTGCAAATGTGCAAGCCAAATAACCAATGCAAAATTACCTTTCTAGCACAACTAGGCATCAGTCCAAGCAAAAAACTCTTGTAAGCAGATGTTTTTGGATGTATTCAGAATTAACTTCTAAAGTGCATCCCCTACCCCATCTCAACCATTTCAAGTAAAAATTACGAAAATCTCCTGGGCTGAAGGAGTTAAGCAAAACGGGGATAAATGTTGATTTCTTCAATTTGAACCAATCAGGGCAATCAACCCTAACCATGCAAGAAACAACAAAATGCAAATGTATTTGGTAACACATGTACCATTTTACATTTTAAACCTTAAAAAATGGGCATGTTGCAATTTCACATCTGAAAAATTGACCATTGGCAATTTTTATTCAAATACAGATTTCTATCAACAAACTGAACAATATTACAACAGGCCTGTGATCTATGTATCAAAGGGACATATTTTTTATTCAAATACATTTGTGGCACATAAAATTGAAGCGTTTCAAAAATTTTCACATTTACCACAAGAAAGAAAACTTGTTACACCACATCATGTCACTGAGAAACAAAGAAACATAATTGCAACTAAACAAAAGAAATTAATAAAGAAAAATTATAAAAGGCTTATAGGTTTTTTTAAAAAAAATTATATACATCTTTTCATATACAACTGCAAACTGCAAGATCTAATTTAACGCTGGACACAAATGCGTATATATCTATATTATCAGACCTAAAACATCTCATGTATTTATGAAAATGTGTATTTTTATAAAATAACCAAAGAATTACGGATCCTGCTTCATCAGAACATTATATTTGCTTTCAACACTTTTCTTGCTTCTAATTTACAAACATTAAAATCTATAAGGTTCAAACTTGACAGTCATTTAACCAAACATTTTTTAAAAAAATATTCTGGGAAATGTGAAGATTTTCAGTTTCCAGGTTTTTCATTTTAAATATGTCCTCAAAGGATTTTTTTTATTCAACTCAAGAGTTGGTAATAGCATTACTGACGGTAAAAAAAAAGCATGGGATTCCTATACAGCTGCACTGATGAAGCCATTCCACCAAAAATATGGAGGTCTGTGGTCAAACCAACAAATCAAGATCAAACACAGTAATGACACCATTGGGTCCAGTTTTAAGGCCTGACCACATCTGACAGTATTTAAACATGATTATATACACAAATGTTCGAAGTGCAATGTAGCGCTATTAAAATTATGTGCTTGTAATGTACAAACAAATCTCACACAAGCCACTCATTACACAAGCCAACCATAAACAGTATGAAGTGGATACATACTTTCTTACACACAACTCTCTATTAATAAAAAAAAATTCCTTAACAAAAATGTCACATAATCTTTACACTCTTACCCATCTTATTATTCCATTCAACTGCCAATGTTCAATTATCTAATAAAATTTCCAAAAGCTTGACCTCATGTTGTGAACAATATTGAAACTCCTTAGCCTGATCACACCATTTTTCAAACAAATATTTTTTTCCCCATTGGCGTGTGTTTCCAAGCAAAGATTCTAATTACAGCAATATGATATAATTTCACGTATACAAGTATTTCTTCTGAATTGGGGAAATGGATCGAGAAACAATTATCTGAACATTGCTCTAAACAAAGGAGAGGTGACAAAAAGTTCTTGGAAAGGGATGCTCAAGTGACTCCAAAGAATGTCTAGGTTTCTGCTATCCTCTTTATTTTATTTAGTAGCCAGGTACTTGAACTATCAGATATTCTACACTTTAAAAAAAAAAAAAAAAAAATGGTAGCAAAAATCTTTGCGTTGATAGTCAACGTAACATGTTCAAATAATGTGAATAATGCTTTGTAATGGATTTTGAACCTTATATCAATGATGTAAAATCAATGGACTTTGTTGTTTCCGATAATGCTTAGATGCTTTCACATGCTACATTCGGGTTAGATCTAATTGTTGTAAATTGAAATAGAGTTGCTATTTGCACCATTCAGGGTATTTTTCATATATATCCACAAACTATTTGTAATAAAAGTCTGTCTTAGTGTTTTCAGGTCTAGAGTTCAAGACCATCATTCTTTAATCCAATTAAAACACTATGCATCCTATTTAAATTGTCCTTTGATTGGACTACAAGATAATGCACATCAAAATTTTATTTGGAATTACAAGTGAAATTAAACAGCAAAATACCATGTGCAAAAGGTATTTTTGGAGGGTCTTGCAAAGTTGTAAATAATTTAAATTTTTTTTTAATTTTAAAATTAGGTTTCCTGAAGATATTTTTTGGTTTCTACGGTCAAAATGAAATTTCTGGTTTTCGGGGTTTCCGAGTACCACTTCTAACACTATTTAACTTCTCAGATTTTTATTCAGAATCAATCATTATATAATGCAAGAACTTTAGTAGTGAAATTTTGTGTCAATCACATCATTAATGCATGACAAGTAGAGATAACAAAATTGTAAAGATTGGCACTGTGTTGTTATTTGGTGAACGTTATTTTCACTTTGAAACAACTAAATATTACTGATGTTTTGTAAAATATCATGTCAATACAATAATCGACGATGGACAAGTAGCCATTTCCAGATTTTCATGACGCCGATCAACAAGGTTATTTTGAAGATTCTATGAGCACAATTTTAAAAATAATGTTATAAGAAAAGGTTTTGAAGAAAAAAAACATTGGTACGGCCATTCAAGGGAAGTAATTGTGATAATTTTTACATTGGAACTTAGATCTAAGCTCAAATACTTAAATTTTTTAAATATAAAAATAAATAAAAAATGCAACATCTAATGCCATACATTCACGAGTATTGAAAATATTTCAACATGGCTGCCAAGACTACAGCATTAGATGACAAATCGGCACAATTTTCATTTTGGACCAATTAGATATCATACAATGTCAACCCACATCTATATGACCATTTCTAAATAAGTAGCTGTAATTTGATTTCAAGATGGTTACCATAGCGTACATATTGGTGGTCAATTTTTATTTAGAACTATGACCAGGATTATTTTAATGAATACACTATGCTGATATATCTGTCCATTCACATGTAGTAGTAAAAGCATTTTAAAGATGGCAGCAACTGTCTACCATCCTGGAAATCCAAGTGGCCATCAATTTCATTTGGGACTAAATAGATCTTGGAAGAACACGTGTCAAGTTTCATTACAAGCATACCCAACATTTAAGAAGAATCAGCAAGAAACAAAATCCCTACAGTATCAGAGAGGCCAACACATAAAATCTCAACAAATCCAACTCTCCATCATGCATCTACATTGTATCTTGACAAAATATTGTCCAAAATTCAACACAAACATCACCTTGTTCACTTTGCATTGTAACATTTTCACATAAAAAATATAATGTACAATATACATACACACACAAGCTTTTCATAATTTGTTATTACTAGATTTACATTGATTAATGATATTTACATCTAAATGTCCACAAAACGACGTAACAATGAGAACATTGAAACTGATGTTGTTCTCCTGTTGCATTTTTTTAAAGCACAATTCATAATATTCATGCTAGGACATGTTAACTGTAATCCTGGTGCAACTTTTTACATATGAAATCTATTTATAGAAAGGATCACAAATGTTTGAATTCAAAAAACATTTACAAACTGAAGAAGTGTCTCTGACACTAAACAGTAACAAGAAACTCCCCATATATATGAATTAATATTTTTGTTTTTAAAACTGAATGTGATTCAAAATCTCTACAGAACACCCACCCACTCCTGAAATAACAAGGATTCTGTACTTGGCATAACTATTTCTACAAAAGCTTCCCTTTCCGTGAAGCCTGTCATTTTATTCATGTCAAACTCCTCAACACGGATCCGAATACATTTTTATAAAAATTAAAACTCACTTTCATCCAGTTTGGATGAATATTCAGACAAATGGACATGCACAAAGATGCCACAATAACTGCTGTATAAAGCATCTACCATGGACAGCCCAGCAATGTTCAATCTACCATGGACAGCCCAACAATGGTCAATCTATTTTTTTCTGCCCTCCAATCAATATTTCTGATAATCGATACAAGAATGATTGTGAACATTAAAATAGTGAAAATTATGAAAATTTAAAATCCTTTTTAAGATAGTACAATGAAATATCTTATAGAACAACTTAGTCATTGCCAAATCCTCATCATGTTACCACACATAAAGTCTGGATAAAACTCATCAAATGACCCTAACGCCCAAAGTCCAAAATGTAACCACACAGCAATTCACAGGTCTGGAGGAAACTCTTATCCAATGACCTTAATACCCAAAGTTCAAATCGGAACAAGTTGTTGATTGGCCAGCTGTCCATTTCAATCTCATTATGCTACCTGATTATAGCTGCCATACGTGGTCTCGTGTCAATCGACAATTAACACACGACATCTATGCCGACAATTAACACACGATATCTATGCCGACAATTAACACACGATATCTATGCTGACAATTAACACGCGATATCTATGCTTATGACAACACAGAGCAGCTAAAGTTGCACCATCTTTTCTTCCTCGTTATCACAAGTTAAAATTTTGTCTTAGGACCAAGTTCAGTTTAAATTTATATTTTCCACTGTCAGTGCACTTAGTAGGCAAACAAAATAGGAAAAGATAGTTCACAAAATCTCAACTTCTGACGATGAACATTATTTTTTGGGTTGCAAACATTTTTCCCAGATTCCTGGGAAGATCCTGGGACAAGATGGTTGTTAAGTAGTTACTAACTGACATCAAAATCCATTAGAATGAAACACCTTGCCACAGCATATTTTTAAAAAGGCTAAAGTCAAATAAAAGGTATTCAGATGCAAAAATTAAACTTTTGTGAACTCATCCTATAATTTCAATGCCTTCAAAAATTTTCTTTTATCCTTTAATCGTCTGGGCTGCTAATTTCTAGTAGCGATGTTACCATGAGCTATTTGATAAATATGTACTGAAGGAAATGTACCAATAATGAAGATGACAACTGATTGCATTAAACATGGTACTATATACGTGTGCTCCAGTGAGTTGGTTGTTTTATACATGCTCGAGGTGGGATGTATCTTGACCTATATATCATTAATGATTTGTATATTTTGCCGATATTCTCAGATATTATCAATATGCCATATCCAATAATACATCACAATGGTAATACATGATAACACACAACTTTCCAATGTATATTGACTTTTCCTGATTTGGTTTCATCCTGGCCTGGCAAGCCAATGAGACACCATGAAGCTTCTTACGCTGGTTTGAAGTGATATTTACCAAGTACAGCCGTACCAGAATGACCTGGATTAATAGGGACACCTGAATTTTGATGGAATACTCAGATTTCCATATATTACTATGGACTTGAGGAACAAGCTGCAGGCGTCCTTGGATACTTGGTTTTGATTTTTGTATTGATAATGAGTCCAGAGAACCCCAGTTTAACCAGAAAGCTACCCAGCGATCACTTACAAAGCTCCATTCTCTTAACACATTAAGTTTTGATGCTTGTTCAATAGAAGACAATTTTTTCTCTTGTCACACAAACTAGCTGCTGGCATAATTTCATTACTACATGCATTCACTATACTGCAGATCTTTATCAGCTCTTGGATGATTTCTGCGATGCCCTGTCCTGAACATCTGTTGTCCACTCTGGGTCATTTGTATCATCAATGAGAGATGTAGAGGAACAACTCATAGGTGAGGCTGGTTGACTGATACAAGTTGGGGTTGATGGTTGTTGTGCATTATGCTTGCTAGACTCGCGCCTTGGCCTGCATGACGGAAAAGGCATAAATATTTGCTGGGTGTTGTTGTGCCGATGTTCATCCAATACCCTCTGCATTTCTATGTATTCTTCCTCACTAAGAGGAAACGTCCTGAGTGGCCAGGGGTCCACCACATAATGCAATTCATACTCCAACTGTGAGCCTTCATCCTGAAAAATACTAGCTCTTCGAGTTGTTCCTGACCCACTTCTGCGTCTTATCTCCTTTCCTCCAGCTTTTGACGATCCAGATGCATCATTTATGATAGAATCTGTAAAATCCATGCTCACACCTTCACTCTCAGAACGAGAATTACGACTCCTACGTACAGAGGGATTTGTAAGGAAAGATGTAAAACGTTTCTTCTCCTGAATCTCACATTCTTGATGCAATTTCTGATACACCTCATCACTTGCATCTTCGATCTGGTATAAAGAAAATGGATATCAGTTTATTTGCAGAGTAAAATTCAACTTGCAACAAAAAATTTACAAAACTTTCTTAAAAATTTAAATAATGATTGCAATATCTATTCTAGATGAGGTGGTGTGTACTGGTATTATGGAAAAGCAATTCTGAGGCAGCGACTACGGAAGAAAAAATCCTTGCCTCAGGAAATGCTACAGCATCTAAGTAAAACTGGTCTGATGGTTGGATTTAAACCTTCTGGCTACAAGTTTGGCATGCTAATCATTGAGCTTAGGCAGTTCCTGTCTAGATCTTCCAGTTGGAAAAAGTTCAAATCAACTAAAGATTTAACATGAATAAACGAGGGTTACACGAAGCCGTCACCAGCTACCCATACAACGATTTACTTGTCCTGTAAAACACAAGTCACAAAATTTTAACACTGCATCTTTACAATTTATGAAATGGCTGCCAGAACAGCATCACACATCAGACTTGAACAATAAATCTTTACAATGATGAAATGGCTACCAGAACATCATCACAGATCAGACCTGAACTATAAGTCTTAACAATGATGAAATGGCTGCCAGAACATCATCACACATCAGACTTTAGCAATGAATCTTACAATGATGAAATGGCTGCCAGAACAGCATCACACATCAGACTTTAGCAATAAATCTTTACAATGATGAAATGGCTGGCAGAACAGCATCACACATCAGACTTTAGCAATGAATTTTTACAATGATGCCATAGCAACAATAATAGTGACGCATTGGAGTTCAACACTAAATCTTAACACCATACTTACGGTACTACAAAACATATTGCATGTCATTCAAGAATGTTGCATCACATTGTACAACCTTGAAAAAGATCCCAGTGTTTAGTTTCTAACAAACCCTCTTTTTAGGCTGTAAATGGATACCAAGTTTTATTCCTTAATCTATAATGGCTAAACCATTTTATCCTGCTTACCAATTTCAACTGCATTACCTCATTCCTGAGAAGGAATTCTAAATACATTGTGGTAAATTGGAGCAGCAGAACATAACTTGTGATGACCTTCACCATGTTTACTAAAAAATGTTGTAACATTGTTATTTCTCTTTAAAAGTATATAAAATTATAAATCTCTGAAAAGATAATAAAATCTGCAACACTGTGATATATTTTTTGTTATCATTTATCAATGTACATGCTCACAACTGTTTTGAAATATGAAAGAAGAAAAAAATTTAAAAAACCCATGATGTTCAGTGAATCATTTGTTTATGCTGATGAATGAAATGCTCTTAATAGTATATGAATAAAATGAAGATAATTTTAATTCTAGTATTCTGGCCCAAATCTGAAGTTTCTAGCATTTAGTTCAAAAGTAATAATAATTTTACTAACAATGGACAACAAAACACCTGAAACAATTTGTTTACTTCACATTGTAGAACATGTGATCAGCATGCAGTTTCCCACAGAAACTTGTCACAACTTTAATCCTAGAAATCTTTCAACAAGATAAAGGTAATTAATCAGAACAAATTTTGTCCAGATATCTAAGTCAACATCATCACTATGTCAGTAAAAATAATAATATTCTATCAATTTAAATCATGGCTGCAATCAAGGTTAAAAATCATCCTGAACCCAATCCTTGTGTAGTTTTGAAAGCCTTCAAAGTCAGAGACACATATGTAGCAGAGTACGCCCACTGTCATATTCATGATAATATGATAGCTGTATCAACAATGTGGTTGGGGGTGGGGGGTGGCTAATTTTGATCTTAACTCTTCTGCAATGGAAAAACTCTAATCCGAGCCAGATACACCAAACCAATGTTGTCAAAATTCATAGAAAACATGCACTGACTCCATATTCCAGGCCATTGCACAACAATGACTCCCGCCTTTTCTAGGTCTTAATTCTTACAACTAAAAGGTCTCTCGGTGCAGGACTAATACGCATTTTTGATAGAAAGTGAAATCTATTACAGGTCCATTATGAATAATCATAGCCCACCATATGTCTTTTAAAGTATTTACCAGGCACAATTACAATCTAGATTAAAACTGCTTATATCTCACAAACTTGAAACCAAACCTTGTTCCATCAGCACTTCTGTAATTCTGAAGTCATAAATGGTGTGTGCAATTTTAACAAAATGCTTTTATCAAGTTGTTGTTGTTGTAGGGTTTAATGCCATTTTTCAGCACACGATGGCTGTACATGGCAGCCAGAATTAGTGGTGGAGGAAAAACCCGGGAAATTAGCCACCCCTATTATAAAATGTATGGTTGTGACAAGTCGGTCCATCTATAATGTACCTAATGTAATAAGATCCTGACCACTATATAAAGATAACGCTTATTTTTAAAAGGGCAAAATTATATTGATAGAACTCTTAATCATAAAAATATCATGTAAGCTGAATACAGACTATAATTTGGGGGTCAATTCTATGCCAAATAAGGCAGTCTGGATAAAGAAAACTTTATATTTTAAAAACAAGTAGCATTTAAAATATTAATGATTTCATTACCTTTAAAAAAGCAAGTAATATACACATTATTCTTATTCTTTATGACACCACCACTTGAGGTGGTACTGAAAAGGCAACTCTTAAGAAATTCAGTCTCTCAGATAATCATTATTTTTTCTAGAGAAAATTGAAACATCAACAAATTTGCGCTAGTGTACTAGGCCTGCAATGGAGTACTTTAGGAAAAAGATTATTAATAGCAAGACAACAAAGTCATCAACTGCAGAGTCCCCAACCAATCCAGATATGTAACCTGTACATCCTTTCTGGAGGAACACTAAGTTATCTCGCAATAGACAAGTGAGGAAGCAACTTCGACACAAATTGTCAGACCGTAAACACTACTATCTCGCAACAGAAAAGCGAGGAAGCAACCTAGATGCAAATTATCTGACCGTAAACCCTAGTTATCTCGCAACAGACAAGTGAGGAAGCAACCTTGACCCAAATTGTCTGACCATCAATATGCGAGGAAGCAAAGGCAATGTAAAGTATACTAAAGAAATTGTAAATATAGTAACATCACTTTGAATAACATTTATGCGACAATAAACAATAAAAACTGGAATAGTCTCTACTAAGGCAGCATAAGTTTAAATAATGCTAATAAAGCACATTACATTATAAAAAATTAGGGAAACTTAATATTTAAAGCCCAATGTCAAAGAGGGCAATGGGTAAGTCCTCAAGACTTGCATGGGAACGTAGACACTCCTGCTTCTCCCCACAAGTCTTCCTGTTATGGATAAATAGTGTGACGTTAACACGACATCACTGGGAGGAAGAACTTCAGATACGAAGTCAAAGGCCAAGCAGAAACGGCAAAACAGCTCAGCAGATATGTGTTTGTGACCAAGGCAAGCCATCAAGTGGAGAAAATTGATTGTGGTCAAGCTTGCAGATGGTTAGGCTACGCCATATAGCAGATGCCCTATACACATCACATGAAAAATGACGACCATTACTCATCACATATTGGCTCAGTCATTGCCGAGTTCAACAAGGGCCGTGCCTTCCGCCATGCACCAGGGCAGAGGTGGAAAGTATGCAACTGGTGCTCAGAGTAGGAAGATGTGTGTCAGGAACAACACCACCATTATCACATGGAATGTGAAAACACTGAGAGCAGCAGGAAAACATGAGGAGCTTACATATGAAATGAACTGATACCACTGGAACATCCTAGGACTGATAGATGCAATGAAAAAACATTGGAGAAACAACTACCTTACAAGGTCACAAATTTTATTTCGGTGGCAGAGAAGACAACCATGAGCAGGGAGTTTAGCTCCTTGTCCACAAGAACAGGGTAGGTACTGTCATGAAATGTCGACCAATCTCCAGCCGGCTCATCACCATCCGCCTCTGGGCAACTCCATTCAACATCACCATAATACAGGCATATGCCCCAACATCAGACAATGATGACACAGATTTAGAAGACTTTGTGACAAGAACAAAGTTTCATCTCGAGAAACTGAAGCATCCTAAAGTAGCAGAGACCTTCCAGGCCAAGATTGGTGGGATATTTGCACCACTCACAGACATTACCAACATGAACATGCTGATCACCACCTTCAATAGAGCAACGACCGAAACAGACAGCAAGATCCTTGATAAACATCACCCAGTCAAGAAGCCATGGGTCAGCTGAGGTCATGAACCTGTGTGGCAAGAGAAGATAGCTGAAGAAGAAAAAGAACGATACAGAAGGGCAGAGAAGAACAAGGCAGTCAACCGACAAGTCAAGAAAAGCATGAAAAAAGCAACGGAGAACTGAATAGAAGAACAGTCCAAAGACACTGAGGCAAACTTAAAAAAGGAACAAGGAAGCATACCAAGATGTAACAAGCACAAAACAATGACAAGTTACATCCCTACAGGACAATGCTCAAAAGATGGAAAGAGTAGTGCTTAGAACTTTATATCACCAAGCTAAATGAAGAAGCAAAAGCCACAATGAGATCGCTGAAAAAGAGGAAGTCAGCAGGAGTGGACAATTTTCCAGCAGAACTGGTCCAAGTTAGGGGAAAAGCAATGATGAGCGCCCTCACAAACATCTGCAACAAGATCTGGCCATCTCCGTGGACCCAATCACTGATAACCACCTTCCACAAGAAAGGCAACTTGCAACAGTGTCAAAACCACTGTACAATCAGTCTTACAAGTCATACTTGACCATACTGCTTAAGAGACTAAAGCCACTGGCTGAAAAGATCATTGCTGGGGAGCAGGCAGGTTTCAGAGTAGGGTGCAGTACAACAGAGCAGATCTTCAACCTCAGGATATTGTGAGAAATACTTCTAACACCAGCAAGATCTGTACCACATTTTTGTGAATTTTAAGACAGCATATGACAGGGTATGGCATGCAGCCTTGTGGGTGACCATAAGACTATGTACATCAATGCCAACATCATCATAGTAATAGAGCACCTCTATGACAAGACCACCAGGGAGTATACTTCAGTGGCAGCAGAGAGTACTGGTTCAGAACAACATTCAGAGTCAGACAAGGGTGTCTGCTCTCTCACCACTGTACCTCAACAAAACTTCTGCAGCCAATGGAATGGAAATCAGTGCAGATAAGAAGAAAACAAAGCTAGAACCAGTCCACAACTTCAAGTATCTGTGGGTAACTATAGCAAATGAAGGATCAAAGCCTGAAGTACTCTCCAGGATTGCAAAGACGACAAAACTGAAGTGCATCTGGAATGACGAGAACATTGCACTCTGTTCAAAGGTCAGACTGATGCACTCACTGGTAATCTCCATATTTCTCTATGCCTGTGAATCATGGGCCATAAGAGCTGACTTAGCGAAAATGATAAGGCCACAGAGATGAAATTTTTTTGAAAGATCCTCAGCATCACATACAAAGACTGTCACCAATGAAGGAATACAGCAGAGGATCAGACAAACCATTGGGCCTCACGAAGATCTCCTGATCAGTGAAAAAAAGTAAACTGCATTTGTATGGGCATGTCTTCATGATCATCAGGACTTGCTATGATAATCCTGCAAGGCACTGTACAAGGAAGAAAGAGGCAGGCAGAGAAATGGGTGGGAAGATAACATTAAAGAGTGGACAACATTCTTTTTAAAAATTGGCATTTGTAAGATGTTTTCTTTGTGCAGATTTTAAATTTCATCTTACTAAATTTAAAGCACACCTGACAAAACTTCACAACAAACTTTGGTTAAAAACATCAGACAACTTTGGGATTCGAGGTAAAAGGGGACAAGCAAGCAAATATCATGGATCACAGATGCTAAAAAGGATCTAATTATCAACAGTTGTCCTATGTTTCCTAAATCACCTAATTGTGTGGATGAATGACATGTCATGAATGACATGACATGAATTGTTCAACATTAATTTCAGTTTAATACAGAACTAATATCAAATATATATGACCTTCAGAAACTGTCACACAGCACCTCAACATTTTTGATAATGCTATCGTATTTGCAATGAATGATACCCATGTGTTGCCATTCACACAAGTCAAGAATGTGGAAAAGTATACAAATTCTGGCAAACTCGCTCTCAACTTAAAAGCAAGTATATTGCACCAAGTAAATTAAGATAGAAATAAATAATGAAGCAGTGGGATCTAATAAGAAATATATTTAACAATGTAACCATTTACTGCACAGAATTAACATACTGCAATACATGCTTGGTATGACTTCAATATAATAATGAAAACCAGATGTCAAAAGATCCGACACAGTACAAGTCCAATTAAAAAGCTGAGGGCCCAGGGAATTTCCTACCCCTGATATACAGCATATTGGAAATCACTGATTACTATTTTCCTTATACACTCATACAAGTTGTGATGAAATAGCAATTTGTACCTCTCCGTCTTCGTCCATTAACTCCACTGTTTCTTTTAGGTTTGACGTCAGGTCAATCTCTGGGAACTCTTCTTCCAGAGTAATATCCCGCCACCTGCAGCACAACAGGAAGGCTGTTATATTTAGATGACAGCAAAACGTTGAGTAATACCATGTACATTTCGTAAACATTCATGTACAGCTAGCTACACAAAGCTTCAATACATTTCGTAAACATTCATGTACTGCTAGTTACACAAAGCTTCAATACATTTTGTAAACATTCATGTACAGCTGGCTACACAAAGCTTCAATACATTTTGTAAACATTCATGTACAGCTAGCTACACAAAGCTTCAATACATTTCGTAAACATTCATGTACTGCTAGTTACACAAAGCTTCAATACATTTTGTAAACATTCATGTACAGCTGGCTACACAAAGCTTCAATACATTTTGTAAACATTCATGTACAGCTAGCTACACAAAGCTTCAATACATTTTGTAAACATTCATGTACAGCTAGCTACACAAAGCTTCAATACATTTTGTAAACATTCATGTACAGCTAGCTACACAAAGCTTCAATACATTTTGTAAACATTCATGTACAGCTAGTTACACAAAGCTTCAATACATTTTGTAAACATTCATGTACAGCTAGCTACACAAAGCTTCAATACATTTTGTAAACATTCATGTACTGCTAGCTACACAAAGCTTCAATACATTTTGTAAACATTCATGTACAGCAAGCTACACAAAGCTTCAATACATTTTGTAAACATTCATGTACAGCTGGCTACACAAAGCTTCAATACATTTTGTAAACATTCATGTACAGCTAGCTACACAAAGCTTCAATACATTTTGTAAACATTCATGTACAGCTAGCTACACAAAGCTTCAATACATTTTGTAAACATTCATGTACAGCAAGCTACACAAAGCTTCAATACATTTCGTAAACATTCATGTACAGCAAGCTACACAAAGCTTCAACTCTGACTACTACCACCTACAAGCCATCGACGGCATCCCCAGAGTTAATGATAGCTAAGGTTTGGTCAAAACAGCCCTTCATGGCTGTAAATTCAGGAAATGGGTCAATAGTTATGTTCCCAAGTTTTTAAAGGTGGCAAACATAAAATCAGACACTAGAGATGTGTTTATAATTATATCACCATACAAATGTAATGCAACTGAAGGGAAGAGTTCCAAGACAAATGGGTCAAACAGTTAAATTTTGAAGGTCTTCAAAATCTAAAGTCTCAATCTTTTTCTTTCAAGTGCTTTTAATCAAAAGTGAAAGGTATGAAAGACATGACAGAAGAAACCTGCATGGAAACACAGTATGCCCCACCCATCAACTCCCACTCCAATTCGGCTGGACAAAAAGAAAAATTGATCATTGGTCACTATTATGGAATTGCTGGACATATTGTCCATCTGCCACAGCATAAAGTTTCTAACAAAGAATAAGGAGCTTTTTATCATGAATAGTCACAAAAACATCCTGGTTAAAGACCAAAATGTATGTCCCACTACAAAACAAGATATTTCACTAACTTGAACTCAGATTTCACTTTCTTGAATTGGTATTTTGCTGACTACAATACTTTAAATCTTGTCTGTTCCATAATGTTGTGATGTCCAGTAAATCCAGTCTGTTTGATTAGACAAAGTTACGCTGGACGAAAAATGTCCTTACTTTTTAATTTCTTTCTTGATTCTTATTTATTCAATTCAGAGTCAATATAGATTTGAAGAGACGACTTTTCAAGGACCCAAGTTTCAGTGTTCAAGGAATACACACACACAGCATCAAGTATTCTGCTTCAGTTAATTTTTTAAAAATAAATACAAATACAAAAATTTAAAAATAAATCTGAAAGGGAAATGATATTTAAAAACGTAATTGTAACTCAGATGCTAACCATTCATCTTTAGCTTCTCTGCTTTCTAGAGATGCTACCAGGGTTTTGCTTAACTGGGGGGCTACCCACTTAGGGTAATGTCTTTTGGATACTTTGACTTTTTTCTCTCACTAACACAAGTTCACTTTTTGAATTGGTGCTTTACAGACTACTATGCCAGATTTGCATCTGTTCAATATTAGGATTTTAAGGCCATTAATGACAGTCTGCTTGTTCCAACAGTGGTATTTTGATCAATTAAATATATTTACTTCATTTTAATTTTTGGATTATTTATAAAATGAGCAGTGAATAAAATATCCAGACAATGAGCAGTAAATAATATATCCTGACAATGAGCAGTAAATAATATATCTAGAGAATGAGCACTGAATAAAATATCCAGACAATGAGCATTAAATAATATATCCAGACAATGAGCAGTAAATAATATATCCAGACAATGAGCAGTTAATAAAATATCCAGACAATGAGCATTTAATAATATATCCAGACAATAAGCAGTTAATAAAATATCCAGACAATGAGCAGTAAATAATATATCCAGACAATGAGCAGTTAATAAAATATCCAGACGAGTAGTCAATAATATATCCAGACAATAAACAGTCAATAATATATTCAGACAATGAGCAGTAAATAATATATCCAGACAATGAGCATTTAATAATATATCCAGACAATGAGCAGTTAATAAAATATCCAGACAATGAGCATTTAATAATATATCCAGACAATGAGCAGTTAATAAAATATCCAGACAATGAGCATTTAATAATATATCCAGACAATAAGCAGTTAATAAAATATCCAGACAATGAGCAGTAAATAATATATCCAGACAATGAGCAGAAAATAATATATCCAGACAATAAACAGTCAATAATATATCCAGACAATAAACAGTCAATAATATATCCAGACAATAAACAGTTAATAATATATCCAGACGAGTAGTCAATAATATATCCAGACAATGAGCATTAAATAATATATCCAGACAATGAGCAGTAAATATATCCAGACAATGAGCATTTAGAAACATATCCAGACAATAAGCAGTTAATAAAATATCCAGACAATGAGCAGTAAATAATATATCCAGACAATAAACAGTCAATAATATATCCAGACAATGAGCAGTAAATAATATATCCAGATAATGAGCAGTTAATAAAATATCCAGACGAGTAGTCAATAATATATCCAGACAATAAACAGTCAATAATATATTCAGACAATGAGCATTAAATAATATATCCAGACAATAAACAGTCAATAATATATCCAGACAATGAGCAGTAAATAATATATCCAGACAATAAAGTCAATAATATATCCAGACAATAAACAGTTAATAAAATATCCAGACGAGTAGTCAATAATATATCCAGACAATAAACAGTCAATAATATATCCAGACAATGAGCAGTTAATAATATATCCAGACAATGAGCAGTAAATAATATATCCAGACAATGAGCAGTAAATAATATATCCAGACAATAAACAGTAAATAATATATCCAGACAATAAACAGTCAATAATATATCCAGACAATAAACAGTCAATAATATATCCAGACAATAAACAGTTAATAATATATCCAGACAATGAGCAGTAAATACTATATCCAGACAATGAGCAGTAAATAATATATCCAGACAATAAACAGTCAATAATATATCCAGACAATAAACAGTCAATAATATATTCAGACAATAAGCATTTAATAATATATCCAGACAATAAGCAGTTAATAAAATATCCAGACGAGTAGTCAATAATATATCCAGACAATAAACAGTCAATAATATATCCAGACAATAAGCAGTTAATAAAATATCCAGACAATGAGCATTTAATAATATATCCAGACAATAAGCAGTTAATAAAATATCCAGACGAGTAGTCAATAATATATCCAGACAATAAACAGTCAATAATATATCCAGACAATGAGCATTTAATAATATATCCAGACAATAAGCAGTTAATAAAATATCCAGACGAGTAGTCAATAATATATCCAGACAATAAACAGTCAATAATATATCCAGACAATAAGCAGTTAATAAAATATCCAGACAATGAGCATTTAATAATATATCCAGACAATAAGCAGTTAATAAAATATCCAGACGAGTAGTCAATAATATATCCAGACAATAAACAGTCAATAAAATATCCAGACAATGAGCATTTAGAAACATATCCAGACAATAAGCAGTTAATAAAATATCCAGACAATGAGCAGTAAATAATATATCCAGACAATAAAGTCAATAATATATCCAGACAATGAGCAGTAAGTAATATATCCAGACAATAAGCAGTTAATAAAATATCCAGACGAGTAGTCAATAATATATCCAGACAATAAACAGTCAATAATATATCCAGACAATGAGCAGTAAATAATATATCCAGACAATGAGCAGTAAGTAATATATCCAGACAATGAGCAGTAAATAATATATCCAGACAATGAGTAGTCAATAATATATCCAGACAATGAGCATTAAATAATATATCCAGACAATGAGCAGTAAATAATATATCTAGACAATACTTTATAGTATTCCTCAAGAAAAACGAATCCAGGTTTACAACCCCAAAGATTGGCACTGACAATCGCTAAATGAATAGTCCAGAAGTTTGAACCTATAACATTGGTGATCGGACCTATTAAAATTACATATCTAGCATTTGAAAAGTTATGAATTTGTTATATGGTGTGTCAATTGTGGTCAAAAAGGTGATCAGACCTATTAAAATTACACATCTAGCATTTGAAAAGTTAAGAATTTGTTATATGGTGTATCGATTGTGGTCAAAATGGTGATCAGACCTATTAAAATTACATATCTAGCATTTAAAAAGTTATGAATTTGTTATATGGTGTGTTGATTGTGGTCAAAAAGGTGATCAGACCCTATTAAAATTACATATCTAGTGTTTGAAAAGTTATGAATTTGTTATGTGGTGTATCGATTGTGGTCAAAATAGTGATCAGACCTATTAAAATTACATATCTAGTGTTTGAAAAGTTATGAATTTGTTATATGGTGTGTCGATTGTGGTCCAAAAGGTGACGTACATTTGCCGAGTAACCAATTTTCGAGCTTTCAAATGACGTCAGTTCTGGTTCCGATTACACGAGTGACCCACTCAATTCAAAACTCAATTTCAGTCAATGTGTATCAGCTATAAGTCTTACTTTTAACGCTTTTAGCCATCACCGTCATCAACCAGTAGAGCTATTTGCCGAACAGAATCATCTACAGACCTGCCAACCCCGACGAGCCTGTCTCAACAAGGCAGTTGATTTTTTTCAGTAAGATTGACCAGTTTTCAGTAAGGTGTAACAAAATATCAATAATCGCTACTGTAAAGCTGGAAAATGTAATTAAAAGTTTGATGCATCAACAATAAATATTATGTTCAACTGAAAAACGTTTGGAAAGTGTGCATAGATTTTATTAACCACTAGTACAGTTGCACAAACTACATTTCCAAATCCTATGCAGCTAAATTACTTGTTGCTCTCAACTTTACATAGCTCTTGGAAATTCTTTTCCATTTCAGATGATGATGGCATCGTATCTCCTGACATAAGATATACTTAAATTGGCATCTGATGTCCAATAAACCTAACTGAATCCCAGATTTTATTCACAATAATCTGAATACTCCTGTTTATTCTTCTATGCTGATTATTAACTATAACAACAGTTGGTTGTGCAGATGCTTCCCATGAACAAATAGGTAAAGTTTAAAGCATCTGGGGTGCTGCTATAAAGTTAGCCTGCTTCCCTGACTATTATCATTAATTCTAAGATGAAACCCAAATCCAAAAAAAAAAGTATAGATTAACCAATTATCCAGATTTTTCAACAACGATAATTTTTCTGTAGTTTGTGCTAGTATGCCACGAGTTTGTATTTTAAGGGTAATTTTCATTCGACTTCTGGCAAAATCTCTCAAATTCAATAACTTTCAATAACCTTGGTGAAATATCAATGAATTTCAATGACCTAAGTGAAATATCAATGACTTTCATTAACCTAGGTGAAATATCTATGACTTTCAATGACCTAGGTGAAATATCAATGAATTTCAATGACCTAAGTGAAATATCAATGACTTTCAATGACCTAAGTGAAATATCAATGACTTTCAATAACCTTGGTGAAATATCAATGAATTTCAATAATCACTCGCATAATTTTCCTATAAAACTTTCCCAAATTCAAACAATCTGAAAGGCTTCAAAACTTCCACTTTGATAGGACTCCAATTCTTCTGAGCAAAAAGTATCTTAAAGCAGCGATCCTTTGAACCATACTTTATATTCTTCAACAATAACATATTAGAAATCTGCATGGCACCATTTTCAAATATACTTTTAAATTGTTATGTCAATAGGCTTATAATTCTACCTGTTCTACATGAAAATGTCAATCTGATATTTGTACATCAGATTAATTTTGAACATCAGCCATCAAAATCACTCAAATTTCCAAGCTCGTATAATCTAGTATGGCTCATAACCTTTGCAGAACGAAAACACCATCTGAAGATGAACCAAGTTGGTAATGAGAAATTTTGGTGCTCTAGGTAGCCTGCATTTTTAAGATGTATTTTACACTACTTTCTCAATCCAAGAATCAAATTACAACAGAATCCAGGGCCCAACCTGCCATCAAATTAAGTCTACGTTCTTCATTTGTCCACCTCAAGTTTATGTTCCACTGTGATAACAAGACTTGGATCGCAAGAAGTCGGATCCAACAAGTCAGCACAGTTTAGTAATGGCATGACAAATCCTTTCTCTTGATCATAGTACAGTGCATAGTTTTAAATCCAATAAAATGACTTTGCAATGTGCATTTACATTATAGATGTACTGCAGCTTGTGTAAACTAAATTCACTAAAATTCAGGCTTACTTGGGAGTTTGGATTTCTTTGTACTGCAGTTTTTCCACCCTTGTGGACGCAGCCATACTGTATGGAATTACAATATTGTTGATATCAAATGCATTTTCTCCCTTCTTTCTCCGCTGCGAGGATTCCTTCATATCCCGCAGAGCATTTTGTGAACCACTTGATGATAAACATCCTTCCCTCAGCTGTGGTGAAGGTGTTTGACTGTAACTGCTCCAGTCCTCACCCCAGCTGTTCTGGGACAGGGCTCGGTTGTTACGCTTCAGAGCTGTTAAAGAGATTAAAATTAGCTGTATTCATCACAAAAGGAAAAGACTGGCATTTTTTCAAAGATAGCAATACCTCCATGCAAATTTTAATGCAGACCAAAGATTCAAGTCTCTCTAGGCTCGTATTAATTAATGTTGACCAATTATGCACAAATACCATATCATGAAATTGTTTACTATAAGCATTACTTGCCAGAATGCTATTATTTTTTTTCAGTTTAAAATACCAATCATCCAGTATAAACTACAATCTGCTCTTATTTTAAAACTTGTTCTGTTTAAATTTTATGCAATTTTCACAGCAAAATAAATATTTTGTTTCAAGTTTCTCTAAAATGGAAAGAACTCTGTATAAAACCCCAAACCTAAATTGGAATATCGTTTGCTTTCTAACCCTTGCACCACTAAGCCCTCTGTGGGCACAGAGCCAACTTTGGAGTTAGTCATTTTGAAAATGAAAATGACCTGTGGATTTTGAAATACAATAACAATTTTAAAGATGGGAAATGAAAATATACAATTTTCATATATTCAGTTCATCTTCAGGTGAAATATTTCATAAGCTGGCAGAACAACTACAATTTTGCATCTAAGGATAAACCCTAAATTTTCAAGCCTTTTCCAGTGGACAAACATATGGCTTTGTGTAAAGAAAATATCCTTCAACCAAGAAGTTCTGCTGGATTTCATGCTGCTCATAATGGCTGTCCAAGCATAAAGGATGAAACAGACCATGGATATGAATGTCTGTGTAAAGTCTGAAAGAATGAAATAGACCATGCATATAAATGTCTGTGTCAAGTCTCATAGCATGAAATAGACCATGGATATGAATGTCTGTGTCAAATCTGATTGCATGAAATAGACCATGGATATGAAAGTCTGTGTCAAGTCTCACAGCATGAAACAGACCATGGATATGAATGTCTGTGTCAAGTCTGATAGCATGAAATAGACCATGGACTATTGTGACTCAATTCTGTCTGGTTTGTCATAATATTTACTCCAGAAACTTCAAAAAGTTCAAAACAGTTCAAAACACAGCTGCACAGATCATCTTTAGAGTACCTCCATCAGAGCACACCTCACCACTGCTCTGTACCCTACACTGGCTATCGATTCGATACAGAATCAAACACAAAATTTGTTCTATGTACTATGTTTCAACGACAGACTCCAGTCCAACATACCTATCCAGCCTCACCCATGTGTATACACTAGCTAGATCCTTACGCTCTTCTTCTGATAATTGTATACTCCTTGTTCCCAAGGTGAAAACAAAGTCATATGGACAACGTTCGTGTGCATACCAGGGCCCAGCGATGTGGAATGAATTGCCCATTGAAATTAGACACAAAGACACAGTGGTCCCTTTTAAGAGTGCTCTTAAGACTCACCTGTTTCAACTGCGGAGACAAACTTAGCGACCTAATCATGTTTTGAATCTTATGTTTTCAGCATGTTTTTATGCTTTCCAATTTCAATGTTTTTGTCATTTGTTGTTCTGTAGTGTAGTCATATCATTATTGATGGTGTAAAGCGCTTAGAGCTTCGAAAGATTAGGCGCTATACAAAGTCCTCATTATTATTATTATTATTATTATTATATAAATGTCTGTGTCAAGTCTGATAGCATGAAATAGACCATGGATATGAATGTCTGTGTCAAGTCTGATAGCATGAAAAAGACCATGGATATGACTGTCAGTGTCAAGTCTCGAAGCATGAAATAGACCATGGATATGACTGTCAGTGTCAAGTCTCGTAGCATGAAATAGACCATGGATATGACTGTCAATGTCAAGTCTCATAGCATGAAATAGAATATGGATATGACTGTTGGTGTTAAGTCTCATAGCAATCCTTGAAGTAGTTTGGAAGTAGCGAGGAATAAACTAATGCTAACTGATGCACAGATGATACTGGATGGGATGACCCTCTGCCTTTCTGAAGCAGACAAAGGAGCAACTATAATGAACAAAAAGATTCTCCAAAACAACCAATATAAACCATTTAGTCTTTTTATCTGCCAAGTGTTGAAACCATCTCTGATATTCTTAGATTATGCATATAAATATGACCAGCCATTACTGAGGAGCAATAAAGATTTTCCAGATGGCCAATATGTAAAGAATAATAAATGTTCAAGTGAAAACATGGGGGGGGGGAACCTTCTACATCTGGGGTTGGCAACCTATTTTACAAAGCATGCATCTTTTTCTGGATCAATTACAAAATTGAATGAGCACATGCCACCAGTAAGAGAGCAAGACTTAAAAATCAAGATGTTTGGCTTGTGTGCCACATAAAACCTCTCGATATGCCAACTTGTGGCACACATGCTATAGGTTGCCGACCCATTTACTAGATCCTGGTGCATGTGAGTGCAGGTTTAACATGTCAATACCTTAGTAATTAATATGTCAATACCTTAGTAATTAATATGTCAATACCTTAGTAATTAATATGTCAATACCTTAGTAATTAATATGTCAATACCTTAGTAATTAACATGTCAATACCTTAGTAATTAAGGAGCAACACTATACTTTAAAAGACAATGAATAAAAGGCCATACTACAACCTCATCTAGTCTATGACCAGTAAGACAATGGATAAAAGGCCATACTACAACCTCATCTAGTCTATGAACAGTAAGACAATGGATAAAAGGCCATACTACAACCTCATCTAGTCTATGACCAGTAAGACAATGGATAAAAGGCCATACTTCAACCTCATCTAGTCTATGACCAGTAAGACAATGGATAGAAGGCCATACTACAACCTCATCTAGTCTATGACCAGTAAGACAATGGATAAAAGGCCATACTACAACCTCATCTAGTCTATGAACATTAAGACAATCGATAGAAGGCCATACTACAACCTCATCTAGTCTATGACCAGTAAGACAATGGATAAAAGGCCATACTTCAACCTCATCTAGTCTATGACCAGTAAGACAATGGATAGAAGGCCATACTACAACCTCATCTAGTCTATGACCAGTAAGACAATGGATAAAAGGCCATACTACAACCTCATCTAGTCTATGACCAGTAAGACAATGGATAGAAGGCCATACTACAACCTCATCTAGTCTATGACCAGTAAGACAATGGATAAAAGGCCATACTACAACCTCATCTAGTCTATGAACAGTAAGACAATCGATAGAAGGCCATACTACAACCTCATCTAGTCTATGACCAGTAAGATAATGGATAAAAGGCCATACTTCAACCTCATCTAGTCTATGACCAGTAAGACAATGGATAGAAGGCCATACTACAACCTCATCTAGTCTATGACCAGTAAGACAATGGATAAAAGGCCATACTTCAACCTCATCTAGTCTATGACCAGTAAGACAATGGATAAAAGGCCATACTTCAACCTCATCTAGTCTATGACCAGTAAGACAATGAATAGAAGGTCAAACTACAACCTCATCTGGTCTATGATGAGTAAGACAATGGATAAAAGGCCATACTTCAACCTCATCTAGTCTATGACCAGTAAGACAATGGATAAAAGGCCATACTTCAACCTCATCTAGTCTATGACCAGTAAGACAATGGATAAAAGGCCATACTTCAACCTCATCTAGTCTATGACCAGTAAGACAATGGATAAAAGGCCATACTACAACCTCATCTAGTCTATGACCAGTAAGACAATGAATAAAAGGCCAAACTACAACCTCATCTAGTCTATGACCAGTAAGACAATGGATAAAAGGCCATACTACAACCTCATCTAGTCTATGACCAGTAAGACGATGAATAAAAGGCCAACTACAACCTCATCTGGTCTATGATGAGCAAGACAATGGATAAAAGGCCATACTACAACCTTGTCTAGTCTATGACCAGTAAGACAATGGATAAAAGGCCATACTTCAACCTCATCTAGTCTATGACCAGTAAGACAATGAATAGAAGGTCAAACTACAACCTCATCTGGTCTATGATGAGTAAGACAATGGATAAAAGGCCATACTTCAACCTCATCTAGTCTATGACCAGCAAGACAATGAATAAAAGGCCAAACTACAACCTCATCTAGTCTATGACCAGTAAGACAATGAATAAAAGGCCAAACTACAACCTCATCTAGTCTATGACCAGTAAGACAATGGATAAAAGGCCATACTACAACCTCATCTAGTCTATGACCAGTAAGACGATGAATAAAAGGCCAACTACAACCTCATCTAGTCTATGACCAGTAAGACAATGGATAAAAGGCCATACTACAACCTCATCTAGTCTATGAACAGTAAGACAATGGATAGAAGGCCATACTACAACCTCATCTAGTCTATGACCAGTAAGACAATGGATAAAAGGCCATACTTCAACCTCATCTAGTCTATGACCAGTAAGACAATGGATAAAAGGCCATACTACAACCTCATCTGGTCTATGATGAGCAAGACAATGGATAAAAGGCCATACTACAACCTTGTCTAGTCTATGACCAGTAAGACAATGGATAAAAGGCCATACTTCAACCTCATCTAGTCTATGACCAGTAAGACAATGAATAGAAGGTCAAACTACAACCTCATCTGGTCTATGATGAGCAAGACAATGGAAAAAAGGCCATACTACAACCTCATCTAGTCTATGACAGTAAGACAATGGATAAAAGGCCATACTTCAACCTCATCTAATCTGACCAGTAAGACAATGGATAAAAGGCCATACTTCAACCTCATCTAGTCTATGACCAGTAAGACAATGAATAGAAGGTCAAACTACAAACTCATCTGGTCTATGATGAGCAAGACAATGGAAAAAAGGCCATACTACAACCTCATCTAGTCTATGACAGTAAGACAATGGATAAAAGGCCATACTACAACTTCATCTAGTCTTTGACCAGTAAGACAATGGATAAAAGGCCATACTTCAACCTCATCTAGTCTATAACCAGTAAAGAAAAAAAAAGATTATTAAAACATTCATAAATTAAAACATACGAGATGAAATTGAAAAATGTTTGGTATTCAGCAAACAAAACTGATGAAAATGACTGAAATGTCCCCCAAGATGCATCCATGATGTTAGAACAATACTAATGGAAACTTGATTCCTACTGCATGATTATGCATGGCAAGTCAATTAATGATGCAACTATTTAATTTTAAACATTTAACATCCATTATCTTCAGTTTTCAAAATTACCAATGGCGAGCTGAGCTGCCCTCCTGCGCTTCAACTCTTTTCTACGTAGTCGTGATTCAGCTGACACCTTCTTAGGTGTTGGAACTTTCTTCTCGTACTTGTTACGTAGTTCTGTAAATAAAAAGTAAATGTGCATCAATTAAAACTTTTAAAATATGCATCAAGATGTGTGCAAGCGTGCATCACAACATCAGTGAATAGTTATGTCACAGACTATACCAAACGGATGGATGGATGGATGAAGAATCAGACAAGGATTTCGTAATGACCCACCTATACATAACACAAACTATTCATGCTCCTACAGGTTTTCATGTTTATAATAATAATATTAATAATAATAATGATAATAATAAAGACTGTATAGCACCTAATCTTTGAGGGTTGTAGAAAGGCAATCATGTATGAAAGTTTTTTAAATTACTAAATAATTTTAATAATAAAATACCTATTATAATCTGATTTTTTAATTAAAATAATAATTTTGCCAGTTTATTTTTTTTAAAAAAACACAAAAAGCAAAATTATAGTTTATGTATTTGAATTCTAAAGAACATTCTAAAGTCCTGGCATTTTTTAAAAAAGATATTTCAGTTTATTTTAAATATTATTCTATACTTTCAGTAAAATAATAATTTTTAGTTTCATTTTTTGATATTTATTGATGCAATCACTTTTCACATTCATAAAAAAGGTCTGCTCCTGGAAATTTAATATTAATGACATACATTTCAGAAAAAAAATGCCAATTCAATTTTTCCCCAAAATGTGTTCCTTTCCTCACTATATTCGTTTTTGCTATTATTAAATAAGTCATAAATCTGTTGGAAATGAATTTCTACTTAGATCTCCAGTCAAATGAGCATTAATTAAAGATTGTAAAATGCTGGTTGTCAGCATCACACTTGTACCAATTTTTTTTTTAAAACTGAGGCATCCATTTTGCTGCAAATTAGGAACTGTCACTAACATGGATGTTTGTCCACATGTACTAATGTAATTCTGATTTAACATTTCTTTAATCGTTTAATGATTAAACACTGTTCTCTAATATATATATATATATATATATATATATATATATATATATATATATATATATATATATATATATATATATATATATGCACACACATACTTCTTATGTTTAATTATAAATCTCCCAGCAGTGAGCACCCAGTTTTTGGATTGTAAGATTTTGCAATATAACAAGGTATTAAGAAACTGTTCTGTTAGAAACAAGCTTTCAATCAAGTCCCTTACTTGATGGATGGATCTCAGAGCAGCAGCTGTGAAAAGAATTTCAAGATGGCAAGTGTGCCAGCCATATTTACATCCATTTTCATATAGGACTAGTTAGATGAAAGCAGTTTAGAAGTATTTATAACAAGCTTGTGCTAACAGTGACAACAGACTGGACCATCAAGTCCTCTTGCATATAGGGGGTTTCACGGTTACAACGGAGTTGCTGATCGTAGTGCCTAAAATTACCTCCCTTAGCTCCAATGCGCATGCCCACAAAAAATCTCCAGTTCCGGATAGTTTACTGTTCTACACTTGATTAGCGAAACAAAGTTAATAAAGGAAAACCAATGAATCAATTATATATGTCAAACTTATTTTGTTCATACTAGGAGAATAATTATAGACAATAAATTAGATAATTAGATTCAGTGTCCATACTTACATTATATCAGATAATTAAATATTTACTTTCCATACTTTAAGAATGTCAATTAATTTAATTAAATACACTGTCCATATTTATATTATACCTGATAATATAGATTCACTATCCATAATTTCAGACACATTTGTAGGAACATTTCACCTTGCTCTCCAATTTTAAACATTTCTTGCACCTTTTGGGCTACGTAACTTTAAAGAAAAATCTCAACAATTTGCATTTTTGATATGTTGATATATCCTTCTTTCTCAGTTACTTTCGCAAGGCTTATATTTCGTTTATAACACGAGTTAAGAACGTTATTACACAAGTTTGATAGGATAATTATAATACGAATTCAATCCAGCAGCTGATATGTAATGCTAAATATTTTAAATCAGAAACGATATTTTTTTAATTTTAAAAATGGAACAGTGTATTATTGTATTCAGATGAATTTGACAAAGCAATAATTACATTAGCTATCGATAAGGGAGTGTAATTAATGCTGATGGAATATTGTTTAATATTTGGGTGTACAAATTATAAAATTTTCAGATTAATGATGTTTTATCTGGTTTCATTTTTGTTTACAATTCTGAACATCAAGTATTGGACAGTACATGCAATAACTTTCAAATCTGCTAGGGTCTTTAACAAGATTTCAGATTGACACCTGCAAATTCATTTAGAACAGCCTTATTAAAATTAGCTTAATTCTGTTTAACTTTCCTTGCATTAAAGATGTAAGTTTTAAAAATACAATTATTTCATAGATTTCGTCCTACTACTTTGGTTCAATATTAATCCACGTGACCGGATGTAAAATTGCAAACAGTATTATTTTAAAAAATGACACTGCTTCTAAGAAAATGCCTCACAAGTCAATAATAAATTAATACTCACAAATATTCATCGTTTTTTTCTATCGGTCACTCCTTCTTTCTTAGTATCAAATTATACTCATTTTTCACCTGAAGTACGTTTATGTAATATACGTATGCAAAATCATTCATTCGAGGATATACATACCCAATGCACCAGATGAAATGTGACAGACACACATACAGACAGACAGGCAGATAGGTGAGAACCATAAATGTCCTTTACATGCATAGTGGGTCTAACATATATATTTCTCCACATTATATACTCTAAAATTTCCATCCATTCCAGGAAATAAAATTAGAATGATCATCAAGGAGACTCGTACGTGCGCCTGTCCGTTCAAGCACGGACGACATTTGTGCATTTTGAAAGAAACTAAAGTTACTTCATTTAAAATATAATTAACATTAATAGAAATGCAACAGTCTAAATCAATAATAAAAGAACTTTAAAAAGTTAGAACTTTTTTGTTGTCGTTGAACATAAATTTACTGCTATGATTAAAACTGTAAAAAAAAAACAACATCTTTTCAACATTCTTCAAGCGAGATAAATTGCAAGAACTTTTTACGCAGCGATACACTTTTGCACAATCAAATAACACAAACTAGTACATAATGTAGTAATGGAAAGATAATGAAGATCTGAAACGGGCAGAAAACATTTATTTAAAAGCTGGCTGCAGCGCAAGTTAGTGAGAAAAAAAATAAAGATGTAACAACAATTTATCAAATATTGATAGAATTTCATTTTAAGATAGTGAGATATCGATCCTGTTTGCAAAATTTGAGCGGTTTGTCAAATTTTCTTGACCTACTTCTGCCTTTTCTAATTACTGAACTATCCGGAAGTGAGCTGCAACGATACGCCCTCTGGTGAGCTAGTAACCGTGAAACCCCCTATTACCAGTAGAGCTAATTACAATAAATGACAAGCAAAATATTTAGCATTATTCCAGTAAAAAACATGGAACCCATGGAAGGCGCATTCAATTTAAATCAAGTCACTCATTGATACAATTTTGAATTTTACATTATTTTTAATGTAAACTCCTTTAAGTTGTCAGATTATCCATTCATTGTATTGAAAACCTGTCTTTTCTGGACACATGTCTAAATGTAATAGCCATTAACTGTGTCCCAATCATAATTGTTAACCGTAAGGTCTCATCAAGGGAGAAGATTTGGACAGTTATGTGACATTAATATTTTATATTGTTAGATTTATCTGGCTGCGGATTAATGAGATAAAAAAGGCACTTGGACCAAAGCTGTCCAAACATATCCACACACTGATGAACCAAATGCTTGACTGAGGCATAACAATACCCATGGTGTCATGAACCAAATGCTTGACTGAGGCATAACAATACCCATGGTGTCTGCTTTTTCTGCATGAATGCATTTCATTTGTTTTACAATATGAACGCCCTACTCACACTATTCCCTTCACATTAGTTTTGAATCCAAGGGGAACAACTACGTGAATCTTGGGTTTCCTCTAATAAATCATAGTTATTCCCCTTACAACATTGACAGTATGTTTATTTATTTATTTTAAATTTACTATATATCCTTAGAGAACCAAATTGCAAACAAGAATCTTGTGCTGCTTGTAACGCTGATAATCTATGTTTATGAAATATGAAACAATTTCTCTAACACCAGATGCAAACTGTAAAAGCTATGGCATCATGTTATTGTTGTAGGGTTCAACAACATTTCTCAGCACACGACAGACTGTACATGGTAGTCAGTATTAATGGTGGAGGAAGAACACAGGAAACCCGTGTTAAGAACCACTTACCTACAAGAAGCTTTATCACATACCCACATTGACCAAATCTGAGACTCGCACAACACTGAGGTGAGATGGCAGTGATTAATAATGGAGAGCGCTTAAGACCACTCAAACACTCTTGGCTCCCGTAACGCATATAGTCTTTTTTCCATTCTTCAAAGTCAAATACCATTTCAGGTAATGTCTGACAAAGTTAATGGCCTGGGAAAGGCCGACTGTTCAGTTTCTTAAGTTCTTTTATTTTGTTCCTTTTGGCATCTTAAGGTTTTTCCAATTTAAACAAGGTCAGAATTGTATTTGGTCTGCAGTATTATTTATTGTTCAATCAATATTACAGACATGATTTTGGTGCCCCCCCCCCCAAAAAAACCCAAATTGTTTTAAGGGGGTTTGGGGGTCCTCCCTCTAAACAGGGTGTAGAGGAGCAGTGCCCCAAATCTGGGGGTCCAAAAATGCTTTTTATACTCGTAAAACACTACTGCTGGTGCAACTTACAATCGTAAAATAAACCAAACTAATCATGTGAAAAACTAATAAACTTACTAAAAATGTTCAAGTTAACTTCTATAATTTCACAATATTTATTGTCACATGAATTTGTTCTACAATACTATTGATGCTGATGTTCTTCCATGTGCATGTCAGTGTTCACATTATAATTAAGTCTCAATAATTTGTCAATTATTGCAAATATATTATAGTTCTCTCTTTTAGTAACAAATCTGCAAAACAGATACCCAAGTACATCAACTATATACAAATAATCCCATACATTAACTTGTCTTTATCTCCAATGAACACAACTTGTTGATATGCCAGTCAAGCTCTTTTTGTGGCTTTAGCAAAGATTTCTTCAGCATTCCTTTTTGTCGGTGCTGTTCTAAACTCTTCCAAATGTAATTAACGTAATTCAGATCTTTCTTGCAGAGGTTACAAACTGCCAGTCATCTAGTGTTCAGTTTCCTTATAAAATGACCAACTAAATTTCTGTAAACTTGTCACTCCAGCCATTCCCATACGATTTTTTTAGATCTTCATCTAAACTTTTCGTGCTATGGTCTCTCAACAATTTAGGATGCCATGTTTTGCAAACATTCGTCTTCTTCCATTACCATCAGTTTCAACGACTATTCACTGGATGAATATAAACCTTGGACCAATCTGAATAATCTTTACGAGAGTGGTCTGCTAACTAATATACAGAATGAATAACTTAACAAGGGTCACTGTGGAACGGGACCAGAGACCATTTTCAATAAACGAGATAAGGTGATAAAAAATAGACTATATCAAGAAAAATCTGATCAAAGTCAGGAGAAAGATGGAATTTTGCTTTAAAATGGAGAAAAATCATGTCTGCTATCAAGTGCTACACAAGTTTTCACAACGGAAAATTTAATTCTGTTTTGAACATGGTTCATTCATCTTCAGTAAGAAAAAGGTTAAGATTGTGCCCTCCTATTATTTGCATTATTATTTTTCTGTTTGTCAGTGTTTGGTAATTTTAAATCATTAATGATAAAAATGACTATTTACTCAATGTCTCTACTAAAATTTCCATTTACTGATGTTACTGAATGTAAGCACTATCCTTACAACTCTGCATTAAAAGACATTTTAGAACCAATTGTTCTTTGATATAAAAATGATGTGGTTTTTTTTGCTTGTTTAAAGTGCATGCCATCCACGAAATTTTGGTAACCATACAGGCATTCCAACTTGCGCCAAAACATCAAAACAAATTTTTGGCACCAACTGTACACAAAACAAACTGTTGACAAAACCTCAACACCCACTTTTTCTGTCTCATTGAAATGAAGAGCTTTAGTCACAACCATAACAAATATATTACATGGCATTATGGCAACTGAATTGTCTATACTCTATACTTATTAATACCACACACGAGACTGCTGTACTGATTAATACCACACGAGACTGTACAAAGGGTCAGATAAAGATGACAACTGTAATTACTATTAATTAGGGTATTAACCCTAACCCCCATTCCTACTGTAAAAAAAGGCAACTGAGTACATGTTTAAATGGCTTGCCTTAGCTTCACGATTTACACCAATTAATAGCCCATGACGTCATTTGAAAAATATACATAAACAGGAAACATGAATCGAATCCTTAATTGCTGATGATGCTAAAGCCATTCAAGTGACCACATACTGCTTCCCATCTATGTCAGTTTTAAAAATGCGGACAACTCTTAAAATACTGATCGGCTGAATCTCATTTTTTACAGGCACATCTAGTCATGAAACAACAAATGAAGTCTGGCAGATGGATTGACAACAGAACTCTAAAATACCCATACTGCTGCAAAAATGGAAAAGTTACCAACTCTTAAAATACTGATCGGCTGAATCTCATTTTTTACAGGCACATCTAGTCATGAAACAACAAATGAAGTCTGGCAGATGGATTGACAACAGAACTCTAAAATACCCATACTGCTGCAAAAATGGAAAAGTTTGGTTGCGGAGTATGATAAGCATGGTAATGGTATTAGTCATTTTATTGTGTTTTTTGCAAGGTCTGCAAGATCTAACTACAATTTAGTGAAGGATAATTAAAAATTTATTCCAAAACATTCTTTTGAAAAAAAACAAGCATAATGCATCAATTCAATAATTAGTACCAATACATTTTATATAAACTGAGGATGATGCACCAATTCAGTTATTATTCCAATACATTTTATATAAACCGAGGACAATGCACCATTTCAGTTATTTTTATAATGAATTTTATATAAACTGAGGACGATGCACCATTTCAATTAATATTCCAATACTTTTTTTTATATAAAGCAAGGATAATGCACCAATAATTATTCAGACAGATACAACAACAAGCAAGGATAATGCACTAATTCAACTGATTATAAATAATGTAATTTGATTCTCTTTTATGATGAACATACTTGCTGATGTTAGCAGAACTGCAGCTGCATTTTTGGTCAATTTTTTCCTGGTCTTTCGCCCTGAGCCCTTGAAAAGTGGGGAGAACAATTTCTGCTTCCTGAAAAAGATATTTTCTCATCAGTATAATATAACTATTTTTGCTCCTGAACTTTTGGGCGATTAGAAAATGGTAAATCTGTTCTAAAAGTAGCAAAAAGCTTGTGTCACCTTTCTCAGCATCATCAACACTGGTACTTACTTTCCATTTTCTTAAGTCAGGCTCTGAGTTACAGCAATTTCAAAGTGATGGCAAAACCAAATTTTTTTTTGCTTTTTGGAATCAGATTGGTTTATCTTTGGAAATATATTGGGTATCTTCCTTAGTTAGCCCAATTCTTTTGCCTTTATGTCATCAATGCCCCCAGCTATAAATTTGTTTAAATAAGCAAAACATGACAGAGAAGAATTTTACACTTGATATATAATCTTAGTATTTTCTGTGTCAATGGTATTTAATAGGGTCAAGATAATGGTGCTAATGAAGTGGAACATAGACTATTAAGTTCATAAATATTTGTACACACTGAGTGACCTATTTAGCATTCCAAATCAGTAAGACCAACCATTCAGGAGAAGATATCAGATTTTGAATCTTACTATTATAGTTGCCTTAATGAATGTCAGACCATTTTATTATTCCTGAAAAACTAAACAAGTCTTTTGGTGAAAATTCAATCCTGAAACAAACATCCATTCAGAAGTAATGATCTTCAAGACTGTTACCATGACAACTATAATGAATGTCAGATTAGTGAAAACCCATGTTGACATAACCATATAGTGAGTAGTAAACTTAACTTTAAAGATTTAAAGATGTCCACTATGGCAGTTAAACACATGGATGACAAACAATGAAAACAGGCCATAGCACAAATTCTTCAAGTCTATTGAAAGTTGAGCAAGCAAAAAAAATAAAACATTGCACTCTCTGAATCTGCTTTTAAGAAATGTTTATACCTCTTTTCTATGGCTGCCAGTGTCCGTACTGTTTTGGGTGATGGTTTTGCCTGCCATTCTCCACTTTTTAACAGGGCCTCAAAATGAATTGGCAATGAAATTTCTGAAAAAGAATGTAGTCATAGATGAGAACATGTCTCTTTAATATAGTCATAATAAATTATATATATATATATATATATATATATATATATATATATATATATATATATATATATATATACCAGCGACACCTGCAATTGAAGTGGATTACCATCAATAAATAAAACCCATAATTAAAAAAATATACCCTAACTCCAATGGCAAGGTCATCCATCATGAAACTAATTTTTAAGACATAATTCGACTTTTTTTTCTTCAAAGAAAGGTTGATAAGTAACCTTGACTATAGTCTATGTTTCAGTAAGGCAACCCCAGGCTAACACGGTCAAGACGCCAGTTTACCTGGAAATCTGATAAACTGTTGACCAAGTGTAGAACTTTCATTGCAGCATCAATACATGTGATTTGATTGCAACACATTTTATATATTGTAAAAGCTAATAAAATTATCTTTATTGGGCATGTTTTCTTTTGATATTTGATGCTATATTAATGGAATTAATACTCCATAATCATCGAAAATTACCAATTTCACGCGTCATTGGAAAAAGCATTAATCATGCCGCGATCGCGTGACCCTAGTCTTCTTTGTATCGAAAGGCGGGTTATTAAAACTTTATGAATATTCATGAAATTTTCAATCCAATCAGAGATGTACGGTATTTTCGTGCATATAAATATAAGCCACACGCGCATATAAGACGTGCGCGGGGTGTGTGGACAATTTGTGCAAAAAAAATTTCTACATAAGACGCACCCATATATAAGACGCGGGTTTTGACGATTTGTGTAAAAAGAATTTTTTTTACATAAGACGCGCGTGGCCTAGCCATCTGCCGCACTGAGCAATTTATATCCAGTGGTTTCCTTTCCTTTATCATAAATGAAAATTTGTCCAATGTTTCATCACCCGTCGGATGTAAACAAGGCATCATTACCATTTTTAGTTTAGATCAAAGAATTGTCTGAGGCAGGACCGCAACGATTGTTTATTCTTATCTGCCGCCGGGCCAATAGCGGATGGGTTGAGTACCTGGTATCTAGATTCTAGAGCAATAAACGCCAGTTGTCAAGTTGGCTTCATTGATCCGCTAGGCCAAGTCTTCAGCGAGTGGGATTAGTACCGTACATAGACCAATAAATGCCCGATGTATGCGGTTAGCATATATAAACGTGGGAATAGTCTCTTGTTACTGGTATATATAAACGAGTGATCACTTTGCTTAGCATTTTTAAAATTTATAAAATTGTCACGATGCCGAAGGGAAAATCATATACGGCCGACTTTAAATTATCACGGCAGCTGGTCGACGTCGTGCAACATACGTAGAGGCATGTAATTGGGTTATTCGGGCATGGGAGAAAGTGAAAATTACGACAATCATCAATGGCTTCAGAAAGTGTGGGATAATTCCCGAATCGGCTAGCTATATCAGTTCTTCGGACGACAGCGCAGCTACATCCGATACCACTGATGCCATTGAGGATCAATTAGCATCAGTTATGGAGTTATTACACCATCAATATCATTAGTGATGGTGTAAAGCTCTTAGAGCTTCGTAAGATTAGGCGCTATGCAAAGTCCTCATTATTATTATTCATAAACTTATTAAGCCGTCGTTGATGCAGATTTATGCCTGATGTTTTATGTGTAAATGCAATTACAGAGAGGTCATTGTTCCGCAGAGATCTTGCAACTTTAGCAAAAGTTTTGTCGTTTTCCAAATCCTCGTCTTGAGCATTGGTGTCTTCTGAACATGCGACAATTTTTAATGTGGTTGTGCTGTGGTTTTAATTCACCATCAGATATATTATGCTCATGACTTTCTGCAGTTGTATTCAATAAAACAGAGCAGATCTTATTTGCACTAACTTGAATAGTAATGGTTTTTTCTTTTGATTGACTGGTTGGCCTTTCAGCACGTGATTTTTTATACTGTAGCCTCCAATTGCAGATGAATTCTCAGTGAGAAATGCACTGAAAGCGCTTGATAGGATCAATAATGTTTTCAAAATAGAAAAAAAAATTACAAAGTCTGAAAGTGATAATTTATTTTGAAGGTACATGTATATGATATTGGAACATTCTAAGTAAAAGATGGCTGCATTCCCTGATCCATTCTGCAAGGAGTTAAATATAACATCACAGGACTTAGAAGATGAAGCTAACTTGAATCCTATTCAGGAACTAACAAATGGACCTGTACTTCAAATAAATTCATACCTTGAACACCGTGGCAAAAACTTGTATGCCTTGTTCAATATTATTTCAAAGCTGAACTCCAACTTTGAATTTGTGAATGTGAAATTTGTTAAAACAAAAGTTAGTAGAGTATGTGAACAGAAGAAATAAAACTTGCTGCCATAAAGAAAGTTTCTGGGTTTAAAACTCGAGCTAATGAGTGCCACATTCAGCCCATATTTGACCATGAAAAAAATTGAAATTTTTTGTGATGAAGCAGTTACAAAGGAAACTATTTACAGTACATTTTATTGTCAATTCTTCCTTTTTTTTTTCTTCTATACATGGAATTAGTGACATTGGTTAACATCACAGCATGTTTTAAATTAGGTCTTGCAGCATTGTTTCAATCACAATTATGAATAAACATTGCATTTTTGTTGGCTTCGAAGTTGTCTGACTTACATGTGTACTCTTGCTAATGTGATATATTTGTATTAAGTTAACTGTCTTAAAATTTGTGAAATTTTTATGATTTTCAGTTGTAAATGAAACTATTGAATTCAAACATATTTAATGAGAGTAATGCATTCAGCAGGAAAAATGCAATCATAATTTCAAATTTCATAATAATATCAACAAATAAGAAAGTTGTAACATTTTTATAGAAATCAAATTTTACTTCGGTTCCACGACTGCCACATAATCTGAATACATAGGCAAAAATTCTAGAAATTTGTAAATATTTTGTAACTGAACCCTTAAAGTGCTGCATTGTTTTGCAGTGTAAGGTCCCTCAGTGCTGAATTGTTTCAGGAGAGAAAAGAAGAAAACTCCAGTCTTTAAATTACATGTATTTCATTAAATATACACAATTGATAGACAAACCCTATATGAAAAATGATGGCGCGTGTCTATACTTTAAGATTAGCACCAAGACACATGTGTAGGTTAAACATATTTGCAGGTACAGGTGTAAATACAGGTAAAATGACAAGTTAAAATATATCTAAGAAATGTTATATTCTTTAGTAGTCCAACCATGCACATGTTACGTCTGTCACAATATTATATATAAATTGTGAAAATCACAGGTAAAGGAAGGGTGACAGTTTTGCAAAAATCCACTCCATGAATGTCAGAGGCAAGTTTAAACCCTCCAGTCAGCAATTAATGTTCATGAAAAACTATCACCTGTTATTTATTATGATATCGTCAAACCGAGGTCCATATCAGGTGATTAAACCTCAGCAACGGCTTTATTTTTGTTCAATCATTGGGCTGATTTTGTGTGAAGAGTCACCTAATTGTTCTCATTGTCTGACAGGTGTAAATTGCTTGGAATAGCTTGAAATCTATCCTATACTTATTTTTTTTGCTGAAGTATGCAGTTGATATCACATCATCAATAGCCCATTAGGAATCGAGAACAGATGTACCAAACCCATTATTTTAATCGATGCGAAAACATTTTAGATGCTCAGATATGACAGGCCGCCATTTCTTCATGCGACTTTTTTCGTTCAAGTCTGCCCCATGAACTCTGATCTGCATTACGATTTGTTTGATCTACTATCAGATGCAATAACTCATCTAAGAAAAAGTCTTCAATAGTCCGTAGGTTCATTTTTCGCCATCTCGACATTTAATTTTGAATTACCAGTGAATGGGGGTTAACAGGCGCACCATCTTTTCACGTCAAGCGAGCATGCACATCCGACTCCAGTTCCACGTAAATTACTGGTTCAAAATCATTCATGTGTATTTCCATCAATACCTCGCTTGCTTCAATAATTTAATTTTTCTCAAATTATTCAAAATCACTATTAGCATCACTATCAGAAGCGAATATTTGTTGCAAGAAATCACCTTCGTATTCAGCGTCGGCCATTTTAGCTTTGCACAAGTACCATGTGTTTAGAAGCGAGCATTTGTAAAATTACATCGTTAATGATATAGTAAAGTACTGCAGAATGCTCGTTCCGGGCCTTTTTAGACCAAATATAGTTTACAGGCATTTATGGCAAGATGAAGTTATAGATAGAATGCGATCAGTGTTGCTCACCTCAAGCGCGACTATAGTCGCGACTCACACTACGGGACCAAAAACAGCAGCGCGACTATAGTCGTGACACGCACTTTAAGGGTTAAACTGTGAATTTGACCTTGAAGATAGGATCCCTGATGTTGACAAGCAACACCTTTTAGTATGTTTAACCCTTAAAGTGCTGAATTGTTTTGCAGTAAAAGGTCCCTCAGTGCTGAATTGTTTCAGGAGAGAAAAGAAGAAAACTCCACAGTCTTTAAATTACATGTATTTCATTAAATATACACAATTTATAGACAAACCCTATATGAAAAATGATGGCGCGTGTCTATACTTTAAGACTGGCATCAAGACACATGTGTAGGTTTAACATATTTGCAGGTACAGGTGTAAATACAGGTAAAATGACAAGTTAAAATTGTATTTCATCAGTAATTTTGTTTGTTTTTTATGGAAAAGTTCAAATATATCTTACTTTTTTTGCTGAAGTATGCGGTTGATATCACATCATCAATAGCCCATTAGGAATCGAGAACAGACATATGTACCAAACCCATTGTTTTAATCGATGCGAAAACGTTTTCGATGCTCAGGTGTGACAGGCCGCCATTTCTTCATGCGACTTTTTTCCGTCAAGTCTGGCCCATGAACTCTCTGATCTGCGTTACGATTTGTTTGATCTACTATCAGATTCAATAACTCGTCATCAAAGAAAAAGTCTTCAATAGTCCGATTGTTCATTATTCACCATCTCAACATTTAATTTTGAACTACCAGTGAATGGGGGTTGACAGGCGCGAAATCTTGTAACGTCAAGCGAGCATGTACATCCGACGTTAATTACTGGCTCAAAATCATTCATGTGTATTTCCATCAATACCTCGCTTGCTCCAATAATGTCATTTTTCTCAAATTATTCAAAATCACTATTAGAATCACTATCAGATGCGAATATTTGTTGCCAGAAATCACCTTCGTATTCAGCGTCGGCCATTTTACTAAAATTTTAGTTTTGGACTAGTACCACGTGTTTAGAAGCGAGCATTTGTAAAATTACATCGTTAACAATATAGTAAAGTACTGCAGTATGCCTCTTCCGAGCCTTTTCAAACCAATCAAATATAGTTTTACAAGCATTTATGGCTGGGTGAAGTTATATGATGCGATCACTATTGCTCACGTCGAAAACGGCTAGAGCCGTGACCCGCACTACGGGCCCACATACAACAGCGCGGCTGGAGCCGCGATACGCACTTTAAGGGTTAAGATTCCCCAGACACGGTCGCTCCTTGTTTATTGTGCCTGACGCGTGACCAAACTGGGAGTTCAAAGCCTACAACTGACCAGACAGAGTCAGCTCAAGCATCCTATGGTAAAACACTTTGCTCCAATTGCCTTCACATTAATAATATCAGGTGTTGCTGTGCCATAAAGCACCAAACTATATCCTTGCTCTCAAACAGCTGCAACTTTGCCAAACAGAAACAAAACTATGACATACACATGGACGTATGAATATTATGTCAAAAAAAAAGTGGGCACCCAACCCCAAAAGAAATCAAATGCTGATGTTGGAGATGAGAAAATATGGTCAAGAACACTAGATAAAACTAGCTAGAACTATAAATCTGATATGAAGCCACATGTACTTCTTAGTCACCACTCAATCAATTTTACAAGAAACCCATGTACAACATTTAGTCATGCCTCAATAAACTTTGCCAGAAAGCACATGTATTATAAGCTCAGGGGTAAAAAGCCATTTTCTCTAGTTATGAAGGGTCTGCTGTCTTTAATTTATTAATCCATCACCTGCTTTTAACAGCCAGTACAAGATGGCTCAGTTACAAACATTTATAAGACCCAAACCCATCTGCCTTTGCCAGTAGGCACTAGTTGGCATGTGTACTTCATACATCTCTCAAGGCAAATGACCTGTCCCCACAGTAAACAAGAACTATTTTGTACTTCACTCTTGATGCATCTCAGAAGGCACAAGACCACATCCCTGTTAGTAAAGCCAACAGTATAAAAAAAAGTAATTTGTAAACAGTTTGACATATACCAATAGTTATTTTATTGGCTGTTATAATTTCATCTTTAAAAATATAACGTGACCCAAGATTTGACACTGTCAGCTTTTACTACAATGTAAAACAGACACAAATCACTGACCCCTGGATCTGTCAGCAAAAAGTATGTGACCTGGATCTGTCAGCAAAAAGTCTGACCATGTTTAAAAATCTTTTATTGCAATACTAGCTCAAGCTGTATCACACTAGAAACTAATACAGGGTCTTGCAGAGACCCGTAAATTAACATCAATTAAGTGACCCCCAAAGGCCCAAAAAGGTGTTTTTTTGGTTGTTGTTGTAGGGTTTAACGACATTTTTCAGCACAAGATAGGCTATAAATGGTGGCCAGTATTAATGGTGGAGAAGAACCAGAGGAAAATCCCGGAACTGAGACGGTTTACCGGTACTTGAAGGCCTTAGTACATTATATAAATAATTTTATATACATGTTTAAAACAAACTACCTGCCTACTTTACCTACCCTAATTTTAAAACCAGTGCAATAGGTCCCAATACTGGTTTTAACACATTGTAATCAGTGACCCCAAATACATGAGTCTGTTTTATATGTCCATTTAAAGAAGAATGTGGGCCTTACTAAAGATTAGTTCATCAGCTAATTGTATTTAAATGAAGTTATTAGTAGTAGTATTTTATTCTTATCACCACCAGGTCTTGTGTCACTAAATTAGTAGCCTATAGTATTGGGTCAATCATGATCAACTCTGTTACCCCTAAACCTGGGCCTGCCAGCATAATGTCCGTGACCCCTTAATACAAGTTATAACAGCATTACATCAGGACACCCTACTATTATTAAGTCTGACAACATAAAGGCAACAACAATTAATAGAAGTTATAACAATATTAAATCAATGACCCCTGGTCTAGCAACAAAAAATCAACGACCCCTATTACTAGGTCTGGCAGCACAGGGTCAGTGACCCCTAAAACAAGTTATAACAGCATCACATAAGGGACCCTCTATTAACAGGTATGGCCGAATAAAATCAATGACCCCATATACAAGTTGTAAGAGCACAAATCAGGGACCAATAATACTGGGTCTGGCAGCACAAGTTCAATGACCCCTAATAACATTTTTAAGTAGGGCATAACCGACTTTTGATCCGGAAATCGGACAAGGCAGAAACGACCGATTCGGATAATAAAAATAATAAAGTTGAATTTCTATAGCACCGTGTCTAACACTGTGTGTCATTCGATAGTGCGTTAATAAAGTTAAATAAGAAGTCAGAAAAGTCCAATATGGTCAGCACAACCACGCTGTGAGACGATCTATTTGAACCGACGGGTGAAAACCGGAAATGAAGCCGGATATGGTAAAGTACTAAGTAACATGCTAGACACGGCAAAACCAGATACCAGAAACCCAGAAACGGAAGATGAAATTTTTTAGAAAAAAAATACGGATTTAGCATTTCTGATTAATCGAATCGGAAAAATTTCATGCCCAAAATCCAGAATCGGAAATCGGTAGAAAAATGCTAATCGGTTATGCCCTAATTATAAGAGCATCAAATTAGGGACCCTATTACTGGGTCTGGCAGTGCAAGTGCAGTGACCCCTAATACACAATATAACGACATCAAATTAGGGACCCAATTACTGGGTCTGGCAGCGTAAGAGCAGTGACCCTTAATACACAATATAACAGCATCAAATTAGGGACCCTATTGCTGGGTCTATGTACTGGCAGCCTCCCATTAGACGTGTAGCGCATTCGACAGAACTCAATAATAACGATCATTTTCAACCAGCCATATTTTCATTATTAGATGAACCAGCAATATTATAATTTATACTGAAATAAAGTTCATTTCTTGCTTTTATTTAGCTGTTTGTTTGGTTTGTTGATGAAAATTAGTTAATGAATAGTAATTTGCATATAAAAAAGCAACACTTTCACTGTTGCGCACGATTCGGTCCGCAAAACGACACAGAAAAAGCAAGAGATTTGCATTCGCTAGGGAAATTCCATTTTAACTCCGAAGTCACCGGGTCAAGACCTAAAAATAGCACCACATTGTAGAGCAGTGAACGGTCTTTAATTTCATATAAGTTTGAAATGTATGTTTAAATTAAATGTTCTTGGCAAGCATTCGAAAAATAGGTTCATGTTTCCGGCTAAATATCTCGGCCATTTTTAAAAATAAAGATATGATACATGTATGCGCTGTATAGCCCAATTTCCGCTGAATCTAATGATATGCATGGCTTCGAGATCGCATTAAAACCAGCCAACCGCAAGGTCACATTCAAATATTTCGAGTCGCGCGCTGTGAAGCGATTCCGAATTACATTGCTGAGTTCACATTCACACGTGATCCAGATTTTGGCTTCGTTTGTGAGAAATTGCAACAGTACAATGGTAAGTATTATTTTTAATGCTTTTCAATAGATTAATGAATATTTCTATGTATTTCTTTATTTTAATTTTAATGGATTTAATAAGATAATCGTCGTTAAAATGTGTGTTTATACTGCGACCAGAAGTTTACAATTGCCATGTGTTAACCTATCTTGCATTCCAATGTTTCGAGAATGATGTAATTTTAATAAACAAAAACTACCTATATTAATTTGATGCATTGGTAAAATGAGTGAATAATTAATCATTCTGTTCATAAATATTTTGTGTAGAACTTGTTTGTTTGCTCATTTTCTCATATTTATTGGACGTTTATAAACCGGAAGTTGGTATTTCTCTTACGATGTTATCTCTTCTGTATGTATTTAAATATTTCTTGGTCGAAGTTTCCTTGTTATTTTTAGTTGGCGTCTCTGGGAAAGTAATTATTATACACCAATAGTAATTAATCTCTGTATGTCTGCCTGTTTCTTTGCATTGTAAATTAAAAAGAAAACACATTTCCATCCTCCCATTCAATGTCATTTGGTGTTAACTTGTGTATAAACATATTTTAGTTGGTATCTCTGAGAAATGAATTATCATGCACCAATAGTAATTAATCTCTGTATGTCTCTCTGCTTCTTTGCTATTAATTTAAAAAAATACATTGCCATCCTCCCAATCAATATCATTTGGTGGTACCTGGACGTTTCACCTCACCTGGTACATGGACATTTCGGCCCGCATCAATGAACATTTCATTTCATACCCCATAATACTCTCTCTCTCTCTCTCTCTCTCTCTCTCTCCCGTGTTATTTAGACTTAATTACAGCCATGTAACTTATTTCATCTTCATAGTTAAATAATCTGCTAAATGTGGTATCAGGTTAATTACGCCGCATCCATGGTTTTTGAGCAAGTCATGGAAGCTTTTATGAAAAGAAAATTACATTTTAGTACAGATCATCTTGCATAATAACAAATGCAATGACATAATTAAAACAACGTATATCGAAAGTATATCAAAATCTGAGCTTTAGGATAGAAAATTATCACTTTAAACAATATATTAATTTTCTGATCAGTCTTATTACATAAACGAAGAAATAGGGGAAAATATTGTCTGATATGACAGCACGCTGAATGTAATTGAAATACATGTATAAGAGAGAGATATAGGATTATGGGGTATGCAATGAAATCTTAACGATAGGCGCCTAAAGTAAAATGAAGACAATGCCGTAATGCTGATGAATTTATATAAATGTTCAATATTTTCATTGATGTGGGGCGAAATGTCTACCAGGTGGGGCGAAATGTCCATTGAAGTGTGGTGAAATGTCCATTAAAGTGGACCAAAATGTCCATAATTCCATTTGGTGTTATGTATTAACGTATCAAAACATTTTTTGGTGAAAAAAAACAACAAAATGTGCTCACAAAGTTAAAACATACATTTCTACGACCTGAAGATCTCAATCTATAGTTTTCAAAAATAAATAACGTACAATTTTGATTAATATTTTAACAATATTTAAGTTTCAGACTGTGGAAGAAAAAGATTAAGTTTCCCAAATATTGCACTGGTCTTATAAATTATTAACTGTGCTGTTTTGCATTTTTACAGAGAATGGGACTTCCACCATATGTCTAGATGGTTGATTAAAAAGGGCAAAAGAAGAAAAATAGTCCTTGAGCATCAAGAGTAAGATGTCATCAGCTATAAGTTTTTGATCCAGCTCCATCAGATATAAAGTAAATTTCCTGTCACTGCCGATCAAACTAAAGAACTTTTTTAAAAGATTTGCTCAGCCTCGTGTCAAGATGATCTTATGCATACAAATTTGCAAATGGAGATACATCGTGTGCTGAGAGCTGCTGCTGGAGCAAATTTAGACTCTATTTCTGAATCAGATGCTTTGTTATTTCTTAACCGCAGTGCAACCCATGACGTGGAGAGACATAATGTCAGTCCTTTTCTTCAGCAGTTGAACTTAAAGTGGTATCATATTGAGATCTTGATATGTAAAGCTGATGGGGGATTTTCCACACAGACATGACACTTTTGTTATTGAATTTGCTATATAACATGCCTTTTTCATTTCAATAAAATATTTTTCTTGCTTGTGCACTTGTGCAGATTTTACATTTTTTTGTCGTTGTATGTTGACGTCATGCATGTTTTGCACAGGGGGTGGGGAGATGTTAAAAATAAAAAGTGTTTTAAATCCTCAGTATATAGAATCATTAGATAGTTTACAGCAATCTGAGCACAATACACTTTAAATTTTAAAAATTGATAAATAAATGGCCAAGATATTGAATTTTTAATATTTGCGGCTGTATTTGCCATCGACCAAGTCGGTGAAGATCATTAATTTTGGAGGTCTGCTACATCGTTATTTCAGAGAATTTGAGTTCCCAAAAAATTCTCTGTATAGAATGTAAGAGATCTGGAAAGTTATACATCTAAACTACAGTTGGTTTCAATAATATCAACTACTCAATATGGCTATTTGTGCAATTTGGCAATTTTGAAGAAAATCGCGCCATTTTATGAAGAAGATTTTTACCCATAACTTTTGAACCAGATGAGGTAGACATATAATCTTTTTTTGTTCTTTTAGTTTCATAAAAATCTATCTATTGGTAATAAAATCCACACAGAATTTCAAAGTTAAAATTTTCGCTGCCAGTACATACTGGGTCTGGCAGCGTAAGTGCAGTGACCCCTAATACACAATATAACAGCATCAAATTAGGGACCTATTACTGGGTCTGGCAGCATAAGTGCAATGACCCCTAATACACAATATAACAGCATCAAATTATTTACCCTATTACTGGATCTAGCAGAAAATACAAAATAGACTTGCAGTATCAATCATACCTGCTTGTGCAACAAGTAGTTAAAATTATTTGCAAACTGCATTCTTGCTGGTGTAACAGGTCTTCTATTACACAAGAATGAACTGTCTAAATACAGGTACCAAAATAAAAACCAGTCATGTACATGTAGCCTTGAATTGTGGAGTTCAGTCTATATATCCAATATAAACATAGGTCACAAGGTTAAAAGAAGTGACACACTAGGAATACAATGACATAGCATTGTGTAGAGCAGGTGTGAAGAGTAAGGTGATCACAAGGGTATGCACTAGGTTTGAAAATACTGTCACAAGGGTATGCACTAGGTTTGAAAATACTGTCACAAGGGTATGCACTAGGTTTGAAAATACTGTCACCAGGGTATGCACTAGGTTTGAAAATACTGCAATTTTTGAAAAAAGTACAAATCAGGAAGTGTATAATAAAAACTTGTAATATAGTAGGTGTTTTTACTTTGACAGAAATCACAAAAACTGTCAGTAAAGATGTACCTTCAGCAGCATATAAAAGTACTCTCAAAAGAAAACTGAATTAACAAGGTAGTCAATGGTGGAATGAAAAGAAAACATTAGTATAGTAAAGAGACTTAGCCAAGTGTACAAAATAACTGTTTTTACATTATGTTTAGTGATTGGTATAAATAACTTATCTTTAGTGAATGTAATTATTTAGAGAAGGGGATCAAGGTCTTTAAATCTGGAGAAGGAATGCTGCCCCCCCCCCCCCTGTTTAAGTATGAATCCACCACCTGTGCCAAGTAGGTTTAATGGCCTATGCATATATGTATATGGTATAATGACACTGAAACAATATCAGTCATGACAGAAAGGGTGAATGCAGATAAATATTGAAAGACTTTAAAATAATCTATGGGCTATTATTGCCTGACATATAAAATCAATATCTGCCTGGCATACAGTAAAACAGAGTGAATACTGGGAAAATAATAGAACGCTTTGTACAAGCAGCTAAAATCTTAAAGTAAAAACACAGAAAGTTTAATGTGTAGTTCAAAGCCAACAAATCTTTATTTTCAACAGATAACAAAAATAATTCAGTGTTTCATATAGAAAAACAAAATATAAAGAATCTCTTAAAATATTCTGGCATTTAACAGTCTTTGTTCATACAAATAAAATTGTCAAAAATATTTGGCAGTTAACAGCACATATAAACTTAAAAACATTTCATTGAAAAACTGACCTACACCTTCCCAAAAATAAGTCCACCTTCATTATTATGATGTATATAAAAACTAGAACTAAAGGGAGATTTTTAAAGTTCCACTATTTCTTAAGTTACCCATTTGTAATTTCTTGCCACTGCAAAACCCACCATGAGAGTGACAAGTTTAATTAGGTCATTTCTCAGTAGCCAGTCCCCACTACAGCTATTTGGGTCTGATTCTATCTGACGAGGATAGCACAGATCTAAATGTCTTGGGGCCATCAATATCAAATCTAAATGCCTTGCGGCCATCAATGCGAAACGAGTTGGATGATTTTCTGATGGGTTTCAACATTAACCCCTGGCACCCAAGTTTACCGGGCAGGAGATAGTAACCTACTGCTAAACTCTGTAGCATCAAGGTCATGTATGATAGTCAAGTGGGTGGTATTATAGAAAGGTAGACAGATTTAGCTCTACAATATCCCTAGCACTACAAAAACAGGAAAAAAACATTTTTTCTCCACCCAAAACTTGCTTGGGGTCGGAATCTATTTTGGTGTCCAAGAATTTAGACTTGTTGGGCTCATCCCCGATATTTTCCTGATTCAACACATTTTGAGTAAAATATTACAAATGTATAAACAATCTACCCAAATTTTATAGTTTTAAAAAGATGGGGCTATTAGGTCAAAGTGCATTTCCTAGCAAGCTTCTGGGATTCACCAAAACTTGCAAAGTCTGCACAGGTTAGTCGCACATCAAGCACTACCGACATGAAAGAGATGCAAGACGACGTATCCTTTAAGAAATGGCAAAAATGACATTTTACGTCAGCTGTTAAAGTCATACAACCTAAGATTTTCGACTTTTTTGTTCTTGCAAATGCATGATATTATGAAAAGTATAGTAGAAATAAAGAGTAATTACAAGTCATTCAGTTTCAAAAAATGTACAACTGTAAGTTTAATCAATGAAAATATAACGATTTCTGTACGGATTACTAATTAATTATGCAGAAATGGAATTTACCGATATTCTCCAAAGTCGCAGTGTCAAGTGACGCGTGTCAACAAATATTGAAGTCGAGGTAGGCATGTTTCTCTTTAGATGTAATCATTGCCTTATTCTTCGTATTTCTTCGTCTGTCCTTCTCCTTAGTTCTTTATAGTCACCCACAATATATGATTTGCTTATATGTTTCTCATTATATATGATAAATTACAAGTAGGCAAAAAGGTCAACAAGATGGAAAATCCTGACAATAAGAGGTTCCTTTAACCCTTTAACTATTAGAGCTGTTGTGTAGTTTCACCACTGCTCTGTGCTATCATATCAGTTACTCAGACTACTGAGGCTGACTGCTAGGCTGATTACTAGCGCATCATGAAGGCTGACTACAGAAATTGACAATAAAAACATGGTTACATTTATATTCATTATTTCAAGTTTTTACTATATTAAAGTGAAATAAAAAACAGCTTATCTTGTATAGTGTCTGTTATTCATATATTTCTACTTTAAATATACTCCTATATCCCATCATATAAGAAATCCCAGTCATATAAACTGTTTTGAATCCCGCAAAATAAATCCAATATTTTCATATGTACATATAAAAACGTGAATGAAATCCACTCTAATTACAATGTTGCAATTGGTACCTCTCAAAACAGTAATTATCCACACATAAATGAGGATGTTATCATGTATATTACAATATATGTATAGCAAAATTAACATGTTCTATGTCTTACATGTAGGACTACTGCCCACATACGTGATGCTGATTTCATACCATTTCATGTCTTGCTTTTGGTCCCCTATTTTCTTAACAACATTGTTTGTTTCTTTTACAAGATTTTCTACCAGATATTCAGGAATAAATCTGAGTAAAAAATCTTTCATTCACTGGTCCAAGCTTGATTGTCGTCTGTTGAACCAACGTAAGAATCAAAAACATTGATTTCGAATACGGCGAGGTCGTCACTCCATTGTGCAATTGAAACTACGTCCGCCTTGTCCGATTAAAAATTGTTTGTATCTGATGTTGAAATGGGACTAACATCAATTTTTATCTGATCCATTTTCTAATTATGATCCATTAAACTTTTCGATATCACTTGCACTGGACCTGTTAAAGTTGCTCATATCTGAATCGGAATCTTTGTTCATCTCGAAAACACGTGTTTCGTAAACAGCGGAAAATTCATTTTAGTGTGTCTAAATTTAACCTCTCAGCTTTCCAACTTGTATCAAAATGTCGAGAAAACAATCCTCTCATTGGTTATGATAATCAAAAATATGTAAACTTCCGTACATTCAACCAATCAACGTTTAGTTAACACGTAGGTATTCTGCGCACACGAGCGTCCCTGGGGTTTCGAGTACTGCTGAACTTTACGCATATGTGCGACACGGGGGTTGTAAACTAGGTTTATCGGCACTGCATATATGCGTCACTGGGGTTTGAGAGCTATTTACAGTAGACGCTTAGATGCGGTAGTCATAGCTAAAGGATAAAGGGGCCACTCTTGAAAGTGTTTACTTATCGTGTTTGTGTTACCGTGCAAGATAAACCAACTAAAAATATGATAATTTGTATCATTGTAATCAGAACCGCCATTAAAAGGTCTCGCTAAAGCAGCATCATAGGCTCAAAATAAAGGATTTTCTTGTGCATTTGCATTACCACCTCACGCTCACGTATCCGATAGTCGATGTGATATGCACATTTGTTTGTATATTTACATGCTTGCTTCATTGCATAACACAATATTTTCCCACATACCATGTAACATTTATTTTATATGGAATTTTTTTTATTGACAATTTGTAAAAAATTTCTGCAGGACTTCGACCTGGTTGTTTTAGATGAAGTCGTGCTCCTTGTTGCACAGAGGTATATGCAAGATGTCCTGGCAGCAGAAGAAGATAATGATTACAACTGGGGGAAAAGGCATACTGCTAATAGGCATGCTAATGAGATGTGTCTGGATCGCAGTAAATGATGACAGGCATGCTAATGAGATGTGTCTGGATCACAGTAAATGATGACAGACATGCTAATGAGATGTGTCTGGATCGCAGTAAATGACAGACATGCTAATGAGATATGTATGGATCCAGTAAATGATGACAGACATGCTAATGAGATGTGTATGGATCGCAGTAAATGAGGACAGGCATGCTAATGAGATGTGTATGGATCGCAGTAAATAATGACAGGCATGCTAATGACAGCTGTATGGATGACAGACATGCTAATGAGATATGTCTGGATGACAAACATGCTAATGAGATATGTCTGGATGACAGACATGCTAATGAGATGTGTCTGGACACAGTGTGTGAAGGATAGCTGTATGGATGGGCTGACATGCTAATGTGTATGGATAGCTGTATGGATGACAGACATGCTAATGAGATATGTCTGGACGACAAACATGCTAATGAGATATGTCTGGATGACAGACATGCTAATGAGATGTGTCTGGACAGTGTGTGAAGGATAGCAGTATGGACGACAGACATGCTAATGAGATGTATGGATGACAGACATACTAATGAGATGTATGGATGACAGACGTGCTAATGAGATGTGTCTGGATGGCAGTATGGATGACAGACATGAATGAGATGTGTCTGGATGGCAGTATGGATGACAGACATGCTAATGAGATGTGTCTGGATGGCAGTATGGATGACAGACATGCTAATGAAATGTGTCTGGATGGCAGTATGGATGACAGACATGAATGAGATGTGTCTGGATGGCAGTATGGATGACAGACATGCTAATGAGATGTGTCTGAATGGCAGTATGGATGACAGACATGCTAATGAGATGTGTCTGGATGGCAGTATGGATGACAGACATGCTAATGAGATGTGTCTGGATGGCAGTATGGATGACAGACATGAATGAGATGTGTCTGGATGGCAGTATGGATGACAGACATGCTAATGAGATGTGTCTGAATGGCAGTATGGATGACAGACATGCTAATGAGATGTGTCTGGATGGCAGTATGGATGACAGACATGCTAATGAGATGTGTCTGGATGGCAGTATGGATGACAGACATGCTAATGAGATGTGTCTGGATCGCAGTATGGATGACAGACATGAATGAGATATATGGATGACATATATGCTAAAGGAATTATGTGCCAGATTGCATATAGGTACAAGGATTAGGCAAAAACATGTTTCCAAAGTATTTATCAAACATATAGATTACAGTGATTAGTAGGATCTAATGTACTGAATAAAGAAAATTATTTGGGAAAATAATTTATACTTCACCCTTTAGAAAGGCAATTATAAAATAAGAACCTAATAGTGCTCATTATTACTGAACCTGCATTAGAATCGGGTCATCTGGTTGAGAAACTGTTTTAAAAAGCTTGGTTGAATAAAACTCAAAATCTAAACATTGGTCAGCATGGGCATGGACACTGCTATACAGCCTGCAAGAGTTACATCCTATACAGCCTGCAAGAGTTACATCCTATACAGCCTGCAAGCGTTACTTCCTATACAGCCTGCAAGAGTTGCTTCCTATACAGCCTGCAAGAGTGGCTTCCCATACAGTCTGCAAGAGTTACATCCTATACAGCCTGCAAGAGTTACATCCTATACAGCCTGCATTGTTTCACCTGGTTATATACAATTTTTTCCTCAAGAGTTGCTTCCTATACAGCCTGCATTGTTTCACCTGGTTATATACAATGTTTTTCCTCAAGAGTTACTTCCTATAGAGCCTGCATTGTTTCACCTGGTTATATACAATGTTTTTCCTCAAGAGTTACTTCCTATACAGCCTGCATTGTTTCACCTGGTTATATACAATATTTTTCCTCAAGAGTTGCTTCCTATACAGCCTACATTGTTTCACCTGGTTATATAGAATGTTTTTCCTCAAGAGTTACATCCTATACAGCCTACATTGTTTCACCTGGTTATATACAATATTTTTCCTCGAGAGTTGCTTCCTATACAGCCTACATTGTTTCACCTGGTTATATACAATATTTTTCTTCAAAAGTTACAATTCTTTAAAGAAAAGTCCTTGCAAGGATAAGAGCATTCTCAGTGAAATACAAAATAAAACTTAATTTAGCCTTATATGACCAGCCAGTCAAATGAAGACTGCAATTGCATGGGGGTTTAAATAGGCTTTTTAAAATAAAAATAGAATAAACAATAACACAAGTATATTCTTTGCCAATAAATGAACTACCTCCCCAAATCTGAGAAGATCAAGTCAATAAATTAATTATATTTATTTACCTATTCAATATGGTTAATAGTATTATTTTGAAAACAGACATGAGCATGGCAGCACAGTGTCAATGCCAGCAAGGTCATGGATAAACATCAAATTATATTTACAACTTAGAAGATGAATTCATAACCTACCCTATTTGTATAATGCAGCTTTCCCATGATACAACACGCTTCTATATAAAGCAATTCCAGATATAACACTTTATTGCAATGGACACCAAAATCAAAATGATTTTAAAAAATTAAAAAATAAAAATAATTTTCTATATCTGCTGAAATCTTTACATCCAATCCACTGTACTTGATTTAAACATTATCTGAAAGTATTTTTCTACAGTCTAACTCAACTGCCACTGTTGTAATCAGGCAAGACAAGGTGTTGTATTCCTAACAGGCTATCGAATATCCAAAATTATCAATAATAGGAGCTAATGGTCTGTATCAACTCAAGTAACCGTCATATTTGTCTAAAGCAACCCAGCAGATAAACGAGGTCACTGTAAACATAGGTTACCAATTAGAAGACCAGCTTGTTGTCAACCACTACTTATTGACACGTGTATGACAGGTTTAGTCGCAGGATACCTTTTGAAATGACCATTTCTTTCTGTAATCTGCTGCAGTGTAGTCAACAAGAGACTCGTGATTATTTGCTTAATGTAGCTATTAATAGCTACAGTATAAATTTTTTTTAAAAAGAATTAAGTGTAATTTTCCTGTGAAATCGGATTTAAAAGTGAATTTTTGGTATGATCAGTCCTTTACAAGTAAATTAAGATGTTTGATCTCGCAATGGAGATATCCAAGAAAATAAAACCTTATTTTCTGATTGAAATTGTGGTTATGGGATTCACTCAGGAAGATATTAAAGAAGTCAATGGTGGCCTAATGGGACATTTGAATTTGTTTGAGGACATACAGCACCACAGTTACTAACACTCCTGAAGTACCAAAAAACATACCGCTTATGATAAAGATATCAATTTCAGGAACAAATACTGGTTTTAAAACAATCACCAAAGTTGGAAAGAACCTTACTTAATTATTTCAAGTCAAAGATGCAATTGTTCAAATTTGGTGTCCATTCATGAAACACTCAGACACATGCTGTTTATATCAGCATTGATGTTCAGGGTATTTTTCTTACTTAACTGTTTTGGTTCTAGCACACTAACAATCTTTCGTAATTTTACTGGAAAACATGCAAAATAAATCTCCAGCAACACTAGTAACTGAAAGAGTTAAGAAACACATAGATAAAACATTAGTGGAACTATTCATAGACTAGACACTGATTAATCAAGTCATATGTGATTGAACTTGATAATTCCACCAAACCAAATCGAATATCAAAAACACCCATTACGCCATTGAGCTTTTACTTATAAAATGAGGGATTTCTCTTAACCACTCATTTTCCAGCTTCATTACAACAATCAATTGATAGGACTGGGGTTGTTTTTAATTTGCCTACGTACAAGTGGTAATGACATGCATTGGTTAAATAGTATTTGGGTCATTATCTTTTCATAATTTCAAATATAATGAATCGGGTCAGTAAACAGCCTTGACATTACAAAGTTCCAGCATTTCGTCCAATTCCACAAAATCGTACGTTTCATATGTTTCCGACCCACATTATTACAAATTTTACTAAATCTTCTATAAAACAATTTAGACTTTGCTTTCATTAAATTGTAAATTTTCTGCAATCAAATTACCCAATTATTTACAAAAACTCGGAATTGAAATGAAGTGGTATTTCATAGACACACCGATGTTTGCCATTGTTTACTTGTGGTTTCAAACTGATTTTATAAAGAAACTAATGCAAACACATCAGTTAAAATGTTCAATAAATTTTTTTAAATTAGTCCAAATCCCAGATTCTATTGTACAAGGAAAAAAAAAACCCATATTGATGTTAAATTTCGAAACCAAATTTGGTATATTATCATAGTTTAAACATTAATGTAAAGCAGGTCTGTCTTACAAGCTTGAGCTGTGATATCCATCACGGGAAAGGGTTAATGGTCCGTTAGCTATTAAAATATGTATGTCGATGTTTAGTTTGTCAGCCTAATTGTATCAACACAGCATAAATACATCTGGGTTACAACAAATCTTACAGATTACAGCAATGGAGCATTTCAAAACTCATGAACCACAATTTGTCACTGCAGATTCTGAAAACGTCACAGGGCAAAGCGGTTTTCACTTTTCTAAGAGAAGAAGGCAAAATTTTTCCGTTTTTGTTTAGTCGCCCACTTATCTTGGTAGCATAATCCGTGTTATTATATACTGTAATGTATATTTGATTTAATTTATATTTAATTTAGTGTAATTGTTAGGTTTTCTTAAAAATATTTGATATTGTGGTGCAACTTAATTTACTGGATTTAACATTGTACAAAAATGTTGTTCATGTTTGACATTTTTTTGGTAAAAAAACTAAAAGAAACTTTGTATCAAATGCTGATGTAGTTAATGATTGATTCAGAAAAGGTAAAAGTTGAAGTAAACAATTGTTTTAAATTTTCTCAGACTAAGATTCCTAAATTAAAATCGTGGCCATACTTGGATTACATGAGAAATAACATGTGTCAATTGTTACAAATTCCGGGGTGGGGGTGGTGGTGGTCCTTTTGTCATTTTTAACTAGTTTTTCGAGGGAAATAAATTTGTTACATTTTACAAGACTTGTCGTCTTCCCTTTTTTGTTCTTAATTTTAAAAACAGACTCATAGCAAGGTTACTGTTTGGAAGTGCATAAACCTGAAAAAATATGTTCATATACTACTGTGATGATGAAGACAGATGACATAAAATATGTGTTTGTTAATCATCAATTTTCTGTCATTTCCAAAAACATTACATTCGTGTCTGATCAAAATGGAACACCACTTGTACTCCAATTTATCCTATCAACAAGCCTGCAAGTATATTTCGGTTTTTATGCAGTAAAATCAATATTTTTATTTCTGACCAAACATGTGCGAATCACCGCTAACCCTGATGTAAAAGCAGTCATAAAACTTTATTACTTTTTAATGTTTGTTGTTTATAGGATAGCACGCGCATGCACCTAATTAAACTCAAATTGATGCTGCATTTCCAATAAGGATTTTGTTGAATCTGATTACTTCTAATTAACATGTGCATCTCGCTTAACATTTACGGAACAGAATTGGCGGACACAGTAATGTGATCCATTTTCATTGACTGGGAAAGTTATTGTTTATGTCGTGCTTTACGTCATTTTTCAGCACAAGATAAGCTTCATATAGAAGCCTGTTTTTATGGTGGAGGAAAAACCTGGGAAAAGAATCAAAAACCCATGAGAAGCTGTTGGCAAGCTTTTTCACATACCCTCATTCGCCAAATCTGTAACTAAAAAAATACAGTTTTTATCAGCGTTTTCTTTACCTTCATTTGCGCTTCAAAGACCCCAATTTTTAATGTTACCCCCAGTTTGGATACAAACGTTTCTTTTTATAACTCAGCCTGACACCAAGTTGAGTTTTGACCCTCTGTCTTGCACCTCTTGGCGACTGCACTGTTTCTATGGCTACCCATAATCTAATGTATGATACATGTTGAAAAAAAAAGCAGTCTACTTGGTACATTTTTATGTACTTTTAACAATAGTATCAGACAATTAAATCCAAAGTACCATGCAAATAAAAGGGGAAAAAATAAACAGTATTACTAAACCTTTGATTAGCGTTTTGTTACACATGAACCCCACCTCACAATACAAAAGTATACTCAAAATTCCCAATCATTTTCACTACACAACACAGACAAGTACCCGGACTACCATGTCACAAATGGAGAATCGTGTGTTCATCATAATAGTGTATTTACTTTAACAGAATAATGTAAATGGCCCTACGCTTCAAGTGATATGTGCATCGGTTATCATAACCACTATTATGCAGGTCTTCTGCACCATGTGAGGGATTTGAATTTTTTTTTTACAATCAATGCATGTTTCTATTAAAGAAAGCTGGTTCAAGAAAACAAGACCATATTCATTCTGTACTTTGCATCTTGGCTAAATTGTTTTATAACATACAAATTTCTTTTCTGTATCATCATTAGAGACAATCATGGGTTCAGTTCCTCTTGTTATAATTTAAATGTATTGAACATTTACATAAAACAATCAAAATATGTCTCAATGTTGGTCTTTTTTAATCAACATACCATGGACTTTTGCACGTCTTGAATGCATTCCAGTGAAAGTGACTTAAGTTATCTCAGTCTGATCTTAATTAATACAAGCGCACTTTGTCAACAGATAACAAAAATGTTTACGAATGTCCAAGTCATTTGGGAACATAAACTTCCAGAAACATTGACAGTCCTTTGCATTAATCGAAACCTCAACACTTGATATAATACAATTGGTCTTTTGGCATAATTTTCATGTAAGACCTGTCATAACAAGTCTTCCAGTGAAAAAAAAACAAACATGTCAATTCAACATTCCAGTCCTAAGCAAGTACAAGAATTTCTTCAGGATGACTGCAGTACCAAAATGGAAACGAGGTCAATTATACATTCCAGTCATAAGTAACGACAAGAATTTCTTTAGGATGACTGCAGTACCAAAATGGAAACGAGATCAGCACAATCTTCAAATTAAACCACTAGGCATCATAAGTCTACCAGTGAAAACCCCATGTTGATAAGCTCATCCATTTGGGAACAGCAATGAGAAGATGACAGCTCTCCAATCCATATGGGATGCATGAGCTACAACATTTGCACTTGGGACAGAGTAGTCAAGGTTTAGGAGAGGCACCAAAAGACATTCCAACTCTGCTCTTATTGTTAATAACATCACACATGTACTTACCTTGTGGGAATGACAGCACAGGATGGAAAGCTGGATCCAAGAGTGAAACCTTTTCAAACAATGGCATCGTGTCAGAGTCGAGCTGCTGGAAATTGTTGTACCGCCCTCCACACATTGGACATGCCTGGACAGGAGGGTAACACTGACACTTCACGCTTGACAAGCGAGCCGCTTTGTGGCTCATCTGATGTAAGCCTGCTGTCCGTAATAATTTCCGTTTTCGATAACTTTTTAGCGGACGACAACGTGCTGCCTGGCAAGTAATGTCCAATGGTTGGCTGAGATCAGGTGAAGAGGATAAACTGTCAGGTAAATCTCCTGCTGGTCCCATCAGACTAGAACCAGGAAGACCTTTATCAACTAACGAGGTCACATGTGTACTGTTACTTAGCGTAGAGTTTGTTCCATCTACTACTCCATTTTTTGGGGTGCAATGAGATAGGAATTTATCACTAGTTAATGTAGTACTATTAATTGGTGAAAGACAATTTCCCAGCGACTGTGTAAGTTTTGATGCCTGGCGACTAACATTAATCAATAATGTTGAAATGTTACAGGGGGACATTTTATCGCTAGTCACATTTTTAGAATCCACACTAGCTGAAAGATTTGATAAAGTTTGTGAATTTGACTTTGAGAAGTCCTCAGGGGCCACAGCGTCATTCAGAACAATATTTCCTTTATTTGCTCTTATCATCTTGTGGATCTCACTTTGCTGCCTTATTCGATATTCAAGATCAGAGACTTGTGCCTGCAACCATGTCCACCTTGACACAATTGAAGCACGTTCCATGGCCCATTTCCACTCTGCTCTTTTATATCTGTAATGGAGAGACAAGATTGGCCAATGAGATTGAAAACAAGCAAAACAGCACTCCAAGGACCTATCCCACTTTAGTAGGACTAACAATACCTACTAGGTGTTTCCCACGTTAGGTCAACGAGCCGAAATCTAATCATGGTAGACAACAGAAGAATAAATGACACATTAGAAAGACCCCACGTTTTTAATAGTTCTCTATATATAAAATTATTGTATAGAAACTGTTTTACAGTCACTGTGTTGACCTATCACCCCAGTCTATTTCCCCTTTTACTCCAAATTGATGACAATGTTTACTCTTGGTCAATGATGTTATTTCTTCATCCTGTCATTTAACATTGTTCTTCGATCTTTACGGCACAAAATCAAATTGTTTACCTCAAACAAGAACTGTCCACAAAGTTTGCCCAAAGTCTGTGATAAAGAATAAAATTTACAGAGCAGAAACAGTTGTTTTGAAATAAGTGACCTTGATATCAAGACCCTGAAATCGATGTGGGTTTTCCTTGCCACAAGTGCAAGCTATCCAAAGTTTACATTCTGATGAACTGATCAAGCTACTGTGCACAATCATTGATCTTCTGTGAGTTAATAACCTTGATATCAGACCTTCTGACCACCAGGCTATTTCCTTATCCGGTGTGCAACTATCTAAAACAAATGGCAATAGTAGATGGCAGTCAGCGAGCATTATTGCATGGAAATAAAACTGGTAAGAAACAGATGAAGACAAAAAAGATGCTCTACCTTAGAGCAGGTTATAGCTGAAGCAAACTAATTGTAAAAAGCACAAGCCTAGTTCTAAATAAGACACAAGCCTAGTTCTAAATAAGTCAGAAGCCTAGTTCTAAATAAGTCTTCTATGCATCTTACTCTCTAGCCCGGAAGTAATTAAGTTTTTTTTAAACATTTAAAATGGGTTAGGTGCATAGAAATCAAACTGGCAATAGACGGATACATGGACAACATAACACAATGATGTTGTCAAATAGTGCACAAATTAATGTTAGAAAAATTCTAGAATGATGTCTCTAACTAGCTGAGTAAATATAAACCAATCAGAAATGATTTTACTTTCTTTAGTGCAAATTTGAATTGTTCAGAAGCCAAGGGTTACTAATGAGGGGCAGTTTGAATACACAAATTCTGTTCATGAAAAATAAATGATGGTGGACTAAGACTTTTGATTACTGGGAGAGCAAAAATCCTAGGCGTTTCTCGGGTTTCATCTCGAAAGCATTGAGCAAGCAAAAGTGAAGATATGTTTGGCAGTTAGATATTTTAAGAGACCGAGATTCGGACATAAAAGTTTCAGAGAATGAATGACAGAAGAAGATGCTGATAAGGTCGAGTTCTTAAAGATTGTAATTATGTAAACAGTGTATAAATAAGTTGTAAAAGACTTGGACAAACAGAAGAAAATGCATCACTGTGTAGACAAATTCATTAGGAATAAATGGCGAAAATTTTGTAGATTTTTATTGGATATAAGAAAATAAATTAAGAGTGAATCCACGTGCATGATATTTACAAAGCTGCTGGGGCAGAACAACAGTGATATTGATAACAGTAGTGGGGCTCAACGAGTTAAATGTAAAATGTGTCAGCTATGTCCGCAGACATTTCTTTGAGAACTCGATTCAGTAAAGATTAAGTCCCAAATGCGTGTTGATAACTAATATGCAGAAGTATAAGCGAGTTCACGATAATATACTGTGTCGCCATATTTGTTGTGACAAGTCAAAGGGACCCAAGCTGTACACCTTCATTCATACACCATTTAACAAGAGTGAATCACAGGTGCTCTATGCGAACTTGATGTGGAAAAAAGAACCCAACAATAATGTAAAGGAACAAAATCATACAGAGTGACAAAAATACCTTAGATTACCCCCATGACCCATTCCGACATTCTCTCTATCATACTATATAAAAAGAGAAGGTTCATAATTTCAAAATACTTGGTTCTACCCATGCACCTTGATTTCATTCTGAATAGAGTTAATATGAAGTAAAAACTTACTTTTGCATTTACCACTGTTCTGTAATAAACAATTAATGTATCGTAGAGCAGCAAACATAGTACATATAGCTCTTTTCACAGGTAGTCACATGGGCTTGCACTTGTCCCAAGCAGAAAAATTCACGAAAATCGCACGTTTCAGAAGCCGTAACTTCAATTTGGTACAACGCAGAAAAGTCATTGATGGTTTGATGAATAGAAAAATATCTCAAGAGAAAGGCAAGCCATAGTGAATGGAACCGGTATTTAACTAAGCGAAACTAATACAAAAAGTTGCGTTTTCATCAAATGTACTACGAGTAAACCGATTCTAACCGGTTTTGAAGTAGTAGCAAGTAGTATCAACTAGTTTGAACTGATTGAAACCAGTTTGAACCAGATGGAACCGGTTTAAACTGGTTTTTACTAAGCGAAACTAATACAAAAAGTCCCTTTTTCATCAAATGTACTAGGATTATGTGCTTTAAATACGGAAATAGCAGAATGAAAGAGGGTCATGGCTGGAACCAAGTATTTGGAAGTTATGAACCATCTCTTTTTATGTAGTATGATAGAGTGGGTCCTATGTCAGAATGGGTCATAAGCGTAATCTAAGATATTTTTGTCACTCTGTATGATTTTATTCCTTTAGATTATTGTTGGGTTAGTTGGGTTGGGGTTTCTTTCACATCAAGCTCGCGTTGAGCACCTGTGATCGCAGTCTTAAATCTCTGTGATATGGGTCCTCTTGACCTTTAACCCAGAAACAGCTGTGAAATTCCTGCGCATGCAAAGTAATGTTCCGTGAACTCGCTTATTGTGTATTGTAGCAGTAAATTAAACACTGGACTCTTTTCTATTATCATGTCAATTATGTCTTTATAATCAAATAAAAGCGAAATAAAAGAAAAGTTTAAAAGGCATGCAAATACATCCTACTTAAAATCTAGCAGCCCCAGTTGTATATCGGGTGAACTCGCTTCAGCTGATCAAACACTCTTATAATTGTTATTATGTATGTAACATAATCTACCTTAATTTAACCAATTCATTCATACTTGTGACCAAAGATAGAAAAGCAACCAAGCGAAATAAATAGCTTGGTTTCACCGATATAGACCATTGTAAGCAAGAGAGTTTCATTGAACTGATATTGGAGACACAACCAAGGATGATAACAAGTTTCACTATTATGTCCAAAGAAATCAGGACATCCAAATTGTACAATCTCAATAATGTAAGTTTTAGTTCTGACGCAGACGATTGTCTCACGAAATATAGCTAATTTTTTTAAAAGGAATCTTGTTTGGTGGTGCATCAACAGTTAGTTCTCTGCTGCTCAGACTCCCGACTTGGCAGTGTACTATTATATCCCACTCCCAGAACCAGAATAAACAAAAAGCATGGACTTAATACAAGTCTTTGCATCACAGGAAGATTGTTGATAGGATCTTTGACAAATTGTAAATCTTTAAAATATATTACATTTATACAGAATAACAACTTCATTAGAAAAAGCATGTTATTGATTTGAAAACAAGGACTGTCATTAAACAGCCCAGTTCGACACACACACCTGGTTATCTCGAATTGCAGCTAAGAGGATTTTACATTATTTTTAGGTGTCTCGTTATCTCACACCCTCACTTATAATTCTATCTATGTTTATGAACCCCGTTGTACACAAATTATTGAATGTAAACAGATCGCTCTTTCATTACACTTTTTGCCACTTGTATTAGTAATAAATTATGCTTATACCTCTCCTAGGGGTTAGCATGTCTGAATATGCATAACATCAAGTTTGGGTTCACACTGAATTCAACTGATGGGTACCTGGTAGAAATTTCCCATCTCTATTTGTAATAAGCACTACGGTGAGGCATTATGAGAACCCTACCTGTTCATCTTTCAAATTTCTAACTTCCAATCATCTGGTCCATCCTATACATAAATCAATGTACTTTGCAAACTGTTCAAATAACAGCTGCACTGATGAAGCATGAAAACATTTCCATGTTGGCCATGGTCTACATGTTTGCATCTAAATGCAGTTGAACATCCACAATTACTGCATGCATTAAGACTTCATACAATGGCAGTTCTGCAGAAAACTGCAAAAATTGTACAAGAGAATTTGGGGGATCTCAAGGGGCATTACCCCTGATCTGAGGGTCCTGGAGCCAGTAAACAATAATGCATCGTATACTCGAACAAGGCTGGTCCTATATCTTGAGTTCCTTTGTAGCTCATCAGTCGTGTTAAAAACTTCATCTGAATAAGAAATCTCTACAGTTGTCAGCAGAGCACCCTGAAATAGTCTACATACATCAATCCAATGTTGGATAAGGTAGCTTTTGAAAGCCAGCTTGATGCATCGGATACAAGCCAGATAGTTTCAGCATTGAGAAAAGTACTAAGGGAAATAAAGTGAAAAATGACAAGTTAGGGTCATAGGATCATCACAATATGGCCACTCAGCCCCAAGGCAATGGGAAAAACAAACCCGTTCTATTTGCAAATATAAGCAGAGGAAAATCTAGAATCCAATGAAATAGTTATGTAAATAGTAGAAATATTCTAATATATAAAAATAAAAAGCAAACTAAATCTGGAAAACAAAATATATAGATTAAATGTAAGAGAAATCCGAGAAGAAAATAAATATTAGCTCTTTATTTAAGACTCCAAGATCACGATACATTTACATGCAGAGGCATAAATGTATTAAACCTCTAGCTATGACTACCACATAAAAGTGTCTCTGCAAATAGCTTATGAACCACACTTGTGCATATATGCTGTACCCATAGTTTACTACCCCAGTGTCGCTCATGTGCATTAAGTTCAGCAGTGTCGCTTATAGTAATAAAAAAAAGTACAACATTCATCAAGAATATGATTGGTTCAATCTGTCTTTACAATGCTATAGGTTGAAGCAAGCAATCCCCAAATCTGCATCCTAGAAGTATACATGTATAAAGACCTATTAAAACTACATATCTTTTAATTCAACAGTTACGAAGTTATAAGGTATACCCATTTTGGTCGAAAAGTTGACATACTTTACAGTTACACATTTTTTTGGAAACTTTGGGAATGATGTCACCAATTACTATTTGCATTACATTGCTCTACTCTCTCGATTCATACGTGACAATTTCATGTAAGAAGCATCAGGAAGTGACATACCGCGTTACAATTAGATTAAATTAAGGTCTCCACTTTACACAAGACAGTGGTGATCTTATTTACATCAGATTTCACCATGTTATGGCAACATCTTGAAAATACGTTTCTGCATTTCATCAGGGCTATCAAAGTTTGCTCAATTCTTTTGCCAACCTGACAAGCAGCTTTCTTGGAATACAGGACAGGCTCTATCTGAAACTGCAGTGGCCAAAGGTGTTGGGCTATCAGATTTTTTTTGGGGGGGGATTGGGGGGGGGGGGTCACTCGAACAACTCCTGTGGGCCACATAAGGGCATTTTTAGTGGTCCAAGAGCTGCACCACAATGACACTTTGCAACGCCAATCATTTTGTGGGCCACATGATACAGCGTGGCGGGCTGTATGTGACCCAAGGGACGTATATTTGAAACACGTGAACTAAACCATGGGATGAGTGTCTTTTTCAAATTGCATGGCAAAACAAAAGTAGTTTTGGAGTAGCCAAACCAAACTGTCGTTATGACAGTCAACAGACCAACAAACAAGCTCTAATGGTCATCAAAGAGCTATAAAATGTCAACACAAAAACTCGACTTGTACAACTCTTGTTATGTACCAATCGGCAGATCAGGGAATACAAGTAAGCCTGTATTGTTCCATCAACTTGAAGTAAACACCATGGTTTTGCAAGTAAATCATACACATGTGAAGTGCAACATTTTAATACCAATAACTGTAGCATTTGCATGAAAATAGATAAATAAAATTTTTTTCAAGAACATAACACTTTATATAACAAGAAGTCATCCACAACATTTTCAGCAAACAATATGTAGGCCAGACTGACATAAAATTTGAAGTGAGAATCAAGCCACAACCACCAAGGAATACCACCACAAGGTGGATACCCTGGTCTAATTACTTCAACCTACCAATCACTTAGAGATTTTTAACATTTAGTTACACCGACAAGATATTTAACATAGATTCAACCTACCAATCATTTAGAGATTTTTAACATTTGATACACTGACAAGATATTCAACATAGAAGGAACATTTCTTAACTGGCATCAAAACTGTATTACTTACAAAGAGATTGAAGGACTCTTGATGTTGTCATCTTCTTCAGAACTTTCTCCGCCAGAGCTGCTCTCTGTGGCATCAGAATCAGTCATAGCTTTCCAATGATCCAAGGCTATACACAGTTTTTCACTTTTTTTTGCCGACTCTGCTGAAACAGCCTCATCCATCACAAGCACACCTTTTGTTTCCACTCTTGGAGTATTGTTGAGTTTTAATGTCAATTTTGCCTGTTGAGATGACTGCAATTTTCTGACCAAATTTACCAGTGCCGCTGTTGACAAATTTTTAACATCTTCTGAATGAAATAAATCAGTCTTCAAAGTATTACTCGGTGGTTTGATCACTTTGCTAGCAACTGTCTGCAGATTCTTGTGCTGAAATTCAACATAACTACCCAATTGCTTCTTTATATGCATTTCTAGCTGTTTCCCCTGCATCCGCCTTAACCTCCGTATAAGAAACTGTGTCCTTGAATTTAAGTTTTGTTGCATTTTTATGGCACGTTCAGTCAACTTTATCGTATCCATCTCCATGTTCTGTACTTCTGTTAAATTTGGGGTTGACATTTCATCCAAGCCAGAAAATGGCAAACAATCTCCCACAGATGCCGCATCACCCAATGGATACAGCTTAGAATGGGTAGTCACCGACGTGGTGGAATGTGAAGTCGACAAAGTCTGAGATGATGTTGTCAGTGTTGATATCGTAGTAAGACACATTTGCTGGCCTTGATCTGGTACTATGTTTCCAACACTGAAAAACGGTAAACCTTTATAATGTGTTACAATTTGGGAAGGTGGAAGTTTTACACAACTATGGCCATTTACTGCATTGTTGCCATTAAAAGCTGTCTGTGGATATTTTCTTGATCCATTGGGCCCAGTACTAGAGGCTTGGTTCATCGTAGTTTTCCCAACTAAAATGGGATATCCATTTAGTTTTGCGGCTGGAATAGTGTTTGCATGTGGTACAGTTTTGCCTTGGATATAAATGCTCGCCAAATTCTTCACTGATGTCGAATTCTGTTCATTTGTAACAAGTAATTGGGCATGTCTATTTAGTTGTTTCAGTAATTTTGTATCCGAACGATACGCAGGTCTAGAGGTGAAATCTCGGAACGATTTCCTGCTTGGGTCACTTGAAACTAAGTCTATACCGTCACCGATAATACGACAACTTGGTTTGCTCTGACCAAACACTTCCAACCCCAGGGTTGGGGATTCACTGACGTTAGGGGGAGGAGAAGAAGGCAGTGAAATTCGAGACTGTGAGGCCGCTTCGGTTAAGGCCGGTGCCATAGCGGCCATACAACATAGTCTCAGCGAGATGGGCGCCGACATACAAGAACTTCTACGCTCAAGAGCAACATGGCGATCAATACATGAAGATCGGTCAACGATTTTTTTTCTTTAAAGTATATTTAATTAAGATGGCTGTTGAAGATAATAAATGCAATTACATTTCATAGTGACAAGATATAATGATCAATGACGCCCGAAAATACCGATACCTTGCAAACTAATTTGCGCACGTGACATGTCAATCACAGCTACGCAACTCCCGAGGTGAAATAACATTTACAATTTCTCAAATGTCATTGCTTATTAGTACATTCCACAATTACAGGACCATTGTTTAATGCATTTACCTACATTCAAAATAAGTTGTCATGACATAAATCAATGGAAAGAACTGAAAAACACGCAGAATGTTATGTCCCACGTGATCAGGCCACGTCCGGATGATGCTTGCAGTATTTCGGCGTAACAAGACACACTATTTTCCTTTCTCAAGCCCTTACCAGAAACGATAATGCGTCTATTTGTAAGCTTATAACTTCCTAGAATTCTTCCGATACATTTTGCTACGTTGTTTTAAGTCTGATAAGTTACCAAAGACAACAAAAATGACGTTTTTCTGCCTCTCTTCCTCTTAGTAGGTCAGTTTCGAAATGGCGTATATAGCTGAACAGGGAAGGCCATGCATAACAAAAATGCGGGATAATGTAGTACGGCAAATTCCGACAATGTAAGGACCCCTCTCACTGTATATTGTTGATTGGTTGCTTTGCGAGTTTGTGTTGGTTCCATTTACTGTACTTCCTCCTCATATAAGTTGAATCGATTTAGAGAAGAAATAATTAATCGTTTAATTTATGCAAAGTATTTCCCTTTAATAAAAAGTATAAAACTTTTATAAAAAATTACTAACTATTATATAACATTATAATACAATTTTTCCTAATAAAACAAATTCTACTTAACAATACTACAAAGATAGTGACTAAAATCTGAAGAGCATTGCAAAATACTTCAGTTTCCAGCATTACGCTATAATTTCATCCAACTAAAATCATTCGATTAAAAAATCCAATTGTGTCTGTGTTTAGTTCTAAACGAAAATGTGAATAAGACATAGTTCATTTACAACACGTTAATGGTAATGTAAATTGTATGGGCATTTCTCTCCTGTTTTCAATAAGGCATTACAACGATACAGGTATTCGAGCAAACATACCAAACGCAATTCAAAATAGAAAATCATAATGAAAAAGTACATAAAGGATTGTTTTGTTTTTTGACAATCAAGACTAGAGAGCAGTTAACGTTTGACAAATAGATGGGTGTCATAATTTAAAGATAAATATAACATTTATTTTCTTTGCATCAATACCTTATTTACAGTTAAAAATGCATGTGATGTATTGAAATATCACAGCTATTGTTTAAAGTAGGTTTAGAGACTGCATTTAAGCAGACCTATCAACGTGTTGGAGTTCTATTTATCGCATACTTAGCAGTCCACTTAACGTGTTGGAGTTTTATGTCTCGCATACTTAGCAGTCCACTTAACGTGTTGGAGTTCTATTTATCGCATACTTAGCAGTCCACTTAACGTGTTGGAGTTTTATGTCTCGCATACTTAGCAGTCCACTTAACGTGTTGGAGTTCTATTTATCGCATACTTAGCAGCAGTCTACTTAACGTGTTGGAGTTATATTTATCGCATACTTAGCAGTCCACTTAACGTGTTGGAGTTTTATGTCTCGCATACTTAGCAGTCCACTTAACGTGTTGGAGTTTTATGTCTCGCATACTTAGCAGTCCACTTAACGTGTTGGAGTTCTATTTATCGCATACTTAGCAGCAGTCTACTTAAGGTGTTGGAGTTATATTTATCGCATACTTAGCAGTCCACTTAACGTGTTGGAGTTTTATGTCTCGCATACTTAGCAGACCACTTAACGTGTTGGAGTTCTATTTATCGCATACTTAGCAGCAGTCTACTTAACGTGTTGGAGTTCTATTTATCGCATACTTAGCAGTCCACTTAACGTGTTGGAGTTCTATTTATCGCATACTTAGCAGTCCACTTAACGTGTTGGAGTTCTATTTATCGCATACTTAGCAGTCCACTTAACGTGTTGGAGTTCTATTTATCGCATGCTTAGCAGCAGTCCACTTAACGTGTTGGAGTTCTATTTATCGCATACTTAACAGCAGTCCACTTAACGTGTTGGAGTTCTATTTATCGCATACTTAGCAGTCTTATTATATATTATTTCTATAGAACTTTGGTATTTTTTGTTTAGAAAGAATACATTATATATTAAATTTAAAATTGATAATGGCAATTGATTTTGCTTTGAATAACGTTTCACTGACACTGAATTGACATTTTGAAAGAGAGAAAGAGTTTGTGTAAGGTACTGGCACAATTTACTGTTTAGCAAAGTTATTTAATTTGAATTATGTTTTATTAAAATCAAATTTAATAATGTTTATGAAGAGAGAGAGAGAGAGAGAGAGAGAGAGAGATTGAAAAAAAAATTATTTTAATTTTTCTGCTAAAATAATAGCGTTTTAAATTTAGTTTGTTGCAGAATAGTTTTTTTGGCGGTTATAGAACAGTATAAATATCAAATCCTCAGCATCATCTTATAGAGTGTTTGGGGGCTGGGAGGAGGATGGGGAGATGGGCGTATTGAAAGCCACTTGCCAGACCATGCAAACCCATATATCTTCTGGTCTACTTAAAACAAGAATTTACATTGTCTTCTTTTAACACCCGTGATATTGAAGCAAATAGATTCCTCATGAAATTTGACCGTCATTAATACCGAGTTTTAGTTTATTAAATCCGGTCAAATGCTGGGGGGGAGGTGTTTCCAAAAGTTCAAAATGACCTAGACTTCCCTCGATTAGTCACCAAAGCAAAAGTTTATGTATCTGTTTACTCAAAGTGTGTATAATACCAAACACACGTGCAAAGAAAAAATCTGATGATGGTCAAATTTCAAGTGACGTGTGTGTGTCTTTTTTATCGGGGGTGGGGGGTGGGGGGGGTCCAGACCTGCCCTTACCCCCATTGGGCTCTGTCGTGGTGCGTATGACGACTTTGTCAACATATGGTTTAGTAAAGACCAGGCTACTTTCAGTTTGCGTTTAACGTTTGTTTTTACAAAATCTGGCATGAGGGACAGCAAAGTATGAAATAATATTATATAGTTTTAGTGGAACATAATATCAATTATAACGTAAACACAGTTTCATGAGGTAACCACACAGGAACAAAAGTTAGGTACAAATGTGGATTTTTCTTGCGTATGGAGAGCTCTGTACATTTTATGGATCTTCTAGTCATTTGTTAATATTTATTTTCATTTCATTGATTTTCTCTTGTTGTTTCTTTGTTGTGTTTGATCATTTCAACTTAAACAAATTACAATAATTTAATGTTACTCTGTCGATAAATTACTTTATCTAATGTTTCGTTACACGAAATGATAGGTGTTACGACAAGAGAGGAGACAAAAGAAGTTATTTTGGACCCGAGATATTCATAAAATAAACTGCATGTGCATTTGATAAAATTCTACATTTATGGACGTTTACAAAATAAATTGTGGATTATCTGCCGAGTGCATATGGTTACCCTCACCATAACCCACTCGTCCCGTCTCTCATTTTGAAAGAAAGAAAATAGTGTCGACTAGGCATGGTGCACAGGACACTATTTGCAAAAGCCTGTCTATCATCAGGTCTTGTTTAAAGTGCGCTCATCAGTGCTAAGCATTGTTTGACTTCTTTTCTTTCCTTTCTCTTACTAATTTGTTAAATAACTTAAACGTTTGAGTCATTATCGTTTCATAAAAATGTCCATGTAGGTTATATGATCGAACAACCGGCTGATACTGGTTATTGTTTAGTGTACATGTAGGTAAATTTAATATAGGTAGGTGAAACCTGGTGTGTTTCAGATCTTGCGATGTTTAATTTCTCGAAGTTTCAGCAATCATGGACGCTCACACATATGGATAAGGGGATGGGGCACTTCACCCACCCTCACTCCCCATTCGCAAAATTAATAGTTGACCACCACAAGTTTCCCCTCCCCTCCCCCTCCCAGCCTTGGCCAAAAATGATCACCCCTGCAGCAAAGCGTATGCTGGTGTTTTTCAAAACTAAATTTTTAAGTCATTAAGGGAATTGTGAGAAAAAAGGAATGTTTGATCGGATGTTAATAAATGTTACGAAAAAGTCAGTTAAAACTCAACTAATTGATGGTATCTTATTAATCTGTCACCTGTTGCTGTGGTTAAACTAAAATGAACGAGTAAGCTAAAATAATGAATTTAGTATCCTGGCGTCAAAACGAGCACTGATGCACAGCGTTCTTACAATGATACAACTGCAATACACTCTAAATAACATGCACATCGTTCTTACAATTATAAAACTGGAATACACTCTAAAAAAAACTATCACCAGAAATGAGAGTCATGCCTACACATTGGCAGGAGAGACGTGGTAAAAAATCTGAGTTATTGTTGATGAGATAGCGACATATGAACTGTGCTAATATTTTAGAGCAAATACAAAAAATGTGATGACCCCATAAAAAAATTAATTTAAAAAATGTGGTGAACACATAATGATTTTTAACTTAGTACATGACATTTAATAGAAGATGGCTAGGTGACGGACATTACGTCGATATGTCCATAACGTTTTCCGAAGCTTCTGTAAAACAATAATATTATTTGTCGGCGGTCGGCACGTGTTACGGATTATCTGACATGTGAAAATATGCTAATTACACAGATTCAGTTGACGACATATAAATAAAATAATTGGATGAGATGAAGATGCATCAGTATAACGCTGAATTTGCATTATTCAATAAAATGAAGGTTTCAAATGTAATATGCATATTCCTTCCTTTTTATTGTTGCAATGTTGGTTGTTATTGTTTGGATCTTTGTTGTTGTGAAGCACAACAAGTGCGCCCTCAAGCTAGAAACCTATCTGTGTTTACCTAGGTGACAGATTGGAGCTTGCTGTAAATTTGTTATTTTGGAAAATAATTTCCCTACTAACGTTTCATCCTTTGCTTATATCAAGAGCAAAAAGTCCAACCTTTCTCTTCAAGTCTGATATAATTTTGCATAATGCTGTAGTCACAGTGTGTAATTGTGTGTGATGATGTAATTCAACGGGTCTCTTACAAGTGGCCATTGGCGCAGGGCCGGTGATAGGGTAGGACAACGAGGACGAACTTCCGAGGATCCACAATGGTCTAAGGTCCCACCGCCGAAGTAAATAAAACAATATCTAAACTTCACAGGCGTCTACAAAAAATATTTCCAAGGGCCAATATATCCTGTCGGTGGCTATGCCTTGGAATTATTTCCTGCGGCCCGTAACGACAGCCAGAATTTTCCAAATAATAATGCCTTTTTTTTTCTTTTCTACACAGATAACTAGTTCTGATAAAAATTCGATTGTTACATGGTTTATTTTCTGGTTTCAACAGGCTACCTTTTTATGAACTGCGTTCGCTTTGGAAGATGTTTCAGTGATGGCGGCCATCCGGCGATTGAACCAGGTACTTATCGTGTGGGCCTCGTGGTGATTTGAGTTTGAGACTGTGTTATCCAAGGTGTGTGGCTGTGTGCAATGTTGTGATCTAAAGTAAGATAGAAAATGAATGCGAGAAGACATGTTTGCTATTCGTTAACATTTATTTTTAAGCAACAAAATAGATAACTTAAAAAAAAATCGAGTTAAAATAAGTAATAATGCATTTTCAATATACTATGAATATGAAAATATAAGTTAAGAAAGCAGCAGCGTCATCCACAATATTTTTTAATGGTTGGCCTTATTTCCAACCCTTCAACAAATCCATGTTTAACCTCATTTGTATAACAATATTGAACAATAGAGATCACGTGATATCCATAATGGGATAGGTAGGGAGTTTTCAGTTGCCCTGGGCAGAGCGTCCGCCTCGGATGCGATAGGTCGTGGGTTTAATCCCTGGTCGAGTCATACCAGTGACTTACAAAAATGATAATCACAGCTGCCTCGCTAGGCGCTCAGCATTAAAAGGTCAATGTTAGGACTGGTCGCCCTAGTGTCAGGATAATGTGGGTGGGTGGGACATCAAGCTACATGTCTGTGGCATGATGCCCCAGTGCTAGACATTACTGTACATTGCCACACTGCATACGTCGTAGCGATATGATTGAAAATTTGGACAAGTAACGTTAAAAATTCAAATTACACTCATGTGCACACATTATGTTGCGACATAATGACAATATAGAACAGGTGATATATGATGTACCAGGTAGGGAGCTTTCAGTTTGTTTTTTGTCAGAACAGCACACGATTGATACATGATTGACAAGATTCGGATGTTCCAGTCTCCTTTTATACTAGTAGGGAATGTATGTTATTGCCAATGTATGGAGTTTCCAATCTCCCTGTATAACAATAGGGAATGTGTGTTGTTATTGCCAATGTATGGAGTTTTCAATCTCCCTGTATAACAATAGGGAATGTATGTTATTGCCAATGTATGGAGTTTCCAATCTCCCTGTATAATAATAGAGAATGTATGTTGTTGCCAATGTATGGAGTTTCCAATCTCCCTGTATAACAATAGGGAATGTGTGTTGTTATTGCCAGTGTATGGAGTTTCCAATCTCCCTGTATAACAATATGGAATGTGTGTTGTTATTGCCAATGTATGGAGTTTCCAATCTCCTTGTATAACAATAGGGAAAATGTGTATTATGATTTCCAAAGTTTCCAGTTTCCCGACATAACAATTTATAACGGGTGATAATTGATGGCATAGGTAGCGAGTTTCCTGTCTTTCCGTGGTTTTTCTCTCTCACCAATTGTCTTTTACGATTCATTTGTGCTTTCTCATTTCAGAACTTTGAGGGATTTTGGTTCGACTATTTAATTTCGGTTAGGGCAAGGATGGAAGTAGAGCTGGGTTTTCATGCAAACCAGGATGTTTGTTTCTTTTATAATGGGTGTAATTTAGTTCTTTCTGAGCTTATTTTTAGAAGCTGAGGCAAGATTGTTTTTTTTAAATAAGTATTGGGTCTTACCCACCCCACCCTTATAAGAATTATTATTTTAGTGTAGTTCATTTAAGAACATCAAATGATTATTGATTGCTGCAAATTTTAGCAATGTTTCCATAATCTGATTTACTTACATCAGAACTAGTTGTACTTTATTTTTTTTTATTTGAAGCGGCAGTAGACGAAGTTACCGGAAATTGACAAAGAACATGCTAGGAAATTTCATGTTCTAAAGGACAGTAATCCGTCATGAAGCACATAGTCTTGGAGGAGTAAATGCCCGTCATAACCTATTTTTAGCAACTTTGCCAGTCAGGCGAGTATGAGTCATCGTTGCTCAGGGAAACAAACTTAATCCATGAACCTCGTGGAGTTTACGCAACGTTATATATAGCCGCAAGGCCGTGTATGTATGAAACTTGTTTTCATAGAAAGGCCCGATATTGTTCCTAATTATAGTAATTAGGTACACTCGCTGCTGGTTTCGATTTTGAATGGAGAAGTACAAAAACACTGGAAATGGGGATACTTTTGCACTGTTTCCTCGTATGATTATCACTTATATAACTGGAATCATTATTTAGTATTGCATACCATACAATACCAATGTATATATATATATATATATATATATATATATATATATATATATATATATATATATATATATATATATATATATAATATATATATATATTACAGAATTTTATTTTTCTTAAATTGTTTTTCCATATTTTTAAATGCACTTAAAAAATATACTTAGCATACCTAAAATTTAATCATTCAATTATGTATACAAATAAGATGGTGTTGAATCGGTTCTCACATAACTGACTTCTTGCTACCAAACTTAAAACTATTCCAAATTAAATAACATAGCAGGAATTTTATTTCTTTTTTCATGTTTTTTTTCTCAATAGAAATGCTCCATTAATTTTAAAGACTCATTCAGCTTTTGCTACTAGTATCTAATGCTCAACCTATTTCCCACCTGATGGTTATGCAATTAAAAAATTATGCGAATTAGAAACCAACTAATTGCTGTTTAAAAATCAGCAATAATATCATATGATTCTTTTGTTTGAAGTCATGGGCTTCCAATCTTGATGGCGAATGTTTTGTTCCATGGGATGATGAAGTGTGTGTGTGTGTGTGTGTGTGTGTGTGTGTGTGTGTGTGTGTGTGAACACACACAAAAGTAGTGTTCAGCTATTACGTTTAATGGCGATATAGACCAAAACATTTTTATAGGTAAAGTGCCCCCCCCCCCCTCACATTTTCCCCAATGAATGGATGGCCATGATTGATACGTCCGAATACTTTGGTCTGTTGATTGATTTTGCTAAATGTTATGGACTCTGGACTGACGCATCTATATGCGATACATTTACAAAACAGAGTTTATTTCAGTGACAACCTTTAGGAGCATTTGAACCTGTCTCCATGGATTTAGTACAGAAAATCGAGATGTTATTAATATCTCTTCCTCATCGGGGGAATTCCCTTCCTTTTTCACAACTGTAATCGTAAAGCCTCTGCTGAAGAAGCCAACACTTGACCATAACAATTTAAAGAACTACCCCCCAGTTTATAATCTCCCATTCATATAAAAAAATCTTAGAAAAATTTGTTCTAACCCAACATGTATCTCATTTGAATTCCAACAGTTTTTAATGCAATGTACAGTCTGCATATCACCCTTGCCACAGTACTAAAACTACTCTTCTGAAAGTATTTATGACGTTCTCTCTGCATTGGATAGCGGAAAGATTACATTTCTTACCCTCCTTGATTTGTCTGCAGCATTTGACACAATAGATCATGATATATTACTGCATCGTCTATAGCGTGTATTTGGCATTCACAAACAATTCAGCCTTACAGTGGTTCAAGTCCTACTTAGTGAACAGAACACAAACTGTATCTGCAAATGGAATAAATTCCAACCCAGTTGATCTATGTTGTGGTGTTCGACAGGGATCTTTTCTTTGTCCTGTTCTCTTCATTATATACACTCAGCCACTCTCAAGTGTCATAGATCATCCCTTTTATCTTTTTGATCCTTTTATTTTGGACCCATGGGTAAAATACCTCCCAATAGTCCTACCAGTATGGCGACCCTTATTTATTTGACAATATGTCTTAATATCATAGGTAAATTCCTCCGTGTGGGCTACATCAACATCTTTTCTTCTGACGCATGGGCATTTGTGTCTTTTCTTTTGGACCATTAGCGTGTTGATGTTTGGCTAAGCATTCTTTCTGGTGTGGAGACAATGTATCATACCTTTCAAGACATTCAAACAACATTCACACGCGTTATCGATATACGTAACAACTTGTTCCGAAGGAAGACACAAATTTCCGTATGTGCACTGATTATAGATAGGTGAACAGTGCGACTAAAACACATTAATTTCCATTACCAAGATTCGAATGACGACATTGATAAAATTGGAAATACCAAGTATGTCACCACATTTAACCTTCTGAAACGGAAGGAGTAAAGGATATTTCGGCATTTGTGACTCCAGATGGACTTTATCAATATAGAGTGATGTCGTTTGGGATGAAATGTTCACCAAGTACTTTTCAACGTCTATTGGATATGATCACCTCTGGTCTAGATAATTGTTATGCTTAAATTGATGATGTAGTCATCTAAAGCAATACCTGGTAAAACATTTAGCGATTATTCGGTAAAACACATAACAATACATGTACAGCGACATGAATTTTCAAGACAACCAGTACTAGGTGCTGTTACTGTAAGATATTTATGTGAACCTGGTGAACTTGAAAGTGGTACAAAAAGAGCGTGGTAGAACGAAAGTGGTAAAACGTCAGAACCCTTACGTCCATTTCATTCAAGACAGGTCAGCATTATATTTTCGCGTGTATGACCAAGGCTACTGTTAATTCTGTCTACGGTAAATTTTCTTGGATTATTAAGAATATTGTACCACAACATTACTGTGTTACAGCTTTCACAATGGTTATTTTGCTGTTGTTTTAATGGCATTAAAAATTCAACATCGAGATTGAAGTCACGGTTATTTGTTTGTCACATTGTTTAATTATTTTCTTTCTATATCATCATTTATTTTTCGAGTTTGATTATTATTTTCCGCTATGATAACCCACCTCAGCTGAGATATTCTTCTGACTCGAGACACTGCGAGATAAACTAAATTTGAAAAGTCATTAATAATCCACATATTTGTATCAGAAATGATTAATCCTTGCGATCGTTATAACATATCGAAGTGCCCATAGCTAATGCGCTTCGTGTTTCCTCCTTGACTCTGTTAATGATCCTGGTATATCAACGTCTATATTTTCTTTGCGTGTATCTGATGGGAGATAACATACTGGTACAGGCAATTCTGAAAACTTCTCTTGTTGTAACTGAAATAATGTCTGTTGAAGTGTATCACGAACAATCTTTCTACTTGCAACTATCAAATCATCTGGTCTCCATAAATTCCAAAAGTTGTTAATCGTAGTTTCTGAAATTATCTAACGCATTATTTCACACTGATTTTATTCAGTTGCAGTTTGAATAATTTCTTAAACTCTCTTAATTATGGATCAAGCGCTCTATGATCATCAGTTATTTCTTTATAGGAATCTTCTAACTTTTTCAACCATTCGTGCAGAGATAATCCAACAAAAAGCGACAATGATCACCACACATTACTGCTGCAGTATTCTTCAACAATAGCCAATCAAGAATGTTTTTAGTGTTTCATGTGATACTGTGCATATTTTATCCCAAATGATAATCATTGGAATATATTTCCCACCCATTCGTTAAGGAGCCCATATATCTCCTTTCCATCTAAAAAATTTGTGATAAGTACAAGATTTCCCTTCTCGTTCGCACATTTCTCGTGCGAGTCTGTGCGTGTGGGTTAAAAGAATCATATCAGCAGAGTGTGACGAACTCTGTCGATATATTTCAATCACACGAGTTGTTTTATCGCAACCTCCTGTTCCATTTAGATAAACAGTCTTTTGTCTAGTCACTGAATCATATACAGATGGTGCTGATGAGAATTGTGATATTATGCAATTTCTTTTAATAAATGTCGTTAATTTCAACGTCGGTGGATTCAGAATAGCTAAGTATATTTTCTTGTTTCATTTTCACCCCATGATGTTTAAGTGTATGTATTTGCTTTAGCTATCCTGAATATTTTTTTATAAGAAAATAATAAATATAAATAAATATAAATAAATATAAAACGAATCTGTGGCAACTCTGACTGCAAAATCAGAAACAATATCATCGATAACCAATTTCTCGAAATGTACGCAACTATTAAAAATCTTAAGTGACTAAACTGCGGTTACTCACCTTCAGTATAACTCACAATTGTGTCTAATTTAGTTCAGTCTGATATTTTAACAATATTTCGACTTATAAACGTATTTTTGTTTCGTTGTATAAACAATTATAAAATCTAACTCAGCATCGTCTATAATCAATTTTGTATAATGTCGTTTATGATCATATCCTTCTTGAGTAAATTTGCCGATTATTTTTCTGCCGAGATCTTTTGCGATTTTATTTTCGTAATCGGTTATATCATGATGTACATCATCAGAATAGTTCTTTTGTTGTGATAACCAAACTTGTTTCGGTGAATCAGTTACTTCACTTACAACAAATGCTAATAATTTCAAAATCCGGCAAAGGTCCGTTTATCGATACTGTTCATCTCGTGCGTTGGAGGTCCACATTTATTAAAATGTACAAAACTCTCCCATTCCAAGAAAACATCCGGGATAAGATGCAAGCATATTGAGTGATATCATGTTTTTATAATCGAATGGAGCTGGCAAATATTATGATATTTGCATAACTTCTGTACAACGTGTCGCAAATAATAATACCAGATCTGCATTCTCGAAGAAATATAACAAACACAAATATTAGATTTCATTATTGTTGAAGGAAGATATCTCCGGTAGTTGCTACTAGTATTATAAATATTTATAATTATTTATTATATTATTATTTATTTATAATATGTATGTTCTGCATCACTAAATCTGAAGATTTTATCGATGGAGTCACAAATTACAGCATAAATAAGGGAGATAACTTTGTCATGGACACTTTGGGCGATTAGAGTTATCTACCTGTATTCTATTCGTTCATAAATAAATTATATTTTTGGGATGGTTTTCTCGCCATCGTGTTGCTGAAGGTAACCAAATCGGTACTTTATATTATAACTCTATGGGAAACATAACTTATTATACCAGAGATAAATTTATCATGAATGACAGTCAAAGGGGCACCGAGTGGCCGAGTGGTCAACTATTTAGTTTGTAAAAGATTAACTACTGGAAATTGATTCACTTACCTTTCAGGACCCCAGATTGTATAGATTTGGATTACAGAATAATGAACAATATAATATTTACTAAAGAAAGACTGAAATACTATGGCAAAGTTGATGATGACTTATGTCCAGTATGTCAGTTGGAAACAGAAGATTTATTACACATGTTTTTGAAATGTCCTGAATTAAGCTCTTTTAAGAATTATGTTGTGTATATAGTTGAGATTCTTTTCAAAAAGTGTAGAGTTGGTGTTCTTAATAGCAACTCATTTGAACAAATGCTCATGATAGGTTATGAGAAAAAAAAAACAAAATCAGTCAATGGTTATTTTTTGAATTACATTCTAAGCATTGCTCGATTGTGCATTTACAAAAGACGAAACAGCATGTCGCTATTGGGGAAAAAATAGACGTAGAAAGATTGTTTCAATATTTGACTAGGAAATACATATTGTACAGGTATCAACATTATAACATTACAAAGAAAAGAATCCGTCTCTGTTTACAAAATGTTTTTTTTTACAAGATAATCCGTTATTGAGAATAGTAGAGGAGAAATTGTTTATCCTATTGTAGAATTAATGTTTTCTAATATAGCATCACTAACTACTATGTACATAATGACATTGTACTTTTAACTTGTATATTGTATACAATGATTTTTTTAATAAAGAAAGAAAAAAAGCGCTCTCCGTTACGGATCACTGCCATCTCACCTCTATCTGCGTGGGTTTGAGTCTCAGATTCAGCCATTGTAGATATGTGCGAATGCATGCCAGTACCTTTTCGTGGATCGGTGGTTCTTTCCGGGGGTTTTCCCGGGTTCTTTCTCCACCAATAATACTGGCCGCCATGTATAACCTATCATGTGCTGAAAAATGGCGTTAAACCCTACAACAACAACAGTCATTGGATTAGGTCTAATAATATAGTCCCTCTCTATCATGACTGTGTGTAGAAAGAATAAATAATTGTCTTTTATTTTACCACTAGTTTCACTTTTAAATAAACATTTTTTACTGCTTCTTTTTTGGCTTTTTGTGGTGAAACATTATCCTTATTTTTATGAATCTATCTTGTTTCTTGCTTCATCTAGAATTCGTCACGATAATAATTATTAAACATACAAACTGCAAATAAGCGACGCCCATTGTGTGAGCACTTTTGAATTTCTAGATTATTAAGCATATTACCCGTTTTATTATTGGGGGTCCTTCCATTAATTGCTCGAACTTCAACAGACAAACACATACTCCCCCAAAATCAATCCATGTAGAGAGCAATACAGCACCCGCCAGGTGATATAGTGGGAAGGAATGTTAGTCTGTTGAACGTAGATAAGGCCTAACCCAAACCCTAACCCTAACCCTAACGTAGATAAGGCCCCGTGTATGCATTGTGCAATCAAAAGAATTATGTTAATTAAAATTGCATGTTGTGCTCTATTAGGTTAGTGTTTTGCAGTCTAAATTATTAAGATAATATTGCATTCTATGCTGTCCATAGGATACGTTAAATAAAATTGTATGTTGTGATATAATATAATTAAGTTAATGTTGTGATATAATATAATTAAATTAAATTGTATTTTGTGCTATAATATAATTAAATTAAATTGTATTTTGTGGTGTGATATAAGTAAATTAAGTTAATGTTGTGATATATAATATAATTAAATTAAATTGTATTTTGTGCTGTGATATAAGTAAATTAAGTTAATGTTGTGCTATATAATATAATTAAATTAAATTGTATTTTGTGCTGTGATATATGTAAATTAAGTTAATGTTGTGATATAATATAATTAAATTAAATTGTATGTTGTGGTGTGATATAATTAAATTAAGTTAATGTTGTGCTATATAATATAATTAAATTATATTGTATTTTGTGCTGTGATATAATTAAATTAAGTTAATGTTGTGCTATATAATATAATTAAATTAAATTGTATTTTGTGCTGTGATATAAGTAAATTAAGTTAATGTTGTGATATAATATAATTAAATTAAATTGTATGTTGTGGTGTGATATAAGTAAATTAAGTTAATGTGCTATAATATAATGAAATTAAATTGTATGTTGTGGTGCGATATAAGTAAATAAAGTTAATGTCGTGCATTAATATAATTAAATTAAATTGTATGTTGTGGTGTGATATAAGTAAATAAAGTTAATATCGTGCTATAATATAATTAAATTAAATTGTATTTTGTGCTGTGAGAGAATTAAATTAAATTGTAGGTTGTGGTGTGATGGAACTAAATTAAGTTAATTTTTGTACTGTAATATAATTAAATTAAGATAATGTTGTGCTGTAATAGAATTAAATTAAGCTAATGCTTCGAATAAAATAAAATTGGATGTGGTGCTGTGAGAGAATTAAATTATATTGTATTTTGTGCTGTGATATAATTAAATTAAGTTAATGTTGTGCTATATAATATAATTAAATTAAGTTGTATGTTGTACTGTGATATAATTAAATTAAGTTAATGTTGTGCTATATAATATAATTAAATTACATTGTATGTTGTGTTGTGATATAATTAAATAAAATAAAAATTGTATGTTGTGCCGTACAAAACAAAACAAATTAAAAAACTTAACCATTACGGCTTAATAATATTAGATGAACATAATCATGAAAAAAATGATTCTGATTTTGAATCATTACCAACACGAAAATTTGAAGATAGATATACACTATAATCAGCGTATAGGTTCATGAAACTTATTCAACAAGCAATTTTCCAACCAGCTGCTACTGTAAAATATATAAAAGTTGACAAATTCGTATCTCTCTCAGGCGCTATCGAAAAAATTACATCAGGATTATCTAATGAATATGAAACAAAAAAGCTTTCAACACTCGTGTGAGACAATTAAGAAAATTATGTTAAATCGTGTGAGACAATTAATAAAATTATGTTAAATCGTATGAGACAATTAAGAAAATTATGTTAAATCGTGAAACGATCCATAGTGAAAGTGAAACTATTGACAAAGTCACAAATGATCATAACGATAATGAAATTTAAAGTACCGTTAGTGACTTTGTTAACATTGTCATTTCCTAAAGAGGATTATTCAGATTATTCAAGGGATTCATATTATTTTTAGTATGTAATTTTTCTGTTTTCATTAGGATTTGCTTTATTTTAGTACCTATTGCCCCATACAATTATAAAATCTGAATTGTTTTCATTTTTTGAGTACTATATACCGCAATAAATTATTAAATCAGTCATATAAGTATTATCTTTCGTGATATATGCCCCATCAAATTCAATAATTGGTGAAGAAAAATATATTTTTTTAATTCTGATAATATTTATTATGTAAGTTTTTTGTCTCTGTTTTTCAGTGGGATTTTCATTTTATTAGTACTATTATTAGGGTACTATCAAATTATACAATATGACTGGTTTTCTTTATTTTAAGTACCATATACCCTATCAAATTAATATTTTCTGACTGATTTTCATTATTTTATTACTAATTTACACTATCAAAGTATAAAATCGGCGAAGAATAAAAATATTATTCTGATAATACTTTTCATAATTCTGATCAGAATATTTATTTTATTAAGTAATTTTCTGTTTTTTAGTAGGATTTTAATTATTTTAGTGCTATTACCCTATAAAATTATAAAATCTGACTGATTTTAATTATTTTAATATCTATTATTTCATCAAGTTATGAAATCTGACTGTATTTTATTAGATCTCTGTAAAAGTTAAATTTGGTAATTGAGCCTCATATAGTACCGCTAATTTTAATTGCTTTTTGATTTAATCGGACACTTGCTGAGCGGTTATTTGGATATCAATACGCGAAGGAATTTATTCAGGATAAACGATCTCGTGAATGGGTCAAGATATTACCTGGTGTAATTACCGCGCTGAATAATGAGATTACTCGAACAATTAATATGAAACCTAACAACGCGTTTAAAAAAAGTATATACCCATAAAACGACAAAATGATTTTTCAAAACAACCAATACTCGGCAATGTCACTGTTAGATATTTATATGAACCAGGAGAGCTCGAAGGTGGCAAAAAAAGAGCTACTGATCCTATTTGGAGTGTCACTACGCATAAAATATATAGCATAACACGATCCACGGGTAGGCCGCCAGTTTATAGGTTGGATTCAACTGCTCCTCAGCGGGGTTTTACTCGTGAATGATTACAAGTGATACCCGAGGATACTCAATTACTGCCGCGTGGTCTTAACTAGCACCTCTGCGTAAGTTACACTCAAGACAAGTCAGCATCACATTATCTCTGGTATGACCAACACTGCTATTTTTTCTGTCTACGGTAAATTGGCTGGGGACTTTATCGAACCAACACCAACGAATTATATAATTACAACTCGCGCAGTGATTATTCTGTTGTTATTTTAGTGTAATTATAAATTCGGCGTCAATATCAAATTTTCTGTTTTTTTTTTAATCCTGTTGTTTATAACCAGAGAGTTTTTTTCTGATTATGTCATCGCTGACAATATCAGTGTTGCTGGTGTCATTATAATCTAAAACAACTCTTCGAAGTTGATTTATTCTTCGTACTCTGGACACTGCGAGATAAACTAAATTCGACCACTCGATGCGATTATCTATGATAAAAGCAATTGTATCGGATATAGTCAATCCATGCGAAGAATGTATCGTCGCTGCGTACCCTAGCTTCCATGGGGATTTATCAGCACGCAATGCATCTTCGACGACTCTGATATCAAACTAACACAATATCATTTAATACGAGAATCTGCTTCCTTGACTCTGTCAAGCCTGGAATATCAGCTTCGATATTTTGTCTTCGTGTAGCCTTGGGTACTTAACACAATGACACAGGAAGCGTTGTAAATTTTTCTTTGTGTGTGTGTTAAATAACTTCATCTGAAGTATATCTCTGTCTATCTTTTTACTTGCCACTAACAAATCGTTTGGTCTCCACGGTTTCCAGAAATCATTTAATGGTGTTTGAGAAATTATTTCACGCACTATTTCACATTGGATTCTATCCGGTTGTAATCTGATTAGTATCTTGAACTCACATAATTCATTATCAAGTGATCTATGATCAATACTAATTTCTTCATAATAGTCTACAAAATTCTTTACCCAATTATGCGGGGAAAAACCGACAAATGGTGGTGGTTGACCATGATCGCCACACATTATCACGCTTGTATTCACTAGCAATAACCAATCAAGAAACCTTTGTAATACATCTAACGAGACTTTGCATATCTCATCCCAAATGAGGATGTCAGGAATATATTTCTCGCCCATTCGATCAGGAGTCTATTCGTTATCTTTCCATCAAAAGAAACTGTGATAATTGCAAGCATTCATTCCTCGTTGTTTCATCTCTCTTGCAAGCCTGTGTGTTGATGTTAGCACAATCATGCTTGATTTCCCTCGAAATAATTCGATCGCACGAGTCGTCTTCCCTGACCCACCACAGCCGTTTAAGTAACTGGTTTTATATCTACATATTGGATGGGATATCGAAGGTGCATTAGATAGTTCTGATATCTGATTATTTTTCAAGCAATTGTTTTCAATTGTACCAGCTGCTGATTTGGATTAATCATGCAGTATTTCCTTTTTAATTCTCCATGATCCCCTACTCTCGTCTGAATTAGTGAATTCAGCCACTGCTTCTTTATGTTTTATATCTATATAAAATGAATCAGTGGCGACTCTTACCGCGGTGTCAGGAAATCTATTTATCATCGAATGTAAATTAATAGAAGCATAAGCCAGCATTGACGACCTTAAGTACGTATATTGAGGATTTTCTCCGTCGTTATAAGTAACAATTGTACCGAATTTGGTTCCATCTGACAAGAAAGCGTCTTTACGATTTACATATATACCCCTAGATGTTACATCTGCGATTATAAAGTCGTATTCAGCATCATCTATAATCAACCGCGAAGAATGTCGTTTATGGTCGTATTTTCCACCTTGTGTGAATTTACCAATTATTCTTCTACCGAGATCTTTTGCGTGTTTATTTCTAACTTCAAAGATTTCCTTGGACCACCTAACGATATATTCTTCATCTAGATTAGGAAATATTTTTTTGTTTTCGGTGATTATACTCTCTAGACTATCGGACTGTGGTAACCAGACTTCAGTTTGTTTTCGATTTGATATAATTGCTTCGCTGGCAATCAGCGATATCAGCATTTTAGAATCAATTATATACCGTAATACCACTATTGGCATCCAGTGTTTTTCAGAGATGTGTCTACCAAACCAAACATAACAGCACGGATGAAGTCCTTTAGCCAATTCAAATGATATCACACGAGTGAATCCGGTTAAATCAAAATCGGGCAGTGGTCATTAATCGCAACACGGTCATCTCATGTGTGGGATGCCCAAATCGTTTAAAATGCTCAGAGCATTCTCCGTACCCGAGAAAACTCCCTGGATAACACGCAATCATATCAACCGAAATAACACTTTTGGGGTCATAGTTTGTATTCCATAATCCACCATGATAACACAACTATCTTGGATATCCGAGAGCAATTCTGCTCTTGTTGGTTTCCATAGATTCTCTTTCTTGTGAAATGAGCTACAACTGACGGTATTGTAAAACAGTTTGTTAGTACATGTAATTGTTCGTAGTGTTCCGTTGAAAAACCACTAGCTAGTTTTTTCATCTCGTTGTGGAGGGCTTCAGTACGATATAATTCGCCATTGGGTTTTACAAGTTGATCGAATTTACCCTCTTCGTCTTCAAAACTGTGAAGTAACCACACTGACACAGGATTGTTTTTACTCGACTCGTAAATAAAATCAAATAAATTTCCCGTGTAATATTTAATTGTTCTATCCCGCGGAAATATTGTTACTGCGGAGGTCCAAGCATGTGCATTATGGTCAATAATTTTTATTGGAGATCCTCTCGATTTATATTTCGGTTCTTATAATATCTCGCCTGTTACTGTCTCTACGGATATTGGGAATTTTAGTATCCACTCTAACGCGGCCACATTTTGAATTGTTGCTCCGCTCTCCTTCACTGTTAATCCCCATTCATTTATTTTTGTGCGTCTTAGATCCGTCAATTTGTTTCCACGCAACGCATTTGTAAAATGCTCTATTATTTGTTCTGCTGCACAATTCAGCGACGAAAATGTCATGGGTTTAAATTTTTCAATACTCGGTTTATCATTTATTGGATAGATCCCATAAACAACCTCGGTTACAGGATAGGACCTCTCGTAATACGGTTTGTCAATCTCAGTCAGAATTTCTGGTTTGGAATCCTGACTCATAATGACAGTTCTCTTATTTTTCAGGATGGGTTCAAATTTGTCGCGTATAATCCAATTCCCCGTTTCTGAGCGGATAATGAATTTCACTCTAAAAAAAATACTTTTTCTGGTCAAGATGTGAGATTATCACTGCTGCTTTTTCGTAGTTCATGGTAGCATCAACACTACCATCAATTCGAAATGTTGACCAACAGTGAGATGCTCCATCGCGCTTGAATTCATTAAAACCATCACAGATTCTACCTATCATGCTTCTCTCACCTATTAGACTCTTTGGTACATCAGTGGAGACTCTATCGAGATTGAATTTAACATTTTTCCAAGGCGTAATTTTCGATAATCTCTCGAACTCCTCCATATTATAATTAAAACAAGTATTTAAATAAAGACTTTATTATATAATGAATCATTGCAAATGGCTTATGATAGGATCAGTAACCGCTTGTAACAAATCATGCAGAAATGAATTCTGTGGATATCATTTACAAAGCGTACGTCGTGGAAGCTTAGGGCTGTTACCTTGCATACGATGTGGAGTAGGTGTGCGTGGTAAGTCTCAGTGGTAAGCGATACAGAGAGCTAAAGCGCTATTATGATAATAGAGTTAAAAACTCCATCAATGACTCTGACTGTGTCAGCGTCCTTGACTCTGTCAAGAACAAAATCATAAGAACACCTCAAGACTACATTGATAGATTCTCAAGTAATGATTAAACCAAATAATGAATTAGACAAATAGTATTTAGTATATAAATGAACCAAGAATTTCAACCACATCCCGTGATTACTCGTGATGGTATTGTCAGAAACCGCAGCCTGTAGAAACCATTATGGTATGATAATGGTCTTTGGATATCTTATGTTTGGTGCTGGAAGGAAACAATATCTCAACCACTGGATAATATATGAATGTTACAATGGATTGATCAAAGTTGGTTTTGTAATCAATCATATTGATTCTAATCCTAAGAACAATTTTATATCGAATCTACAGTCTATTACTGAGAGTGAAAGCTCCAAACGAGGAGGGGCTGGAAAACACTCGAAAATGCGAAACTTATAATATCATTTAATATAGAAACTAACGAAGAAAGAGTATTTAAATAAATGAATAAAGCCGGTAGGTGTTTTGATATTTGCGAACCTTCGGTACGAAAAGTAGCACGAATATATGAATCTGCTTTTCTAAAAAAATTGAAAACAGTATTCAATTCATATATACCTGAATTATTATAAGTAGCATTAAGGGGAATAACTCGTGTGGGCTTGTTATATTTTTTGAAACAGATAACTGTCACCGGATCTCAATGGGATTTTTTGATGACTCATGGTCTAACTGAATGGCTTTTTTGTGTGGTTTATACACCATCCGTTAATCCCTTCACGTGATACACTTATATTATATTTAAATTTATATACCCGTAGATTAAGAACACTAGTGTATTCCATATACGGTTGGGATCTCGTCCTTGGGCCCATCGTTCGAATCTCGTGGCAGGCATTATTGTCGACGGTTCCGTTCTTGATGGTTTTTCTATATATAATTGGGGCTTTAAGCCATTCGAAATTCAACCTTGAAACCATCATATGACACACACCGTCACACAGTGTGAATTTGTTTTGCATTCAACCCGGGGTGATTTTGATGTAGGTATGGTGGTTTCAGTTGAAAGTATAACATCCCCTTATGTTTATGTGGCGTCCTATTTCATATATCATCATTGTAAATATATCGTCTTTGTAAATACCATATATCATCATTGTAAATACTTGTAAATATGTAAATACTTGTAAATATGTAAATACTTGTAAATATGTATATATATATATATATATATATATATATATATATATATATATATATATATATATATATATATATATATATATATATATATATAGTGACGTCCATTCATCAAGCAGACTTTCTTGGAGTTCTAACCCGTTGTTTGACGAGTTAGATCCCCTCTCTTAGACTATGCTTCATGGTACCTCTGGGCCTCTCAGATGTGAATAACACCTGAGAGGTTCCAAATGGGGTTTTTCATGTATAATACCTTAGAGCTAATGGAGTTCATCATATTATATCATATATAATCATATCATAACTTGCATAATATCTCTAGGCGCAATATGATGTGAATAACACCTTAGAGCGAATGGAGTTCATCATATCATATTATATCATAACTTGCATAATATCTCTAGGCGCAATAAGATGTGAATAACACCTTAGAGCGAATGGAGTTCATCATATCATACGAAAACGGGTCAAAAATAACCCCTAATTTTTTATTAGATATATAAAATGAATTAGATATATAATATTTCATATAATGAATTTCGAAAATATGAATGTCATTATAATTGAGATTTCAAATTTGAAAAATCAAGGAATACAATTATCAGATAAATTAGATTGTAATCAGATTCTCTCTGAATTTCATGATCTTGATGATAGCGCCCAGAATAATAGATATGTCCTTCCAAGGCAGTATGGGTTGATCAAACGAATTCAGCACGCGGTAAATGACTCACTTGGATTTTGTAACGACATCAACAAATTTATCCCGTTATTCACTGCTGTCGAAAAAGTCAGAAGTGAATTGGGCAAACAATATGAAATCAAACGCACAATAAACTCGAAAATCAAAACAATAAGAGAAATTATCAGACAAAATGAAAATCACCCTTTGGTTGCCTCAACACAGTGAAAAATCCCTCCATGGATTGACACTCTAAACAATGCCCAACCCGTTGCAGGTGAGTAATCCGCATACAATAAAGCCCCATTGACATATAATTCTATAGACATATATGCGCTTGCTCGCATAGAACGAATTTGTATAGACGGAAATTTTAAAGACGGGTACGATAATGTTCGATGATTTATCACTAACGCCGAAGTAATGAACACACTGTTGGAGGTGGGTGAGTTTTCACTTACAATTTAGATCGTATATTAATTTATAAGGGTAGGTGAAGCTCTAACAACTAGATTAGCACGCGAATGATTGTCTGCGATTAAGAGATTTATTCCGGCTCGTGGTTCCGTTCGAAATAAGCTAAAAGCAAGACAAGAATTTCAAACCGACTTCACAACGGGTACTGAACAATTATTCAAACCCATTACTACAGCAACTGGGAAGGTCGTATCGACCACTTGAAAAGCCATATGGGGAGATATTCCTGAGGAACAACGAGGGAAAAAACCGGCCCTTCTTCCTGTACTTAAAAAAATAGCAAAGAGATCCAAGCAAACAAAGGAATCTTTAAAAACACTTCCTGGTGATATAATGGCCGCTGCACGACTTCAGGAACAACAAGAACAAGAACAACGTGAACAACTTTAACAAGAACAACGTGAACAACGAGAACAACAACACTAGGTGATATTATTTAAGAAGATGATGAACAACAACAAATTGAAGAAGAAGAAATTTCTAGAGAGCGAATATATTTTACCTGATAAGATATTTAAGAATGAGGAATTGGATGAAATTCAAAATTTTTCCACGGATGATGAATTAGCTGATTTCGCTGCTAATTCATTCAAAAGGGGACAAGGCAAAACTATATAAACGATGGATTTGAAGACTCTATAAAAACCGCTGACACCTGGTATAGAAAAATATATTTGGCAAATCACGGTGGAATTAAAATAAAAAACGATGATAATAATTTTAAGTATTATATGAATAAAATAAAAGATATAAAAAGCGGTCTACCACCATATGACTCCCCCCCCCCTCCGAGGAAATAAAAAAAGATCCGCAGTTGATCCCATACAAGGTGCAACTGGTACTATCGGTAAGGGTTTTTCTCAAAGTGGAGCCCCAAGGGGGATTTCAGGTAGTGGTCTAGTTCATTGTCCTAGTAATATTCTCGGGGATATATCACGATTAGAAGTTCTCGTAGGAGGGAAACGAGCTGGAAATAACTCACCGGAAATAATTAATGAGGCCGCTGATATCCGCAGACGACTATTTAAGGGTGGTGTCATGGATATTAGTGTATACCGAGAGTTTATTGATAAACTAGCGTACTGTTGCCACAGTGATTAATCACTGATTAGATAAATAGCATTTAAATAAGATGATCATACACTGCAACCACAATAAACCAACCATGACTTACGTAGTAAACTCACGATTGCCTGTTTATAGAGCGTACTATGGAGATGGTCTCGGCAATGCCATTGCAGGGTTATTTGCAAGAATGGCTCCAAAAATAGCACCAATCGCAAAACAGTTATCAGTTAAAGCTATTGCTGTGATTCGAGATAAGGGTATTAGCGCTGTTGGTGATGTCGCCGGGAAAGCATTTTTCGCGGCTAAAGAAAAAACAACTAGTGTTAGTTCGGCGACGAAAGAAACCAAGGAAAAAATCACCATCGCTGGGACCACTACCATCTACGGAAATTATACCTGCAAGTATTAGCAAAATAATAAAGAACGCGGTGGAGCAGAATATAGCATCACGGATAAATGAAGGATATGACACTCAGGAAAATATTACTGCAAATATGATAGCGGGAAGTAGTTTGAAATCGCGATTTAGATCAAGAAATATATAATAATATGTTCAAATCGGCTCCTGACTCAGCGTTTGATATGGACGCCCCAGTACCCAAGAATGATTCTGTACGCGATTATCAATTCTATTTCTATCATCCAGTACAACCGGATCTTCGATCAAGAATCGAACTTCAGGTCCATGATACCAGCAAATACTTTCTACCCGCTGCAGCATTTATCGAAGTAGAAGCAGACCTCGTAACAAATGTTGCAGCTGATACACCATATGCAGATGACCCAAATGTCCGAGTTGGTTTTGTCAATAATGGTATCATGGCGCAATTCGAGAGTGCTAGATACATGATTGATGGAACAGAAATTGAATCTATAGAGCGTGAGGTTGATGTTTCCACAACAATAGTGGGGTTGGCAAGATATTCTAATGATTATACAAGATCGGCAGGCAGGTCCATCTATGATGTTCTCTAAGGATATTACTAATCACGCTGAACACATTCAGTATACTAAATTGCTGACACCGCAAGCTACTGCAGTTAATCCCCAACCAGATGATGTTGAACACGAAGATAGTCCTGCTGCTGCTTTTGATATTATTAAAAGTACTAATCCTAATTACAACTTATGGTTTGCAACACGCGTAGCAATGTTGCAAGGACAGCGTCGACAATTTTCATGCGCGATTCCACTACATCATATTTTCGGATTTTGCAGAAATATTAGAACCGTTATCTATGGAGCGAAGCATACAGTATTACTCGTACGAAAGGGTAGTGATGCTGGTGTTGCCGCTGGTAAAGTCATTATATCAAAACTGTCATTGTGGATGCCAGTAATGACTCCATCAATCACCATGGAAGAAAGATTACTATCATTTATGGATCATGGAGGAAAATCATTACTATCATGGCTAAAAACAACAACAGATACCATGGATTATAATATTGATGGTACATTTACATGGCACCTGACATCAAAACAAGGTGTTTCAGCTCCGCGTCTTATATTTATTGCGTTACAGGATAAGGTGCGATTAAACTCTCAGGAACGGAGTCATATAATATTTGATCAAATAGGTGTTAATGAAGTATCATTGAGAATAAACGGCCAACAGGAACCATCCGAGGATATACTACTTGATTACGGAACCAGCCAAATAGCACGCGCGTATCATCGTTTGTTGACATTTATGGGACGCGTTAATAATGTGGATACTGGTCTGCAAATATCACAAATCGATATCCCATCTATTACATCTCGCTGGAACATCTTGATTTAACCAGACAATCCGTAGTTGACATACACTTCAGAGCTCGTGTAACTCGTCCGGTTGTAGGTGGTGTTGTCACTATCCCTAATTACAGAGCAGTTGCTGTTATTCTCATTGACAAATCAATGCTACTCGAAGGTGTTGGTGGACGAATGAGAGTAGCTGATGCACCAGTAGAAAATATGTTGTAGAAAATTAGATTTCTGTTATTAAATAAAATGTCATATAGTCATGTTAGTGTTACGTCAACTCCTGGTCAAATTAAAAAATTGCAATCAGATGTCTGGTGGTCAAAACAAATTGTCATTGACAACTCGTCAGATAAAATACCTCAATGATGCCAACAAAGATAATAAAGGTGTTCATGTCATTCTCTCTGCGGCCGCAGTTAAGAACATGATAAAATCAGGTGGTATATTTCCACTTTTCGCTGCGTTACCAGCGTTGATTGCGGCCGCGGCCCCAGCGGTAGCAAAAGCCGCCGCTCTTGGAGCCGTTGGTACAGCGGCAGGGATGGCACTAAAGAAAGCAACTGGAAAAGGGTACAAAAAAAGAAACGATCAGGAAAGGGTCTAAGACTACCAGGAACTCCGTATTCATGGTACAGCAGAAAGGGCCTGAGACTAGGAACCGTTTACTAACACAAATATGGTCGCCGATGTCAAATTTTCATTTACTCAATGCTACTAAAAAACTAGGATAAAAAACTTTAGAGGTGTTTTTTTTGCGAGATCAATTACGACAACAACCAAACAACACTGAAACAGGTATCATTAAGCTCGATAACAGCACAGGACCTGGAACTCACTGCGTTGCATACGTGATTGATCCGCGTACAATTGTTTATTTCGATTCATATGGGTTAGCGCCGCCTACGCGTTATATACACCACTTAAAATTTCCTATCTGGTATTCTACGCTACCAACACAGAAAATGAATGACCAACCAATATGCGGCATAGAAGTATTGAATGTATTCAACTCTATTTCATCATCGGGAAAACCACCCCATAAAACCGTACACGAATATACGAGTAATCGCTTTTTAGAGAGAAATTATATAAAATAACACGACTGATATTTGGGGAAGATCTCTATCAAGCCTCAATAAACCCAACCGGTGATTAAAAAAACTAATCGAAGATGAAATATCAGAGATGTTAAACCTCGCAAGTGTTGATCCCAATGAAATAGTTGTTTTTCAAGATCGTCAGGGTAAATTGAAAACTAATAATATTTCCCTGGATGATATTTTGGCAGAACGACGCGACGTAGTAGAAGATAATATCGCGTTGTTTTCCAAGGATGGTAAACTCAAACCAGATGTTCTCATTTCGACGCTCACAGATAAATTAACAGCCCTCGGTGATAATTATTCATCAACGATAGAATTACTAAAAAAAAACTACGCGATGAATATGACGAAAATATAACTAAATTTAATCGGTTTTCTGAATTACAAAGAAGTATAATTGACAATATTGACAAACCTCTATTTGATTTCTTTGGAAATCCACCGGTGACCACACCGAAACTCATAGAGATAAAAACAGCTATGTTAGAATTAGCAACACTCCAATCTAGGTATGGAGATCATGTTGATAAATTTTCAGCTTTTCGTAAAAATCTCATTGAGAAATTCTTTGAGGGGATCTCATTAGATAAACTCGACATAAAACTCCCGGATATTAGAAAATCCATCGAAGAGATCAAAAAGATCAACGATGTAATCAAAGATGATTTACCGAGGATGATATAAACACTTGAAAAAACAAAGATTCCTCATGAGAAAACCAACAACGTAGTATACACGATTCAACACGGATCATTTACGTGGACACCACAAAATAACATATTAAATATCACCGCGACCGTCAAAGGTATTTATCGATTACCACTAGTGTCGCCGACTCAATTTAATGTTTCATCAACGAGTTCATCTGGGGTCAACAATATGATATCAACGATCATCGACAAGGGAATAATTTAACAATTCACAATAATATCCACTGATAATAATTTAGCTAGGGTTTCAGTAACATGGTATGTGGAATTCGTAGCGGATTTAAGTAAACAACTTAATTGAAAACGCCAGCGTTTTTATTGCTAGCAATTTGAAATCTGTTGTAATAAATAAAATATCATCATTGGCAACGTCACAACAGTATCACTATGATCAGGTGAGAGAATTTCAAACTAAACTCAAAACACTCACTGAGGAGTATCAAGTAAAAATAATAAAAAAATTCCGACGAAGAATTACGGCAGTTGACGTTACCGTGTACTCGGTATCAGGTGTAATCACCGGAGCTGGTATTATACTCTCCTTGGTGACAATGATTGCCCCGACAGCTGTTCCATTTTGTATATCAACAATCGCTGGAATAATTTCAATTATAACAAAAAAAAAAACATATCATCGTGTAGCCCGCGCAAACTGCTGGATGACGTAGTTAAGTTCCATATTGTGTCAACCGCGTACTCGGCAATTATCCTCGATGATATCGTCCTCCCTCGATAACACATTAATATCAGATAGAGCTTTCCGCGATGGTACGTGTTTATGATTCCGCGATGACAAAATTAGAAAAACAACACGAATATAATAACAATGGCAACATCGCAAGAACTACTTCAACGAATAGCGGAAAACACAACCCCGGTGAAAACCAGAATGATCCCAATAAACTCAACGAATCCTGACAATTTCCCTACTGCGATTCCGGGGAAGGAAATAGCACTGTTATGTAAAAAAAAGATGTTGTTATTGTAATAATGGTTGTTGTACGGCTACATCTTTGAGAGAGAGAGAGAGAAAGAGAGAAAGCTCTCTTAAACAAGTGCCGCCATGATGTTAAATCAGCTACATCTGTATATCTGTAATAAGAAGACAAAACATCTATTTCTTCTGTCGATACGGAACTGACCTTTATTTAATTAAACAACACAAATATATTGACTACATTCTAGAAACACATCTAAAAACTTTATAATAAAAGTTCATGCAATACATATTATATTTTCCCTTTTTCAAGCTTTCCAACTTCATTTATTCGTATAACTTCTGCATTTTAGAATAGTATACAAATAGTTAATTCTCAATCAATTTCAAGGTAGCCAAAAGTGTAAGATGTAATTACTGTAGTTAATGTAACAATTAATTTAAAGAAATGCATTTTACTTATTTTAAAATAGAATATTGATTTAGAATATATTGCTAGATAATATTCTTTCTTACTTAAAGAATATTTTATTTCAATATTAAATCTAACATGAAGTTGGTAGCAATCTTAACCTTACAATAAAAAGTACATAAATATAATTAAATATAAATTATTTAGAACATTTAAACATTCCGTTACAATACATTATAAATAAAGTATTAAGTAGCAATGTTGCACACAAAACAGTTTTACTATTAAAATCTTAATCATTAAAAATACTTATTTCTAAAGAAGTTACGAATATACAATTATTTTACCTGTAATAAGAAGACAAAACATCTATTTCCTCTGTCGGTACGGAACTGACCTGACCCTTAAATGCGTGGTCTTTTATATGCATCCTGTGTCAGGTTAACGTACCCTTGGAAACAGATGTTTATTCTCTCATCAAGTAAAAGTCAGTTTTTCCTGGTCCAAACCAGCTTAATTTGACGTCATCTGACATAAGGTACAACTCAGATTTGTAGTTCGTTTGGCATTAGTTACGTCCGAACATGATAATCCCTAAATATTCTAAATCAGGAACATGTTTAATATATTTAAGCCAGCAGCAATGTCCGTCAATCTTTAGATAAGAACCATTTTTGTAGAAACGACTGTCCATCATTAGTTAAAAACCATTCTGTATTTACGTTAACACGAAAGCCTGCTCTATGCTTTACCGATAAGACTTAAGGGTTCACTGACTTTCAGTAAGATTTCTTGCCAATGCCTGGTTTTACAAAATATATATCTGACTGATAAACTTAAGAGCTGACTGACTTTTGTTTTATAACCTATTTTCACTCGATAATGTATATTCGTATAGCTAATGATTTGCGTTGCCAACTTATGCTTCGTATATCAACTATTTTCCTTCAATTAATATATAGTTGTGCTTTGGAAATAAATGAAATTAATCTTAACACACTTTTAGAACTTACTTAATATAAATGACTAAAACATTACTCTAATACAATTTAAAGAAAATATCAATCTTATTAATTTTACTGAAAATTGAATCCTAACAGCACTAGCAAAATTACGAGTATACCACAGTTGGCCTAATAATAGATCAGTACCATTCGGTGGTCAGCAACCGAATAATTCACTGGTGTTTGCGAGTAAGAATAAACAAGACGGAACTCCTGACTGGAACGTTGTTTCGCTACCATCTGGGTCATACCAAAAATTGAACAAATTAATAATGAATTACAACACAGAATAAAATCATTTATGGGAAAAGAATCGAAAATCGCTATAACAGTTCATGAACCAACAATATCATCCGCGATTGAAATAAACTCACCCGGGTATGTCGTAGATATATATCAGATCTCAATCAGAACCGTGCTAGGATGGCCTGAAACCCCACCTCAGACATCTTATCAAATACCACAGAACCACAAAAATCCGACTATAATTCTGATAAGAAATCATATCATGATGCAATGATATCATACAATTCAAATTTTGGAGTTTTATTGGGCGAATAGAAGAACCAAGCAATGGATGGTTTCAAACAATTCAAAGTAAACTTAATGAACACTTTATTAAAAATAAATAATGAATTTGAAAAATATAGAAATATATTGCGAGAAAAAACTTGTATGTAATCAAATTATCGCTGATATGGAAGCATTTAATTTATGGATTATTAAATCGGTCTTAAATGCTGTTAATCCTAAATCAAGAACAGAATTTGCAAAAACATATAATATACGCGTAGAGAATATTTCAGCATTTAAACTCCCCGGGTATAATGTAGATCAATTAAAAAAAATCAAAAAACCGATCTCCTCGATGAATACTTTCCATAAATACTTGCCGTATGGAAGAAAATGCCACAACAAACAACTATCCTCAAACATAATAACGACCCAGACGGGAGTGGTATGCATATCGCTCCTCAAAACGTCAATATATCCTCGGTGATTGCAGTGAATTTAGTATGTGATGTCATCGAAGGAAGTTACCAAATAAATCTCGAAAGATCAAATCAAGCCCAGCAGGGATATATTTTATATTCGTTTGCACCAACAGCTCCACCCGGATTTTTAATCATTGAGGATCCAATTAATCCAGTGTATATGCGATGTCATAATGATTCATTAACGAGAATTAATTTCAAACTCACTGACCAGTCCAATAATTTGATTGATTTACAGGGAGAGATTTTACAAATTAGTCTGTTTGTGAAATCGTAAAAGGATTTTCAATTTGTCTTCACAACACCATCAGCGCCGGGTCTGTATGGAGACTTTGTCTGCCTGAATTGGTTTCGGTTTGAAATCCTTTAGAATTTTGTTTGAAATAGTTTCGGTTTGAAATCTTTTAGAACTTTGTTTGAAATAGTTTCGGTTTGTCTGAAATAGTTTCGGTCTGTCCACCCTCTTTACTGAAATCCTTTAGGACTTTGTTTGAAATAGTTTCGGTTTGCTTGAAATAATTTCGGTCTGTCCACCCTCTTTGCTGCTTCTTCTCATTCCTTTCTTAGTTCTACATCACGTTTAAATGAAAAATAATACGGTTCATCATCTTTGTGTAGGATTATTACTAAATATGGAATATACATCTTTAACCCAATCACTTTCACTCTTCCAATATTCAATTTAATTATCTAGATTTTACATTTTCGATATTTGACGGTGTCCGTGCACAGCAATATGCGCAACATCTTCGTGTTTCGAATTTCTTATGCTGTTAAAACCTTTAGACGTAAATTTATCTTTAATAAAAACAAATTTCTGGTGGTTGTTGTTGAGGAGGTTGTAGGTTTTGTTCAAGAAATTGTTGTGGTGTTTGTAATTTTTGTTTTTGAGGAGGTTATGTTTTTTGTTGTTGAGGCTGAGGAATTTGTGATTTTGTTTTTGAGTAGGTTGTGGTTTTTGTTCAGAAGTTGTTGATGTGATTTTTGTGACTCCGCTTAAATCTTATTTATTTCTTCAATATATTTATTGTATTATATCTGGCCTGTTTTTTGCTGTAATATACACAATTTATCCATTTTAAGAAATTATCAATAATTATGTTGACACATTTAGGTTTGAAAAATGCAGATTTCTGAAAAAAAAACCGTCAATGTATTCTGAGATAAAGTTTCCTTCTTAACCTTTTCTTTAAGTTCTTCAACAACACCTTCTTTAAAGTTTTTAATTAATTTTTTTTATTACTTTAGGTTCAGGTGCAAGGTCCTTTTTATTTAATTTATATCAGTATGAACTTTGCCACTACCTTCAGGTATTTTTTCATCTACAGGGTGAGGATGAGCAGCAGCTATATCAGTTGGAAGAATTCATAAAATTCATTTTGTTTTCATATTTTCTTTCACTTGTTTGCCAGTCACTGTGACAGCTTGTTCTAACATAGGACGAATATTTTCAATAACTTCTGCAACCATTTCAGTTGATTCTGTAACGGATTTAAATAATAGTTCTCTACCTTCTGCGAATTCAACTCTTAATGTTCTTGGAATTTTTGCCTGACAGAATCACAAACGAAGAAATATTTTGATTGGTTTTAATCTCTCTCTCTCTCTCTCTCTCTCTCTCTCTCTCTCTCTCTCTCTCTCTCTCTCTCTGACTCTCTCTCTCTCTCTCTCTCTCTCTCTCTCTAGCTAATCAAGCTGTATAAGATGAATAGCGGAGAACTCGCCCCATGGAGAACTCGCCTTGGGAGAACTCATCCCAGGTGTTAGGAGAAATCGTCCCATAGTGGTCGGAGAAGTCGCCCCACTTTGCCTGGAGAAGTCGCCCCAAGGATAATATATAATAATTCCGAGATTTCGCCACATGGTTGTCAAGGCTTCATTTATTGTTGTTATTCTTCAACTTAGTAATTTATTAAATCAATAAAATTTGCATTTTTTTTCTTCAAATTTCCCATTTGATCAACTTAGCTTATGTACTTAACGAAACATAAGTGTTTTCTGTCCCTTTCTTTCTGCTCTTCAAATCATTATATGCGTTTTATTTGGAAAAATAAGAGGATGTAAGCATGATAGTATGTCTGCAGTTTTAGATATAAAATGGTGCCAACATAATAACCTAAGTCATCCTGAGATGACGTTATGACATTGACTTTTATAACCCGAAATCGACTGAATTGGCGCTCTCCGTCAATAAGCCAAAGTGTTATGTTATTATCTCTCTAACTGAACAATTTAATCTGATTTTTCATTGAGATTTGCTAACCATTAACAAATGATACTTGAACTCAATAAACAAAAAACATTATTGATGCCTACACAAGAAATGCGGTCGCTATCGAGTTAATCATCATGTCTAATGCTCAGAATTCGGACGGTTCTGAAAGATCATTCGTACTACATCATTTAGTGCATTTTTTCTTTTTTGTCGGTGTTCGTAAATTTATTATTTCTCAATAATAACAAACTTTTTCAAGTTAAAAGAGAAGTTTAAAAAATATTTCATTACTAAATTACCGATGTAAAATAAACAAGATTACGTTATTTATTAATGAATAACAACGTGATCACGCGTACTAGACCCAAATTCACTAATGAGGCAAATATCAATGTCGCTGACACGTTAACTCATTATATACGTTTCTTTCCTTAATGCATACATTTTTGCTATATCAATATACGTCTATCATTCCAAAAAGGTCATGCTACATAGGTAACACTTTTTATGCACGGCGATGTTTTTTTTTGTAAAACAAGAGGTTTTGTGAGTATAAAAGGTGCTCAAAATTGACTTGTACGTTTTATTATAAATAATACAACCAAATAAATGGTTATTTTTGACGCATACCATTTTTTAAAGTGCCATATGTTGTGATATTCATTGGTTATAAAATTTTGGCATGAAAGACAATTCGCTTAGAGAGTTATTATTGGTGTTCAACTGTGTTGAAATATTAGATGAAAACTGCGGATCTCTATAATTTTATATATGATAGCGATGATTATTCATAGTAGTTTCTCATATTTGCACATCGTGAGCACCGGTGTATGTTACATTTAGATGACGAAAATGTTCTTTTTTCTCTTTCTTTTGTCTGTTTAGTACTAATAAAAAAAATCTTGCAAATTCTTGGGTCTTTTTTAAGCGATAATTGATTAATTTTTGTAAAGTGTTTTTACACTGGTAAATAGATAAATTTATTTGATAAATTTAGGAGACTAAAATTTATTAATTATACGACGTAGATTAGATAATGAAGGATTCGATTGCATTCTGAAAGGATTTACATCTCTCTATATTGTACATACTGCTTTGTTTAAAGTCCAATGTTGAATAATATTACAGGCTTTGTTCATGGCAGAATCAGTGATATGTGTAGGATAATTTCTGTTTTGTAAATATATTTGGAATTTATTCAACGAATTTTGTAATTGACAATCATCTGAAATAATACGTTAGTATCTTTTCGACTGGCTATGTGGTATACCGTTTTAAATTGAGATGGAGTGACATGAAGATTATTTCACATATTGGTGGATATTAGTTTCCTTGATATGAATATTTGCAGAGATAGTGTTATCAATATTTTATACCACATTGACATCTGAAAATGAAACATGCGTACTAGATGCAGTATAAGTAACTTTAATTGTCTGGTGAAAATGATTTAGGCGATCAATACAATCTTACAGTTCTTCGGTTGAATGCTTCCAGATATAAATATGTCATCGAAAAATCTGAACCAAAGGGATGAATTAAACTTTCGTTTTGAAGAAAGTCCTTTTCAAATTTACCCATGAAAAGAAAGCGTATGAAGAAGCCATATTAATACACATTGCCGTACCCATTATGTATATGTATTTCGTATTATTAAATTGAAAATAATTATTTTCCAAGATAAGTTTTAATGTTATACAAATATCTTCACAAGATAGTGGGCTATTATTAGGATTGTAATCAAGAACATTTGTACACGCTTCTATACCAACTGCATGCGGAAAGTTGGTATATAGTGATGTTACATCTAATAATACCAGGATTGAAATTAACAGATAGCTGTGGAATAGACTTAAACATTTTAATGAAAGTTGTTGTATCTTTAATATATGATTTCATTATTAGTTTTGGTTAATATGTGGAATTGAGGTGTACGCATGCTAGAGGAAAAGTATTAAATTCCTCATATACGGAATTTTTTTGTAGCCATCTCATTAATGCATGTTTAAAATTTTTATTTAATTTCTATTGACGGATCTTTGCCAATCTGTCTGTAGTAGTTTACGTCATTTAATTGACGTTCAACTTATTAAAAATAATCTTCTTGATTCATAATAATGATAGTGTTTGACTAATCATCCTTTTTAATCACTATACTGTCGTCATTCATTAGATTATTTAAAGACTGAATATAGTCTTAGAACTATTACTATGATATTGTTTTTATGATTACAGTTAATATCTCTTTTGTGATCGCGTATAAATAAAAATCTAAAAATGAACCACGTAAAAGATGTTTTAATTCTGCTATGAAAAGGTTATCTGGGTTTGGGGGCGACTTCTCCAGACGAAGTGGGGCGACTTCTCCATCCACTCAGGGGCTACTTCTCCAGATACGTTGGGGCGAGTTCTCCATGGGGCGAGTTCTCTGCATACCGTATAAGATTCCATAGCTGGGGCCATATGTTTTATATATAATAAATGATTTAATTACAGCAGTAGGGAGGGTGTGACCTCGATGAAACGTCAAGTGTGTAAACAAAACATAAAAAATTTGAAGAAACAAAACACTAATGACTGACAAAGTAACAAAATATAACCCAATTAGAGAAACTCTATGTCAATTAGAGGCTTCTGTTTGACATTATTGACCTTATTTTTTTCTTCATTTTCGTAGGAAGCTTTATTTTTCAAAAATGACATTTCAGCAAAAAGGTCAGTTTACCCTCCCTGCCGATATTTTACAAAGCTTGATGTCTTCATATTTTTCTTGTTACTATTTAAGAAAGTCTAAAAACGTAACAGATTACACATACACATGCACAGACATACAACACATGTACATATTCATTTAAGACCTTTCATACAATCATACATACTGCCATACCTGCCAGCCCTTAGTGAGTTATAAGTATTATCTAAATGGCAGAATCATACGGAACACCTGCCAAAACCCTGACTATTAACTGGTTCTTTTTCTAAGGTACCCTGACTATTAATTGGTTCTTTTTCTAAGGTACCCTGACTATTAATTGTTTTTTTTTCTCAAAGGTACCTTGGCTAGCAATGTGGTCTAAGACACTTGACATTTCACCTCCATCTCAGCAGCACCAACATATGTTAGAAAGCTTGCCAGTATTTTCATGTGGGTCAATACTTTTTCCCCCGGGTTGTCTTCGATTCTTCAGCCACTAGACATAGTGGCCACAAAATGTGTAACCTATCTCGTGCTGATAAAACGCATAAAATCCACTAAACGAAGCATTTTATTGATTCAACAGGTTTTCAACATTTATGATGCCTACTTCATTCAAAACGTCTTGTGCCATTATTTACAATCCTCTTACCAGTTCTCTTGATTAATGAATTGGTAAGACATGTCTTCCGAGTGAAGAAACAAATGTTGTCATGGAAATCAGCTGCTATAAATATAATATGGTGATAGGCAAGGAGGCCTACAATGGACGAGTGTACTCTTATGATGTTGTTATGCATTATTAGGAAAGTACAAGTCAGCCTAGGATGGACAAGTGTACTCTTATGATGTTGTTATGCATTATTAGGAAAGTTCATGTCAGCCTAGGATGGACAAGTGTACTTATAAAATGTTGTTATTCAAAAGCCTTTTGTTTTAGAATATTCCCAGATTTATATGATGTGTGGGATTAGAGATCATGATAATAAAATCGTGTTCATTTTCTAAAAAAAATTACCAAATAAGGATAATCCATATCCAGACAAGTGCAAAACAAAGTTCAACAAAAGAAAAGGAAAATATATTATGCCAAATGTATATTGGTTGATAATTATGCCAAATGCACATTGGTTGATAATTAAGCCAAAATTGTATTGGTTGATATATGTATTGGTTGATAATTAGACCAAAAGTAATTTGGTTGATCATTAGGCCAAAATTGTATTGGTTGATAATTAGGCCATATGCATATTGGTTGATAATTAGGCCAAATTTGTATTGGTTGATCATTAAGCCAAAAGTAATTTGGTTGATAATTAGGCCAAAAGTAATTTGGTTGATAATTAGGCCAAAAGTAATTTGGTTGATAATTAAGCAAAAAGTAGTTTGGTTGATAATTAGACCAAAAACAAATTGTTTGATTAAAAATGTAATATATATGCCCTAGTTACAGTACATTGTTTGAAATTACAATACACAGTTTGAAATTGCAATACACAGTTTGGTACTAACCTGGATCTACAGTTCATTGAAATTCTTGTCACAAACAAAATCCATGTGGATTATAAATTATTTATATGAAATACCCATGTGGATTATACAAACACAAAACATACTGACAAATTATTTATATGAAATACCCATGTGAATTAGAACCACAATACAAACTGACAAAATATTTATATGAAATTTTTGAATGCAGCGGTATCATTTAGAATATTCTAAACTTTATAATTGTGGGATTAAAGAGATGATAATGCAATGACTAAAAGAAGTTAAATATAAATGTACCAAAAAAGCATAATCCATATCAAGGTGAGCATAAAATGTAATAATGTGAAAAATGGTGTATTGATTATGCCAAAAGTGTAATGATTGGCAATGTATACAATCCAGTGTAATGATTGGCCATGTATGCAATCTAGTGTAATGATTGGCAATGTATGCAGTCTTGTATAATGATTGTCCGTGTATCTAGTGTTTGTCAGTGTATCTAGTGTAATGATTGTCCATGTATCTAGTGTAATGATTGTCCATGTATCTAGTGTAATGATTGTCCATGTATCTAGTGTAATGATTGTCCGTGTATCTAGTGTAATGATTGTCCATATATGCAATCTAGTGTAATGATTGTCCATGTATGCAATCCAGTGTAATGATTGTCCATGTATGCAATCCAGTGTAATGATTGTCCATGTATCTAGTGTACTGATTGTCCATGTATGCAATCTAGTGTAATGATTTTCCATGTATCTAGTGTAATGATTGTCCATGTATCTAGTGTAATGATTGTCCATTTATCTAGTGTAATGATTGTCCATGTATCTAGTGTAACGATTGTCTATGTATCTAGTGTTTGTCAGTGTATCTAGTGTAATGATTGTCCATGTATCTAGTGTAATGATTGTCCATGTATCTAGTGTAATGATTGTCCATGTATCTAGTGTAATGATTGGCCATGTACCTAGTGTTTGTCAGTGTATCTAGTGTAATGATTGTCCTTGTATCAAGTGTAATGATTGTCCGTGTATCTAGTGTAATGATTGTCCGTGTATCTAGTGTAATGATTGTCTATGTATCTAGTGTTTGTCAGTGTATCTAGTGTAATGATTGTCTATGTATCTAGTGTTTGTCAGTGTATCTAGTGTAATGATTGTCCTTGTATCAAGTGTAATGATTGCCCATGTATCTAGTGTAATGATTGTCCGTGTATCTAGTGTAATGATTGTCCATGTATCTAGTGTAATGATTGTCCATGTATCTAGTGTAATAATTGTCCAAGTATCTAGTGTAATGATTGTCCATGTATCTAGTGTTTGTCAGTGTATCTAGTGTAATGATTGTCTATGTATCTAGTGTTTGTCAGTGTATCTAGTGTAATGATTGTCTATGTATCAAGTATAATGATTGTCTATGTATCTAGTGTTTGTCAGTGTAGTGTAATGATTGTCTATGTATCAAGTGTAATGATTGTCTATGTATCTAGTGTTTGTCAGTGTATCTAGTGTAATGATTGTCTATGTATCTAGTGTTTGTCAGTGTATCTAGTGTAATGATTGTCCATGTATCTAGTGTAATGATTGTCTATGTATCTAGTGTTTGTCAGTGTATCTAGTGTAATGATTGTCCATGTATCTAGTACAATGATTGTCCATGTATCTAGTGTAATGATTGTCCATGTATCTAGTGTAACTGATTGTCCATGTATCTAGTATAATGATTGTCCATGTATCTAGTGTAATGATTGTCCATGTATCTAGTATAATGATTGTCCATGTATCTAGTGTAATGATTGTCCATTTATCTAGTACAATGATTGTCCATGTATCTAGTGTAATGATTGTTCCTGTATCTAGTATAATGATTGTCCATTTATCTAGTACAATGATTGTCCATGTATCTAGTGTAATGATTGTTCCTGTATCTAGTATAATGATTGTCCATGTATCTAGTACAATGATTGTCCATGTATCTAGTACAATGATTGTCCATGTATCTAGTGTAATGATTGTCCATGTATCTAGTGTAATGATTGTCCATGTATCTAGTGTAATGATTGTCCATGTATCTAGTGTAATGATTGTCCATGTATCTAGTGTAATGATTGTCCATGTATCTAGTGTAATGATTGTCCATGTATCTAGTGTAATGATTGTCCATGTATCTAGTGTAATGATTGTCCGTGTATTTAATGTAATGATTGTCCATGTATCTAGTGTAATGATTGTCCGTGTATCTAGTGTAATGATTGTCCATGTATCTAGTATAATGATTGTCCATGTATCTAGTGTAATGATTGTCCGTGTATCTAGTATAATGATTGTCCATGTATCTAGTATAATGATTGTCCATGTATCTAGTATAATGATTGTCCATGTATCTAGTATAATGATTGTCCATGTATCTAGTGTAATGATTGTCCATGTATCTAGTGTAATGATTGTCCATGTATCTAGTGTAATGATTGTCCATGTATCTAGTACAATGATTGTCCATGTATCTAGTGTAATGATTGTCCATGTATCTAGTACAATGATTGTCCATGTATCTAGTACAATGATTGTCCATGTATCTAGTGTAATGATTGTCCATGTATCTAGTACAATGATTGTCCATGTATCTAGTGTAATGATTGTCCGTGTATCTAGTACAATGATTGTCCATGTATCTAGTGTAATGATTGTCTATGTATCTAGTGTTTGTCAGTGTATCTAGTGTAATGATTGTCCATGTATCTAGTGTAATGATTGTCCATGTATCTAGTGTAATGATTGTCCATGTATCTAGTGTAATGATTGTCCATGTATCTAGTGTAATGATTGTCCGTGTATCTAGTACAATGATTGTCCATGTATCTAGTGTAATGATTGTCTATGTATCTAGTGTTTGTCAGTGTATCTAGTGTAATGATTGTCCATGTATCTAGTGTAATGATTGTCCATGTATCTAGTGTAATGATTGTCCATGTATCTAGTGTAATGATTGTCCATGTATCTAGTGTAATGATTGTCCGTGTATCTAGTGTAATGATTGTCCATGTATCTAGTGTAATGATTGTCTATGTATCAAGTATAATGATTGTCTATGTATCTAGTGTTTGTCAGTGTATCTAGTGTAATGATTGTCTATGTATCTAGTGTTTGTCAGTGTATCTAGTGTAATGATTGTCTATGTATCTAGTGTTTGTCAGTGTATCTAGTGTAATGATTGTCTATGTATCTAGTGTTTGTCAGTGTATCTAGTGTAATGATTGTCTATGTATCTAGTGTTTGTCAGTGTATCTAGTGTAATGATTGTCTATGTATCTAGTGTTTGTCAGTGTATCTAGTGTAATGATTGTCTATGTATCTAGTGTTTGTCAGTGTATCTAGTGTAATGATTGTCTATGTATCTAGTGTTTGTCAGTGTATCTAGTGTAATGATTGTCTATGTATCTAGTGTTTGTCAGTGTATCTAGTGTAATGATTGTCTATGTATCTAGTGTTTGTCAGTGTATCTAGTGTAATGATTGTCTATGTATCTAGTGTTTGTCAGTGTATCTAGTGTAATGATTGTCTATGTATCTAGTGTTTGTCAGTGTATCTAGTGTAATGATTGTTCCTGTAAGATAAGGACATGTGGTTAGAAAATGGCACCATTCACAGAGTTCTTGAAAACTAAATTCCACAAATTTGATGAATGGTTTCGAAGTCTTTTAATATCATCTGATGGTTAACAGAAAGTCAAGGATTGAAGTTAAAAGCAATTTATTTTCAAACTTCACAACATATAACATCAATAATAATGCATTTAACCATTTCAACTGAAATAACACAACATATTTCTAAAAAAAAGCATTGCATATTTACTGACCTAGAAACATGTTTAACAGATTACAATTATTTTGTACATGATAATTTCTAGTTATATAAAAATGAAACAATTACTGTATGGCTTGATTATGATTTTCCTTCAAACTAATAGTGTGTGTGTGTGTGTGTTTGAATGTGTGTTTGTGTGTGTGTGATCTGGACTTTTAACATGGCTTTAACTGGTTTTCAGCCATATCACTTTGATGTCCGCAGTGTGGTAGTTTATAGTTTAGTACTGGGGCATGATGCTACAGACATGTAGTATGATGTCCGACCCAGTCAAATTATCCTGATGCCAGGCTTACCAGTCCTAGAAACCAACTTTTTGATGCGGAGTGCCTAGTGAGGTGGCTGTTAGTACCATTTTTAAAAGTCTTTGGTATGACTCGGTCGGGATTCAAACCCACGACTTCCTGCATTTGAGGCAGATGCTCTAACCACTTCGGCACAAGAACAGTCAATATAATAGTAACAATGATGTTATAAATTGTCCAATATTCAAAAGCTGATAAACTGTCTGATAGTCAAAAACAAATAAACTGCCCCATAGTCAAAAACTGATCAGTTGTCCCACAGTCAATGCTGATAAACTGTCCCATAGTTAAAATCTGATAAATTGTTACATTGTAATAAAAAACTGTTCCATAGTCAAAAGCTGATAAACTGTATCATAGTCAAAAGCTGATAAACTGTCTCATAGTCAAAAGCTGATAAACTGTCTCATAGTCAAAAGCTGATAAACTGTCTCATAGTCAAAAGCTGATAAACTGTCTCATAGTCAAAAGCTGATAAACTGTCTCATAGTCAAAATCTGATAAACTGTCTCATAGCCAAAAGCTGATAAACTGTCTCAGTCAAAAGCTGATAAACTGTCTTATAGTCAAAAGCTGATAAACTGTCTCATAGTCAAAAGCTGATAAACTGTCTCATAGTCAAAAGCTGATAAACTGTCTCATAGTCAAAAGCTGATAAACTGTCTCATAGTCAAACGCTGATAAACTGTCTCACTTCTGGAATCATCTATAAAATCAGACTGTAATCTGACTAATCTAACCCTGATATTCAAACATGTAAATTCATGACTGTTGCCTAAAATGCCCATATTTTGTCTTAAATAAAAATTAAATGAGTAAAATTGAAAATCATGTAAAAGGATCTAAAACCTCATTATGCAATGCTCATAATATAGAAATAAAAATCGTTTAACCGATTTTACAAAAATATCACAGTCATTAAAATCCAAAAGCTGTGTGATCTCAGGCATAAATAATTATTAATGACAAGAAAATTAATTCTGTAGAGGCTTCTGTTTCTTAGAAAATGTTTGATTCACAGACAATTTTAAAATATGGCAAGTGTCCATATAAAGTATGATGCATTGTCTCTTCTTGATGGGTTGGTACTGTAACTATGACTACCTCCTACAATATAGTATACTGTTGGCTACCTAGCCATATTGGTATTAGAGGTAATGAAGAAGCAGACCGGGCTGCTAAGATGGCTCTATCCCAAGAACCATTGGATTTTAAATTACCGTTTACTGATTTTAAACCTTGTATCAAAAAGTACCTACGTCAGAAGTGGCAGGTGTCATGGGATGATGCAGTCAATAACAAACTTCATGCCATCAAACCAACCCTGGGAGAATGGACTCCTTCCTACAGAACTATCTGTAGGGAGGAGGTTGTCATTGCAAGAATCAGAATCGGTCATACATACATTACCCACTCCCACATACTAAAAGGTGAGGATCCACCAGCGTGCGTTTCTTGCAATGAATCATTAACTGTTAAACACTTTATGACCGAGTGTTCCGACCTGCAACCTACGCGTGATAAATACTATAATGTACATTACATGAAGGAACTTTTTGATACTATACAAATCACTAGTATTTTAGATTTCCTGAAGGAAGTAAATCTTTATTTTAAACTATAATTTGTATGACATCACCTAAATGCATTTTTATCTAATGCAAATACTGCCTCTTTTTTACAACATCTTATCATCAACATACACCATTTACATCTCCCATTGATTGGGAAGCTTCATATTTTCCTGTTACCAACATCTTACCATTTTATATTTAACTATTATGTTTTTTTTTTATATCGCTGGTCGATATTAAACCTTTTATATTTTTAAACATATAAACTATTGTATGGCACTAAATAGCCTACAAGTGCTGGTGCACCATTAAAATTCAATTAATCAATCAATCAATCAACTGTAACTATGACAACATGAATTTATTTTAGAAATAGTCATACTGTACTCACAATTTAAAGACAGCCCTTAAAGGGATTGTAAGTTTGGATCCCTAACTGCTTGTCACCCATAACAACAAAGACAGCCCTTAATGAGATTGTAATTTTGGATCCCTATCCCAGAATAACTAAGATAGCCCTTAAAGAGATTGCAATTTTGGATCCCTAATTGCTGATCACATTATGTACTACTAAAGCATGGTGTATTTATAACGATTGAAATTTCAGTATATGCACACATAAGTTTGGGAGATGAGGGCTGGGGAGGGGTGGGTGGGGTTAAACAACCTCCTGTCAAATGTGTAGTAGTAACTGTGCAACCTGATATTTTTTTACAACAGTTGGGATTAAGATAATCCCATGATAAATGAAACCTAATTTTTGCCAATTTTTAAAAAAAAGTATGGGATTATGATAATCACATGGGAAATAAAAATTAATCATTGCCAATTTTTATAACAGTTGGGATTAAGATAATCCATGGTAAATGAAAATTAATCATTGACAATTATTATAACATCTGGGATTAAAATAATCACATGGTAAATGAAAATTAACCACTGCCAATTTGTATAACAGTTGGGATTAAGATAATCCCATGATAAATGAAAATTATTAATTGGCAATATTTTTAAACGTATGGGATTAAGATAATCGCACGGTAAATGATAACAAATCATTGCCAATTTTTAAAACAGTTGGGATTAAGATAATCCTATAATAAATTGCTTATTAATCATTGCATTGAAAGAACATTAATTATCATCTGTAAGCTGATTTAAAACAAAAAATTATTTTGATTTGTTTGTCAACTTTGCTTATAGCTTAGGTAGTTTTAGGATATCTAAGACAAAAACAATGTGGAACAAAAACAATGTGGAACAAAAACAATGTGGAACAAAAACAATGTGGTACAAAAACAATGTGGAACAAAAACAATGTGGAACAAAAACAATGTTGAACAAAAACAATGTGGAACAAAAACAATGTGGTACAAAAGCAATGTCAACTATGAAACAGCTGTTATATTTGAATTCATGTTACAACAAATCAAGTTGAAGTGAGGTTTCCTGGTTTGTGAAATTATCACACTAGTAAATTCCAACCCAGGTCTAAAGAAATTAATTTTATACCGTGATAAAACTTTTGTAAGCTAGTGTATATAAGTATAAAGGATTAAAGATATAGTCGGTTTTATTTGAATTAGTATATAAACAGAAAAGAATAACAACTTCAGAGCAGGTCTCCACAAAATATTCTTGTTCAATAGAATTATAAAATTTGTGGGTTAAGTTTTATTTGAATTAGTATATAAACAGAAAAGAATAACAACTTCAGAGCAGGTCTCCACAAAATATTCTTGTTCAATAGAATTATAAAATTTGTGGGTTAAGTTTTATTTGAATTAGTATATAAACAGAAAAGAAGAACAATTTCAAAGCAAGTCTCCACAAATTATTCTTGTTCAATACAATTATAAAATTTGTGGGTTAAGTTTTATTTGTACTACTTTGTATATAAATATAACAGAAAAGTCCCAAATACAGGACTTGATAACTTATTCATCCTTAATATAATGATAAAAGTTGTAGGCAAGTTTTATTTGTGGTAACCTGTCCATACATAGATATCAATCATTGAAATGGCACAAACTTCATTAAATCTAAAAAGGTTTCCTTGACATTTTGGGATTCTTAATTTTGATTTCTTAAGCTTCATGGTAGGAAGTATAAAGAACAAAATTCTATTGGCTGACACAATCCACCTATTGCCAATGGGCATTACAGGCAAATTCTATTGGCCAACACAATATATATCCGACCAATTGGTATATAAGACTTCAGTTTATACTTTGAACATCTTTGGCAAGAAGGAAATCTTTTAGCACTGTTGGGATTTCTAGAAATGGGATTGCTGTGGTTCTGTATGGAGACAAAATTGTCCTGATCTCTTGCCGACACAGACGTTTAAGCGTTCGTGGAGAATTCACCTCCATTTCTAACCATGTACGAAACTGTGGCACACGCTCACACAATTCTTGAATTCTAGGCTGTCCCAGAAGGCTTTGTGGTTGGCAGTTGCAGTCAGCCTTTAACAGAATCATGATAAGACGTATATTTCCTAATTTAACTGCCTTCATCAGAGGGGATCTTCCTGAAAGAAAAAGACAGAGTTTTCATTAGGCATTTTATCACCCATTTTGAAATGTGTAAATTCACTGAGAAATCTTATAGTCTTATTTCACATTCATGCATTAAAACATTAGTTCTTATCCCCCTCATAATGACAAAAAGATTTTGGAGAAAATAACCTTATTTTCCTATTGTGTTCTAATGATGGACAGCAAAATGTCTGGGACCACTCCAATTGTTGATTAGGTCTCTTCAGTTAGTTGCCCAATGGACAAAAAACAAGACTACCTCATAGGGACTGACATCCAAATGGCTGAAAAGAATCTCCACAAGCCAAGTCTGATTTGAATGAGGTCAAAAAGCTAATCAATCATACTATTAGTATATTGTGCTCATAAGTGTCTCACCCTTTGAATTCTAAGAGAACAAAAAAATGACTATGTGCATATTCCATGATATACTTGCTTTTATTAATTGCAAGCATGGTGACTGTAAACATCGTCAATCGACAGCCAGTCACAAACAACAAGACTGAGATCACATACAAGTTGGGACATGAAAACCACATTTTCCTGTCTTAATGGTAAAACAACTCATTAGCTGGGAGCCACGTTTCCCTGTTATATAGATAAAACAACTCATCAGTGGGCACATAAAAGCCACATTTTCCGGTCTAAATGGAAAAATAGCTAATATGAAGGCAATATTATCTCATCTAACAAGGTGACTGATTTTGTATTTCAGGATCAACACTACTGGGCATTTCAAAAGAAAAAGTCACCCCTGTTGTTTTGAGTAGATGTACCTCCTACTACATGTTTTTGTATTCGGAGTACAATATCAGCTCTTGTTAAAAAATAAAATAGGTGGATATTTTTTTCCTCTGATTCATATCTATGAAAACGTAATGATTATTTGTGTCTGCATCATCATGATCATCAGTCTCTTGACCTAGTGTGGTCATTGAAGCACTGTGCTGCTGAACATCTGACCAGTTGGTAACCTTGAAAGAGTGCTACAGTTGAAAACAGGTTGCAGAAATTGAGGTAAACACATTCTCTTCCACTCTGATGGGATGAAATATAACATACACTTGAGGTAAACACCTTCTCTTATGCCTGCAACTGTGTTTAAATCAATGATATTCCTGATGAAAATTCACAAATGAAGCACAAGAGGCAAAATTCTGTGTCTTATAAACTCAATAAATCATTGTGTTGTCACCTACAGGCTGAAGGAGGTTTATTGTTATTATTTGTTGAAGTTAACTGGCTGATTGCTAATAATTTGTGGAAGTTTATTGTTATTACCGTATTTTCGCGCATATATCCCGCACACACAGATAATCCGCACCCTCATATAGCCCGTGGGTTTTTGGGTTTTGTGTAAAAAATCATTGGCATAACCCGCACCTTTGTATAACCCGCAACCATAGATATATTTATACAGCTACAATTGGAAATGAAATCAATTACAGGATCACGGGGTTTCGCTGATGAGGCAAACTGCGATTCTGTTTTCCGTTTTGGTGACAAAATATACCATAATGGTGATATTTGTGGCGACACCAATTTTGGCTGATAAAAACCGTATATACAGTCTTGCGTTTGGAGTAGAGAAAATCAAAGGCACCATGACAGGAAACAATGTACTGGAATATATTGTTAAAATAACAAGTCCTTGTCTCATACTGACAAACCACACTAACAGTGCACTGTTATATCATAATCCGCTAATGATGATATCTGGCCTTATTACTTTATGCAACTGACTAGTTAAAATCCGAATCCGCAGAAGGCGGAAACGTAAAATGAGTACAGTCAAGCAGATGACACTAATTTAAAAACAAATACCAGATGGAAGAAGAAAAAATACGTTTGCTGACACTTCAAAGAGAACTGATTACCTTTGAAGCACTGATATATATACTAAACAAATAAAACAAATCTGTTTCAATGTTCTACAATTATCTGAAGTTGCCGCAGCAATAGCAAACAGGTATTTGTTTGACCCTTCAACTGGAGCCTTTAGCGGCGCCATCATCAAAGTAAGCCGACGACCTTTGCTCAAAAAAAGTCAGCAAAAAACACGGTACACAGTGCTTGTGTGCGTAGGCTGTCTATAGGAGCTGTGCCTCAACTACAGGCTACATAAACACGGACATTTCTAAATAATCTTGTATTCTTGTGAAGTGTATAATTGTGAAGTGTAGATTCGAGTTTAATAATTTCTTTCTGTTTAATTTAAAAAATGCCGAAACGAAAGTCTTACACAGCCGACTTCAAGCTAACTGCCATTGCGTATGCTGAAGTGCATGGCAATAGAGCCACAGGCAGAAAATTTGATATTGATGAGAGTAGCAAAACAAAACTAGAACAATATATGTTATGTAGTTACGTTTTTCAAATAATATATTGAAATATTATTATGTGTAAAAAAATTGTGATATAGCCCGCACCCTTATATAACCCGCACCCCCCCTGCGGGGTTTGTAAAATCTGGTATAACACGCGGGATATATGCGGGAAAATACGGTATTTGTTGAGGTTAACTGGCTGATTGCTAATAATCTGTGGAGGTTTACATGTTGACTTCTACCATTTCATGGGGGTTTGCAGGCCGATTGCTATCATTCTGTGGAGGTATACAGACTGAAAATTATTATTCTTTTGAGGCTTACAGATGACTGCTGTGTATACTGCTGACTGCTATTATTCTGTAGAGGTTCACAGGCTGACTAATATTATTCTGTGAGGTTCACAGGCTAACTGCTATTATATTTGGAGGTTTATAGCTGACTGCTATTATTCTGTAGAGATTTACAGCTTGATATTATTCTGTAGAGGTTTACCCCAACAGTGGTGCCCCAAAGGTCTGCAAGACTAAGGGATAGATAGATTATTCTGTAGAGGTTTACAGGTTGTCTAATATTATTCTGTAAAGGTTTACAGGTTGACTAATATTATTCTGTAGAGGTTTATGGGCTGACTAATTATTATTATGTTAGGTTTATAGCTGACTGCTATTATTCTGTAGAGGTTTACAGCTTCATATTATTCTGTAGAGATTTAAGGCTGACTAATATTATTCTGTAGAGATTTAAGGCTGACTAATATTATTCTGTAGAGGTTTATGGGCTGACTAATATTATTCTGTGAGGTTCACAGGCTGACTGCTATTGTTTTTGGAGGTTTATAGGTGGCTGCTATTATTCTGTAGAAGTTTACAGGCTGACTAATATTATTCTGTAGAAGTTTACAGGCTGACTAATATTATTCTGTAGAAGTTTACAGGCTGACTAATATTATTCTGTAGAAGTTTACAGGCTGACTAATATTATTCTGTAGAAGTTTACAGGCTGACTAATATTATTCTGTAGAAGTTTACAGGCTGACTAATATTATTCTGTAGAAGTTTACAGGTTGACTAATATTATTCTGTAGAAGTTTACAGGCTGATATGATGCCTGCAGTGTGGCAGTTTATAGTGATGCCTAGCAGGGGGCATCATGCCACAGACATTTAGCATGATGTCCCACCCAGACACATTATCCTGATACCAGACTGTCCCGATCTAACAAGTTTTGATATTTAATGCAATTTGTTTTTGTAATATTATTCTGAGACCATTAAATTGATAAAACTTCACTGACTTTCTTGCTGTACAATATAAAGATGTATGCCTCAAATATTTTACTACTGTCTGACACCACATAACAATTATCATTCATGTAATTCATGCTGTACGATAGAATATGCCCAAAATGTTCTACAAATTCATGCTGTACAATAGAATGATATAATGATATATGCCTAAAATGTTCTACTAATTCATGCTGTACTACAAATTCATGTTGTACGATAGAATGATGTGTGCTTAAAACGTTCTACTAATTCATACTGTACTATTAAATCATGCTGTTCTTCTAATTCATTGTGAACTACTAAATCATGCTGTACTACTAAATCATACTAATTCATGCTGTACAATAGATGATATATGCCTAAAATGTTTTAATTTGTGCTGTACTACTAATTCATGCTCTACAATAGATGATATATGCCTAATGTTCTAATTCATGCTGTACTACTAATTCATGCTGTACAATAGAATAATATATGCCTAAAATGTTCTACTAATTCATGCTGTACTACTAAATCATGCTGTACAATAGAATGATATATGCCTAGAATGTTCTAATTCATGCTGTACTACTAATTCATGCTCTACAATAGATGATATATGCCTAAAATGTTCTAATTCATGCTGTACTACTAATTCATGCTGTACAATAGAATAATATATGCCTAAAATGTTCTACTAATTCATGCTGTACTACTAAATCATGCTGTACAATAGAATGATATATGCCTAAAATGTTTTAATTTGTGCTGTATTACAAATTCATGAGGTACAATAGAATGATATATGCCTAAAATGTTCTACTAATTTGTGTTGTACTACTAATTCATGCTGTACTACTAATTTATGCTGTACAGAGAATGATATATGCCTAAGCTGTTCTATTATTGTTTGAAGTCACATGACCATTATCATCCATGTAATTCATGCTATATATGTGCCTAAAATCTTCTACTGTCTGATGTCAGCCCCATTGTGTTTAAGGACCAGTCTACATTATCCCTGTACCTTTTTTTATCAGTGCAGTTAATATCAGCTCTACTGTGTTTAAGGACCAGTCTACATTATTCCTGTACCTTTTTTATCAGTGCAGTTAATATCAGCTCCACTGTGTTTAAGGACCAGTCTACATTATTCCTGTACCTTTTTTATCAGTGCAGTTAATATAAGCTCCACTGTGTTTAAGGACCAGTCTACATTATTCCTGTACCTTTTTTATCAGTGCAGTTAATATAAGCTCCATTGTGTTTAAGGACCAGTCTACATTATTCCTGTACCTTTTTTATCAGTGCAGTTAATATCAGCTCTACTGTGTTTAAGGACCAGTCTACATTATTCATGTACCTTTTTTTATCAGTGCAGTTAATATCAGCTCCACTGTGTTTAAGGACCAGTCTACATTATTCCTGTACTTTTTTTTATCAGTGCAGTTAATATCAGCTCTACTGTGTTTAAGGACCAGTCTACATTATTCCTGTACCTTTTTTATCAGTGCAGTTAATATAAGCTCCACTGTGTTTAAGGACCAGTCTACATTATTCCTGTACCTTTTTTTTTAGCAGTGCAGTTAATATCAGCTCCACTGTGTTTAAGGACCAGTCTATATTATTCCTGTACCTTTTTTTTCAGTGCAGTTAATATAAGCTCCACTGTGTTTAAGGACCAGTCTACATTATTCCTGTACCTTTTTTATCAGTGCAGTTAATATCAGCTCCACTGTGTATAAGGAAACATGTTGTCCTCCCTCCTCCACCTTCTTCACCATGCAGATGGAAAGGTGTACAACCATTTATATCTGCCTGGAGATAAAGAAATGAAAATTTAATCTTGAATACATTTTTGACAATTTATTTTTAAAACAATTAAACATTTGAAATAAAGAAACAATATACAAAAAGATTCTGTATTAGAAAATAAATGTCATTTACTAATACCAGTGAAAAACATTTGGAAAGACTGGACATAATGTCAATCTGGGGTATTATTGGAAGTCTGTGCAAGTTAATGCTCAGAACTGGAAATAACATCGACAAATAACCACAACTATAAATTTCCAGCCTCTATTTTGAAAAGCATCATGTGACCTTGTGGTTCAACATAGTGTAAAATTAAATTTCTCCAATCAGACAATATTTAGCTTTTAAAATGTTAAAGCCATAACATACATAAATTAATTAAATACTAATAATAGACTGATAAAATACTCTAAATATACAAAAAGTAAGTTATATTTATCAATCTACAGTGCCTGTTATGTACATTATAACAGTTAACTGTCCTTTTCATTGCAGAACCCAGCTGGAAGACATTCATCTTGCATTCACTTCAACAAACATAAAAGCATACTGGATGCTTGGAGTAGGATTTAAGGGTTAAATGCCATACTGGATGTGTGAAGTAGGATTTAAGGGTGAAATGCCATACTGGATGTGTGAAGTAGGATTTAAGGGAGAAGTGCCATACTGGATGCATGAAGTAGGATTTAAGGGTGAAGTGCCATACTGGATGCATGAAGTAGGATTTAAGGGTTAAATGCCATACTGGATGTGTGAAGTAGGATTTAAGGGTGAAATGCCATACTGGATGCATGAAGTAGGATTTAAACGTGAAATGCCATACTGGATGCATGAAATAGGATTTAAGGGTGAAGTGCAATACTGGATGCATGGAGTAGGATTGAAGGGTGAAGTGCCATACTGGATGCATGGAGTAGGATTTAAGGGTGAAATGCCATACTGGATACATGAAGTAGGATTGAAGGGTGAAGTGCCATACTGGATGCATGAAGTAGGATTTAAGGGTGAAATGCCATACTGGATACATGAAGTAGGATTGAAGGGTGAAGTGCCATAATGGATGCATGAAGTAGGATTTAAGGGTGAAGTGCCATACTGGATGTGTGAAGTAGGATTTAAGGGTGAAGTGCCATACTGGATGCATGAAGTGGGATTTAAGGGTGAAGTGCCATACTAGATGCATGAAGTAGGATTTAAGGGTGAAGTGCCATACTGGATGCATGAAGTGGGATTTAAGGGTGAAGTGCCATACTAGATGCATGAAGTAGGATTTAAGGGTGAAGTGCCATACTGGATGCATGAAGTGGGATTTAAGGGTGAAGTGCCATACTGGATGCATGAAATAGGATTTGGATTTAAGGGTGAAGTGCCATACTGGATGCATGAAGTAGGATTTAAGGGTGAAGTGCCATACTGGATGCATGAAGTAGGATTTAAGGATGAAGTGCCATACTGGATGCATGAAGTAGGATTTAAGGGTGAAGTGCCATACTGGATGCATGGAGTAAGACTTAAGGGTGAAGTGCCATACAAATGCCATACTGGATGCATGAAGTAGTATTTAAGGGTGAAGTGCCATACTGGATACATGAAGTAGGATTTAAGGGTGAAGTGCCATACTGGATGCATGAAGTAGGATACTGGATGCATGAAGTAGGATTTAAGGGTGAAGTGCCATACTGGATGCATGAAGTAGGATTTAAGGGTGAAGTGCCATACTGGATATATGAAGTAGGATTTAAGGGTGAAGTGCCATGCTGGATGCATGAAGTAGGATTTAAAGGTGAAATGCCATGCTGGATGCATGAAGTAGGATTTAAGGGTGAAGTGCCATGCTGGATGAAGTATGTCTTTCACAAAAAGACTATAGCATAATTGATTAATATTGTTCCCATGTTTTAAAAGAATCCTTCTAATAAAGACAGACTGGTAAATATTTTCACCATGCTTAAAAATAATCTTTGTAACAACCATAACATACCTGGTTAATATTTGCCCCATGTTTAAGCAGAATCTTCATGGTCTTAAGGTCTCTCATACCTGTTGCTAAGAACAGTGCAGTTGCCCCCTTCCCATTTTCTTGGTTAACATCACAGCCAGCTGAAAGACATGGAAGATCATATCATATACAGCTTTAAAATGTAGTCGAAACTTGGTTATTACATTCATCATTATTTCTGAAAAAAGTATGAAATATTCAATCCAGACCATGCTGCTGTGATATTTATGTATAACTATTAACACTTACTTCGGTTATGATACAGTCTTGATTGCTATCCTGGGAACGATGAATTAACTATGTTTTCCTCTACATTGTTCCCTCATTCTAAGGCTTCTCTTTCTAACAATTCCTGAGATAATGCAAATATGAACATGGTTCCCATTTCATTTTAACATAGGAGTACTTTATCAAATACTTTATTTTAAGGAATTCTCACTCTAAAGCAGCACTCTATGGACAGCGTTATAATGAGGGCCTACTGTATCATGAACTTTATTTTGAATTTTGTTTGTTTGATTAGGATATTTAACGTAGCTTTAAACAAATTTCAGTCATATCATTATGATGTCTGCAGTGAGGCAGTTTATAGTGATGTCTAGCACTGGGGCATCATGCTGCAGACATATAGCATGATGTCCCACCCAGTTACATTATCATGACGCCAGGCCAACCAGTCATAACACTAAGCTCTAAATGCTGAGCACCAAGCGAGGCAGCTGTTAATACCATTTTTGTAAGTCTTTGGTATGACTCAGCTGGGGATTGAACCCATGACCTCCCGCTTCCACAGCAGACGCTCTAACTACTATGCCATTGGAGTGGTTTCTGTGGAACATATTACTTGTATACTGTAATAAGAAACTGCTCCTTCTCTGATATAATCAAACCATATTTAACATACTCACTCCAAATTTGACATAAGCTACATCTGACATACCCACTCCAAATTTGATATAATCCATATCTGACATACCCACTCTAAATTTGACATAATCAATCCATATTTGACAGACCATCACAAAATCAGACATAATCAATCCATATTTGACATACCCATTCCAAACTGGACATAATCAATTCACATTTGACATATGCACTCCAAACTGGACATAATCAATCCATAACTGACATACCCATTCCATATTTGACATAATCAATCCATATTTGACATACTAACTCCAAATCAGATATAATCAATCCGATATAATCAATCCATATGTGACATATCCACTCCATATTTGATATAATCCATATTTGACATGCCCACTACATATTGGACATAATCAATCCATATTTGACATACCTGCTACAAGCTGGACATAATCCATATTTGACATTCCCACTAAAAACTTGACATACTTTATCCATATCTGACATACCCAGTCCAAACTGGACAAACTTTATCCATATTTTACATACCCATTACAAACTGGACATAATCAATCCATATCTGACAAACCTGCTACAAGCTGGACATACTTTATCCATATTTGACAAACCCACTATAAACTTGACATACTTTATCCATATTTGACATACCCACTACAAACTGGACATAATCAATCCATATCTGACAAACCTGCTACAAGCTGGATATAATCAATCCATATTTGACAAACCCACTATAAACTGGACATACTTTATCCATATTTGACATAACCACTACAAATTGGACATAATCAATCCATATCTGACATACCCACTACAAACTGGACATAATCAATCCATATCTGACAAACCTGCTACAAGCTGGATATAATCAATCCATATTTGACAAACCCACTATAAACTGGACATACTTTATCCATATTTGACATAACCACTACAAATTGGACAGAATCAATCATTAATTGACATACCCACTCCAAGTTGGACATAATCAATCCATATTTGATATACCCACTTCAAATTTGACATAATCAAGCCTTATCTGACATACTCACTCAAAATTTGACATAATCAATCCATATTTGACATACTCACTACAAACTGGACATAATCAATCCATGAATTTTAGAATCTACTAAAATGTAATTTTCCCCCAAACCATGAAAATTGAGGCCCATGAAAATAAATGACACTACTTAAAATGGGAAACATACAATTAAGGAGAAACTCAAGGATCTCTGTGTTGACATTTTTTGTGAAGACCACATTCATCAAGACAGTTGTCCCCTTTAGGTCTATGAGATCAAGTTTTGCTCCTGCTGACACCAGCTGGTGAACAATTGGCCATTTTCCCCCTAATGTAGCTTCATGTAGGGCAGTCCGACCACTCGAAGACTGTGCATTCAGGTCAGCACCTGTGATGTAGAAAATGTCTGGCATAACAAAAGCAACATGTATACATGTTTCTATGTACCAAACAACCACCAATATATACATTTCTATATATGAATAATATCATGAATATAAGTATGAATAATATGTATACACATATTTCTATGTACAAAAAATATCATGTATGTATGTTTCTATGAATAATATCATGTATGCATGTTTCTATGAATATCATGTATACATGTTTCTATGAATAATATCATGTATGCATGTTTCTATGAATAATATCATGTATACATGTTTCTATGAATAATATCATGTATGCATGTTTCTATGAATGAATAATATCATGTATACATGTTTCTATGAATATCATGTATGCATGTTTCTATAATATCATGTATACATGTTTCTATGAATAATATCATGTATTTATGTTTCTATGAATGAATAATATCATGTATACATGTTTCTATGAATAATATCATGTATTTATGTTTCTATGAATGAATAATATCATGTATACATGTTTCTATGAATAATATCATGTATTTATGTTTCTATGAATGAATAATACCATGCATACACAAATTTATGTATGAATAATATCTTGTATACACATTTCTATGTATTAATAATATCATGTATATACAGGTGTATATGTATGAATAGTACCATGTAAACATACTTTTATGTGTGAATAATATCATGTATACACACTTTTATGTGTGAATAATATCATGTATACACACTTTTATGTGTGAATAATATCATGTATACACACTTTTATGTGTGAATAATATCATGTATACACACTTTTATGTGTGAATAATATCATGTATACACACTTTTATGTATGAATAATATCATGTATACACACTTTTATGTATGAATAATATCATGTATACACACTTTTATGTGTGAATAATATCATGTATACACACTTTTATGTGTGAATAATATCATGTATACACACTTTTATGTGTGAATAATATCATGTATACACACTTTTATGTGTGAATAATATCATGTATACATACTTTTTTGTATGAATAATATCATGTACAGTGGAGCCTCGTTATTCTGGATACATTTGTTCCCAGTGAATATGTCCGGATTAACGAGTTTTCCGGATAATTGAATCATGCACATTTTTTATTTTATGATATCATCACACCATATATATGTACATGTATATGCTTACTTTAATGTAATATACTGTATATTCATGTACATGTATATGCTTACTTTAATGTAATATACTGTATATTCATGTACATGTATATGCTTACTTTCATGTAATATACTGTATATTCATGTACATGTATATGCTTACTTTCATGTAATATACTGTATATTCATGTACATGTATATGCTTACTTTCATGTAATATACTGTATATTCAATAATGTTTGAAATAAATTAATGAATACATCTATAATTTATTTAAATTTTACATTATTATAACATGCTTGTACGTACATATACAGTAAATATAAGTTTAGACAAGTAGTACATCAAAACAAATCACACTATGTACCTGTACATGTATGTACTGTACGTAAATTTATCATGTCAATTTTCTGAAGAAACCTGGAACCTTTCTTTGCCTGGATTCTTTGGCAGATCTATCTGCAATGATTATTGATAGTGGCCATACATTCTCAAGGGCTTCACTATTGTGCTTTATGTCATCACTTGTGAATATTGCTGATGTCTGCTCAAAATATGAAATTATGTTGCTATACTGTCCTTGGCTTGGTTGATGATAATGTCTTTTCCCTCTGGGTCGGTAGTGTCATCATCATCAACTTCATTATCACTGTCTGAAACCTCACCTTTAGATACTAGGGTCAAAATGTCGTCATCGTTGAGTTGTTGCCCTGTCTCTTCCTTTTCGTCTATCCGTACATATTCCTCGGCAGACATCTCAGCCTGGTTGAGAAGGCTTCTTATTAGATCTGTGAGCTCACTTAATGTCATGTCATCTCCATCATCAATATCTTGTACAGTAGTGGTTAGTGTCGGTATGATCTGTACATGTCTAAAGCAGTTTGAGATTGTTGTTGGTGTCACTGAACTCCACTCTGTCAGTAATTAATTTATCTCTACTTGTCTACGCTTGCTTGATGGTGTCATCATAATATATGTAATAATTACAACAAAAACAAACTGTTATCTCGAGGTTCAATGCATTATAGTAAACTAATAAAATGCAGTCATTTTTATAAGTCATATTTTACAGCTGTTAATGATTGATGTCCCCATTTTATTCGGAAATGAAGCCCTATACTCTCTACAGCTCCAATATATCAACTGTATTTGTACAGGCATAAAAAAACTGTGATTATTACATACAAGTGGTAAACAACAAAGAGGCTTAATGACATTTTTAATTTATTTACCATATGTTATGTCAAAAAGCATGGATGATTTGATCCCAGTGTGTTTATTTAATTATTAATACCCCTGTCGACAACTAGCTAAACCAGACATTGCATATACAATTGCTGGTCACAATATGGTCACGCTACTTAGTTACTAATAGTGGCCATACATTCTCAAAGGCTTCACTACTGTGTTTCATGTATTATTCTACTGACTGTATTTTCATATAAGATTTTACAAATTTTCTTATTTTTGGACAGATTATTTCCAGATTATCGGTAAAGTTTTAATGTAATTTTACACTTTGGTCCCCAATTTTGATTTCCGGATCCAGAATGTGAATTTCTTGATTAACGGAGCAAATTAACGTTTAGGAATTCCGTCCCCATTGAATTATGTCTGGATAGCAAGGTTTCCAGATAAACAGAGTCCAGATTAACGAGCCTCCACTGTATACACACTTTTATGTATGAATAATATCATGTATACACATTTTTATGTATGAATAATATCATGTATACACACTTTTATGTATGAATAATATCATGTATACACATTTTTATGTATGAATAATATCATGTATACACACTTTTATGTATGAATAATATCATGTATACACACTTTTATGTATGAATAATATCATGTATACACACTTTTATGTATGAATAATATCATGTATACACATTTTTATGTATGAATAATATCATGTATACACACTTTAATGTATGAATAATATCATGTATACACACTTTTATGTATGAATAATATCATGTATACACACTTTTATGTATGAATAATATCATCTATACACATTTTTATGTATGAATAATATCATGTATACACACTTTTATGTATGAATAATATCATGTATACACACTTTTATGTATGAATAATATCATGTATACACACTTTTATGTATGAATAATATCATGTATACACACTTTTATGTATGAATAATATCATGTATACACATTTTTATGTATGAATAATATCATGTATACACACTTTAATGTATGAACAATATCATGTATACACACTTTAATGTATGAATAATATCATCTATACACACTTTTATGTATGAATAATATCATGTATACACATTTTTATGTATGAATAATATCATGTATACACATTTTTATGTATGAATAATATCATCTATACACACTTTTATGTATGAATAATATCATGTATACACACTTTTATGTATTAATAATATGATGTATACACACTTTAATGTATGAACAATATCATGTATACACACTTTTATGTACGAATAATATCATGCATACACACTTTTATGTATGAATAATATCATGTATACACGTTTCAATGTATGTTGTTTGTCCGTCGATTCGACGAGGACCTTTCTAGGCATAAAAGGGTTGGAGGAGCTGGTTCTACCCTGTGCATGCGCAGGTGGCTGATGAGGCCAACCCTTGCATGGAATGTTTTTTTGCATAAGGGACGGGGCTGAGTGGGACATCTCATGGAGGGTTGATGTCATGGCACACGCTTTTCTGGCTCGTCTTTTCAGCTCTGCAGCTGCTGTCCTGAAAGATTCACACAACTTGGAGCCTTTGTGCATGGAGGAATGCCAATTGACTCGATCGCTTGCTGTTTTCTCCCAGGTATCAGGGTTTATTTTGAACGCTTTCAATGCAGCTTTCAGACTGTCTTTGAAGTGTTTCTTCTGACCTCTGTGGGGTTACTGTAGCTTGCCATAGAAGAGTTTCTTAGGCAGCCAGTGGTCAGGATACTCTGACTGGGTGGGACATCATGCTACATTTCTTAGGCAGCCAGTGGTCACGATAATGTGACTGGGTGGGACATCATGCTACATGTCTGCGGCATGATGGCCAGTACTAGACATCACTTTAAACTTCCACACTGCAGATGTCGTACTGATATTACTACAAAATTGTTAAAGCTATGTTAAAAATCCAAAACGCACATTCAATTGATTAATCAAACACTGTTTTAAATATTATCATGTATGTAATATAATTAATCTACATTAAGTTTACCTACTCATTCATACATTTGATTAAAGATAACAATGCAATCCAGTGAAATGAGTGCTTGGTGAATACAAATCTTTCCAGAGTTTGTAGCAAATAAATAATTCTTGAATTGACACTCAAAGAATTCCTCAAGGATGAGAAGAAGTTTCACTATTACTTGCAGTGAAATCACAGTAGCACTATTTTCCTATTACTTGCAATGAAATCACAGTTGCACTATTTTCCTAACTATTACTTGCAGTGAAATCACAGTAGCACTATTTTCCTAACAGAACAATGAAAAAAGTTTCAATATACTGGAGACTGTTTCATGAAATAAATGTCCACAATTTAAAAAAAAAGAATTTTGTTTTGATGTGAACAAAAGAAAAAAAAAGGCAGAGACATAATACACAATGTTTTGTGTACACATGATGCTTTTACAAAACCCGTGAACTAGGTTGTTATCCGTCTTTCAGAAAGTTGGGCATCTTTAAAATAAATGTAATTTTAAGAAAAAGTGAACAACTCTTCATTAGAAACTTTCTTTATTGCCAATTTCTCCCAATATGATAATAAAATGAGTATTCAGCCATTAAATAGCCCTGTAATCCCCCATTCTCTCCACGTCAAGCAAGGATGGCATGCCCTACTTAAAGCTTTAGCAGCCCTTGATAACACACGCATCCATTTATTGGGCAGTTTATTGTTTTTAGACTCCATATTCCACATAAGCTATACAGAAAATGGTGAACCTGTTAATGTGTGCAAATAAAAGTGTAAGTATATTAGTTCTTTAGTCCAAATAACCAAAAGTAATATACTCTAACCCTAATCTTAACAGTATATCAGTTCTTAAGTCCAAAAATAACCTAATGTTATATAATCTTGCCAGCAACAACCTGTTAATGTTAAGAATGTACCTTAAAAATATTTTAACATTTTGGTTGAGTCATCCGAACTCTGTTGTTAATGTTAAGAATGTACCTTAAAAATATTTTAACATTTTGGTTGAGTCATCCGAACTCTGCTGTTAATGTTAAGAATGTACCTTAAAAATATTTTAACATTTTGGTTGAGTCATCCGAACTCTGTTGTTAATGTTAAGAATGTAACTTAAAAATATTTTAACATTTTGGTTGAGTCATCCGAACTCTGCTGTTAATGTTAAGAATGTACCTTAAAAATATTTTAACATTTTGGTTGAGTCATCCGAACTCTGCTATTAATGTTAAGAATGTATCTTAAAAATATTTTAACATTTTGGTTGAGTCATCCGAACTCTGCTGTTAATGTTAAGAATGTACCTTAAAAATATTTTAACATTTTGGTTGAGTCATCCGAACTCTGTTGTTAATGTTAAGAATGTAACTTAAAAATATTTTAACATTTTGGTTGAGTCATCCGAACTCTGTTGTTAATGTTAAGAATGTAACTTAAAAATATTTTAACATTTTGGTTGAGTCATCCGAACTCTGCTGTTAATGTTAAGAATGTACCTTAAAAATATTTTAACATTTTGGTTGAGTCATCCGAACTCTGCTATTAATGTTAAGAATGTATCTTAAAAATATTTTAACATTTTGGTTGAGTCATCCGAACTCTGCTGTTAATGTTAAGAATGTACCTTAAAAATATTTTAACATTTTGGTTGAGTCATCCGAACTCTGTTGTTAATGTTAAGAATGTAACTTAAAAATATTTTAACATTTTGGTTGAGTCATCCGAACTCTGCTGTTAATGTTAAGAATGTACCTTAAAAATATTTTAACATTTTGGTTGAGTCATCCGAACTCTGCTGTTAATGTTAAGAATGTACCTTAAAAATATTTTAACATTTTGGTTGAGTCATCCGAACTCTCTAAATCTTGAATCCACATTACAAAAAAAACAATTCTTATCATCTCCATGAATCCACATTACAAAATCCGAATTCCTATCTTCTCCATGAATCCACAATACAAAATCCGAATTCCTATCATCTCCATGAATCCACATTACAAAATCCGAATTCCTATCTTCTCCATGAATCCACAATACAAAATCCGAATTCCTATCTTCTCCATGAATCCACAATACAAAATCTGAATTCCTATCTTCTCCATGAATCCACAATACAAAATCCGAATTCCTATCTTCTCCATGAATCCACAATATAAAATCCGAATTCCTATCATCTCCATGAATCCACAATACAAAATCCGAATTCCTATCTTCTCCATGAAGCCGCATTACAAAAATCCAATTACAACCTACTCTATGCATCTACATTACAAAAACCCAATTCCCATCCCTACACCTTAAATCTACATTACAAAATCCCAATTCCCATCCCTACACCTTGAATCTACATTACAAAAACCATATCCTAACCTTTATTAATGAGGTAGGCAATGACTTGGTGTCTGCCTGCAATGACGGCCAGGTGTAGTGGTGTCCTGTCAAATGCATCCTTAATATTCACATCTGATCCCTCATCCACCAAAAATTCTACTGTCTGTAAATGAAAGAAAACAAAAGTTGAGAAAAATCATTTTGCGGATAATTCAAATATAACAAAATAAATATATGCCATACTTAATGATCTGTTAACATACCTGTAGATGGTTTCATTTAAGTTAGCATACCTGAAATGATATTTAGGTTAACCACCTGAATGTGATATCATTTAAGTAAACATACCTGTAGATGATATTATTTAAGTTAGCATACCTGTAGATGATATTATTTAAGTTAACATACCTGTACATATTATTTAGGTTAACATACTGTAGATGATATTTATGTTAGCATATCTACAGATCATATCAATTAGCTAAACATAACTGTCGATGATAAAAGTTAATACCCTGTGCCTTTCTCAATCAAAAAGCATAACATTCTTGCATTTATAAACAGACTGCTTTTGTATATAAGTATGTTGAATAGCCAGTGTGTCATGGAAGTATGCTGAATATCCAGTATGTTATTTGAGAATAATGAATAGCTAGTGTCTCATGTAAGTATGCTGAATAGGTGCATGTTAGAATACTGAATAGCCAGTGTGTCATTAAGTATGCTGAATATCCATTGTGTCATGTGAGAATACTCAATAGCCAGTGTCATGTAAGTATGCTTAATAGCCAGTGTGTCATGTGAAAATACTTAAAAGGCAGTGTCATTATGTATGCTGAATAGTCAGTGTGTCATTAAGTATGCTGAATATCCAATGTGTCATGTAAGTATACTGAATATCCAGCGTGCCATGTAACTATGCTAAATATCCAGTGTGTCATGTGAGTATGCTGAATAGCCAGTGTGTCATGTAAGCATGCTGAATATCCAGTGTGTCATGTATGCTAAATATCCAGTGTGTCATGTAAGTATACTGAATATCCAGTGTGTCATGTAAGTATGCTGAATATCCAGTGTGTCATGTGGGTATGTTGAATATCCAGTGTGTCATGTAATTATGCTAAATATCCAGTGTCATGGCAGTATGCTGAATATCCACAGTGTTATGTGAGAATACTGAATATCTAGTGTGTCATGTAACTATGCTAAATATCCAGTGTGTCATGTAAGTATGCTGATTATCCAGTGTGTCATGTATGCCGAATATCCAGTGTGTCATGTAAGTATGCTGAATGTCCAGTGTCATGTAACTATGCTGAATAACCAGTGTGTCATGCAAGTATGCTGAGTAGACAGTGTGTCATGTAAGTATGCAAAATAGCCAGGGTGTGATGTAAGCATGCTGAATAGCCAGTGTGTCATGTAAGAATACTGAATAGCCAGTGTGTCATGTGAGAATACTGAATAGCCAGTGTGTTATGTTAAGAATACTGAATAGCCAGTGTGTCATGTGAGAATACTGAATAGCCAGTGTGTTGTGAGACTAATTAATAGCCAGTATGTCATATAAGTATGCTGAATAGCCAGTGTGTCATGTGAGAATACTGAATAGCCAGTGTGTTATGTTAAGAATACTGAATAGCCTGTGTGTCATGTGAGAATACTGAATAGCCAGTGTGTTGTGAGACTAATTAATAGCCAGTATGTCATATAAGTATGCTGAATAGCCAGTGTGTCATGGAAGTATGCTGAATAGCCAGTGTGTCATGTAAATATGCTGAATAGCCAGTGTTTCATGTGAGAATACTGAATAGCCAGTGTGTCATGTGAGAATACTGAATAGTCAGTGTGTCGTGAGAATAATTAATAGCCAGTATGTCATATAAGGATGCTGAATAGTCCTGTAAGTACATTGGATATGTAGTGTGCTTAATTTTCTCTTTATATACACTGTAACTGTAGTTCGCAATAGATCCTATGCCATAACATACACTACTGATATTTAATTAACTGTATTCACATGACCTGATGCAACCAATGGGAATAAAAAAGAATTATTCAGAAAACATCTATAATATTTATATATCCCATCGGTCACTAAAAAATACTCAATTTTAAGTCCCATTATTACAATGTCATTATTAATTGTTACCACATAGGTAAACATCAATTTATAGATCCTATGTGATTTGCATATTTTACATCTATTTATAGATCCTACATGATTTGCATTTTTTACATCTATTTATAGATCCTACATGACTTGCATTTTTTTTTACATCTATTTATAGAACCTACGTGATTTATTTTACATCTATTTATAGATCCTATGTGATTTGCATTTTTTACAGAGCCAAATTAATCACACAATTTATAAAAAAAAATATTCTATACAGTTTACTAATAAAAATTATGATAATTATATATAATCATATACCAGAAATGATAGATATACATAATAAAATGACCTTTACCTTTATAAGGGCATGCAAGACAGCCACATGCAGTGGTGTGTAACCACTCATACAAATCCTGTGGGTCATTGTGGAACACTTCAAGTGGTATTTAGGGCCTGAAAGGGAGATTTTCACTTGAAAGCAATATTCATTACAAGCAAGCATAATTACAGGGTTTAATTACATTTGGACATAAATCAGTATTTTGCAATAAATGAAATAGTAAAAAGTAGAAGGTAAATAATAATGATATAAAATGGCACTTTTAAAAGCAAGATCATGGTAAATAAGAATGACATAGGAAAGCACTTTCTAAAACAAGATCATGGTAAATAAGAATTAAATAAAATGGCACTTTCCAAGCAAGATCATGGTAAATAAGAATGACATAGGAAAGCACTTTCTAAAACAAGATCATGGTAAATAAGAATTAAATAAAATGGCACTTTCTAAGCAAGATCGTGGTAAATAAGAATTAAATTAAATGGCACTTTCTAAGCAAGATCGTGGTAAATAAGAATTAAATAAAATGGCACTTTCTAAGCAAGATCGTGGTAAATAAGAATTAAATTAAATGGCACTTTCTAAGCAAGATCGTGGTAAATAAGAATTAAATAAAATGGCACTTTCTAAGCAAGATCGTGGTAAATAAGAATTAAATTAAATGGCACTTTCTAAGCAAGATCATGGTAAATAAGAATTAAATTAAATGGCACTTTCTAAGCAAGATCGTGGTAAATAAGAATTAAATAAAATGGCACTTTCTAAGCAAGATCGTGGTAAATAAGAATTAAATTAAATGGCACTTTCTAAGCAAGATCGTGGTAAATAAGAATTAAATTAAATGGCACTTTCTAAGCAAGATCGTGGTAAGTAAGAATGATATAGAAAGGCATTTTCTAAGCAAGATCATGGTAAATAAGAATGATATAAAATAGCAAGATTGTGGATCATTATCTAACCATGAAGAAAATGGGTCATCTCCATTAGTTGCCTATAAGGGTAGGCAATAGGGCACATCAGGTTTATTAATCACCCTAACCCTAACAAAATGGGTCATCTCCATTAGTCGCCTATAAGGGTAGGCAATAGGGCACATCAGGTTTATCAATCACCCTAACCCTAACAAAATGGGTTTTCTCCATCATGATGAAGTGTGCATCAAAGTCATGAGAACTTTATCCAATTCCAACATCACTGCTGCTTGAGTGCTTATATCCAATATTGCCTTCACTAATTAATGTTATTAATACCTCTCTCATCCTGGGAATTCCTTTCATTTTTCAAAACTGCCATTGTAAAGCCTCTGCTAAAGAAACCAACACTCAACCATAACGATATAAAGAACTACCGCCCAGTTTATAAAATCACGTTCATATAAAAAATTCATAGAAAAAGTTGTTCTAACTCATCTGAATTCAAACATTCTTTTTAGCAATGTACAGTCTGCATAATGCCCTTGCCACAGTACTGAAACTACTCTTCTGAAAGTATTTAATGACATTCTCTCTGCTTTGGATAGTGGAAAGATTACAGTCCTTACCCTCTTTGATTTGTCTGTAGCATTTGACACAATAGACCATGATATATTACTTCATCTCCAGCATGTATTTGACATTCACAATACAGCCTTACAGAGGTTCAAGTCCTACTTAGCAGGACACAAATTGTATCTGCAAATGTAATACACTCCAGCCCAATTGATCAATGTTGTGGTGTTGAACAGGGGACTGTTCTTGGACCTGTTCATTTCATTCTATACACTGAGCTGCTCTCAAGTGTCATATATAATCATCCAGTGTCTCACCAATTGTACGCAGATGACACCCAAATATACAAATCTAGCCACCCAACTGACGTTGATGCTATCATCCAAGGAGTAGAGAGGTGGATTTCTGATGTGAAATCATGGATGACATGTAACAAGCTGCAGATGAATGATGATAAAACTAGGCCATTCTGATCACAACACAAAGATTTTCTCATTAACATCCTTTACCTCAAACAATAAATATCAGCAACACCAACATTAAATTTTAAGTCAGTACGAAACCTACAGTTAGTGAATTGTGATTTGACACTAATATATATATATATATATATATATATATATATATATGTAACATTGAGTACCATCATATTTTATGCTGACATCCACACCATCTCGAAACTGTCGTGCTATCATCTCCATGTCATTATAACGGATGGCCTTAAATATAGTGGCTTCCTCATCTGGCAGACTGTCTTTCACCATGATATCATCTAGGCTTACAATAGACTCTGAGTCTGTTTCTCCAGTAGCTGCCTCATTTCCACTATCAGCCATTCTAATATGAAAATAAAATGAACTTGTCATAACAATAATGAAAAACAGAACTTAAAATGTACATTGCGAAATATATGAACAGAAAGCATAGAGAACGAGTTTGATATGGCACAAGGATATGTGTTTGATATGGCATAAGAATATCAATTTGAAATGGCATAAGGATATGTGTTTGATATGGCATAAGAATATCATTTTGATATGGCATAAGGATATGTGTTTGATATGGTATAAGGATGAGCTTGATACGGCATAAGGATATGAGCTTGATACGGCATAAGGATATGAGCTTGATATGGCATATGGCTACATGTTTGAAATGGCATAAGGATATTTGTTTGATATGGCATAAGGCTATATGTGTGCTTGATATGGCATAAGGATATTTGTTTGATATGGCATATGGATATGAACTTTAATATGGCATAAGGATATGAGTTTGATATGGTATAAGGATATGAGTTTCATATGGTATAAGGATATATGCTTGATATGGCATACTAACATGTGTTTCATATGGTATAATGATGTGTTTGATATGGCATACGAATGTGTTTGGTATGGTATAAGAATATGTGTTTGAAATAGCATAAAGATGTGTTTGATATTGCATAAGAATACGTATTTGAATTGGCACAAGGATAGGAGTTTAATATGGTATAAGGATATGAAAAATAAGGATATGAAAATTGATATGACATATGGGTATGAATTTGATATGGCATAAGCCAAGGGGAGAGAGAGAGAGAGAGAGAGAGAGAGAGAGAGAGAGAGAGAGAGAGAGAGAGAGAGTTACCTAATACAATAAGATGTATTGTAGGGTTAGATAAGTAGGTAAGTAGATCTTAACTGAGTTCACAATTCAGACTTTAAAAATGTGTTCCGTCTGTCCAAGCATCTATACACACGGAAGTTCAAGTCTTTTTCAAAAATGAAAACATAAACCGATCATACAAGTATCGCATCATCGTCAAGGACAAGCCATCAGTGGATTGTCGAGTAATGTGTTCTTGTGTTTTGGTTCGGTTTGAATACACTGTACACATATCGCCCAAAATAGCACAACACTGCGATCTTTATGAATTGCCATATATGGCGAAGCAGACTACCTAGTTAAATTGTTCGCAAGGTGATTCGGTGATGTTTGCGTTACTATTTATACTGATTGTTCCGATACCAAATTAGGAAGAAAGAAGGGTGAATGGTATGCTCTACTTGCTTTTAACTGACTGGTCGAATAAATTAATTCGATACATAGTGACATTATTTTAATGACCTCATAAATGAGACAAATTAGTTCCGTCTCAGTTAATCCAGATTGTCTTGTGTTGAATCGAAACACACCCCAGATGACGCAAATTAGTCAAACAGGATCGTGGTCTTTTAGAAACTCGAAATCCTTGACATATAAATTATGCATCTACTTGATAATGATGAGACCACAATTGTGGTTGGTATAGAGTTGGGCACGGGGTAGACCTAGATCAATAAGTAGGTCTTCATATTTGTCGTCTTCGTTTTTCTGACTGGAAAAAAAGCGGAGACCTACTTAATGGTTTAGCGGGAGACCAAAACAAACAAGTAGATCTCCCCGCACTTTCTGTTATTACTTTTTTTATTCTTTGGATTTAATGTAAGGTGTTATTTACTTGTATCTACATTTTTGTTTAAGTTATTAATGTCTCGCAAAGAGAAGAGCTCTACTTGCAGGGCCGAACCTGCTATAGAAGCCCAGGGGGCCCGCCCCCACCCCGTTAAAAAAAAAACAAACCTATTCACTGCTTTTGATAAAAGATGCAAAGGGGGTTCCGAATTTTTCTTTTTTTTTTTCTTTTTTTTTTTTTTTAGTGTTTTTAAAACATTGCAGTTTTTAGTCACTTTTGTTACATCCCTTTTTCAAAGTTCAGATTGCACCATTTTGCATCCTTGAAAAAAAAATTTCAGGGGGGGCATGCCCCCGGACTTCCCTAGAAGGCTCGGCGCTTAACCCAATAACAAGTTTGGCCCCCCCCCCCCCCGAAAAACTTAGGTCCGGCCCTGATCTAATGGATAAAATGGTTTATTTACAACAACACGGCCTGTTACGATATTGTTGCATCGACCAACATTTCATTAGGTCGACATAACCCGCTGACTAATGCTAACATGATCTTGGCCCCTTCTTTACACTACCATCCGTTTCTTCAACTTTAAATATCTGACTTCATTTTTTTAAAATTGCTTCACAGTTCTGGCGATTTAGCTGCCTAACCCGATCTTGTGCTGGCGCTAATTTACTTAACAATAACATGTCAAAACCACCGTTTCATTTTTATTTATCAAATGTACACGACGGTCTGAATTGTTGAAAAAGGTATTGCCATGCGTAACACTAATATTAAAAGTTTAATTTATACAAATTGTATAATGCCGAAAAGTTAGTGTATTGCATATTCCATAGTTTGAAGGTGAGGAAAATATTTTGTGAGTTTAGCATAAAAGCAACAGTATTGGTGAAACAAGGTAATCTGTATTAATTTAGAAGTTTCTATAGCTGTTACATATATTTAATTTAAGTTATATTTATTTTAATTTAATTATTTGTTATTTTTTTTTCTTCTAAATTCTTGTACATGCCGTTATAATATAATCTTGTTAACGTGTTAATCTTGATTTGGAAATTTTTCCAGAAAATCAGTTGACCCAACTACTTTTTTGTAATAACCTAAGGCTGACCTAGATAATGACCTTAATTCAAAATTCATAACAACAGCCACATAACAAGTATTTTAAAAAAAAATTTGCTGTTGTGAGAATATGAGCGAGATCAAGGCTGTATTGCAGTTGTGACCCTGGACTTGTAAATAGTTTTGGTGAAGTAAACAACCATCTTTTATTTATTTTTTTATTCTTAGAATAAAATGACTGGTTGTTGTTAGGCTTATGTTAGAAGTGTGATGTATACGTGATTACGTGACCCTAATATGGGTATCTAATTTGCATATTACTGTATAACCTTTGTCTTAGATAAATAATCTCAGTCGGGCTTTACAACCAGTGATGTTAAGTTTTTTTCGAGTAATATGTTATATATGGATCCGGAAAGATGGCCACCATCGCTTAACTGCTTGAGATAGGCTCTTCCGATTTTGTGCTATATGTATAATATTTGTGCTTGTTCTCAATCATCGTCTACATTATTGTGTTTCGTCATGCATTGGCTGTTCCGTTCGTCTGTGTTAATTCATCTCCTTGTTTTGGAAATGAGAACAATTAGAATTTTTCTCAGCTGTTTTGTCCCAATGTTAAGACGTCATTTGATTTTGAATAAACCGCCATCACGTGACCGCTTACAATACGACTGACCCTCATTAATTGGATTAAATGACCACACCTTGGTTCTAGATACTACATTGTGCTCAAGACTAAACGAACTGGGAATACATTCATCATTTCTTAAATGTAAATGGAAGCGAAAAAAGAAATGTTCTTTCAAAGCTGGCTGGCATAGAACAGGAAGAAGAATTCCAGTTATATCCCTTTCGCCCGTAATGGATAAACAACTTAAAAATTCTGCCGTTAATTTTAATAACCTGGTTCAAATTCCTCTTAAATTGTGAACCGTTGTGTCAACTGTTCCAGGGATACCACTATGTATTGCATTATTCAATGCTCAATCAGTAGGATCACTGGAAAAGCGCACAGAAATTGTTAATTTTATCAACAACCAGAATACTGACGTCTTCTTCCTGACAGAAACTTGGTTCCATTCAGCAGGTGATGAATCTAAGTGTGCGGATTTAACACCCAGCGATTACTCTATCAAGTCATTCCCCCGTAACTCTCGCAGAGGTGGAATTGCTGTAATTACAAAAAAATTCCATGATCAAATGCCTTAAGTACAACACAGCCTTCAATTTCTGCCACACATCGTTTGAAATAGTCCAAACAACGCTCACACCGGAACAAATGTCAGTCCATTTTTTCTGTCTCTACCATCCTTCTCCTAGTAGAAAAAAACAAGCTGACTGAATCTCTCTTTTTGGAGCAGTTTCCAAATCTTCTAGAGTATGGAAATTCGACAACATAATTATTCTTGGAGATTTCAACTTTCACTTTGACTGTCCTGGTAAACCATACATGTCAAAACTCCTAGATTCCACACGTTTTCAATCTTAAACAGTCACTTAACCATCCTACCTATAAACTTGGTCACATTTTAGACTGGTTTCTTTATAGACCTGATGATAATATTCTGCAATCCACCCTTGTATCCCACGAACTTGATCGGATCACCTCTGCATTGTATATCTCAACGTATCAGTCCCTAACCCTCCACCTCTATTTGCTACTAAGAGAAATCTCCATATGATAAATAGAACCAAATTCATGCATGACATCCAAGAAACCTAACAACTTTCTTACATCCAACAGCGGAACAACTTGATAACTGCCTGCATTCATTGCATGAAAAACATGCGTCAGCCACCAAATGCAGAATATCAATAAAAAAGTTTTCTCCATGGTATAGCAGTGTTAGAGACCAGCTTCGCACTGCTAAAAGACATCGCCGAAAAGCAGAGAGGCTTTGGGTTTCCACCAGACTCACTATTCATAAACAAATCTACAAAGTCGCTAAGAAGAACGTCACATAGTCCATTTAGCCAAATCATCCCACTACAGTACTAAGATCACAGAGAGTTCCAGCTACAAAGAGCTCTTCGAGATAACTAACAAACTAATGTCATGGAACAAATGTACACCACTTCCAACAACCTTCTCTCCACTAGACCTACCAGACCAATTTACAAATTTCTTCCATGACAAAGTACAAACCATTAGAGATTCGCTTGACAGCACAATTTCAGCTGATTTCGTCACCATACATTTATGATGCAGAATTTCAGTGACAACCGTTAGGAGCATTTGAACCTGTTTCTATTGATTTAGTACAGACAATCATGATGAAAAGTGCACCAAAGTTGTTGTGAACTTGTTCCAATTCCAACATCACTGCTGCTTGAGTGCTTAGACCCAATATTGCCTTCACTAACTGATGTTATTAATATCTCTCTCTCATAAGGGGAATTTCCATCATTTTTCAAAACTGCCATCGTAAAGCCAATGCTGAAGAAACCAACACTGGACCATAACGATTTAAAGAACTATCGCCCAGTTTCTAATCTCTCATTCATATAAAAAATCTTAGAAAAGGTTGTTCTAACTCAACTTGTATCTCATTTGAATTCAAACAGCCTTTTTAGCAATGTACAGTCTGCATATTGCCCTTGCCACAGTACAGAAACTACTCGTCTGAAAGTATTTAATGACATTCTCTCTGCTTTGGATAGTGGAAAGATTACAGTCCTCACTCTCCCGGATTTATCTGCAGCATTTGACACAATAGACCATGATATATTACTTCACCTTCTCCAGCATGTATTTGGCATTCAGAATATAGCCTTACAGTGGTTCAAGTCCTACTTAGTTAACAGGACACAAATTATATTTGCAAATGGAATACACTCCAGCCCAGTTGACGTATGTTGTGGTGTTCCACAGGGATCTGTTCTTGGACCTGTTCTCTTCATTATATACACCCAGCCGCTCTCAAGTGTCATAGATCATCATTCAGTGTCCCACCAATTGTATGCTGATGACACTCAAATATACAAGTCTGGCCACCCAACTGAAGTTGATGCTACCATCCATGGAGTAGAGAAGTGCATTTCTGATGTGAAATCATGGATGACATGTAACAAGCTGCAGATGAATGATGATAAAACTGAGGCTATTCTGATCACAACACAAAGACTTTTTCATTCACATCCTTTACCTCAGACAATAAATATCAGCAACACCAACATTAAATTCTCAGTCAGTACGAAACCTAGGCGTTACTCTAGAGAGTACTCTCACATTGCACCAACATGTCATGAACATGTGCAAGGCTGCATATCTTGAATTGAGACGCATCAGTTCCAATCGTAAATATCTTTCAGTTGATGCCACTAAAACACTTGTGTGTTCATTAGTACTTTCAAGACTTGACTATTGTAACTCAATTCTGTCAGGTTTGTCACAATATTTACTCCAGAAACTTCAAAAAGTTCAAAACACAGCTGCATGTATCATCTTTAGAGTACCTCGATCAGAGCACACCTCACCACTGCTCTGTACCATACATTTGCTATCGATTGGATACAGAATCAAATACAAAATTTGTTCTCTGTGCTATGTTTCAATGGAGTCTGTTCCAGTCCAACATACCTATCCAGCCTCACCCATGTGTATACACCAGCTAGATCCTTATGCTCTTCTTCTGATAATAGTATACTCATTGTTCCCAAGGTGAAAACAAAGTCATATGGACAACATTCGTTTGCACACCAGGGCCCGGTGACGTGGAACAAATTGCCCATTGAAATTAGACACAAAGACACAGTGTTCCCTTTTAAGAGTGCTCTTAAGACTCACCTGTTTCGACTGCAGGGACAAACTTAGCGACCTAATCATGTTTTGTATCTTATATGTTTTCAGCATGTTTTTATGTTTTCCAATTTCATTGTTTTTGTCATTTGTTGTTCTGTAGTCTAGTCATAATTATTGATGGTGTAAAGCGCTTAGAGCTTCAAAAGATTAGGTGCTATACAAAGTCCTTATTATTATTATTATTATTATTATTATTATTATTATACTCTAATGATGACCCGAGCAGCTGATTGAGTACTTAGACCCAATATTGTCTTCACTAACTGATGTTATTAATACATATCTCTCATCCAGGGACTTCCCATCATTTTTCAAAACTGCCAATGTAAAGCCTCTGCTGAACAAACCAAGACTCGAACATAACAATTTAAAGAACTACCACCCAGTTTCTAATCTTATAAAAAGTTGTTGTAACCAAACTTGCACCTCGACTGAATTCAAACAGTATTTTTAGCAATGTACAGTCTGCATATTGCCTTTGCCACAGTGAAACTAATCTTCTGAAAGTATTTAATGACATTCTCCCTGCTTTGGATAGAGAAAGATTACAGTCCTCACCTGCCTTGATTTATCTGCAGCATTCAAAACAATAGACCACAATATAGTACTTCACCGTCTCCAGCATGTATTTGGCATTCACAATACAGCCTTAGTGTTGTTCAAGTCCTACTTAGTCAACAGGACACATATGAAAATGCAATTACATTACGTTTTCTAATGCCTGTTTTGTATTCATGCAGCATAAACTCAACCTCAACACCTGATGTTATGTTTTTCATTTTGTTAATGAAAGTAAGTGGATTAATATTACTGAATATGACAAAGAGGGAGCCGAATCAATATAATAATAATAATAATAATAATAATAATAATGAGGACTTTGTATACTGCCTAATCTTTAGAAGCTCTGAGCACTTTACAACATGTATAATGATATAACTAAAAAATACCACCATGATTTAGAAAACAAAAGCATGCTGAAAATATTTGAGGTAGGAAACATTTTTAGGTCTTTTAAATTTGATCATGCATTTGGAATATGTGAGTTTTAAGAACACTCTTGAAAGGGATCATGGTGTCTTGTGTCTCAGAGTTTACTGATGTGCTCAGACACAATTCAAGAGGATTTTTATTTAAAATATTCATTGAAATTACTAAAGTGCTTTGGACTTTTGTGAACTCTGTCAAAGACATTCTGGATTGCATTATTTTGTTATATCAACACATTCAAGACTATTGGGATACAGTTGGAATTTTCACTTTGTATTGTACAGAAAGAAATTGCAGTTTACTTAAATTATTGGTTTCACTTTCACACTGTTACATACATGTATATATGTTAAGACCTTGTGTTTTAGGATTTAAGATGTACCACTATGGACCTTACTCACATTGTGAAGGAATCAGTATTTTGAAAGACTTTATTGCACAGTGTACAAAGTAATGTGAACCTCCTGTTCTTATTAGTAAACATTACAACATTTTGAAGTTCCCTTAGTTCAGCTCCGTCTTTGATTATTGTTCAGTGACCACAACCCCCTTTCATCGGCAAGGTGAAAAATAAGAATCAAAGACAACACAGGTGGAATTTGTTGTTACAATGATATCATCTTGACATCAAGGGAAATGATAATGTAATAGCAGATGCACTGTTCCATGTATAGAAATGTATTATTTCATGTACACTGTTTACATGTATAGAAATGTATTATTTCATGTACACTCTTTACATGTACAGAAATGTATTATTTCATGTACACTGTTTACATGTACAGAAATGTATTATTTCATGTACACTGTTTACATGTACAGAAATGTATTATTTCATGTACACTGTTTACATGTACAGAAATGTATTATTTCATGTACACTGTTTACATGTATAGAAATGTATTATTTCATGTACACTGTTTACATGTATAGAAATGTATTATTTCATGTACACTGTTTACATGTATAGAAATGTATTATTTCATGTACACTGTTTACATGTATAGAAATGTATTATTTCATGTACACTGTTTACATGTACAGAAATATATTATTTCATGTACACTGTTTACATGTATAGAAATGTATTATTTCATGTATACTGTTTACAATTCATGACTTCTTATGTTTATCTTTAACCTTATGTATAATTAATTAATCTATGGTGAAAAGAAAGCTTTATCATATTAATCTATTTCTTAATGGGTGTGTGTGTGTTATGTACATCTGATTTAATTTCATTTTATGTCAAAATATTGCAATTTTGTTTCCAGGGATTTGATAATTTTCAGAAATTTGTTTGACTTAATTGTTTAGTAGTAAACACCTAAGGCTAACCTAGATCCTGACCTTAATTCAAAATTCAAAACAACCAAGTAAATAAGTTTTTTTTTCAAAATTTATTTTTATTGTGAGAATAAGAGCAAGATTGAGGCTGTATTGGATACTTGACCCTAAACTTGTAAATAGTTTTGGTCAGCAGCTTTTTATTTTTATCTTATTGTTAGAATAAATTGTTTGGTTTTTATCAAGGTCATGCTGGGACTACATGCTTTCTGATGTAAATACTTCTAAAATGATCAGGAGAGTTGACCCTCATCTGGGAATCTGTTTCACATTTTAAGTTACTGACTGTATAACCTTTTGTTTATAGAGATATTTTGTCAGTTGGGGCTTTTTCTTTACACTAGAAAGTGTTTGTTGTATTAGTTTGTATATATAATTTTTATTCAAATTATTTGGATTCTGAAAGATTAATTCTTTTCCTGGAGATATTTAAATGCTCATACAGAATTCTTGGACAGAGACAGTTTATCAAGGTTTCCTACATTGGAGTGATCTTTCTGGTGTTTCTGCAAGGAGCTGTAGATACATCAAGGTACAGGATACAGCATACATCTTCGCCTTCCATCTTGGATTTTTCATCAGGACTCAAACTTGAATTAATTTCAGCATTTCATTACTAGGTCTTTTAAAATTTAATTAGTGCATTCTTTAATTTTGGATTTGATTGTTAAGTTCTTTCTTCCATTTTTTTCATCGTTTCTCCAGGGAAATAAATTATTTGTTAAATTTTACAACGCTTGTTGTTTTCACTTTTTCTGTGTTACTGTTTATTAGAGCCTAAATACATAACGTATTAATCAAGTGAATCAGGCATTGTTCACTCTTAGTCTTACCCAAGAAAAAAATAATAACAATAATAATAATAATCAAAATAATAATAATGTGGACTTTGTATAGTGCCTAATCTTAAGTAGCTCTAAGCACTTTACAACATCAATAATATGTCTGCATAAAACCAAAACAAACACCATGAAATTAGAAAACATAAAAATACACTTATTTACTCCCACTATGCTCTAATACATGTATGCTTTCAGTGTAGGCAGGTCAGTGTTGCTGTGGGGTGTTAGACTTTGATTTATTAACTAATAATATTAGTTGTCATGAAATGGCTATGTACTACTACTGAATTAGGGTCTTTAGATGTTCTGTGTAATTTAACCTAAGAAATCTTGCTTGCTGAATATAATATAATATTTAGCCTCAACTGTACATGGTAATGTCACTGAGCTACACTCAACTGTACATGGTAATGACACTGAGCTACACTCAACTGTACATGGTAATGTCACTGAGCTACACTCAATACCAGATAAGTTTCATGTTTAATTTGCTTTGTGTCTAATCTCTAATTTCTCAATGGTTGAATTTGATATGTTCTCTAAATCAGCATCAAGGTCTTCTGCAAGTATTCAAATGCTAGCTCATATTTCACTAGACAAATGACCACTATACCGCATTATCATGACCGTTGTCCCTGCCCTATTTCACTAGACAAATGACCACTATACCGCATTATCATGACCGTTGTCCCTGCCCTATTTCACTAGACAATTGACCACTATACCGCATTATCATGACCTTTGTCCCTGTCCTATTTCACTAGACAAATGACCACTATACTGCATTATCATGACCGTTGTCCCTGCCCTATTTCGCTAGACAAATGACCACTATACCGCATTATCATGACCTTTGTGCCTGTCCTAATTCACTAGACAAATGACCGTTATACCACATTATCATGACTTTTGTCACTGGCATGATGAAACCAGACAATAACATGTTTTGTTAGAACAAGCTTAAATTTCACTAAATCAGACAATAATTATCTTTGGTGGATCCAGCCTAGTTTCACTAAATCAGAAGATAATTAATTATCTTTGGTGGATCCAGCCTTAGTTTCACCAAATTTCGATAAAAAAATTCCAAAATCTAAAGTGTATTTATTTCAGACTCGAAAAATGTCTTTTAAAGAAATAGACCAGAAGGGATGAAAAATAGCTTGTTGGCAATACTTTCAAACAGTAATTATCCAAGTCTTTTTATTCTTAAACACAAGGTCTCAGATGGCCTGAGATTATCTGTCTGGCTGACATCTACCAAATGCAAGTCTTGATGGCCTTTGATACATCCCTGGCTAATATCTACCAAATGCAAAGCTTGATGGCCTTCAATACTTGCCTGACTGATATCTACCATATGCAAGGCTTGATGGCCTTCGATATTTGCCTGGCTGATATCTACCAAATGCAAGGCTTGATGGCCTTCGATACTTGCCTGGCTGATATCTACCAAATGCAAAGCTTGATGGCCTTCGATACTTGCCTGGCTGATATCTACCAAATGCAAGGCTTTATGGCCTTTGATACTTGCCTGGCTCATATCAACCAAATGCAAGGCTTGATGGCCTTTGATATTTGTCTGGCTGATATCTACCAAATGAAAGGTTTTATGGCCTTCAATATTTGCCTGGCTGATATCTACCAAATGCAAGGGCAGTTGGCCTTCAATATTTATGTGGCTGATATCAACCAAATGCAAGGCTTGATGGCCTTCGATACTTGCCTGACTGATATCTACCAAATGCAAGGCTTGAGGGCCAACGATATTTACCTGGCTGATATCTACCAACTGCAAGGCATCAGGGCCTTCAATACTTGCCTGGCTGATATCTACCAAATGCAAGGCATCAGGGCCTTCAATACTTGCCTGGCTGATATCTACCAAATGCAAGGCTTGATGGCCTTTGATATTTGCCTGGCTGATATCTACCAAATGCAAGGCTTGATGGCCTTCAATACTTGCCTGGCTGATATCTACCAAATGCAAGGCAACAGGGCCTCCAATACTTGCCTGGCTGATATCTACCAAATGCAAGGCTTGATGGTCTTTGATATTTGCCTGGCTGATATCTACCAAATGCAAGGCTTGATGGCCTTCGATACTTGCCTGGCTGATATCTACCAAATGCAAAGCTTGATGACCTTCGATACTTGCCTGGCTGATATCTACCAAATGCAAGGCTTGATGTCCTTCAATAATTGCCTGGCTGATATCTACCAAATGCAAGGCTTGATGGCCTTCGATACTTGCCTGGCTGATATCTACCAAATGCAAGGCTTGATGGCCTTCGATACTTGCCTGGCTGATATCTACCAAATGCAAAGCTTGATGGCCTTCAATACTTGCCTGGCTGATATCTACCAAATGCAAAGCTTGATGGCCTTCGATACTTGCCTGGCTGATATCTATCAAATGCAAGGCTTGATGGCCTTCGATACTTGCCTGGCTGATATCTACCAAATGCAAGGCTTGATGGCCTTCGATACTTGCCTGGCTGATATCTACCAAATGCACGGCTTGATGGCCTTCGATACTTGCCTGGCTGATATCTACCAAATGCAAAGCTTGATGGCCTTCGATACTTGCCTGGCTTATATTTACCAAATGCACGGCTTGATGGCCTTTGATACTTGCCTGGCTGATATCTACCAAATGCACGGCTTGATGGCCTTTGATACTTGCCTGGCTGATATCTATCAAATACAAAGCTGATGGCCTTCAATACTTGCCTGGCTGATATCTACCAAATGCAAAGCTGATGGCCTTCAATACTTGCCTGGCTGATATCTACCAAATGCAAGGCTTGATGGCCTTTGATACTTGCCTGGCTGATATCTACCAAATGCAAAGCTTGATGGCCTTTGATACTTGCCTGGCTGATATCTACCAAATGCACGGCTTGATGGCATTTGATACTTGCCTGGCTGATATCTACCAAATGCACGGCTTGATGGCCTTTGATACTTGCCTGGCTGATATCTACCAAATGCACGGCTTGATGGCCTTCGATACTTGCCTGGCTGATATCTACCAAATGCAAGGCTTTATGGTCTTCAATACTTGCCTGGCTGATATCTACCAAATGCATGGCTTGATGGTCTTTGATACTTGCCTGGCTGATATCTACCAAATGCATGGCTTGATGGCCTTTGATACTTGCCTGGCTGATATCTACCAAATGCAAAGCTTGATGGCCTTCAATACTTGCCTGGCTGATATCTACCAAATGCAAGGCTTGATGGCCTTCGATACTTGCCTGGCTGATATCTACCAAATGCACGGCTTGATGGCCTTCGATACTTGCCTGGCTGATATCTACCAAATGCAAAGCTTGATGGCCTTCGATACTTGCCTGGCTGATACTTACCAAATGCACGGCTTGATGGCCTTTGATACTTGCCTGGCTGATATCTACCAAATACAAAGCTGATGGCCTTCAATACTTGCCTGGCTGATATCTACCAAATGCAAAGCTGATGGCCTTCAATACTTGCCTGGCTGATATCTACCAAATGCAAGGCTTGATGGCCTTCAATACTTGCCTGGCTGATATCTACCAAATGCAAAGCTTGATGGCCTTTGATACTTGCCTGGCTGATATCTACCAAATGCACGGCTTGATGGCATTTGATACTTGCCTGGCTGATATCTACCAAATGCACGGCTTGATGGTCTTTGATACTTGCCTGGCTGATATCTACCAAATGCACGGCTTGATGGCCTTCGATACTTGCCTGGCTGATATCTACCAAATGCATGGCTTTATGGTCTTCAATACTTGCCTGGCTGATATCTACCAAATGCACGGCTTGATGGTCTTTGATACTTGCCTGGCTGATATCTACCAAATGCAAGGCTTGATGGTCTTTGATACTTGCCTGGCTGATATCTACCAAATGCAAAGCTTGATGGCCTTCAATACTTGCCAGGCTGATATCTACCAAATGCAAGGCTTGATGGCCTTCAATACTTGCCTGGCTGATATCTACCAAGTACAAGGCTTGATGGCCTTCAATACTTGCCTGGCTGATATCTACCAAATGCACGGCTTGATGGCATTTGATACTTGCCTGGCTGATATCTACCAAATGCACGGCTTGATGGCATTTGATACTTGCCTGGCTGATATCTACCAAATGCAAGGCTTTATGGTCTTCAATACTTGCCTGGCTGATATCTACCAAATGCACCGCTTGATGGTCTTTGATACTTGCCTGGCTGATATCTACCAAATGCATGGCTCGATGGCCTTTGATACTTGCCTGGCTGATATCTACCAAATGCGCGTCTTGACGGCCTTCGATACTTGCCTGGCTGATATCTACCAAATGCAAGGCTTTATGGTCTTCAATACTTGCCTGGCTGATATCTACCAAATGCACGGCTTGATGGTCTTTGATACTTGCCTGGCTGATATCTACCAAATGCACGGCTTGATGGCCTTTGATACTTGCCTGGCTGATATCAACCAAATGCAAAGCTTGATGGCCTTCAATACTTGCCTGTCCGATATCTACCAAATGCAAGGGCAGTTGGCCTTTGGTCACTAGCTTTATCTCAACCCTACATGCAAGCTATCCACAAAGCTTGGTTCATAATCATATATGTATATACTAATGTTCTTGTGTCGAAAACACTTAGCTTTTCTCAGTCACAGTGACCTTACGTTTGATCTTCTCACAGTGTCACTATGGGTTGGTGTCACCAATGTTTGGTAACTGTAACACTTTCCATATATATCATGGAGAGCAGCAGAGGGGGCGAATCGGACATTTGCTCCAGACATCATTTGCTCTAAATCTAACAAACATCTCGAGAGAATTAATTCGAATCCTTCTTTTTCAACCCAAAAAAAAAGATTACTTGCTTGAAACATTAAGTTTTTCGCAAATCATACTCCAAGACCGTTTTCATCGTTTAGTCAAAATACGGTTTCGTCGTGATGTCATCGCCCCCCCTGCTGCTATGGGTTAATAATTTATTTCAACCAAAATATTTGATCGAGTTCGATACGATATCGTGTTCGAGGGTCGATAAAATTTATTGTTATAAATCCATGCGGGGTTGACTGAACGTTACTAAAGAAATTTTTAAATTGATTGAAGTCCATATCGGAACACCATGTCTGCCAAATATTTTGTAGCGTATGTGTATCAACGCCGTTGAATACAGCAAGAATATTACAGTTATCTCTGATCACTTTTGGAATCTGAGTGTATCATTGAGTCACATGTCTAACATCACATTGTCGTATACGACTAAATTGTTAATGCTCCCATCAAGGTCATCCAATATCGGTTATAAATTCAATAATGCCCTTGCCGGCAATCTCTGAAGCGTTTTCATTAAAATCTTTTAGCACTTCATAGCATCGTTGATCATCTACGCTAGGAGCAACTAAATATAACTTATTCCACTTCATCCATCTCACTATTAAATTGAGCAACAATTGCGTCTTGCCGGATCCAGATGGCCCGATTATAATTGCGCGGATAGAGTTTGGTAGCGCTGCATGATGCTTAACTGGTTCTCTTGTTTTAGTCGCTGAAAAATCAATTATTATCATATCTCTTTACATAAATTATGGATCTATATTGTGTGAAGTGTAAAACGCGTACTAACACAAATGATGTGATGACGATTACAACTAAAAATAACAGATCAGCACTTACTGGTAGATGTGCAACATGTGGTATAAAAAAGTTTAGATTTGTTTCTATGAAATCCGGAGATGTTTTAAAAAAAAACGAGGAGGTGATATCGCAGCAAAATTGGCAAAGCTCCCTGGAACCCCATGGGCAAAGTACCCCGGAGAAAAGCACCTTCCAGGATATAGCTACTGTGGTCCCGGAACACGATTAGATATCAGACTTGATGATCAAAATCAGCCCCGACCCGGCGAGTATCCGATAAACGCTATTGATAATGCGTGTCATGCTCATGATGTTGCATACAATAAAAGCAGCAATCTGCAACATAGACATCTCGCAGATGTAAAATTAATTCATGCGTTAAATGCTATTCCTGATAAATCTTTCAAAGAAAAGTTGGCTTCGTGGTTGGTAAAATCAGCTATGAAAGGCAAACTGATGATGGGCGCTGGTAATTAATAATATGGAATCTATTTATTATTCTCCGAGGGGATACTGGAGGGGTAACGCTGCAATCAATAAACTCGCCAATGCCGCAAAAGTGAAAAAGGACACTGCGGCTAATTGGTTATCCAAACAGGCTATATGGCAAATTTATCTACCGCGTCCTAAACAAATCAATTTCTCGCATTTTGATGTTACCGGACCCAATGAAGTTCATCAAGCTGATTTATTGTTTTTACCACATGACAACGGTTACAAATACGCGCTAACCGTAGTTGACATTGCGAGTTGATACAAACAAGCAGAACCGCTAAAAACAAAATCATCACCTGAAGTTGCTTCTGCATTTGAAAAGATTTATCGATGAGGCCCTCTATGCTGGCCAAATCTGTTACAAGTTGATCCTGGCAAGGAATTTCAGGGTGTGGTTGCATCTACAATGAAACATCACAATGTCACCATCAGACGAGGGCATACTGCGTTACATCGCGATCAGGCAATTGTAGAACGATTTAATCAGACTCTTGCTGAGCGGTTATTTGGATATCAATACGCAAAAGAATTCATCCAAGAAAAGCGATCCCGTGAATGGGTCAAAAGGTTACCGGGGGTAGTTGCAGCGCTAAATATCGAGATTACCAGAGCAATCAATATGAAACCTAACAACGCAATAAAAAAAAAAAGTATATACCACAACCACAGCGGGATAGCGTTTCTCAGCCAATTCTCAGCAATGTCACCGTGAGATATTTATATGAACCAGGAGAACTTGAAGGTGGTAAAAAAAAGGGCTACTGATCCTATTTGGAGTGTCATTACGCATAGCATATCTACTATAACACGATCAACTGGTAGACCTCCAATCTATAAATTGGATTCAACTGCCCCTCAGCGGGGTTTTACACGCGAACAATTACAAGTGACTAATGATGATACTCAATTGCAAACGCATGGTCTTAATTAGCACCGTTGCGTCTGTTGCATTCAAGACAAGTCAACATCACATTGTTTCTGACATGGCCGAGACTGTTATTTTTTCTGTCTACGGTAAATTGGCGAGGATCTTTATCCGAATACTGCCAACGCATTATACAATTGCAACTCGTGCAGTGATTATTCTGTTGTTGCTTCAGCGTAATTATTAATTCAGCATCAATATCAAATTCTCGTTTTTTTTGGTCTTGTTTTTTGTAACCACAGAGTTTTTTTTATTAATGATGCTAACATTAATATCATCCATTGTTGTGTCATTATCAACGAAAACAATTCTTCGAAGTTGATTTATTCGCCGTACTCTAGACACTGCAAGATAGACTAAATTTGACCACTCAATGTGATTATCGACTATCCAAACAATTGTATCCGCGATGGTTAATCCCTGTGAGGAATGTATTGTTGTTACATAACCCAGTGTCCATGGCGATTTATCAGCACGCAATGCGTCTTCGACAGCACTGATATCAACCAGCACAATATCATTTAACACTAGTGTTTGTCTTTCGCGCTGTCCTGGAATTTCAACTTCAATATTCTGTCGCCGTGTATCAAAGGGTCTATAACACAGCGGCACTGGGCGCGTTGGGAATTTTTCTTTGTGAAGCTGAAACAATTTTTTTTGAAGTGTGTTTCTGACTATCTTTCTACTTGCCACTACAAAATCATTTGGTCTCCATGCTTCCCAAAATTCCTCCATGGGAGTTTCAGGAATTATTTCCCTGATTATTTCGCATTGAACTTTATCGGGTTGCAGTCTAATTAAATTCTTAAGTGTACGTAATTGTTCATCAAGTGCTCTATAGTCAGTATCGATTTCTTCATAATAGTCAACAAAATTCTTTAACAAATCATGTGGACCCCTGCCAACAAATGGTGGTGGTTGGCCATGATCCCCGCACATTATCACTTTCGTATTTGCGCGCAGTAACCAATCAATAAACATTTTTAATACATCTACCGAAACCGTACATATCTCATCCCAAATAATGATTTCAGGGATGAATTTCTCACCCAATCTTTCATAACCAAGAAAACTCGCTGGTTAGCAAGCAACCATATCAACTGAAATGATATTATCACTGTCGTATTTGTTATTCCATAAACCGCCATGATTAAATTCTAAACAACTAGCGTTGGTTTCCATGCGTTTTTCATTCTTGCAAAATGAGCTGCAACCGACGGGATTGTAAAACAGTTTGTCAATAATTGTTCGTCGTTGATAATTTCATCATTGTTGTTGCCTTCGCCACACGCCGTTAAAAACCCACTAGCTGTTTTTTTCATTTTGTTGTGAATTGCTTCAGTGCGGTATAATTCACCGTTTGGTCTTACAAACTGATCAAACGTATCCATGTCGTTTTCAGTGCTGCGAAGTAACCACACCGACACGGGGTCGTTTTTACTCAAATGCGCAATAGCATCGAATAGTTTCTTTTCAACGAGGAAACCGTCCCTGGAAAATTCTTCTCGTAAGAATTCGTTGGGTATATACTTTATTGTTCTGTTCCGTGGAAATATTGTGACCTCGGGCGTCCACGCGTGTTCGTTATGATCAATAATTTTAATTGGGGCTCCCTTTGATTTATATTTTGATTCGTATAAAACTTCTCCGGTTATCGTTGTAACAGATATTGGAAATCTCAGCGACGTTTCTAAATTTGCTATATCGCTAATAGTCGCTCCGCGGTCTTTCACCGTTAACTTTCATTGAGCTATTTTGCTACGCCGTAGATCGGTAAGTTTGTTCCCTCGGGATGCATTTGTAAAATGTTCTGTTATTCGTGCTGCTACACAATTGAGTGGCAAAGCCACTGACGACGAAGCCGCCGGCGACGACTGTTTCATTGGTTTTAGCTTTTCTTATATCAGGTTTTTCATTTAACGGATATATCCCATACACAACTGCTGTTTCAGGATATGCTCGTTCATAGTATGGTTTATCAATTCCAGTTAACTAACCCGGCTTAGAACCACGGCTAACAACGACTGTTTTCTTGTCTTTGAGAATCGGTTCAAATTTGTCTCGTATAATCCAACCGCCTGATTCTACACGGATAATGAATTTCACTCTGAAAAAATACTTTTTGTTGCCAAGTTGTGATAACATTAACGCTGCGTTGCTGTCGTTCATGGTGGCATCAACAACGCCATCAATTTGAAATGTTGACCAGCTATGAGATGCGCCGTCGTGCTTGAATTCATTAATACAATCGCGTATTTTATTTATCAGGGCTTTATCCATTATTGCCCGTTTTGGCACATCTTTGAGGGTTCTATCGAGATTAAATTTAACGTTTTTGTAATGCTTAATTGCTGTTAATCTCTCGAACTCTTCCATGTTATAATTAAAACAAGTATTTAAATAGAAAAATATAGTATAATGAATCACTGCAAATGGCTAATGATTGGATCGACAACCCCGTGTAACAAATCATGCAGAAGCGAATTCTGTGGGTATCATTTACAAAGCGTTCGGCGAGGAAGTTTTGGCCCCCTTCCGTGCCTCTGATGTGGGGTGGGGGTAAGGGGAAAATCGCAGTTGTGTCTCAGTTGTGGCGGCAAACGATACAGGGAACCAAAACGCTACTATGACAAACGAATAAAAAATGCAGTCATTGATCCTACTGATGACTCCGTCAGCGACAAAATCATAAAAACCCCTCAAGACTACATTGATAGACTTATAATTAAAGCAAATAATAAATTAGACAAATAGTATTATTATACAAATGAGCCAAGATTTCAGACCTCACCCAGTGTTTGTTAATTATGAAGCATCCCGTAATGGTATTGTTAGAAATTGCAGACTAAAGAAACCGGTTGGACAGGTAAATAATAGAGGGTATTTAACATTTTGGTGCCGGGAAGAAGAAATATCTCTGTCACAGAGTAGTATATGAATGTCACAACGGATCAAAGATGGTTTTGTGATTGATCATATCAATAATAACAAGGCCGATAATTCTCTTTCGAATCTCCAAGCTATCTCACAGAGTCAGAATATATCAAAAAGGGCAGAAATTGGTACTTTTAAATCAGTTGGAAAGAGACCCGTAAAATCATTTGATACATCAACTAACGAGGAGAAAATATTTCAGTCAATGAATGAAGCCAGTAGATATTTCGATATTTGTAGGTCTTCAATACGATTTGTTGCAGAAGGAATTCAAAAATCGGCTCTGTCAAAGAAAAATGGCCATAAAATAAAATTCGTATACATTTGAAACGATTCAAGGGAGGTATGCTTCGGGCCCTTGGGCTTGCATGGATGCGAAGGCACCCAAGGAGTTCCAAGATGCGTGTTGTGCTATCCTTAATTAAGTTAATTAAGTTAATATAGTAACCTCTGGGTCTCTCTGACGTCATAGGACGCCAGCGAGATTGCCAAATAAGTGTTACTTTTTTAAAATTAAAGATAAAATGTATTATATAAATAATGGATATCAAAGATGTAAATGCTATAATTGATGAAATTTCAAATTTGAAAGATCGAGGAATAGTATTATCCAAAGATCTCGACTGCGACAGGATTACCTCGGAATATGAAGACATTGAGTATCAGTCTAGTAAGGGTCAATGCCTTGTTTATACGGTAACGACATTAATGTATTTATAACGCTATTTAGCACCGTTGAAGCAATACGTCAAAAGCTCGGCCAAGAGTATCAAAAACGAGCTGAAATTAGTTCTAAGGTTCTTGATCTTAGAAAAATATTAAACGAGGAAAAACCCTTATCCTAACCACGTGAGCGTTACTATAAAAAAAGGCTTTCAGTAAATTTTCAGTAAAAAATTTATTTTTTTTAGCGTTTTTTGTAACAGTTGTTACACTTGTCACATAGGATTTTCTCCTGAAAGAATACTCAGCAGTTTGGGCTTACTCATGCAGTTATGTGCGTACTGGATAATCTGGTTGTGGTAGCAAGTAATCACCGCGACGCCTCCATTTTCATGTAATTGTTGTTGTTGCCGCGTCGTTAACAAAAATCGTTCATCGCCGTTCTCAGATATTACTATTCTGAAACCACCAGCGATGTTATTTCTGAAACACTCGCGGATAGCGTCGTACAGTTTAACCCTGTCGGAGATGGATACGTTAGCTTGATGGTACATTATTTAATAACTCAGCTTTTAATTGTGACAGTTTCACATTTGAAAACTCAGTTCACAAACAATATATGGTAGGTGAATCGCTTACAACTAAATTAGCCCAAAAGCGGCTAGCAGCAATTAAAAAGTTTATACCGGTACGAGACAGACTTCGCGAAAAACTTCAGCAGCGACAACAAATGCAAACTGACTTTTCTGTGTCAAGTGAACAACTGTTTACTCCGATAACAAGTGCGACCAAAGATGTGAAAAAGTTAACTGAAGCAGCGATATACGGAGATATTCCTGAACGAGAACGAGCAAAGAAGGCGACGCTGCTTGATACACTTGAAAAGATAGCAGCAGAGACCGAACAAACGCGCGCAGGGATACAACAGCTATCCAGTGATATAAAAACTCAGCGCGAATATGAACGATTAGCTGATATTGATGACTCTGCACCCCACCCACAAGTATATCGACCGGGCGAAATTGAAGAAGAACAAGATGCAGCAGCAAGAAAAGATTATTCACCTGAAAATATATTTACAGTCGCAAAATTAAATAGAATTGGAGAACTCGGTACGGATTCCGAATTAGCTGATTTTACCAGAGAAAATTTTCCAAAGGGTAAAAGAGAGAATTTATTAAACGACGGGTTTGAAAGTTTTATAAAAACCAGAGACACTTGGGCATCAAAAATATATTTGGCGAAACACGGCGGGGATAAAATCTCAGCGTCACGGCACCCTGGTTATAATAGCTTTCTAGCTGCGGTTAAAGGCAGTACACAACCACCACCTTATACGGAGGATCCAATCCCGGAACAAATAGACATAAGAGCAGAAGCCGGTTCAAAGAAAACAAGCGGAAAAGGATATTCGATTGAAAATCCTTCAGATTTCAACGCAACCGTGACATGTCCTGGTAATATTCTCAGTGATATATCACGGTTGGAAGTACTTATCGGGGGAAAACGAGCCGGAAACAACTCCGTCGAGATAATTAATGAAACGGCTGATATCTGTAGACGATTATTTGCCGGTGGTATCATGGACATTGATGTATATCGAGAACTCATTGCTGAATTAGTTGAAAATCACAGAGATGCCCATGGTTATGATGAAAATCCTATGGATTTTAGCGACTGATCACTAATTGAAAAACTACTAGTTTTATAACAAGATGATTATACACTACAACCATGATAAACCCGTAAGCGTCTACGTGGTGAACTCACGATTGCCTGTTTATAGAGCATATTACGGAGATGGTTTCGGCAATACCATTGCGGGGTTATTTACAAGAATGGCCCCAAAAGTGGCGCCGTTAGCTAAACAATTATCAATGAAAGCCATTGATATTATTCGTGATAAGGGAATCAGCGCTGTTGGAAATCTTGCCGGAAATGCATTTTCTGCCGCGAAAGATAAAATAATATCATTGGTGCGACGACGAAAAAAGCAACCAGTTGTACTGCCATCTACAACAGTGATGCCTGCAAGTGTCAGCAAAGCAATAAATAGCGCAGTGGAAGAAAAATTAGCGTCGTTGGCTGCTTCGGTGTCTCCGTCATCCGTGGCTGCGTCGCTGGCGAACAGTAACCAAGATGATATCTCAAACATGATAGCAGGAAGTGGTTTGAAACGAAAACAAAAACGACGATGATTACAAAGAATTTCACAATTGAAAATACTGATGTGAATAATAATAATAATGTTCAAAAGAACAGCTGATCCAGCGTTAGATATGGAAGCCCCAGTACCCAAGGACAATTCCGTCCGCGATTATCAATTTTATTCCTATCATGCAATACAACCAGATATTCGATCGCGAATTGAACTTCAAGTCCATGATACCAGCAAATACTTTCTACCCGCTGAAGCGTTTATCGAAGTAGAAGGAGAACTTGTACGACTTACTGATACTCCTGCTGTACCCGCACCGTATCCAGATGGTACCAAAGTCGGCTTAGTCAATAATGGTATCATGGCACTATTTGAATCCGCGAGATATCTCATTGACGGAAAAGAGATTGAGTCTATAGAACGTGATGTTGATGTGGCTACAACAATAATTGGGTTAGCAAGATATTCTGACGATTATACAAGATCAGCAGGTCCGTCTATGATGTTTGCAAAAGATAATAAAAACACTGCTGGGCACACTCAATTTATTGTACGACGACCAAATGATCATGCTGGTCCTCCCGCCCCTGCTGCTATCGAGGATATGATTATAAATACTGATCCCCAGTACAATCTAGGAGCTGAAACACGAATAGCAATGTTGGCAGGACAGCGTAGATCGTTTTCATGTGCGATTCCGTTGCATCATATATTTGGATTCTGCAGAAATGTACGAAAAGTTTTTTATGGAGCGAAGCATACAGTAGTACTCGTGCGAAAGGGGAGTGACAATGATGCAATCTGGAGAATTCCAGCGGATCCTGAAAATCCAGATGCTGACGCTGGTAAAGTCATTTTAACTAAATTGGTCTTGTGGATGCCAGTAATGACCCCATCAATTACCACAGAACAGCGACTACTATCATTTATGGATGCGGGTGGCAAATCATTGCTAAGTTGGCTAACAACAACAACAGATGTTAAGCAATCAAATATCAATGGTACATTTACATGGAACTTGGCATCACAACAAGGCGTTTCAGCTCCACGTCATATATTTATCACGTTACAGGATATGACAAGAGTGGAATCACAATTGCACAGTCATATGATATTTGATCAATTAGGAGTTACCGAGGTCTCGTTGAGAATAAATGGCCAGCAGGAACCATCCGAAGACATACAACTTAATTTCAGTCAAAACCATATTGCGCGCGTGTACCATCGTATGCTGTCATATATGGGCCGTGATCAAAATGTTGATACTGGTTTGCAAATATCGCAATATGATTTTAAGAACTTTTATCCGATCTACTACTTTTCGCTGGAACAGCTTGATTTAACAAGGCAATCTGTCGTTGATATACAATTCAGAGCCAATGTCCTTCGTGGCACTATTGCTAATTATAGAGCGGTTGCTGTCATTCTCAGCGACAAATCAATGCTACTTGAAGGTGTTGGTGGACGAATGAGAATTGTTGATGCACCAGTGGAAAATATGTAAACGGATTCACAATTAGATCAATTGAAAGTATAAATGTGTTTTACAATAAAATGACATATAGTGTTGTTAGTGTCAAGCTGACTGATGGTCAGGTCAAGAAATTGCGATCAAAATCCGCTAAAGAATGTGGAACCACAATAACGTTGAAACCAGCGCAGATGTCCGGCAGTACACATAAAATATCACTGACGGATCGTCAAATAAAACATTTCAATGATGCGCTGAAGAATAAGAGAGGGGTTCAAATTGTATTTTCAAAGGTTGCAGTCGCGAACATGATAAAATCAGGTGGTATATTTCCATTGTTAGCTGCAATACCAGCATTGATTGCAGCGGCTGCCCCAGCGGTGGCGAAAGCGGCTGTGTTGGGAGCCGTTGGGACCGCGGCAGGGATGGCGTTGAAAAAGGCAACTGCCAACACAACAATTAAATGATCCACCGATATGCGGCCGTGAAGTATTAAATGTCCTCGCGGAGATTTCATCGTCACAGAAACCACCTCATCTGGTTGTAAATAAATACACGAGTGGGAAATTACAAGGTAATTTTAGAGAATCAATAAATTAAAATACTAGAGATTTTACAATAATGATTGATATTTGGGGACGATCTCTGTCAATGTTGAAACCCACCGTGTAAACATCTGCGGGTTCTATCGAGGATGTAAAAAAAATAATTGAAGATGAAATCGCTGAGACGTTAAATTTAGCAAGTGTTGACCCGAACGAAATAGTTGCATTTCAAGATCGCCAGGGTAAATTGAAAAGCAGTAATGTGTCATTGGATGACATTTTGATACGGCAGCGCGCCGCTGCTTAAAACTCTATTGCGCTGTATTCCAGCGACGGGCGACTTAAACCAGGAGCACTTGTGTCTACGATCACCGACGCGATTGCCGCCCACGGCCGCGATCTGGATGAGTATATACGAGGTTATAATTCTTTTCGCAAAAATGTCGTACATAAATTCTTTGGAACCCCGCTTGTGGTTGGCATAACCCTCGCTGAAATTAAAAACTTTCTATCTTTATTCTTTTTTAACAAGGAGGCGGGGAGGATGATGAATGAAAATGAAATCAAGGCAAAATATCTCGATATTTACACGGATATTTCTAAACTAATAGAAAATTTTGAAAAGGTACAAAAACCCACTAACGACATCGTTGGTAAGTTTTTTGGAACCCCGCTTGTGGCAGGCATGACTCTCGCTGAAATTAGCGAGTTTATTGGCAAGCATACTCACAATTCCTACGTCGCTAATAGTTTCTTTGGTGTCCTGGCTACATCTACGATGACTCTCAAAGATATTAATATGTTTATGGTGAGACAAACAACACTTAATACCATCGTGGATAAATTTTTGGGGAGAACACCTGTGTCTGAAACCACATCTCTGACAGGCCCAACGCTCGCTGAAGTTAAAAAAGCTATTGACGAACAAAAGCTCACCAGCGAAATTGTTAATAAGTTCTTTGGAACGTATGGCCCCCAAGATATCACGACAAAATTTTATCACATCGACCTGTATCTCAAAGACCAAGCACAGCTGAAAATCAGAGACCTTCTGACTTCATTCTTTTCTAACAGGGAGCCGAGGAGGGTAATAGATCCTACCAGAATCACGGTAAATTATCTCGATATTTACGATGATATTCTTAAACTAAAAGATCTTGATGATTTTAAAATCCTTCTGGTTTTATTCTTTTTTAACAAGGAGGCGAGGAGGACAATGAATGAAAATGAAATCAAGGCAAATTATCTCGATATTTACAATGATATTCTTAAACTAAAAGAAGATTTTAAAAAGGTACAAAAACCAGCCAGCGACGTCGTCGATAAGTTTTTTGGTGTCCCGGCTACATCTACGATGACTCTCAAAGATATTTACAATGATATTCTTAAACTAAAAGAAAATTTTGAAAAGATAAAGATTCCGCATCCACGCATAAGCATTAAAAATGTCGTGTATACGGTCGATCATGGAACCATGGATTGGATAAGAGGTGTTTATACTACATTGTCCGCCGGTCTCTGGAAGAGGGGCGAGGCGGGGGGTGATGATATCTACAGTCCAACGGGGATCGAAGGTATCTACAGGCTAACATGGATCTCTATCGATCAATTTAATATGATCGCGGGCGGTAAAACCTATTCTGGTGGCACCGCAATGTTAATTATCAGGAGTAACGGTCAACACTTTAATGTTGTCGCGGTTGATAGCTCCGCGGTTGATAGATCAAAAATAACTTGGTGTTTAGAACTTGTAGATGAATTTTCAGGCTGAAGCTACCATACCTACGACATCCCATCCTATCTACCCACCTGGCCTGCCCTGGACCCCTTAACGATGGCGAATAATTGAAAACACTAGCGGGTTTAAAATAACAATGACATCGATGAAATCAATTGAACCGATAATAGTCCCAGAGGTATCACAATCGCATCGATATTGATATGATACCGTGAAAGAATTTTCCGCAAATTTGAAATCACTTTCTGAGCGCTATCGTGAAAAAATGAAAAAATACCGACGCAGCGTAACAATCATCGACATCACCGTGTACTCGGTGTCCGGTGTGATGGCCAGCGCCGGGGTTATTTTGTCGACGGTGACCATGATGGCTCCGATTGCAGTTCCAATCGCTATCTCCGCGGCAACAACAATCGCGGCAGCAGCCACCGCGATAACTAAAAAGTTATCATCGTGTTCACAGAAAAAACTCACCGATTATACAGCTCGGTACAGGGTGGTATTTGACGCGTACTCGAAATTATCCGAGTTGATCTCGCTGTCGATAGATAATTCGTTCATATCCGATATTGAATTTTCCACGATGACCCAGTTGTATAACTCCACGATGTTGAAATTGGAAATTGAAGACAGCGTTAACAATAATGTCACTCGAACTGCTTCAATCGTATAAGAATAAACCCGATGGTACTCCAGCGTGGGAAACTGTTTCGTTACCAACTGGGTCGTACCAAATTGTGCAAATCGATGCTGAAATTCAGCGTAGAATAAAATCAATCACTGGAAAAGAATCAAAAATAGCTATTAAAGTTCATGAACCGACGCTCTCGTCGTCGATTGAAATAAGCACAGAGGGATACATTGTAGATATCTATAACAGCTCATTAAGAACAGTGTTAGGATGGCCTGAAAAATCACCCGGAGCCACCACCGACTTAACCACAGACGTACAATCATATCATGAAATCAATCCCATATATCGAGATAATTTATCTGATATAAAAAAAGGAAAAATCGCCGATAGATTTATATTTACCAACAAAAACACTATGCAATGGGATTTTATCATTAAAAGAACAGCTGACTCATCTGTTACTATTTCATTTACGCTAACTGACGTCCGTGGTTATTTTAATGAAATTAATCAATTATATAAAACACAACTAGAACAACTACGGCAAACAAAATCGCAAAAACACGTTGAAATAATAAATCAGCTTATATCTGACATGGAATATATCAATGAACTAATTATTCAAACAATAATTAATGACAACAGCGACAATAAACAACGATTCCTAACCGATTACAATATCACAGAAGCCAATCTGCGTAATTTCAAGTTTCCCGGATATAACGCTGAGGAACTAACAAAAATTGTTAAGAGTATCGCGATATTACAAAAAACAGATTCAACTATCCTTAAATATAATAATGATCCAGATGGTGGCGGTAGGCATATTGCCCCGCACAATGTGAATATTTCAACGGTGATTGCGCTCAATTTAACATGTGATGCAATCGAAGGAAGCTATCAAATTAATCTAGAGCAATCAAATCAAGCACAGCAAGGATATATTCTTTATTCGTTTGCACCAACAGCTCCTCCAGGATTCCTAATTATTGAAAACCCAATTAATCCTGTCTACATACGATGCCATAATAATTCGTTAACGAGAATTAATTTCCGACTCACCGACCAGTCAAATAATTTAATTGATCTACAAGATGAGGTGTTAGCGATTAGTTTGTTTGTAAAGTCCTAAAGACTTGATCGAATATTTGGTTAACCCATAGCAGCGGGGGGGGGGGGGGGGCGATGACATCAAGACGAGACCGTATTTTGACTAAACGATGAAAACGGTCTTGGAGTATGATTTGCGAAAAACTTATGTTTCGAGCAAGTAATCTTTTTTTTTTTGGTTGAAAAAGAAGGATTCGAATTAATTCTCTCGAGATGTTTGTTAGATTTAGAGCAAATGATGTCTGGAGCAAATGTCCGATTCGCCCCCTCTGCTGCTTGGAGACTCAAGGCTTGCTAGGAAAGCCACTAAAATACAACTTTGCTAATACCTGTCTCAAGAATTGTTCATACAAGCATTAAATAAATCTTATTTTATTATGGTGATGTCAAAAATATATTTTCCACCACGACTACTGGCTACTAGGGAAGCCATCACAGAAAGCTAAACTTTCTGAGTAATTTATCTTCAGAAATATTTTTACAAGGAAAGATTAATTTTGGCTCAGTAGATCTTGAAAAGATGAAAAACATAATCCACCTGGTTGCTGAGAAAGTTCAATAATTTCTAGGTTAAGTCACAGAAGCTAGGGAAGCCACAGAAAACACAACTTTGATAGCATGTCTCAAGAAACATTTCTATAATGAAACAAATCAAAAATGCTAATTTATGAGCAGAGGTAATGAACAATTTAAAAGTGTGAAATTATTTGGAGGTTACGTAAAAGGGAAATTTTACTTTTTGTTCATTTGCAAACCAAATATTGTAATCAAAGACCCCCACCTACCCACCCCCGGACTTTGATGCACAATCAAACTAAGCATCTGTGGATAAGTGGAATTTTTTAAAAACTAATTACAGATCTGCCAGGCATGACAGAGCAGGGCTATACTGTAAGCTCATATGATCCTTTCACAAGGTTTGTCAAACTCTAGAGAATTGTTTTCAAGGATTTTGATGTTTTCAAGAAACACTTTTTCTTACTGAAAAAAACTTTCTCCATATGTAATTGTATCACTATAAGGCGGGCAATATGTACAAAACAAATAAATACCTCTTCAGAGTTCCACTACAGAAAAGGGATGCTATTCAATCTGGCAACTGATGAATTTCATTCGATTTATCCACTTTTATCCCATTTTATTTATTTACCCATTTTCAAATATTTGCAAATAACAACAATTCTGAATTTAACAAACTATATATTTTATTTTAATATCATATTTTTTATTCACTCAAGAACATTTCATGGAGGTTTTCAACAAATTCATGAACAGAGGTCAACAATTTAGGAAATTTCTACCAGGTACCCGTTGATCCTAACGATCGGATTCCCTTGTTACCCGATCAAAGATAAATTGTATTAACCATGAACCTAAACCGCTTTGTTGTAGGTTCACACATTTATACCTATATGAAAGGTATAAGTTTAACTATGGCTAATATAAATGGCAAAAAAGTGTAATCTGGGTTTATAAAGATCAATCCTTATATCGCCAAAATAATAGAAAACTAATTACTTTTATTTTTGCTACCTACCTGGATCTGCAGTTAAAAATCTTGTCACAAATCGGTTAACTCCATGTGGGTTGGTACTAAATGAATACACATTGTCTACAGTAACATTCACAAATAGTCATAAAATCAACAAATGATGACTGTTGTATTCTTATTTAAAAATTCATAAAGTGCTATTGATTTGTACTTTCAGATGTATCATGTTTCTAAGCTAAACAAAATCCCTCGCCTCTAACATTTTTCAGTCGTAATATCCATCAGTCACAACAATAAAGCATGTTTATTATCTTTATCTGGTGCTATTTATTTTCAACTTAGACTGGTTCACAATATATGTGGGTATCAAAATGGAATAAATCTGTGACATGTGGCTTGATTGGAACTGTTTCATGTAATACTAAAAAAAAAATAAAGAAATTGGGCAGAGATCAAAATATGAGCATGGGTATCGTATAGTTGTTTAAAATTTAACAGTTGATATATGTATTATATAATCATACAAAATCAAGTTAGAAATCAGTGCAGTTTGTCATTTTTCTTTGGCAAATGAGAGGGCAGTATATAATTCAGTGTTGCATATTAGGCAGGCAAAATCATGGGAATGTTGAGTGGAACTGTAGCAAGGGAAAATGGTCTAGCATCATGATAGTAGGCCAAAGTTTGGACAGACATACAAAGTTGAATGAATGAGCTAAGAAAAAGTACCAAATTAGGCTACGCAAAATCTAGCTTGTAATATCAGCGCTGATTCTTAAATAGGTCGAGCAGAAATGAGCTGATTCTTAAATAGGATGAGCAGAAAAGAGAAGTGTCCTCTCTTGCCCTATTATATTGTTTATTTATAACAAGTTAATTTGTAAGAAACAAAACGGGCCCATGTGACAATGCATAAATGTGCACACAACACGAGTCTCAACCTGTAATATTTATTATGTGTCTCAATTTAAACTTGGAAACATCTTTTTATTAATTGTTTCCCCCCCCCCCCCCCCCCCCCCGCCAGGTTTCTTTCCCTTGTTAGCCCCTACCCGGTTGCCAATTTTATTACCTGGGTTATCATGAATGGGTGGGTACCTGAGTACTCAGGTAACTGTTTGCATCTTCATAAAGTGTTCAAGGATAAAAACATTTTTTTCAATTTCAAGAAAAACTCCTCAATATCTGAAACCCTATACAAATCTCTATATTCAAGTTATTTCTTATAAAACAATTGTCATGAACATTCTTATATGGTGCCTCATGTTGTATGGTTAGTTCTATTGCTGCGCACATTGTTGTCACGACGATGGTAACCTATGTCATCTTCAGATATATTACTGTCAGAGTCATCGGATATACGTGGATCTTGTTCCAATTCCGAGTCTCCAGATGGAAGTGAATCTGGTCCAGAATCATACTCTAACAATTCTGCATTAGATATATGCCAACTTTCACCCTCAATAAATGAGGCAAATCTGGAAGAAAAGAAAAAAAGTTTTCATTCTTTTAACAGGGTTCTGAATATATCAGTAACAACAGAGGAATATTATTCTGACATAAGTTCAATATATATTTTAAATTGCAAAGTGGGCAAAGATCTACATTTACTCTTCGTACTTATGGATTTGCTGTGACAGTGTTGACATTTATATATAGTTCAACCCAAATGGCATATATGTGTGCATACAAGAGTTAGAATGTTTGTATGTGTATGCATACAGGAGTTAGTATGTTTATATGTGTGCATACAAGAGTTAGAATGTTTGTATGTGTATGCATACAAGAGTTAGTATGTTTGTATGTGTATGCATACAGGAGTTAGTATGTTTGTATGTGTATGCATACAAGAGTTAGTATGTTTGTATGTGTATGCATACAGGAGTTAGTATGTTTGTATGTGTATGCATACAGGAGTTAGTATGTTTGTATGTGTATGCATACAGGAGTTAGTATGTTTGTATGTGTATGCATACAGGAGTTAGTATGTTTGTATGTGTGCATATAGGAGTTAGTATGTTTGTATGTGTATGCATACAGGAGTTAGTATGTTTGTATGTGTATGCATACAGGAGTTAGTATGTTTGTATGTGTATGCATACAGGAGTTAGTATGTTTGTATGTGTATGCATACAGGAGTTAGTATGTTTGTATGTGTATGCATACAAGAGTTAGTATGTTTGTATGTGTATGCATACAAGAGTTAGTATGTTTGTATGTGTATGCATACAAGAGTTAGTATGTTTGTATGTGTATGCATACAAGAGTTAGTATGTTTGTATGTGTATGCATACAAGAGTTAGTATGTTTGTATGTGTATGCATACAGGAGTTAGTATGTTTGTATGTGTATGCATACAGGAGTTAGTATGTTTGTATGTGTATGCATACAGGAGTTAGTATGTTTGTATGTGTGCATATAGGAGTTAGAATGTTTGTATGTGTATGCATACAGGAGTTAGTATGTTTGTATGTGTATGCATACAGGAGTTAGTATGTTTGTATGTGTATGCATACAGGAGTTAGTATGTTTGTATGTGTATGCATACAGGAGTTAGAATGTTTGTATGTGTGCATATAGGAGTTAGTATGTTTGTATGTGTATGCATACAGGAGTTAGTATGTTTGTATGTGTATGCATACAAGAGTTAGTATGTTTGTATGTGTATGCATACAGGAGTCAGCATGTTTGTATGTGTATGCATACAGGAGTTAGTATGTTTGTATGTGTATGCATACAGGAGTTAGTATGTTTGTATGTGTATGCATACAGGAGTTAGTATGTTTGTATGTGTATGCATACAGGAGTTAGTATGTTTGTATGTGTATGCATACAGGAGTTAGTATGTTTGTATGTGTATGCATACAGGAGTTAGTATGTTTGTATGTGTATGCATACAGGAGTTAGTATGTTTGTATGTGTATGCATACAAGAGTTAGTATGTTTGTATGTGTATGCATACAGGAGTCAGCATGTTTGTATGTGTATGCATACAGGAGTTAGTATGTTTGTATGTGTATGCATACAGGAGTTAGTATGTTTGTATGTGTATGCATACAGGAGTTAGTATGTTTGTATGTGTATGCATACAGGAGTTAGTATGTTTGTATGTGTATGCATACAGGAGTTAGTATGTTTGTATGTGTATGCATACAGGAGTTAGTATGTTTGTATGTGTATGCATACAGGAGTTAGTATGTTTGTATGTGTATGCATACAAGAGTTAGTATGTTTGTATGTGTATGCATACAAGAGTAAGAATGTTTGTATGTGTATGCATACAAGAGTTAGAATGTTTATATGTGTATGCATGTGTTTAAAATCTGAAAACATTCTACTCAATGATCACAATCTGATAACACCTTAAGCAGCAGAGAGGGTGAACAGACCACGTTTTCGAGCAAAAATAAGGCTTCCAGATCACGTTTTTGAGCAAAATAAGGCTTATAGACTACGTTTTCGAGCAAAAAATAAGGTTTCCAACAAAATCTCATTTAACCAAAAAAAAGTCTCCATTTTTGCAAAAACGGAGATTTTACGATTTTTTAATCAGTTTTGCTCGCAACGATGTGGTCATCACCCTCTCTGCTGCTACAGGTTAATAATTTTTTTACGAGTTCAACCGAATATTTGATCGAGTCCGATACGATATCGTGTCCGAGGGTCATGTAAATTTATCGTTATAAACCCGTACGGGGTCGACTGAGCATGACTAAAGAAATTTTTAAATTGATTATGATCCATATCACCGCAGCACCAAGTTTGCCAAATATTTCTAAGAGTATGAGTATCAACTCCGTTGAATACAGACAATAAATTGCAGTTATCTCTGATCACTTTTGGAATCTGTGTGTAGCGTTGAGTGACATATATCACGTCCGTGCTTTTATGCCTGCCTCGGGAAAATATTCTAGCAGGATTTTTTTGTTTATCTAACATCACATCGTCGTATACGACTAAATTGTTAATACTTCCATCGAGATCTTCTACTGATGGTGCCTCGTCAATATCGGTTATAAAATCAACGACGTTCTCACCGGCAATCTCTGAAGCGTTTTCATTAAAATCCTTTAACACTTCATAACATCGTTGGTCATCTACGCTAGGGGCAATTAAATACAACTTATCCCACGTCATCCATCTCATTATTAAATTGAGCAACAATTGCGTCTTGCCGGATCCAGATGGTCCGATTATAATTGCGCGGATAGAGTTTGGTAGCGCTGCATGATGCTTAACCGGTTCTCTTGTTTTAGTCGCTGAAAAATCAATTATATCCATGTTTCTATACATAAATTATGGATCTATATTGTGTGAAGTGTAAAACGCGTACTGGCACAGATGACTTGACGACGATTACAACTAAAAATAACCGATCAGCGCTTTCTGGTAAATGCGTACAATGTGGTACAAAGAAATTTAGATTTGTGTCTATGAAATCCGGAAATGTTTTTAAAAAAACGAGGAGGTGATATCGCAGCCAAATTGGCAAAGCTCCCTGGAACCCCATGGGCAAAGTACCCCGGAGAAAAGCACCTTCCAGGATATAGCTACTGTGGCCCCGGAACACGATTAGATATCAGACTTGATGATCAAAATCAACCCAGATCCGGCGAGTATCCGATAAACGCCATTGATAAGGCGTGTCACGCTCATGATGTTGCTTATAAAAGCAGTAATCTGCAAAACAGGCATCTAGCAGATGTGAAATTAATTCATGCGTTAAATGCTGTTCCTGATAAATCTTTGAAAGAAAAATTGGCTTCCTTTTTGATAAAATCGGCTATGAAAAGCAAATTGATGTTAGGTGCCGGTAATTAATAATATGGAATCTATTTATTATTCTCCAAAAGGATACTGGAGGGGTAATGCTGCAATCAATAAACTCGCTAACGCCGCAAAAGTGAAAAAAGCTCCAGCGGCTCATTGGTTATCCAAACAGGCGATATGGCAAATTTATCTACCGCGTCCTAAACAAATCAATTTCTCGCATTTTGATGTGACTGTCCCTAATGAAGTTCATCAGGCTGATATATTATTTTTGCCATATGATCGTGGTTACAAATACGCGTTAACTGTAGTTGATGTTGCGAGTCGATACAAAGAAGCAGAGCCGCTGAAAACAAAATCATCAAGTGAAGTCGCTTCTGCATTTGAAAGGATTTATCGACGAGGTCCTCTGCGTTGGCCAAATCTGTTACAAGTTGATCCTGGCAAGGAATTTCAGGGTGCAGTCTTATCAACAATGAAACATCACAATGTCACCATCAGACGAGGGCATACTGCGTTACATCGTGATCAGGCAATTGTAGAACGGTTTAATCGGACTATTGCTGAGCGGTTATTTGGATATCAATACGCAAAAGAATTCATCCAAGAAAAGCGATCCCGTGAATGGGTCAAAAGGTTACCAGCTGTGATTACCGCACTGAATAATGAGATTACTAGAACAATTCACATGAAACCTATCAACGCGATTAAAAAGAAGTCTATACCTAAAATGGAAATTCAAGGGATTTCACAAAATGATTCTAGCATTTCTCAGCTCATTCTTGGTAGTAATGTCACTGTTAGGTATTTATACGAACCAGGAGAGCTGGAAGGTGGCACAAAAAGGGCTACTGATCCTATTTGGAGTGTTACTGCACACAAGATATCTACTATAACACGATCAACTGGTAGACCAGCAATCTATAAATTGGATTCAACTGCCCCTCAGCGGGGGTTTACTCGACAACAACTGCAAGTGATACCCGAGGATACTCGATTACCACCTCATGGTCTTAACTAGCACCCCTTCGTCTGTTGCACTCAAGACAAGTCAGCATAACATTATCGTTGGTATGACCAATGCTGCTATTCTTTCTGTCTATGGTAAATTGGCGATGATCTTTATCCGAATACTGCCAACGCATTATACAATTGCAACTCGCGCAGTGATTATTCTGTTGTTGTTTCAGTGTAATTATTAATTTAGCATCAATGTCAAATTCTCTATTATTTTTTTTATCCTGTTGTTTATAACCGGAGAGTTTTTTATTAATGATGCTAGCATCATCCATTGTAGTGTCATCATCGCCACCAATGATTTCATCATCGCCTGACTCTGTCAGGACAACTCTTCGAAGTTGATTTATTTTTCATACTCTGGATACTGCGAGATAGACTAAATTCGACCATTCGATGCGATTATCTACCATCCAAACAATTGTATCCGATATAGTCAATCCCTGTGAAGAATGTATCGTCGCTGCGTATCCTAGCGTCCACGGGGAATTATTAGCACGCAATGCATCTTCGACGACGCTGATATCAACCAGTACAATATCATTTAACACGAGAATCCGCTTTTCACTCTTCCCTGGAATATCGACTTCTATATTCTGTTTTCGTGTATCCGATGGTCTATAACATAACGGTACTGGAAGCGTTGCAAATTTTTCTTTATGCGTTTCAAATAACTTCATCTGGAGTGTGTCTCTGACTATTTTTCTACTTGCTACTATCAAATCATTTGGTCTCCACGTTTTCCAAAAATCATTCATGGGAGTTTCTGAAATTATTTAACGCGCTATTTCACATTGGATTTTATCCGGTTGTAATCTAATTAGCGCTTTGAATTCTCGTAATTGTTCATCAAGTGATCTATAATCAGTGGTAATTTCTTCATAATAGTCTACAAAACCTTTTAGCCATTCATGTGGTAGATGCACCGACAAATGGTGGTGGTTGGCCGTGATCACCGCACATGACGACTTTTGTGTTTTTGTTTAACAACCACTCGAAAAATGTTTGTAATACATCTAATGACACTGTGCATATTTCATCCCAAATTATGATTTCAGGAATGAATTTATCACCCATTCGATCAGGAGTCCATTTGTCACCCTTCCATCGAAAAAAACTATGATAGGTACAGGCATTTACCCCTCGTTGTTTCATCTCTCTGGCGAGTCTGTGAGTTGGTGTTAGCACAATCATGGTTGACCGACGGAATAATTCAATTGCACGAGTCGTCTTTCCTGACCCACCACAACCGTTTAAATAAACTGTCTTGTATCGACATATTGGATCAGATACCGGTGGTGCATTAGAAAATTCTGATTGAATTTCAGCGCGGTTACAACAAAGATATTTATCATCCATGGTAACGTCTGCGGATTCACAATACTCGTGTAGTGTTTCCTTTTTAAATCGCCAACGCCCCCACGCTTCCTCGGGATCTGTGAATGCCGCTACAGCTGATTTGTGTTTCTCGTGGATATAAATAGAATCAGTGGCTACTCTAACCGCGGTATTAGGAAATCTATTTATCATCGAAAATAGATTAATACAAGCATAGGCTAGCATAGAACTTCTCAAATGTGTGTACTGGGAATTATATCCATCACAGTAGGTAACAACCGTACCCAATTTCTCACCATTGGATAGAAAAGCATCCTTATGGGATACAAGTTTTCCCTGTTTTGTTAAATCCGCTACAATAAAATCGTATTCAGCGACGTCTATGATCAACCGCGAAGAGTATTTTGCATTGTCGTATCGTCCACCCTGGGTAAATTTACCGATTATTCTTCGTCCAAAATCTTTTGCTTGTTCTTTTTTAATTTCAAATAACTTCTTAGACCAATTCATGATTTGTTCTTCATTGAAATCTGGAAACTGTTTTCGCTGTTCGCTAATTATACGATCTAGATCGGGTTGTGGTAGCCAAACTTCTTTCTGAGCTCGATAGGATATAATCGCTTCACCGATGATCAACGATTGTACCATCTCACAATCAATCATATATCGTAGTAACACTATTGGCATCCAGGCCTTTTCAGATATATGTCTACCAATCCAAACATAACTACACGGATGTAACCCTGTAGCGAGTTCAAATGATATCACATGAGCGAATCCAGTTAAATCAAAATCAGGCAATGGCCCATTAATCGCAACACGAGTCATTTCATGCGTGGGATGTCCAAATTGTTTAAAATACTCAGCGCATTCTCCATACCCGAGAAAACTTCCAGGATAACACGCAGCTATATCAATTGAAATCATACCATCACGTGAGTATTTCGTATTCCACAGTCCTCCATGACCGAATTTGACGCAGCTCGATTTAACATCCTCGAGAAAATCACTTCGTGTTGGACGCCATGAGTTTTTTTTTCTTGCGAACTGAGCTACCACTGATGGAATAGTAAAACTATCCGTGAGTAGTTTTTCATGGAAACTCTCCGGTGAAAAATCACTAGCGATTTTTCTCATTCTGTTATCTAATTCTTCAACGCGATATAATTCACCATTTGGTCTTACAAATTGATCAAATCCTATTTCGGGATCTTCATCACTTCTAAGTAACCACACTGACACAGGATCATCTTTACACAGCGTGTGAATAGCATCGAATAATCTCTCATTATAAAAAACATTCCAGACGAATTCTTCGGGGATATATTTCATGGTTCGTTCTCGTGGAAATATGGTTACTGCAGGTGTCCACGCGTGTTTGTTATGATCAATAATTTCAATTGGAGCTCCTCGTGATTGATATTTCGGTTCGTATAATACTTCTCCGGTTATTGTCGTGATATTGGGAATTTTAATGATGCTTCTAATTTAGCTATATCAGAGATCTTTGCACCGTTCTGTTTCACTGTCAGTTCCCACTCGGTTATTTTTTTTCGTCTTAGATCAGTTAGTTTATTCCCCCGGGACGCATTTGTGAAGTGTTCTATTACCCATGTTGCTACACAATTGAGCCCTGACGAAGTCAACGGTGAATATTTCATGGGTGCTAGTTTTGCAATATCGGGTTTTTCATTGAGCGGGTATATCCCGTAAACAACTGCTGTGACAGGATAAGATCTTTCGTAGTATGGTTTATCCATTCCGGTCAAAATTCCTGGTTTGGAATCCTGATTCATGGTGATAGTTTTTTTGCCCTTCAAGATAGGTTCAAATTTATCCCTAATAATCCATTTTCCATCCTCACGGATAAGGAATTTTATTCGAAAAAAATGCCTTTTTTCCCCAACACGTGAAATTATCACTGCTGCTTTTTCATCATTCATGGTAGCGTCCACAACACCATCAATTCGAAATGTTGACCAACAATAGGATGCTCCATCACGCTTGAATTCATTAAAACAGTCTCTGATTTTACTAATCATGGCTTTATCAAGAATTTTATTCTTAGGTGTATCAGAAACTATATCAAGATTGAATTGAGCATCTCTCCAGGGTAATCTCTTGTTACGTTTTTTGGGTCTATCGAGATTAAATTTAGGATTAATTTTCAATAATCTCTTAAACTCTTTCATGTTTCCGTCTCTTGGACGTTTTTTGGGTCTATCGAGATTAAATTTAGGATTAATTTTCAATAATCTCTTAAACTCTTTCATGTTTCCGTCTCTTGGACGTTTGGGTTTAATTTTGTTACGTTTTTTGGGTCTATCGATATTAAATTTAGGATTAATTTTCAATAATCTCTTAAACTCTTTCATGTTTCCGTCTCTTGGACGTTTGGGTTTAATTTTGTTACGTTTTTTGGGTCTATCAATATTAAATTTAGGATTAATTTTCAATAATCTCTTAAACTCTTTCATGTTTCCGTCTCTTGGATGTTTTTTGGGTCTATCGATATTAAATTTAGGATTAATTTTCAATAATCTCTTAAACTCTCTATCAGTATTGAATTTAGCATTTTTCAAGGGTAATCTCCTTAACTCCCTCATGCTATACTAAAAACAAGTCTCTAAATGAAAGATTTATGCATAATGAATCACTGCAATGGATCAGTCATTGAATTAGACAAATAGTATAGTATACTAATGACCCAAGAATTCAGACAGCACCCTGTGAGTACAAATTATGAAGCATCCAGTGATGGTGTTGTAAGACACTGTAGACTGAAGAACCCAGTTGGGAGGGATAATGGTATGGGGTATTTGATGTTTACTGTTGGAAAGAAGAAATATTACAATCATCGTTTCGTATTTGAATGTTTTAATGGATTGATCAAAGATGGTTTTGTTATCGATCACATTGATTCTAATCCGAAAAACAATTCTTTATCAAATCTGCAAGCTATCACACAGAGTGAGAATTTGAAACGAGGGAAGACTGGCACTTGTTCAAAAAAAACGAAACCAGTAAAATCTTTGAATACAACAACTAACGAAGAGAAAATATTTAAATCAATATATGAAGCCGGCAAGTATTTCGATATTTGTAGACCTTCAGTACGATATGTTGCAGAGGGGGTTTGTCGATCGGCTATTTCAAAAAGGACTGGACAGAAAATTCATTTCATTTATGTCTAATGCGTCATATTTTTCATTTAGAAGTATATCATTATTATAGAATAATGAATTCTGAAAACATGAAAAGCATCATAGTTGAAATAGCAAAATTGAAAAATCAGAATATCAAACTATCAAATGGTTTAAATCCTGATCAAATCATGTCGGATTATCAGGATATAGAATACGGAGTTAACACTAACAAGTATATGCTACCCAAGAAATACGCGCTCATCAAAAAAATTCAGAATTCTATTCGGGACTCTCTTGCATTTTCCAGTGACGTAAGTGTGTTTGTCCCGTTGTATACTATCGTAGAACGAATACGAAAAGAATTGGGTAACGAATACGAATTGAAAAAAGAGGTCAATTCGAAGATTAGAAACCTACGAGCGTTTATTCAAGAAAATGAATAATTTTGATTGACCGACCATTATCATTTTTTGATTGCCTGACCCCTTATCATTTTTTGATTGTGACCGACCCTCATTTTTTTTTAGCATTTTTTGATTGAAAATGTGAATAAAAAATCGATAGAGGTTGGTTTTAGCGATACGATGGATCCGATTGATCAAACTGAAGTGAGGAAAGTCAAATAATCCTCATCAATGATAACGCTATTAAAACTCCCACGATGGTGTTAAAAATCATCCGACATGGTTCGGGAAAATTGTTTTACAATTGAAAAATTGTTTCTGATTTCAAATAATGGTCAATGAAGCATTAACAACTAGATTGGCTCGTGAACGACTGGATGCAATTAGGAGGTTTATACCAATTCGCGACTCTGTAAGGAATTAACTGCAACAACGACAGAGTTTACAAACTGATTTTGCTGAGGGATCTGAAGAATTGTTTAAACCAGTAACCACAGCAACGAAAGGGGTAGAGCGTGCTATACGGGGAGATGTTCCCGAGACGGGGAAATCTGTTATCGGTGAACTCGAAAAAATAGCAGCGAAAACTGAACAAACAAAACAGGCTATACAAAAAATGGAATAAAAAAAAACAGTAGACGACCTACGCGTGAGATTTAACGAGGAAAGGTTAGAAGCAATTGATAAGACCGATCCATCAGAAATTCCTGCGCTTGTTGTTGCGACTTATGAAAACAGAAAAAATATGTTGAAACCAGAACATCATAAATATGTTAGGAGTATAACTCACTGGGCTGATATATTCTACAAAATCAAAACTGAAAAAAGTCAAGTGAAGACAGATAGTGCATCATACATCGAATATATCGATGCGGTGGGTGCAGTGTATAAACATTTTGAAGAACTAAAACAACAACAAAAACCGCAAAAATTGCAAAAAAAGCAAAGGCAACAGCAACCTACAAAGAAAGTACACTCTCCTAAAAAACAACAACTACCACCTGATGATGATGATTATCATGATCCTCTTGGTTATCTACAAACCACGGATGAAGCAGCTGGTTATAGCGGAAGTGGATTGCAAGATTCCAGTGGAAACTCAAAGAGTGAAAACGCTAGCGTTAGAAACTCTTCGAGTTTCTGCCCTGATAGTGTTATCAATGATATATCACGATTAGAAGTTCTTGTAGGAGGGTTCCGAGCTGGAAATAACTCACCGGAAATAATTAATGAAGCAGCTGATATCTGTAGGCGGTTATTTCAAGGCGGTATCATGGATATCAAAACATATCGAGATTTCATTGGCGAGTTAGTGGAAAGTGGGTATCATAGTGATTAATTGTTTTACAATTGAAAACACTAGTGTTTTTACAATAATGATCATTCACTACAACCATGACAAACCAACCCCCGTCTACGTGGTAAACTCACGGTTTCCGGTTTATAGAGCATACTACGGAGATGGCCTCGGTAATACCATTGCGGGGTTATTTGCGAGAATGGCTCCCAAGGTGGCGCCGTTAGCTAAACAATTATCAATGAAAGCCATTGATGTTATTCGTGATAAGGGTATTGGTGCTGTTGGAGATCTTGCCGGAAAGGCATTTTCTGCAGCAAAGGATAAAATAACATCATTAGTGAGACGCGGAAAATCTAAAGGATTTTCAAAGAAACCGTTACCGTCTACAGCAGAAATGCCTGCAAGTGTTAGTAAAATTATAAATAACGCAGTAGATGAAAAACTAGCGCAATTGACTTCGTCAATAGTGGCAACCCCCGACCAAAGCAATATTGCAAATATGATAGCAGGAAGTGGCTTTAAAAAACGTCGATGAATGGAAAATCGCGATTTAGACTCTGATAAATAGAATAAAATGTTCAAACAGTCACGTGATCCAGCATTTGATATAGACGCCCCAGTTGGCAAGGATGATTCTGTACGCGATTATCAATATTACGCCTATCATGCAATAGACTCAAATAGTCGATCGCGAATTGAACTTCAAGTCCATGATACCAGTAAATACTTTCTACCCGCTGAAGCGTTTATTGAAGTAGAAGGAGAACTTGTAACAGCTGCTGATACTCCTGCTGTACCAGCACCGTATCCAGCTGGTACTCAAGTCGGTTTTGTCAATAATGGTATCATGGCGCTATTTGAGAGTGCTAGATATCTCATTGATGGAAAAGAAATTGAGTCGATAGATCGTGATGTTGATGTGGCTACAACAATAATCGGGTTAGCGAGATATTCCGATGATTATACAAGATCAGCAGGACCTTCTATGATGTTTGCAAAGGATAATAAAAATACCGCTGGAGGAAATCAATTTGTTGTAAGACGACCAAAGAATAATGCTGGCACCGATAATGTTGATGTCGAGAATATGATTATAAACAACGATGTTAATTTCAATCTAGGAGCTGCAACACGTATTTCAATGTTGGAAGGGCGGCGTAAATCATTTTCATGCGCGATTCCACTGCATCACATATTTGGATTCTGTAGAAACGTCAGAAAAGTTATTTATGGAGCGAAGCATACAGTAACACTAGTGCGAAAGAGTGATGATAATGACGCAATTTGGAGGATTCCAGCAAACCCAGCTGCAGATCATGTAAATGATGATGCCGGTAAAGTCAATTTAACAAAAATATCATTGTGGATGCCAGTGTTAACTCCAGCAATTACCGCAGAAGAACGATTACTATCATTTATGGACCAAGGAGGAAAGTCGTTGTTAAGTTGGTTATCAGTGAGTACAGATGTGAAGCAATCAAATCTGAACGGGTTATTCACGTGGAACCTAGCATCAAAACAAGGTGTTGCTGCGCCACGTCATATATTCGTAGCGTTACAGGATAACACACGAGCTGGCAATCAACTCTCCAGCCATATGATATTTGATCAATTAGGTGTTAAGGACGTCTCACTGAGAATAAACGGCCAGCAGGAACCATCTGAAGACGTACAACTTGATTACGGTCAGAATCATATTGCACGCGTGTATCATAGATTGTTGTCATTTATGGCACGTGATCAAAATGTCGATACTGGTCTACAAATATCACAGTTGGATTTTAAAAATCTGTATCCGATCTATTACTTTTCGCTGGAACATCTTGATTTAACAAGACAATCTGTTGTTGATATACATTTTAGAGCTAATGTGACTCGTGGTGCTATTGCTAATTATAGAGCGGTTGCTGTCATTCTTAGTGATAAATCAATGCTACTTGAAGGTGTTGGAGGAAGAATGAGAGTGGTAGATGCCCCAGTAGAAAATCTTTGATTGAGATTGTAAACGATTTAGAATCAATGTTATTGTATAATGTCATATAGTGTTATTAGTGTTGCGTTAACTCCCGGTCAAGTCAAGAAATTGCAATCAGAATCGGCTAAAAAATGCGGAACCACAATCACGTTGAAACCTAATCAAATGACTGGTGGTGCAAATAAATTGTCGTTGACAACTCGTCAAATAAAACATTTCAATGATGCACTTGTAGCAAAAAAAGGTGTTCAGATTACTCTTTCTGCGGCTGCTATAAAAAATATGATGAAAACAGGCGGTATATTTCCATTGTTAGCTGCAATTCCGGCCTTGATTGCAGCAGCATCCCCAGCGGTGGCTAAAGCGGCAGCGTTAGGAGCCGTTGGTACTGCGGCAGGGATGGCGTTGAAAAAGGCAACTGGGAAAGGATATAAAAAAAAGGGACGATCCGTTCACGGATTGGGTCTAAGACTACCAGGAACCCCGTATTCGTGGTACAGCGGCAGATCCGTGAACGGATCCGGCCTGAGACTAGGAACAGTTTATTAATTCAGAAATCTTCGATTTCCGAACCGATGGTTGTGGAATCTTTGATTGAGGAACCGATGGTTCCATTGTCCAATTTTGATTTACTCGATGCTGCTAAAAAACTCGAGATTAAAAACTTCAGAGGTGTTTTTATGAAAGATCAATTACCACATCAACCAAACAGCGTTGAAACCGGAATCATTAATCTCGATAACAGCACCGGACCTGGAACTCATTGGGTTGCATACGCTATTGATCCACGTGGGATTGTCTATTTCGATTCATATGGATTAGCCCCGCCAAAAGAGTTTATGCGTTACATAAAAAATTTTCCAATGAAGACTTGGTATTCTACGCTACCAACACAACAAATGAATGACCCACCAATATGCGGCAGCGAAGTATTAAATGTTCTCGATGCTATTTCATCATCGAAAAAACCACCTCATATTGTCGTAAAGGTCTACACTAGTAGTCGCTGGCAACGACAAAGTCGTCAGAAACGATTTTAAAGAGAGAAAGAGTTTTGCAATATCATGATTGATATTTGGGGGAGATCTTTGAAACCCAAACCCGATGGCGTAGCAACGGGTGATATAAAAAAAACAATCAAAGATGAAATCGCTGAGACGTTGAATCTAACAAGTGTTGACCCGAACGAAATAGTTGTATTTCAAGACAAACAGGGTAAATTGAAAACCAGTAATATGTCGTTGGATGACATTTTAACACGAAGACATGCCGCCGCCGATGACGCTATTGCACTGTTTCAGGATGGTAAACTCAAACCAGGCATACTTGTTTCGATGGTCACAGAGAAACTAACAACAGTAGATAACACAGCAAACTCATTAAAATCACTCAACGATGAATTCGTTAAATTCAATCAACCGCTACAAGAATTTCTTGGTGTTCCACCAGTGTCCGCACCGAATATTGAAACGATAAAAACCGCAATCAACAATTTAGCAAAGCTACGAGCTGATTATGATGCTCATATAACTGCTTTTAACGCACTACGAAGAGGAATAAGCAGAACCGGTGAAGCCATTGCTAAATTCAATCAACCGCTACAAGAATTTCTTGGTGATCCACCAGTGTCCGCACCGAATATTGGAACGATAAAAACCGCAATCGACGATTTAGCAAAGCTACGATCTGATTATGATGTTCATATATTTGCCTTTGGAACACTAGTAGGAGGCTTCAGCAGAACCGATAAAACCATTGCTAAATTGAATCAACAGCTACAAGAATTTTTTGGTGATCCACCAACAACCACACCGAATATTGGAACGATAAAAACCGCAATCGACGATTTAGCAAAGCTACGATCTGACTATGATGCTCATACAAGTTTTTTTAACACAGTACGATTGATCACCCTCAGAAACACTGACATCGTTGATAAATTTTTTGGTAAACGAAATACTAGACCTGAAGATGTTAAAACAACTATAGATAACATCACTGAATATATCGCTGCGATCAACAACAATCTCCCGCGACTTGAAAAAATAAAAATTCCTCATCATAGCCTCAGCAATAACGTATACACACTTCAATCTGGAACATTTGAGTGGATATCGCCACATGCTATTTTACCCATCACAGCTACTATCAAGGGTATTTATCGATTAACGCTGGTAGCACCAATTCAATTTAATATATCATCGTCGAGTTCATCCGGGGTCAATAATGTGATATCAACGATCATCGACAAGGATACAACTGAACGGTTAACGATAAAAGCCGATGATAAAAGTTTGGTTAGGGCATCAGTAACATGGTATCTGGAATTCGTAGTAGATCTGAGCAAATAACTAAATTGAAATCGTAATTGAAAACGCTAGCGTTTTTAAAATAAAAATGATTTCATCAACGCAATGTCGCTATGATCAGGTCAGAGAATTTCAAACTAGACTCAAAACCCTCGCCGAGGAGTATCAAATAAAGATAAAAAAATACCGACGAAGAATCACCGTCATTGATGTTACTATGTACTCGGTGTCAAGCGTTCTCGCTGGCGCTGGAATAATACTCGCATCGGTTACAATGATTGCCCCGGTCGTGGTTCCAATTTGCATTTCTGCGGCGGCTACAATCGCGGGTATATCAACCGGGATAACAAAAAAAATATCATCATGCAGCCAACGCAAACTGCAAGATTACTTAATTCAATTTCATATTGTATCAACTGCATACTCACAATTATCCTCGATGATATCGTCGTCACTCGATAATACAATTATATCAGACAGTGAGTTCTCAGCGATGGTCAGTATTTACGATTCCGCGATATCGAAATTAGAGCAACAACAACAATATAGCAACGATGACAACACCGATGGAATTGGAAAACACGAACCCGAAAACCAGAATGATCTCAGTAACCTCAACGGTATCAGATAGTGAGTTCTCAGTGATGGTCAGTATTTATGATTCTGCGGTATCAAAATTAGAGCGACAACAACAATATAGCAACGATGACAACACCGATGGAATTACTTCAACAAATAGTGGAGAACACGAACCCAGTACAAACAAGCATGATCTCAATATCATCAACGAAACCCGAGTTTAGTGTGAATTTCCCTAGCCCAGTCCCCGTGAAGGAGATAGCGCTAGCAAAACTACGAGTGTATCACAGTTGGCCTAATATCAGATCGGTAGCATTTAGTGGTCAACAACCGAATAATTCCTTGGTGTTCTCGTATAAGAATCGTGAAGATGGGACTCCAGACTGGAACGTTGTTTCCATACCAACCGGATCATACCAAATCGAACAAATCAATAACGAATTGCAATGTAGAATAAAATCGATTACTGGAGCAGAATCAAAAATCGCTATAACGGTTCATGAGCCGACGCTATCATCCGCAATTGAGATAAGCACAGAAGGATACGTCGTAGATATTTATCAGAGTTCTATTAGAACCGTACTAGGATGGCCTGAATTACCACCAGGGGGGAAAACCGTTGATTTACCAGAACCACAAAAAACTGATTATATCACCGACGTGATAAAACCTAATAATCCAACAAGGAGTTATAAATATCACGAAAACACTTTAGATTTTTTTGATACCGAAGTCCTACCACCTGAGAGGGGGAAGGAGGAGGATCCCTTAGAGCTATACAATATTGCTAGCGAACCTAGAATTATCAAAAATTTCACAGCGATGAATAATGATTTTTCACGGTTGTTAATACCTCTTAAATCCGGCTCTCTCGCCCGAGATGAATTTATCAGTATCGTAGAAACATGCAATAAAATTATCGACGATATGGAAACATTTAATTTGAAAATTATTCAGGATATACTAGATGACGATAAACCCACATCAAGAATAAAATTTGCATCACAATTTAAAATCCCCGTCAAGGATATCCCAACAGTCAAACTACCGGGATATAACGTACCGGAACTAAAAAAACTTCTCAGTGACACCATCGATGTTGGGTTTAAAATAATTCATGATACGTGGAAAAAAACAGCATCACCGGAAATAAAAATCCTCAAACATAATAATGACCCAGACGGTGGCGGCAGGCATATCGCTCCGTTCAACGTGAATATTTCATCGGTGATTGCGCTCAATTTAGTATGCGATGTTATCGAAGGAAGCTATCAAATTAATCTCGAACGATCAAACCAAGCTCAGCAGGGGTATATTCTGTATTCATTTGCACCAACAGCTCCTCCAGGATTTTTAATAATCGAGTCTCCGGTTAATCCAGTCTATATGCGGTGTCATAATGATTCATTAACCAGAATTAATTTCAAACTCACAGACCAGTCCAATAATCTAATTGATCTACAAGATGAGGTGTTAGCGATTAGTCTGTTTGTGAAGTCCTAAAAACTGGATCAAATATTCGGTTGAACTCGTAAAAAAATTATTAACCTGTAGCAGCAGAGAGGGTGATGACCACATCGTTGCGAGCAAAATTGATTAAAAAATCGTAAAATCTCCGTTTTTGCAAAAATGGAGACTTTTTTTTTGGTTAAATGAGATTTTGTTGGAAACCTTATTTTTTGCTCGAAAACGTAGTCTATAAGCCTTATTTTGCTCGAAAACGTGATCTGGAAGCCTTATTTTTGCTCGAAAACGTGGTCTGTTCACCCTCTCTGCTGCTCCTTACTTACCAGACACAAATCTGAGAACATAATACTTACATATCAATATCTGAGAACATACAACTTACAAATAAAAATCTGAGAACATTCTATTTACAGACCAAAATCAGAGAACATTCTACTTGCAGATGAAAATATGTGAACATTCTAGTTACAGACCAAACTCTGAGAACATTTTACCTATAGATCGTCATCTGAGAACATTCTACTTACAGATCAAAATCTAAGAACATTCTACCTAGATCAAAATCTGAAAATATCCTGCTTACAAATCAAAATCAGAGAACACCATACTTAGAGATATATGATCACATACATATGCTGGTAGTTTGAGTCTAACAAGTGAAGTTTGCAAAATATTTAAAAGCAGACAGTTCTGCAAAAACCTCATGGTATGACAAAACCGACATTTTAACAGCCAAATCTTTGCTGATACATCATTAAACATCTTGTGAGACTCAGATGCGCTAAAACATCATCGTATGAGAGATCTATCTACACTCTTGATGGTCACAGTTCTTCTAACACATCATAGTATGAGAGATCTATCTACACTCTTGATGGTCACAGTTCTTCTAACACATCATGTTATGAGAGATCTATCTACACTCTTGATGGTCACAGTTCTTCTAACACATCATGTTATGAGAGATCTATCTACACTCTTGATGGTCACAGCTCTTCTAACACATCATGTTATGAGAGATCTATCTACACTCTTGATGGTAACAGTTCTTCTAACACATCATAGTATGAGAGATTTGTGTCGGAACCCCTGACACAGTTCTGCTAATACATCTGTGTTTACAGTCTTGAAAGCCACAGATCTGGTATGAGAGATCTGTGTCCATACTCTTGACAGAGACAGCTCTGCCAGCACACCATGATATTGCTCATGTATTTACACTCTTGACAGACATAGCTCTGTTAACACACCATGAAGACACATGTGTTCATATTCTTGACAGACACAGCTCTGCCAACACACCATGATATTGCTCATGTGTTTACACTCTTGACAGACATAGTTCTGTTAACACACCATGAAGACACGTGTTCATATTCTTGACAGACACAGCTCTGCCAACACACCATGAAGACACATGTGTGCATATTCTTGACAGACACAACCCTCCCGACACACCATGATATGACACATGTGTTCATATTCTTGACATAGTTCTGTTAATAAACCATGATATGACATATCTGTGTTTACACTCTTGACAGATACAGCTCTGCTAACACACCATGATATGACATATCTGTGTTCATATTCTTGACTGACATAGTTCTATTAACACACCATGAAGACACATGTGTTCATATTCTTGACATAGTTCTGTTAATACATCATGATATGACACATGTGTTCATATTCTTGACAGACATAGTTCTGTTAATACACCATGATGACATATCTGTGTTCATATTCTTGACATAGTTCTGCTAACACACCATGATATGACACATGTGTTCATATTCTTGACATAGTTCTGTTAATACACCATGATATGACACATGTGTTCATATTCTTGACAGACATAGTTCTGTTAATACACCATGATATGACATATCTGTGTTCATATTCTTGACAGACATAGTTCTGCTAACACACCATGATATGACACATGTGTTCATATTCTTGACATAGTTCTGTTAATACACCATGATATGACACATGTGTTCATATTCTTGACAGACATAGTTCTGTTAATACACCAAGATATGACATATCTGTGTTCATATTCTTGACAGACATAGTTCTGCTAACACACCATGATATGACATATGTGTCTACACTTAACATTTTGGATGAATGTAACATATACATATTCTTCAAAAATCACTTGATGGAGTGTCATTAGCTTTTTAATTTCTCATGTGAATTTAAGTATACAGACTGGTACTAAATCCTCATGTGTTGTATCTAGCACTAAGAAGACAATGTATAGCATGTGTACTAGTTATTTCGAAGAGTTTTAATATTTTAAGTTCTATTTTACGACATGGCAAAGTCAGGGCTGTTCCATTAAAACATACATGGGACACAGGGAAGGCACTTTTATAGTAGAGTACTCTCCCATAGATGCAATTTAGAAATTTCTTATCATTTCAAATTGAACGATGTGAAATTAATGTACCCTGGCATATATTTTTTAAAATCTGCCTTTGCTGAGTACCACGTACAGTGTATATTTTGAAATGGGAATGCCTTGAAAAATTCTGCTGAACTGAGTGTAGTTTGTCCCAAACATTACAATTTAATACATAGGACCATAAATACAGATACTCATGTTGGGAAAACAAAGTTAGCTGGCCGATAAAATTCATAGGATTTCAAAATATGATATTTCTTTCCTTTCATTCCAAAATTATTCCGATTTTCAGATTAACTGCTATGGTGGACATGTCAGTAGGTCTGATACATCATTATATTTCTTTTGCTGGTGCCTGAATGTGTCCAATATGGAACAGTAGCCTTTGATGATAATTGGTGCCAACATTTTCTCCAAGAGCTAGAGGAAAAACGTTCGTTTAGAGATTGACGCAATTAAAGTGAGCATGGAATAGACTCTTCACCAGCCACTGACAACCCACCACATTCCTTCATTAGCCTTCAGAGTGGAGGGCCTTCTTACTCTACGGATTCTCTCCACAACTGATGGTCTGACTTTTTTTTCCTTCTCACATGTGATGGTCCGGGTGAAACACCTCCAGCCTAGTTGAAGTAAATTCTGTTTATTTGGCAATTCTGACCTCATATTTCAGTACCAAGACAGTGAAAGAAGGGAGGGGGAGATGTGGTAGTAAGAAGGGAGGGGGAGATGTGGTAGTAAGTAAAGGCCTATAACCCCATTTCAACTGTCAAACAGAGCATTCACAGACAAAGCTTCTGGGTTAGGGGACTGTGCACAAATCTGAAAACTGACAGACGGGCTAGTTCCAACTGAACAAGACCCTGTCTGGACAGAACACCGTTTGCCAAGAATGTGTCTGATCTGAAGATTGTAACACCAACAAAGAAAATGCCAAACCAGCACACACAGTTCTGAAAATTTGGTGCCCCTGTTAGAGGAGGTAAAGCACAACTATAGAGTTGTCTGACATAATCAGCACTGACTTCCCAACAGTCAGTTCTTCTAGAGCTGAAAGGTGTTATGGCTGCTTTTGTTTCTAGAAGGTAGATGTGAAAGGTCCTTTCCTCTGCTCACCATTCGCTGCCGGTTGTATCAAGTGGACTACTAAAAAGTATGTAATGGCATCTGTGTGAATTGTCATTTCCGGTAGGGATTTCTCCAGAGGAATTCCTGTCATAAGCTATTAGTCATTGTGCCTTTGATGCAAGAATGATTCTGAATATTGAAAACGGGACACCGCTGAGTCAGCAATCATTTGCAAGATTGCCATGAAGGATAAGATCTGCTGCAAACTGTATAAACCGAGGAGTTGCAAAAACTCTTGTGGAAATCCCAGTCCTATTGGAAACAGACTCATTGATCTATATGATATGTAAAACAATTCTCTTCTGTCCTTGTTCACAATGTTAAAGATCCTCACAATTCAAATTAAAATGTTACATTGCCAGTACAGCTTTGTTTTCTCAGTTAGAATGTTACATTGCCAGTACAGCTTTCTAACTCTTGCCAAAATAGGATATTCCAGCTGTCCAATAGCAGTGCTTCTTAACCAACCAATCAATTCCCAGGTTCTGTCAATTCAAGAAGTTTTTGTGACTTCTTGTGGCAAATACTGGAATTGTTACAATTTACATCTGTCAGTAAAGTCAGCAAAAAAGTTAAATCTGTCACCTGAATTATTCTATATGGATGAATTACAGAGCTTGTGTACAGTTTAATATCTTCATAATCATTACTACCATCTGCTGAATGGTCAATTCCTTATACAATTCATTTCACAGTGTTGAAGATGCTAGTTGTTTTGGTTCTGGCAGATCCATATTTTTTGAAAATTCAGAATCTGTGACTAGAATTTCCTGGAATGATCTGCCACAGTCATTGTAAGTCCCTGTTCCACAATAAATTCTGCAACAACAGCTTTAACCCAAGTCTGATTTGCTAATTACATCAAGGTAAGTTGACACATATTCCTCATGGTGTTTCTGTCTTTTGATTTTCATCTTAGCTTTCCACTTGGCCATTTCTAGTTGTGCTGAGATTTTTTAATTATTATCATCCAAGATTCTTAAAGTTTTAACATAATGCCCCCATAATGATAATTGCCTACTAAAAAATCCAAAAGCAAAGCTCTTATTGAAAACAAAGGAAACAAACATGTTGATGGTACAATCTTGTGGAGTTTTGCCCATTTTTTTTATAATGCGAGAAACCCAACTAAAACCACAAAACAAATTAGATTTGCAAGCGGTTTTTAAATATTTAAATATTTTAAAAGCTTCAAAATATGTAGAATAATAATTTTTAACAGCATTATAAGAATGAACAATTATGGTTCCATAATTGGAATAATGCTGGTGAAACCAGACTCAATGGCAGGTATGTGTAGGTCTAGAATTGACAAATTAACCATTACAATCCAGCACACATTCTTTTAGAATATTTTCAGATTGAGGGGAAATAAATAGACAGTAATAAAAATGGCAAACAAATTTTATTTCTAAAAAAAAATATACAGGAAAGGTGTAATTCATATAGATGCAAGTGTATGGCATAATTAGGTGATAAGCATAAGGATTTTACCAAAAGTATAATGGTTGCCATGTAATGGATACATTAAAGTATAATGGTTGTCATGTATTGGATACATGAAAGTATAATGGTTGCCATGTATTGGATACATGAAAGTATAATGGTTGCTATGTATTGGATACATGAAAGTATAATGGTTGCCATGTATTGGATACATGAAAGTATAATGGTTGCCATGTATTGGATACATGAAAGTATAATGGTTGCCATGTATTGAATACATGAAAGTATAATGGTTGCCATGTATTGGATACATGAAAGTATAACGGTTGCCATGTATTGGATACATGAAAGTATAATGGTTGCCATGTATTGGATAAATGAAAGTATAATGGTTGCCATGTATTGGATACATGAAAGTATAATGGTTGCCATGTATTGGATACATGAAAGTATAATGGTTGCCATGTATTGGATACATGAAAGTATAATGGTTGCCATGCATTGGACACATGAAAGTATAATGGTTGTCATGTATTGGACACATAAAAGCATAATGTTGCCATGTATTGGATACATGAAAGTATAATGGTTGCCATGTATTGGATACATGAAAGCATAATGTTGCCATGTATTGGATACATGAAAGTATAATGTTGCCATGTATTGGATACATGAAAGTATAATGGTTGCCATGCATTGGACACATGAAAATATAATGGTTGCCATGTATTGGACACATGAAAGCATAATGTTGCCATGTATTGGATACATGAAAGTATAATGGTTGCCATGCATTGGACACATGAAAGTATAATGGTTGCCATGTATTGGACACATGAAAGCATAATGTTGCCATGTATTGGATACATGAAAGTATAATGTTGCCATGTATTGGATACATGAAAGCATAATGTTGCCATGTATTGGATACATGAAAGTATAATGGTTACCATATATTTGTTACCGTTCTTTCCTGTCTCTTATAATAGACAGTTGACAAGTCCAGTATATGTTATACAAGTTTATTGTGCATGAGGTTGGCAACTTTAGCTAAATATATATAGCTCCTGTTTTATTCAACTCAACCCTTATCATATGGGACAAAGTTTGTCACATCTGCTTTAAGTCCAACAGAATCAGAAGCACATTTAATTGAATTCCATGACCAGCACCCTTCAGCAACTCATATGGAATGACCACCACTAATCTGCTGCTCATGCTATGTTGTTTATACAGACAAGTAGCAAACTAACCAATCAGAAAGTTACTTACCACTTGTCATGCAATAGAACAACCCAGCATGAACAGCAATCAGGGTAGCTTCATTGCTCAGAGTGAACAAAACTCAATAGGTAATCCTGGTTCAAGGTTGGCTAAATTGCTATATATGTGAAAAAAATAATAACACTAATTGCAACTGATGATTTTATTTCACTCATCTTTTAAAAACACTAATTAGATAAAATAATAAAATACACACTTCTGCCTATTTAAAACACAAATATATAAACTTATAAAATATATGTTTCTGCTACGTATTGGATACCCATGAAAATATAATGGTTGCCATGTATTGGATACATGAAAGTATAATGGTTGCCATGTATTGGATACCCATGAAAATATATAATGGTTGCCATATATTGGATACCCATGAAAATATAATGGCTGCCATGTATTGAATACCAATGAAAATATCATTTCCCTGGAAAACCAGGATGATTGAGACCTATGAAAAGAAATGAATAGATTAAAAGTATTTGCATTTAAGTTAATACCAAAACTAAAGTTATTTCCCCTTACCTCTGAGGGTCCTTCAGCTTGCTAATAACTTTCCATGGGGAACACTGTGGACTACTACAGTAATTACGTAGTTCTTCTAATGCTTTGATTGTCTCCCTTTCCCCCTGCTCTCTATATTCCTCCTCTGTTAACAACCTGATTTTCCTGGGAAATATTCTGAACCTGGAAAAAGCACATATCTCTAATTTTAACGTTTTCAAATATATAACCAAAATTTACATGTATTGTTCCATAACTAATAAAATCTCCTAAAAAATTACAAATATTCTTTTCCATAAAGAAGTAAAGAAATACAGCCATAGTAATAATCTATTATAGTGTATACAGCTATGACAAAATTACTGAAATAATGTGGAGGTGAATCTACAGACAGCTAGCACATAGAATGACATGAATACAACTTTACCCACCCACCCCAAGCTATAAAACAATTCATTCCATTAAAACCTCTAATCTACATACAACATATATACACTGCATACTTGAAAGAGCAAAATATATTTATTACTTCAATATCACTGTCATAAATCAAAAGTATTTGGATTTAAGTGAATCTCTGCCAAATTAAACAATGTATTCATTAATTTTTGAAAACATTTAAAGAGCAAAACTTGTGAATTTAAGTGATGTATTTGTTAAAGTTAAAGCCTTTTTTGTTTTCTGACATAAATGTAAGGATTTATGGGAAATGTTAAAGATGTTCTTGTAAAATAAATTGAGGACTTTTCAAGGAAAAAAACCAACATTTTCCAAATCAAAACGTTTTCAAGGCAACCTCTCAAATTCAAGGTTGTACAAAACACATTATACTGGACAATGTATTAACACACTGACCTAATAAACTTGAGTAGACCAAATACATGGAAAGACAAGACATACATCTTACAAAGAAAAACTACAAATTATTGGGCATAATATAAACAGAAATACCATTACCTTAAAGTCTGCATAATTATGTATGCTGTGTATTTGCTTGGTTTGTGTACTAAGATTTCTAATGCTCTTACCATAAACTATGTACCATGATTTCTAATGTTCTTACCATAAAGACCGGCTGAAGTGGTTAAATAAGAGTTTCCTTGGGAAGCTGTAGACAGTCAACATTATAATAATTAATGCCACAGACACCTCTGTGATCTGGGTACTAATGAAAACTAAAGAGAGTCCCAGTCCCTGGAGAAACCACTGTATAAGGTTTAAAGTCCTTGTCTCTGTCACGGGACCAAATCTGTACACTAGTGCGAAACTTAATAGTCCCATCACCACAATGTATCCCACAATCCACTGCCAGTAATCCAAAACATGGCCAGTCACCGGGTGTGTTATCAGGGTACTTATGTGCTTCAGTAACCATAGTGATGCTGAAGAGCCAATGAAGAATAGGATGTAACCAACACTTTTTAGTTTCTGGAAAAGAAGTAAAATTAAGGTCAAAGGACAGCAAAGTAATGGAATTAGAGTACATCATAAACATATGTCTATTAATATTGTATTGAGAAATTTCCTCATAATAAATTAAATAAATACAACTTACATTTTGCTGCCTATTGGGATATTCTCTGTGCATGTATATGCATTGTGTGTGCATGTGTATTTATGTGCATGTATGGCAGGGTCACATTACCAGGCAAAGTGGTAAACTTTGCTTTCTTCTTAGGAAATAAGAAATGACTTTGCCCATTTCTTAGAATCCTATCAATACACTGTTGTAATGAGGCTATAAAGTGATATTAAGGAAAACCCCTCTTTCTTAAAATATATTAACTCATACGTTGGCTGTGTCAATTCACTTGAAAAGAAAAGTTTAGTTTATTCATATATCGACCTTAATGCTTCAGTGTGTCGTCTATAAACAGTATGATCTGAAAATAGATGTGCACTTGGTCTCATTTCAAACAAGTCTTGAAATCTTTTAAGTGATATTTTAGAGTGAACTTTCTGACAGTAAAAATGGTACCAGTAGTTGATTTTTAATAACTTGCAATTATAATACTGTAAAATAATTACTCAGTTACTTTTCATTACAATGTATACCTTCTGTTTTTCTCTTTTCAAGTCTTATGGCCACAACATACATATGATAATTTTATACAAAGCACTTAAAGTAGGAATGAGAGCATAACAAGTGTTGTTGTTGTAGGGTTTAACACCATTTTTCAGCACACAATAGGCTAGTAGGGTTAGTATTATTGGTGGAGGAAGAACCCAGGAAAAAAAACCAAAAGAACCACCAACCCACAAGAAGCTCCTGGCAAGCTTTCTCACATAACTACATTATCCGAATCTTAGACTCAAACACACGCAAACAGAGGTGAGATGGCAGTGATCCATAATGGAGAGCGCTTTAGACCACTCTGCCCCCCATATTACAAGTGTAAACTTTATATAAAATGCCATAGTTACAATACAACATTTGAAAAATGTACAATTTTGCAAATAACCTGGATCTGCAGAAGTCCTTTACAAAGTGGGCAAATTCCATGTAGATGGGAACCAGAATACAAACACAAAACATACTGACAAATCTTTTATATTGACTTCAACTGGTCTACATGTCTCAATTTCAAATGAAGTACACAAATTCTACAATGAGCCCAACTGGAAGGCTGTATCACTTTAATATTCTTTCTTTCAAATAAGTAAAGCGGTTTTGAATAGTCCTTTTTCTGATTGGACGACAATTTTCACCCACAAGTCAAATTGCAAAAGCCCATTTCACTCAACTTCTGACTCCATTTTCTTTACAAGTACGACTGGACTGCTAATTAACTTGATTAGAAATTTGATGACTCTGCAAGGCAAAGTTTAAAATGAAAGAAAAATATGTTTTCTTGGAAAGGGTCTTGTACAGTTCTTATAAAGAAATCCATCTGTTTTCTTGGAAATGGGTCTTATACAGTTGTTATAAACAAATACTGTTTTCTTGGAAATGAGTCTTATACATTTGTTACAAAGAAATCCATCTGTTTTTTTGGAAAGGGTCTTGTATAGTTGTTATAAAGAAAACCATCTCCTTTCTTGAAAACTGGTCATATACAGTAACTCTTACACTATTCTTTCTCGACAGTCTTTCGTTTCTGAATATTCTCAAAGATATCATAAATAAAAATGACAAACACAACTTTTATTGCTTTATTTTTGATATTTTTGAATGTATTGGAGAATAGTTGCACATTTACATAATTAGGCAACAAAAAAAATGAACATGTAGACTTTTCTGGAACAGGACAGCATGACACTCATCAGTCTTCAAGTCATTTTTGTTATGAAATTTCAAAGACAAATAAAGTATATGATTGACTATCTTTTGAATTAGTTTGTGAAATTCATGGAATTCATAAACAGTTTGTAAACAGAATCTCTATACACCTACTCTCGAAGGGAACAAGGTAATACAGGACCACTGTGAACACTGCCAATCAAACAGTACAAGGTAATACAAGATTACTGTGACACTGTGAACACTGCCAATCAAACAGTACAAGGTAATACAAGATTACTGTGACACTGTGAACACTGCCAATCAAACAGTACAAGGTAATACAAGATTACTGTGACACTGCCAATCAAACAGTACAAGGTAATACAGGATTACTGTGACACTGTGAACACTGCCAATCAAACAGTACAAGGTAATACAGGATTACTGTGTCACAATATTATTCTGTCCTTAAAACTGTATTATAGGTATTTTATTATAGGTATTTTATTCACATTTGAGAAATGTTCAAAAATTACTTTTACAAATAATAACATATACCAGTGTGATTTAAATTGAACTTTAAAAAATCCAATTTCTAGCTTTTTGTTTGAAATGAATGAACATATAAATGAATGAATAAGCAATAGTTTTCATACCACTGGAGAAATAACTATGAAAGATTATGTTTTAAAAATTGATTCTTAAAATATGAAACATGCTTGCAAGAATTTCATATTTATTCCAAGTTTAGATGAGTGAAAGGGTTTATTTCAAGTTCGGGGTAGGAATTGGCTGAACTTTGAGCATGCACTTATTATCAGGGAAATACAGTTTGAACTATAATTTCAATTTGGGGGTGTGGATGGGTTGAAGTTTGAGAATGCACATATTATCAGGGAAATACAGTTTGAACTATAATTTCAAGTTGGGGGTGGGGATGGGTTGAAGTTTGAGAATGCACATATTATCAGGGAAATACAGTTTGAACTAAAAATGTAATTTAATTGGTAGCTACTAAGGTTTGCAAGGGCGGATGTAAACCTATTAGGAAGTTATGTCATGTCACAAATCTACCACAAGTTTCTTAATATATTAAGAAAATCAACAACTTGTGGCCATTAATTTCATTCTAAATATGTAAACCTATTAGGAAGTTATGTCATGTCACAAATCTACCACAAGTTTCTTAATTTATTAAGAAAATCAACAACTTGTGGCCATTAATTTCATTCTAAATATGTAAACCTATTAGGAAGTTATGTCATGTCACAAATCTACCACAAGTTTCTTTAATTTATTAAGAAAATCAACAACTTGTGGCCATTAATTTCATTCTAAATTGAATTCCACTAAAATAAATAGTATATGAATAAAAGTAAGTTTACAATAATTGCTACAAAATAGGTTTTGTATTGGTGGATAGCAAATGTTGCTGTGCAACACAAAAAGATGCATAGGTTTGAGCCCCATGTGATTTTGAAAGCATTCATATTGAATTAAAACAAACTTTACAGGGGACAATCCTAAACAAGACATATACATGGCTTTTGTCACAAACTTTTACATATTTTCTGAAGCACAAACAATGCATCCATTTGAGAATGAAGAAATACTTTGAACAGACAAATTTCAGACATCACCAGGCTTAAGCTGAAAGTGTCTGCTATGGCAACCATAGACAAAATTTCTTTCTGTGTATTACATTTTCCCAATATCTCACATGAAGAGATGGCACCATCTGCAAAAAAATATCCCTTTATGGATGTAACCCTAACCCCTTTATGGATGTAGTATGTTTTACCTTTTCACATGTTGTTTAGATTCCAAATGAAATGAAAGTGCAGTTTTTACCCATTATTCATAGTTTGCAATACACAGAAGTGATACTTTGTCTTGCTGAATCCAGTCTTTGAAGGCATCATCATTGATACATCCATCTTGAAACTGAAAATATCCTCGAGGCAAACAACTTACCTTGATTAAAAAAAAAAAAAAAAAAAGAAATCTTTCCGAAGGTGTACATATATTTTTTCAATGGAATTTAATTTTCTACTACTTAAAACAACTTGCTCACATACACATGAATTGGTATTATCGTTATGCTGAAAAGTAGCCAAAGTAAACAGAAACAGCTGAAACCGATCAAGCTTTTTCAAAAATAATTTTCAAAGGTTTTTCCTGGGCTCATAAACTACTTTGAGTAGTTTCTGGATCAGGAAAAAAGTTTTACAAATTGCAGGATTTTTCACAGGTGATGAAACCCTGCTCAGTACATCTTGAAATATACAGTATGTCAAAAACGTATAAATGTTCCCACATACCTGAGGTAGAAATCGGTATATGATGAAGACAATAATTAGAAGAGATGCCAGTACTCCCACAGACACACCTGTTCCATAGTGAAGACTTGTATTGCTGAAAGGATTTTAAAAAGCATATAACACTGACACACCTGTTCCATAGTGAAGACTTGTATTGCTGAAAGAATTTTAAAAAGAATATAACACTGACACACCTGTTCCATAGTGAAGACTTGTATTGCTGAAAGAATTTTAAAAAGAATATAACACTGACACACCTGTTCCATAGTGAAGACTTGTATTGCTGAAAGAATTTTAAAAAGCATATAACACTGACACACCTGTTCCATAGTGAAGACTTGTATTGCTGAAAGGATTTTAAAAAGCATATAACACTGACACACCTGTTCCATAGTGAAGACTTGTATTGCTGAAAGAATTTTAAAAAGAATATAACACTGACACACCTGTTCCATAGTGAAGACTTGTATTGCTGAAAGAATTTTAAAAAGAATATAACACTGACACACCTGTTCCATAGTGAAGACTTGTATTGCTGAAAGAATTTTAAAAAGCATATAACACAGACACACCTGTTCCATAGTGAAGACTTGTATTGCTGAAAGAATTTTAAAAAGCATATAACACAGACACACCTGTTCCATAGTGAAGACTTGTATTGCTGAAAGAATTTTAAAAAGCATATAACACTGACACACCTGTTCCATAGTGAAGACTTGTATTGCTGAAAGAATTTTAAAAAGCATATAACACAGACACACCTGTTCCATAGTGAAGACTTGTATTGCTGAAAGAATTTTAAAAAGCATATAACACAGACACACCTGTTCCATAGTGAAGACTTGTATTGCTGAAAGAATTTTAAAAAGAATATAACACTGACACACCTGTTCCATAGTGAAGACTTGTATTGCTGAAAGAATTTTAAAAAGCATATAACACAGACACACCTGTTCCATAGTGAAGACTTGTATTGCTGAAAGAATTTTAAAAAGAATATAACACTGACACACCTGTTCCATAGTGAAGACTTGTATTGCTGAAAGAATTTTAAAAAGCATATAACACAGACACACCTGTTCCATAGTGAAGACTTGTATTGCTGAAAGAATTTTAAAAAGAATATAACACTGACACACCTGTTCCATAGTGAAGATTTGTATTGCTGAAAGAATTTTAAAAAGAATATAACACAGACACACCTGTTCCATAGTGAAGACTTGTATTGCTGAAAGGATTTTAAAAAGCATATAACACTGACACACCTGTTCCATAGTGAAGACTTGTATTGCTGAAAGAATTTTAAAAAGAATATAACACTGACACACCTGTTCCATAGTGAAGATTTGTATTGCTGAAAGAATTTTAAAAAGAATATAACACAGACACACCTGTTCCATAGTGAAGACTTGTATTGCTGAAAGGATTTTAAAAAGCATATAACACTGACACACCTGTTCCATAGTGAAGACTTGTATTGCTGAAAGAATTTTAAAAAGCATATAACACTGACACACCTGTTCCATAGTGAAGACTTGTATTGCTGAAAGGATTTTAAAAAGCATATAACACTGACACACCTGTTCCATAGTGAAGATTTGTATTGCTGAAAGAATTTTAAAAAGCATATAACACTGACACACCTGTTCCATAGTGAAGACTTGTATTGCTGAAAGAATTTTAAAAAGCATATAACACTGACACACCTGTTCCATAGTGAAGACTTGTATTGCTGAAAGGATTTTAAAAAGCATATAACACTGACACACCTGTTCCATAGTGAAGATTTGTATTGCTGAAAGAATTTTAAAAAGCATATAACACTGACACACCTGTTCCATAGTGAAGACTTGTATTGCTGAAAGAATTTTAAAAAGCATATAACACTGACACACCTGTTCCATAGTGAAGATTTGTATTGCTGAAAGAATTTTAAAAAGCATATAACACTGACACACCTGTTCCATAGTGAAGATTTGTATTGCTGAAAGAATTTTAAAAAGCATATAACACAGACACACCTGTTCCATAGTGAAGATTTGTATTGCTGAAAGAATTTTAAAAAGAATATAACACTGACACACCTGTTCCATAGTGAAGACTTGTATTGCTGAAAGAATTTTAAAAAGCATATAACACTGACACACCTGTTCCATAGTGAAGATTTGTATTGCTGAAAGAATTTTAAAAAGCATATAACACTGAGACACCTGTTCCATAGTGAAGACTTGTATTGCTGAAAGAATTTTAAAAAGCATATAACACTGACACACCTGTTCCATAGTGAAGACTTGTATTGCTGAAAGAATTTTAAAAAGAATATAACACTGACACACCTGTTCCATAGTGAAGACTTGTATTGCTGAAAGAATTTTAAAAAGCATATAACACTGACACACCTGTTCCATAGTGAAGACTTGTATTGCTGAAAGAATTTTAAAAAGCATATAACACTGACACACCTGTTCCATAGTGAAGACTTGTATTGCTGAAAGGATTTTAAAAAGCATATAACACTGACACACCTGTTCCATAGTGAAGACTTGTATTGCTGAAAGAATTTTAAAAAGAATATAACACAGATACACCTATTCCATAGTGAAGATTTGTATTGCTGAAAGGATTTTAAAAAGAATATAACACAGACACACCTGTTCCATAGTGAAGACTTGTATTGCTGAAAGAATTTTAAAAAGCATATAACACTGACACACCTGTTCCATAGTGAAGACTTGTATTGCTGAAAGAATTTTAAAAAGCATATAACACTGACACACCTGTTCCATAGTGAAGACTTGTATTGCTGAAAGAATTTTAAAAAGAATATAACACAGATACACCTATTCCATAGTGAAGATTTGTATTGCTGAAAGAATTTTAAAAAGAATATAACACTGACACACCTGTTCCATAGTGAAGACTTGTATTGCTGAAAGAATTTTAAAAAGAATATAACACAGATACACCTATTCCATAGTGAAGATTTGTATTGCTGAAAGAATTTTAAAAAGCATATAACACTGACACACCTGTTCCATAGTGAAGATTTGTATTGCTGAAAGGATTTTAAAAAGAATATAACACAGATACACCTATTCCATAGTGAAGATTTGTATTGCTGAAAGGATTTTAAAAAGAATATAACACAGACACACCTGTTCCATAGTGAAGACATGTATTGCTGAAAGGATTTTAAAAAGCATATAACACAGATACACCTATTCCATAGTGAAGATTTGTATTTGTAATTAACTTACTGACTCCAATGTTTTACTGTGTCATACAGAAATCAACTTACTGACTCCAATGCTTTACCGTGTCATATATAAATTAACTTACTGACACAAATGCTTTACTGTATCATATATAACTTAACTTACTGACACAAATGCTTTACTGTGTCATATAGAAATTAACTTACTGACTCCAATGTTTAACTGTGTCGTATAGAAATCAACTTACCGACTCCAATGTTTTACTGTGTCATATATAAATTAACTTACTGACTCCAATGCTTTACTGTGTCATATATAAATTAGCTTACCGACTCCAATGCTTCAATTTGTTATATATAAATTAACTTACCGACTCCAATGCTTTACTGTGTCATGTATAAATTAACTTACCGACTCCAATGCTTTGCTGTGTCATATATAAATTAACTTACCAACTCCAATGCTTTATCGTGTCATATATAAATTAAATTATTGTCTCCAATGCTTTACTGTGTGATATATAATTACTGCTTCATATATAAATTAACTTACTGACTCCAATGCTTTACTGTGTCATATATAAATTAATTTACTGACTCCAATGCTTTAATGATTCATATATAAATTAACTTACTGACTCCAATGCTTCAATTTGTCATGTATAAATGAACTTACCGACTCCAATGCTTTACTGTGTCATATATAAATTAACTTACCGACTCCAATGCTTTGCTGAGAAGAATAAGATGACTCCAGCTGCTAGATACACCACATACCACAGATCCACATCTGAAATGCAAACAAAATATCAGTGTAAAAAAGACAAAAGTACAGCACCCCAATTTTCTTTTTTTCATGTACATCTGATTTTCCTTACTTAGTGATGCAAGGGTAATTTTAAGTGCTTACAATAATAATATCATAGGAACATTATAGTTAATTATCCTGTGTGACGATGAGAAATTCCAAAATAATGCATATTCACAATTCATTCACTGGAACCAAAACTGTAAAATTTTAAGTTTTGATGAACAATGATCTTAAAAACAATGTGATGTCTTCTTTGTAATTTGTTCCCCAGTTGTAATACCAAAGTTGTTTTTTTTTCACTCAGTTTGACCCTTGTTTTGACACCAAGGAGATTTTTTTAACTCAGTTTGACCCCCGTTTTGACACCAAGGAGATTTTTTTACTCTCAGTCTAGCATGTGGATATACTCTTTTAGTCTGGAAATCACACTATCAGTGGAACAGGGGAGGTAAGTAAGTAGTGTGAATGAAGTTAGTAAGGTGATGCTTGCTGGTTTAATGACATTGATTAAGCAAGAGTCTTGAACCTACAAAGACTGAGTTGATATGCTATGATAGGTAAAGGTAAGAGTTGATATGCATTGATAAGTAAAGGTAAGAGTTGATATGCATTAATAGGTAAAGGTAAGAGTTGATATGCATTGATAGGTAAAGGTAAGAGTTGATATGCTATGATAGGTAAAGGTAAGAGTTGATATGCTATGATAGGTAAAGGTAAGAGTTGATATGCATTGATAGGTAAAGGTAAGAGTTGATATGCATTGATAGGTAAAGGTAAGAGTTGATATGCATTGATAGGTAAAGGTAAGAGTTGATATACTATGATAGGTAAAGGTAAGAATTGATATGCTATGATAGGTAAAGTTAAGAGTTGATATGCATTGATAGGTAAAGGTAAGAGCTGATATGCATTGATAAGTAAAGGTAAGAGTTGATATGCTATGATAGGTAAAGGTAAGAATTGATATGCTATGATAGGTAAAGTTAAGAGTTGATATGCATTGATAGGTAAAGGTAAGAGTTGATATGCATTGATAAGTAAAGGTAAGAGTTGATATGCTATGATAGGTAAAGGTAAGAATTGATATGCTATGATAGGTAAAGGTAAGAGTTGATATGCATTGATAGGTAAAGGTAAGAGTTGATATGCATTGATAGGTAAAGGTAAGAGTTGATATGTATTGATAGGTAAAGGTAAGAGTTGATATGCATTGATAGGTAAAGGTAAGCGTTTTCGAAAATTTAGCCGAATGGGGTCCCTTATGAGGTGATGGAGTATGCAGATGGATCAAATATCAGGGTTCTAGACATATCTGCATTTTCTTACGTATATAAAGACTAACAGAAAATAATGTTATTAATTTGACTGAAGTAAGCAATCTGTATTTTTTACGCATATAAACTGACCAGCAGCCATAAGACTAACAGAAAATAATCTGTTTTTAATTTGCTTGAAGTAAGCAATCTGCATTTTTTTATGCACATAAACTGACCAACAGCTATAAGACTAACAGAACAAAATGTTATTAATTTGCTTGAAGTAAGCAATGTGTATTTTTTATGCATATAAACTGACCAGCAGCTATAAGCCTAACAGAACATAATCTGTTATTAATTTGCTTGAAGTATGCAATCTGCATTTTTTACGCATAAAAACTGAAACTCATAATCTTTATTAACATGTTCAAAGCAAAGAAATTTAATTTTATGCATTCAGACCATCGTTGTCGGTACTTTTGCTATCAAAGTTTTATTAAGGAATAAGTTCAACTGAAATAAATCATGGATATAAGTTTCTGTTTGCGTCTTGCAATGGAGAATATCAGACATATAACTGAGTGTACACTTAGTGAAATAAATCATGGATACAAGTTTCTTTTCTTGTGACGGAGAGTATCAGACATTTAACAGAGATCAGACTTAGATGGTGAAATAAATCATGGATACAAGTTTCTGGTCATGTGATGGAGAATATCAGACATATAACAGATCAGACTTAGATGGTGAAATAAATCATGGATACAAGTTTCTGGTCATGTGATGGAGAATATCAGACATATAAGTGAGTGCACACTCAGACGGTCCTAATCATTAAGTCATTTTACAATTTCTCAAACATATGATAACATGCCAATAAGGAAGACCCAATCTGTATCATACAGTATGATCAGGTACAGTGTATGAGAAATTGGTGTAAAAGACACATGATCATTTTGGGGGAAGAGTTCACATATGAATTTGAATATAATACGATCGTGGATTTGCCTTTTAAATTTTACAATTTCACCAGGATTTTTAAGTGTTAAACCAAAATAAACATTATCGGAAATGTTACTTATTACTTATCCATGATTAAAGCCAGTAAGTTGTCTTTGTAATTGTCTTTAACTAATTCTGTATAAAATCATTGCTCAACAATACCCAACACGTTTCTTTTTTAACTGCTTACGCAAACAAGCAGCAGACAATGTGGTGGTTGATGAAAGATTTTTATAATTTAATAAACATTAAAAGAAAATCGAAAGCAACCATGTTTGCTGGGCATAATGGTGCTATTAGATACAATCAGTTGAACTGTAATGATTAGTATAGTAGTTTTCACACATTTCTTTTGATATTTACAAAATCTGAAGTAAAAGTTATATTGCACGCTGAAAGCATGTGTTGATTGTTAATTATTCTTGCAGTAATCATTCAAATGAATTGGCCTACAAGCATTATTTATTCGAAATTAACAATGGATAAACATGGAAATGCATGAAATTTGTACAGACACCGTTCATAGACCCTGGAATGTAATGAACCATAAATGTGCTTTGTCTTTCTTAACCTAATTATGCTGTTAATTTTTCCCACTGAATTCAGACACATAATGATCTGTAACAATATTATTGAATAGTTTAAATATATATGCAATTTTTGCAATGGAATTACATGTATTATGGATTAAATGCAAACCATGACGGTATGATATCAGACGGCAAGTAAGCAGTGTTAATACTCTGTTCATGCTATATATTAGACGTTGAAATCAGACAATGATCTGCAGCAACATTACTGAATATTGTAATTCTGTGTGCAATTTTTCAATCGAATTACATGCATTATGGATGAATTGCATGCCATGATGCCACGATAGTAAACGGTGTCGTCACCCTATTTATCATGTACATGAGACATAAATACACGTGTGTGCCAATGAGTTGTTCTCTGAAAAAAGTAAAATATTGTAAAATCCTGCATTAATGTGACCATGCTATTAACGAGATCCAATTTTTATCACGTTATAGCGGGGTTCCACTGCATATGATCTATATTGCATTACCTGTGCTGTGGATTGGGGATATGTGATTTATAGTGCATTAACTGCACGATGGATTGGGGATATGTGATTTATAGTGCATTACATGTGCGATGGATTGGGGATATGTGATTTATAGTGCATTACATGTGCGATGGATTGGGGATATGTGATGTATAGTGCATTACATGTGCGATGGATTGGGGATATGTGATGTATAGTGCATTACATGTGCGGTGGATTGGGGATATGTAATTTATAGTGCACTCCTTGAGCAAGATGATCTAGATGATGTGTGTTCTGTAGATTCTTACCTGTGCATGTGGATATAGGGGATATATGATCTAACATGTCTTACCTGTTCAAATGGATCTGAGGGATGTGCAATCTACAGTTCCTTACCTGTTCAAATGGATCTGAGGGATGTATGATATAAAGTGTCTTACTTGTGCAAGTGGATCTGGGGATGTATGATATAAAGTGTCTTACCTGTGCAAGTGGATCTGAGGGATGTATGATATAAAGTGATTTACTTGTTCAAGTGGATCTGGGGATGTATGATATAAAGTGTCTTACTTGTGCAAGTGGATCTGGGGATGTATGATATAAAGTGTCTTACCTGTGCAAGTGGATCTGAGGGATGTATGATATAAAGTGATTTACTTGTTCAAGTGGATCTGGGGATGTATGATATAAAGTGTCTTACTTGTGCAAGTGGATCAAGGGTTATATGACCAACGACATCTTACTTGTGCAAGTGGATCAAGGGTTATATGACCAACGACATCTTACTTGTGCAAGTGGATCAAGGGTTATATGACCAACGACATCTTACTTGTGCAAGTGGATCTTGGGGATATATGACTGATGGTGTCTTACTTGTGCAAGTGGATCTTGGGGATATATGACTGATGGTGTCTTACTTGTGCAAGTGGAAACAATGAAGTAAAAATCTCATACAATAAGAAAGACTCATTTTTGTGTGCTACACACCTTTAATTTCTAATGTGGCTGTGTAATTTGTACTGGCTTCAACTCCAACACAGCTCTGATTAAAGGCAGTCAGGGGTTGATTGACAGTTGGCAGGAAGGAATTGAATGAGGAAAATATGGAGTGCAAAAACTGTAACCCTGAATTTTCACGTGCATCGTTTACTTCTGATACAGAGTTCCCCAAAAATGTGCTGAAAGTTACCAACTGCTTTGTTTCATTCAGATGAAACTTCAACTGAAAAATGAAAAACAGATGATGATCTTATTAATTTAATGCAATTTCAAATATAACTATCAATATACATGTAATACAAGTAACCTATTGGTTAATTTAATGTAATTTCACTCATAACTATTAATATACATGTACATGTAATACAAGTAACCTATTGGTTAATTTAATGTAATTTCACACATAACTATTACTATACATGTACATGTAATACAAGTAACCTATTGGTTAATTTAATGTAATTTCACTCATAACTATTAATATACATGTAATACAAGTTTGTTTGTTTTTTATGGTTTAATGCCATTTTTCAGCACAATATAGGCTATACATGGCGGCCAGTATTAATGGTGGAGGAAGAAACCAGACAAACCCCGGAAAGAACCAACGACTCACGAGTAGCTACTGGCAAGCTTTCTCACATAACTACATTTGCCGAATCTTAGACTCGAACACATGCAGACAGAGGTGAGATGGCAGTGGTCCGTAATGGACAGTGCTTTAGACCACTCGGCCACCCGTGTAATACAAGTAACCTTTTGGTTAATTAAATCAAGGAAAGTTAAAAACTTCATGTTGAAAAAAACATCCACTTATTGTTTCTGTTTGTTCATTTATTTATAAAGAAAACTTAATTTAAAATATTGTGATAGTAAATGATAACTTTTTTATTTATAATGAAAACTGAATTTAAAATAGTGTGATGGTAAATGATAACTTTTTATTTATAAAGAAAACTGAATTTAAAATATTGTGATGGTAAATGATAACTTTTTTTATTTATAATGAAAACTTAATTTAAAATATTGTGATGGTAAATGATAACTTTTTTTATTTATAATGAAAACTGAATTTAAAATATTGTGATGGTAAATGATAACTTTTTTTTATTTATAATGAAAACTGAATTTAAAATATTGTGATGGTAAATGATAACTTTTTTTATTTATAATAAAAATGAATTTAAAATATTGTGATGGTAAATGATAACTTTTTTTTATTTAAAATGAAAACTTAATTTAAAATATTGTGATGGTAAATGATAACTTTTCAAGCTTCCTCCCTAATGCAAGGACTGAATAGTTCCTAAACGAAAGATCCAGGATCACCCAATTTTTCCAAATGCCAAGCCGACTCCATCTTAATCACAGTATAATAACTATACTTACAGTATAACAACTACATAGAAATAAAATACTACAAAATAAAAATAGATAGTGCTGGTAATCAAGATTGAACAGTAAATATTGGTAGTGGTAGGTAATCCTGATTGTACTGTAAATATGGATGGTGGTGGTTAATCAAGACTGTACAGCAAATACAGTGGTGAGTAATCATGACTAAATAAATATAGCGTTGAGTAATCAAGACTGTATGGTAAATACAGTGGTGAGTAATCATGACTAAGTAAATATAGTGTTGAGGAATCAAGACTGTATGGTAAATACAGTGGTGAGTAATCATGACTAAGTAAATATAGTGTTGAATAATCAAGACTATGGTAAATACAGTGGTGGGTAATCAAGACAACACTGTATAGTAAATATAGTTTTGAGTAATCATTACTGTACAGTAAATCTTGATGGTGGTGGGTAATCAAGACTGTACAGTGAATATTGTGTTGAGTAATCAAGATTGTATGGTAAATATAGTGAAGAGTAATCAAGACTGTACAGTAAATATTGCGATTAGTAATCATGGCTGTACTGTAAATATGGATGGTGGTGGGTAATCAAGACTGTACAGTAAATATAGTGTTGAGTAATCAAGATTGTATGGTAAATATAGTGAAGAGTAATCAAGACTGTACAGTGAATACTGTGGTTAGTAATCATGACTTACAGTAAATATAGATATAGCTGGGTAATCGAGACCATACAGTAAATATGGATGGTGGTGGGTAATCAAGGCTGTACAGTAAATATAGTGTTGAGTAATCAAGATTATATGGTAAGTATAGTGAAGGGTAATCAAGACTGTACAGTGAATATTGTGCTTAGTAATCATGACTTACAGTAAATATAGATATAGCTGGGTAATCGAGACCATGCAGTAAATATGGATGGTGGTGGGTAATAAAAGCTGTACAGTAAATACATTGGTGTGCAATCATGACTGAAAAGTAAATATAGATAGTGTCGAGTAATGAAGACTGTACAGTAAATATAAATGGTGGTGGTAATCAAGACTATAAAGTAACTACAGATATGGTGGATAATCTAGACTACAGTAAATATAGATAGTGGTTGGCAATCAAGACTGTACAGTAAATATAGTGGTAGGTAATCCAGACTGTACAGTAAATATAGTTGGTAGTGGGTAATCAAGACTGTACAGCAAAGACTGATAAATAAGGCAGGTAATCAAAACTACAGTAAATATAGTGGTAAGTAATGAAGAATGTACCATAAATATAGGGGTGGGTAATCCATACTGTACAGTAAATATAGATAGTGGTTGGCAATGAAGGCTGTACAGTAAATAAAGATGGTGGTTGGCAATCAAGACTGGTAAATATGGCAGGTAATCAAAACTACAGTAAATATAGTGGTGGGTTTTATTATTTATTATATAATGAAGTGTGATATCATATATACCAATTTATTAGTTATATATTTTTCATATCAATTTCATTCACATGCAAAAAGTACAAGACATCCCAGGATACCATGTGATTGATGCACGATTGTATGTTCCTATAGAAGTTATACTTACAGCAAGAAAAGCGAGCATTTTGTGGGCTTGAACAGTGAATAAAACCTGTGTTGTGTTTCAGGCATGGAAACTATTTTTTTTTATGAAGACACCTGTCGTGACAACCATCTCATCTATATGAAGTTATGTCCCCTACGCTATGATCACAACAATATTTAAAACCTGTGATGCATCAAGCAATCAGATTTGCATTGATTTGATTTTCTGGGATTAAATACCATTTTTTAGCACAAGATATGCAAGTGTTGAGGTAAGTAATTTGTGGAGGAAGAAACCCAGAAGACCATGGGAAGAGGAAATCTCAAATATTAATGCTGTTCGAACAGAGACTCACATCAACCCCAAACAGATTTACTTTTGTGGTTAAACTAAGTCAAATATTTACACAAGGTCAAAAATGCAATATAATGCAAATCATTTGGTCATCCTCAAACTAACATATTCTTAAATCACCAATACAGTGTATATTGTTTTGATCAGCCAACGAACATGAATAAAAGGCAGGTGCTGGTGTGGTAAAGATCTGCTGGTATGCTAATGATCATGTTTAATCTTGACAGATTTGAATCTGGTAAAACAGCTGGTTTAGTCAGACCCATATAACAATGTAATCTGCTCTTAGTCAGACCCATATAACAATGTAATCTGGTAAAACAGCTGGTTTAGTCAGACCCATACAACAATGTAATCTGGTAAAACAGCTGGCTTAGTCAGTCCCATACAACAATGTAATCTGGTAAAACAGCTGGTTTAGTCAGACCCATACAACAATGTATTCTGGTAAAACAGCTGGCTTAGTCAGTCCCATACAACAATGTAATCTGGTAAAATAGCCTGGATTGGATAGTCCTACTATGGATCTTCAAGGTGATCGAAAAATGCACATATCACTCATGTAGACCCTGATTTGTGTCTATGGTGTTACTCATGTAGACCCTGATTTGTGTCTATGGTGTTACTCATGTAGACCCTGATTTGTGTCTATGGCGTTACTCATGTAGACCCTGATTTGTGTCTATGGCGTTACTCATGTAGACCCTGATTTGTGTCTATGGCGTTACTCATGTAGACCCTGATTTGTGTCTATGGCGTTACTCATGTAGACCCTGATTTGTGTCTATGGTGTTACTCATGTAGACCCTGATTGGTGTCTGTGGTGTTACTCATGTAGACCCTGATTTGTGTTTATGGTGTTACTCATGTAGACCCTGATTTGTGTTTATGGCGTTACTCATGTAGACCCTGATTTGTGTCTATGGTGTTACTCATGTAGACCCTGATTGGTGTCTGTGGTGTTACTCATGTAGACCCTGATTTGTGTCTATGGTGTTACTCATGTAGACCCTGATTGGTGTCTATGGTGTTACTCATGTAGACCCTGATTGGTGTCTGTGTTGTTACACCGAGTCATATGCTCTCATCTGTTTATTATAATAGTAGAAGTGCCATACTTACACCAGGATATGCAAGTGAATTACAACCTACATGGTCAAGCCATAGTCAACCATCAATCTGTTGTTACTAAAAATAAGAGAAGAAAAGACTAATATAAACTTACAACTGGATTTGTCCAGAGGTAAAAGAGAGATTGTTCAAGTCCAGTGAAGCAAAATATTTTCCATTTAATGTCTACAGCCTTGAATGGTCCTTTGAATTTACTATCAAACAAAACACCTGAAATAATGAATAACAGCAATTATCAATACTTAAAACGTATGAGGCATATCAATATAGGATAATAATAATAATAATAATAATAATAATAATAATAATAATAATAATAATGATAAAAATAATAATACTAATGATAATAATAATAATAATAATAAATAATCATTATAATAGTAATAATTGCAATAAAACTAATAACAAAAGTTACTACTACTGAAAATAATAATATCAATATAGGATAATAATAATATCAATATAGGATAATAATAATAATAATAATAATAATAATAATAATAATAATAATAATAATGATAAAAATAATAATACTAATGATAATAATAATAATAATAATAATAAATAATCATTATAATAGTAATAATTGCAATAAAACTAATAACAAAAGTTACTACTACTGAAAATAATAATAGTTGTAAATAAATTCATTAACGTATGCTATTTTTGACCTGTAATATCCTTAATCCATTCTTTGTTCCCAATTTACAACAAACCTGTGTACAAAGCCAAGGAAATTAATTTGCATTCTTACAGACGTGTCACATTTGTTTTCTATTTTAATAATCTAGATTTGTATTTTGCACTAGTGAAGGAAAAAGAAAATTTGAAATATAACTGAAAAATAATTGGTATATTTATCCTTAATGGTATTAAATGTTTGGTATATTTAATTTTAATGATATTAAATATTTAGTACATGTATATTTATTATAAATGATATTAAATATTTGGTATATTTATTATAAATGATAAAAAACATTTGGTATATTTATTCTTAATGATATTAAATATTTGGCATATTTATTATAAATGATATTAAATATCTGGCATATTTATTCTTAATGATAATAAATATTTGGTACATTTATTATAAATGATAATAAATATTTGGTATATTTACTTTTAATGATAATAAATATTTGGTATATTTATTCTTAATGATAATAAATATTTGGCATATTTATTTTTAATGATATTAAATATTTGGTATATGTATTTTTAATGATATTAAATATTTGATACATTTATTCTTAATGAAATTAAATAATTGGTACATGTACATTTATTTTAATATTAAATATCTGGAATGTTTATTTTTAATGATATTAAATATTGGGTATATTATCTGGTATATTTATATTTAATCATATTAAATATTTGGAATATTTATTCTTAATGAAAATAAATATCTGGTATATATAACTCTCGCGGAGGTGGAATTGCTGTAATTACAAAAAATTCCATGATCAAATGCCTTAAGTACAACACAACCTTCAATTTCTGCCACACATCGTTTGAACTAGTCCAAACAATACTCACACTGGAACAAAGGTCAGTCCATTTTTTCTGTCTCTACCATCCTCCTCCGAGTACAAAAAAGCAAGCTGACTGAATCTCTCTTTTTGGAGCAGTTTCCAAATCTTCAAGAGTATGGAAATTCAATAGGTGGCAACCTAATTATTCTTGGAGATTTCAACTTTCACTTTGTCTGTCCTGGTAAACCATACATGTCAAAACTCCTAGATTCCATTCATGTTTTCAATCTTAAACAGTCAGTTAACCAACCAACCCATAAACTTGGTCACATTTTATACTGGTTTCTTTATAGACCTGATGATAATATTCTGCAATCCACCCTTGTATCCCATGAACTTGCATAGGATCACCTCTGCATTGTATACCATCTCGACGTATCAGTCCCTAACCCTCCACCTCTATTTGCTACTAAGAGAAACCTCCGTATCATAAATAGAACCAAATTCATGCATGACATCCAAGAAAACCAAATAACTTTCTTACATCCAACAGCAGAACAACTTGATAACTGCCTGCGTTCATTGCTTGAAAAACAAGCCCCAGCCACCAAATGCAGAATATCAATAAAAAAGTGTTCTCCATGGTATAGCAGTGTTAGGGACCAGCTTTGCACTGCTAAACGACATCGCCGAAAATCAGACAGGCTTTGGCTTTCCACCAGACTCACTATTCATAAACAAATCTACGAAGCCGCTAAGAAGAACGTCACAAACATAGTCCATTTAGCCAAATCATCCCAGTACAGTACTAAGATCACGGAGAGTTCCAGCTGCAAAGAGCTCTTCGAGATAACTAACAAACTATTGTCAAGGAACAAATGTACACCACTTCCAACAACCTTCTCTCCACTAGATCAACCAGACCAATTTGCAAATTTCTTCGATGACAAAGTACAAACCATTAGAGATTTGCTTGACAGCACAATTTCAACTGATTCGTCACCATACAGTTATGATGCAGAATTTCAGCGACAACCGTTAGGAGCATTTGAACCTGTTTCTATTGATTTAGTATGAACAATCGTGATGAAAAGTGCACCAAAGTCTTGTGAACTTGATCCAATTCCGACATCACTGCTGCTTGAGTGCTTAGACCCAATATTGCCTTCACTAACTCATGTTATTAATATCTTTCTCTCATCATGGGAATTCCCATCATATTTCAAAACTGCCATTGTAAAGCCACTGCTGAAGAAACCAACACTGGACCATAACGATTTAAAGAACTACCGCTCAGTTTCTAATCTCCCATTCATATAAAAAAATCTTAAACAAGGTTGTTCTAACTAAACTTGTATCTCATTTGAATTCAAACAGTTTTTTTTAGCAATGCACAATCTGCATATCGCCCTTACCACAGTATGGAAACTACTCTTCTGAAAGTATTTAGTGACATTCTCTCTGCTTTGGATAGTGGAAAGATTACAGTCCTCACTCTCCTGGATTTATCTGCAGCATTTGACAAATAGACCATGATATATTACTTCACTGTCTCCAGCATGTATTTGGCATTCAGAACATAGCCTTACAGTGGTTCAAGTCCTACTTAGTCAACAGGACACAAATTATATGTGCAAATGGAATACACTCCAGCCCAGTTGACGTATGTTGTGGTGTTCAACAGGGATCTGTTCTAGGACCTGTTCTCTTCATTCTGTACACTCAGCCGCTCTCATGTGTCATAGATCATCACCCAGTGTTGCACCAATTGTATGCTGATGACATCAAAATATACAAGTCTAGCCACCCAACTGAAGTTGATGCTACCATCCATGGAGTAGAGAAGTGCATTTTTGATGTGAAATCATGGATGACATGTAACAAGCTGCAGATGAATGATGATAAAACTGAGGCTATTCTGATCACAACACAAAGACTTTCTCATTCACATCCTTTACCTCAGACAATGAATATCAGCAACACCAACATTAAATTCTCACAGCCAGTATGGAACCGAGGCGTTACTCTAGACAGTACTATCACAATGCACCAACATGTCATGAACATATGCAAGGCTGCATATCTTGAATTGAGACGCATCAGTTCCATTCGTAAATATCTTTCAGTTGATGCCACTAAAACACTTGTATGTTCATTAGTACTTTCAAGACTGGACTATTGTAACTTAATTCTGTCTGGTTCATCACAATATTTACTCCAGAAATTTCAAAAAAGTTCAAAACACAGCTGCACGGATCATCTTTAGAGAACCTCGATCAGAGCACACCTCACCACTGCTCTGTACCCTACATTGACTATCAATCTGATACAGAATCAAACACAAAATTTGTTCTCTGAGACTCTGTGCTATGTTTCAATGACAGACTCCAGTCCAACATACCTATCCAGCCTCACCCATGTGTATACACCAGCTAGATCCTTATGCTCTTCTTCTGATAATCGTATACTCATTGTTTCCAAGGTGAAAACAAAGTCATATGGACATCATTCATTTGCACACCAGGGCCCGGTGACGTGGAACGAATTGCCCATTGAAATTAGATACAAAGACAAAGTTGTCCTTTTTAAGAGTGCTCTTAAGACTCACCTTTTTCGACTGCAGGGACAAACTTAGCGACCTAATCATGTTTTGTATCTTATATGTTTTCAGCATGTTTTTATGTTTTCCAATTTCATTGTTTTTGTCATTTGTTGTTCCGCAGTGTAGTCATATCATTATTGATGGTGTAAAGCGCTTAGAGCTTTGTAAGATTAGGTGCTATACAAAGTCCTCATTATTATTATTATTTTACTTGGACTGAATTCCTTAGGTTCTGGCAACAATCATAGTATTTTACTTAGTCACTCAGATTTCGTATATTTTGTCTTTATCTTACGTCTCAAGTTTAAAACGTCAAATTTCAGGATACCTATATTTTTTTGGGCACGCGTAAGAGCCCATCACCTGATCATCTAAAAACATTTTCCTTTGTTACTTTTAGTGATAACATGTCAGCGACATTGATTTGTGCCTCATTAGTGAATTTGGGTGTCAAAAGCAATTAATCGATGCAGCTTGAATTTTAATGTGTTTCTGTATGTATGTACGTACGTACGTATGTACGTACGTATGTCTCTGTGTGTGTGTGTGTGCGTGCATGTATGTTGATATGTATGTGCATTCGAGCTGGTGAGTCTTATGTATTTTGCTTTGTTTAACTTTATCCCTTTCAGGCAATTATTTTCTTTCTCATCAGAGAGAGAGAGAGAGAGAGAGAGAGAGAGAGAGTGAGAGAGAGAGAGAGAGAGAGAGAGAGAGAGAGAGAGAGGGAGAGTCCCAAACATGGAGAACGCATTCAGACATACAGTCTTTGCATGTGTGGAAATTTGTTTTAAAAAATAGCAGCTTACAAGGGAATAAAGATAATGTGTGCCATAATTAAGACTAGTAATCAGTTTATTAATTTCTAATTTGTTTGCAGAAAAGGAGGATCTATGATTGACGATACTGAATAAAACATAAACTTAACTGGTACGAGGTTGATGTTGTAGCAACTAAACTGGCAAAATGCTCTGCATTTTATATATATATTACATAGTATCTACTTGCTGTATGAAAAAATATCTTTATACAACTATCGCATAGTTGGGTTGAATTGTCTTTCGAGTTCGGCCGAATTGTCTTTAAAGTTGGGCCGAATTGTCTTATTTTCGGTCCAAGTTGGGCCAAATTGTCTTGGGCTGAATTGTCTTTGGGCCGAATAGTCTATAAGTCCTAACTGTGATGTGAGTCCAAATGTTGGTCGTATGAAATGGTCCACTGAGTTATCTCCTCCTTATTATGGCCCTTTACAAATATTTTTCATTTTTGAAGTTTAGTATTTATTAAGCATGGCTATATTCTGTTGAAATAATTTATACAAACATGAAACAGTTGTAATGAAGGTCCAACAGTTGTGTTAGATTTCATGAAGATAAATATGGGGTCGGGAAATGGGTACACACATTCCTCAGCAGGCTGACGATACATGTGACTTGGTATAGCCTGCATTGTTTGCCCTAAATAAAACTGAAGCTATAAATGTTTTCAGGAACTATCTAGAGTTACAGACTTTGTTAATTTTCATGAAATTAAGTGGGACCATGTTTTTTAGAAAATTAACAAGAATGCATTTTGAGAATTGCCTACCATCCACTCATGTCATGTCATGAAATCACGCCAATCTGCATCACAGAGACAGTTTTAGACTTAATTTTTATCTTTCTTGGATGCATCTCAATTAAAATAATAGCTTGATTTACTTGCAAAAACTGGTATTTCAATTTTCATGTCCTATATCTACTTTCTGTACCTCATATACGTGTTTCAATATATTATCTTAATGAAAAATAAAGTCTCTTACACTCATTTCCAGTGTCACATTGATTATAAACCTCAGCCATCAATGGTGCTGACGAAAGGCATAAAATGAGGCAAAGCTGCGCAAATATACTTCCACTTAGCATTTTGAATAATTCATTTTGAAATTTGGGCGCCATATTGACGCTAAGTCTCGTTACCATAACTTGTTTTTACTTTCGTCACCTTTTTCCATAAAAGTAGTTTGCTTTCATATATGAGGTCTAAAAACAAAATAAGGTATCAAAATATTTTTGCTTAAATATTCTGTCTAGTTATTCAAATTTTGGAAAAGCTAAAGAAAATATGATAATTGTGAATGAGACTATTCATCGAGTCTACTTTCATTTATGAACTGCACCGCACCGTGTACCGGTAATGTTCGTAAGCCTATTCACCGGAAGTTATCAGAAGGTTTGAAGGTTGCTAGCGTATGAACCGTTTTAAATGGTAACTGTAAACCCTGGTAACTCTTTGGTATTGTATACATCTGATATGTCAATTTGAATATGAGATATAAGTAGCTAATTCGGACATGTCCCCGCGAAAGTAACAAGATGACAGCCATTTTCACAGAAGTAACTGACACTATTGTCTATATTGTTAGCTGGATTGTGAGAGTTACTAGTCTAATGTGTCATGACATGTTTGATATGAACTTATTCAGTAACGAAAATCAGAAGTAGTATAGTTCAGCAGATGAAACAATATGCCTTGTGTAACCCTAACCCTAAACAATATGCCTTGTGTAACCCTAACCCAAAACAATATGCCTTGTGCAAGGAAGCGACGAACCATATAGTATACTGACAACATTGGCTGCAACAGCTGACCGCCAGGTTGGGCACAGGGGTTGGGGTAGGGCAAATGACAGTCAACTCGGACCCGTTCAAGTTTCGCCCATTTGTAATATATCACTATGCAAAATAATTGTTTCCATGTCATGTTTCCATAGCATTGTTAATCAAATGTATGAATTCACTAATTAAATTTTGTTATAGCATTAATTGGGTCAAAACAGATCACATTTCACACTATTCTAAAGGCATTTTGTTTCTGCATTAGTTCAGTCACTCTAACATTAGTGAATCCATAGTTATGAAAAAAGAAGACAGATGAATTACAGTTTTACACATTGTGGATATACCTATGGAAATTCCATTAAAAACCACAGTTGCAAGATTTAGTAAAAAAATTCATAATCAATGTCATACGATCAAGAATAGACACAGCAGCAGAGGGGGTGAACAGACCAACTTTTTAGGCGTCAACGAAGCTTCCTTCTCGTTAATATTTAATAGAACGGTCTATTTGACAAACCAAGGCTTCCTAGTAAATATATAATAGAAAGGTCTATTTGGTTCCTTGTAAGGGTCCAATGGCAAAAAAAAGACGCCATTGTCATTGGAAATCACCCCCTCTGCTGCTATGGGTTAACAATTCTTTTACGATGAAAGTTCTTTAGGATTTCACAAACAGACTAATTTGTAGAACCTCACCTTGTAGATCAATCAGATTATTAGACTGGTCAGTGAGTTTAAAGTTAATTCTCGTTAATGAATTATTATGACATCGCATATAGACTGGATTAGTTGGATCCTCAATTATTAGAAATCTTGGAGGAGCTGTTGGTGCAAAAGAGTATAGAATATATCCTTGCTGAGCTTGATTTGATCGCTCGAGATTTATTTGATAGCTTCCATCGATAACATCACATACTAAATTCAATGCAATCACCGAGGATATATTCACATTTTGAGGAGCGATATGCCTGCCGCCTCCGTCTGGGTCGTTATTATGTTTGAGTATTGTTGTTTGTGGTTGTGGTGCTGTTTTCTTCCATGCATCATGGATTTTTTGGAAACCTTCATCGATGGCATCATTGAGAGATTTTTGTACTTCTGATATATTATATCCGTGTAGTTTGAGTGTGAGAATATCTTCTATGCGTATTTTATATACTGTCGCAAACTCCATTCTCGTTTTAGGATTACTGTCACCTAATACCTCTTGAATAATTTGTGAATGAAATGTTTCCATGTCATTGATGATTTTGTTACATGTTTCTACGATGCTGATAAATTCATCTCGGGTGAGAGTACCGGATTTAAGAGATATTAACAACAGTGAAAAATCATTATTGATCGCTGTGAAATTTTCAGTGATTTTATCCTGTCGTGTTGCGTAATATCTCCGATTGCGGTCGTCTATCATTCCAGTAAAAAAATTCCATCTGGTGTAACTGCTATAGCTTTTTATTGGATTATCAGATTTTATTCTGTCGGTGATATAATCAGATTTTTGTGGTTCAGGTGGTATGTTAACTTGTCGAGGTGGGATTTCAGGCCACCCCAGTATTGTTCTTATAGAACTCTGATAAATATCTACGACATAACTTGGTGAGTTTATCTCGATCGCGGATGATAACATCGGTTCATGAACTGTTATAGCGATTTTCGATTCTTCTGTTCCAGTAATTGATTTTATTCTACGCTGAAATTCAGCATTGATTTGTTAGATTTGGTATGATCCGGTTGGTATTGAAACAACGTTCCAGTCTGGAGTCCCGTCTTCGCGATTCTTATACGCAAATACTAAGCTGTTATTCGGTTGTTGACCGCCAAATGCTACCGATCTAATATTAGGCCAACTGTGATACACTCGTAGTTTTGCTAGCGCTATCTCCTTCATGGGGACTGGGATAGGGAAATTCACACTGAATTCAGGATTGGTTGATGTTATTGAGATCATGCTGGTTTGTACTGGGTTTGTGTTCTCCACTATTTGTTGAAGTAGTTCCTGTGGTGTTGTCATTGTTATTATATTCATGTTGTATTTCTAATTTTGACATCACGGAATCATAAATACTTACCATCGCTGAGAACTCACTATCTGATATAAATGTATCATCAAGTGACTATGTGATGCGGAGCTGAAACACCCTGTTTTGATGCTAGATTCCACGTAAATGTATTATCAACATCAGAATCCTTGGTATCTGTACTCGTTGTTAGCCAACTCAGCAACGACTTTCCTCCTTGATCCATAAATGATAGTAATTGTTCTTCTATTGTGATTGATGGAGTCAGTACTGGCATCCACAATGATAGTTTTGTTAAAATAACTTTACCGGCAGCAACACCAGCACCGCGCCAGATTGCATCATTGTCGGTACCCTTTCTCACGAGTACAACTGTATGCTTTGCTCCATAGATAACTTTTCGGACATTTCTACAGAATCCAAATATATGATGTAGTGGAATTGCACATGAAAACTGTCGACGAGGCCTCTTCAATGTTGCTACGCGTGTTGCAAATCCTAGATTGTAATGATCATTAACGCTTTTAATAACGTCAAAGGCGGCACCTGGTCTTGCTTGGTGTTCAGGAGTATTAGGCTGTGGATCAGCTGCGGTATCTTGCGGTGTCCGTAATTTAAAATACTGAATGTGATCAGCGTGATCAGTGATATCCTTAGAGAACATCATAGATGGACCCGCTGATCTTGTATAATCATCGGAATATCTCGCTAACCCGATTATTGTTGTGGCAACATCAACTTCACGTTCAATAGATTCAATTTAGCTTCCATCAATGAGATATCTTGCACTTTCAAATAGCGCCATGATACCATTATTGACAAAACCAACTCTGACATTTGGGTCATCTGTGTATGCTGTATTAGCGTTAACATTTGTTACAAGTTCTCCTACCACTTCGATAAATGCTTCACATGGTAGAAAGTATTTACTGGTATCATGAACTTGAAGTTCGATTCTTGATCGAAGATCAGATTGTACTGCGTGATAAGAATAGAATTGATAATCACGTACGGAATCATCCTTGAGCACTGGGGCATCCATATCAAACGCTGTATCAGGTGTCCGTTTAAACATTTTATTCTGTATTCATTGATCTAAATCATCGTCGACGTCGTCGTGGTTTTTTTAAGCCACTTCCAGCTATCATATTTGCGGCTATGTTATCTTGGTCACTTGCTGTCAACGACGGAGTCACCAGCGACGCTAGTTTTTGATCTACTGCGTTATTTATAATTTTACTAACACTCGCAGGCATATCCGCTGTAGATGGCAGTGGTCCCAATTGTGGTTTCCTTCGCCGCCGAACTAGCGTTGTTAGTTTATCCCGAGCAGTTGAAAACGCTTTCCCGGCAAGATCTCCAACAGCACTAATACCCTTATCACGAATAACATCAATAGCTTTCATCGATAATTGTTTTGCCAACGGTGCTACTTTTGGAGCCATTCTTGCAAATAACCCTGCAATTGTATCACCGAGACCATCACCATAGTACGCGTTATAAACTGGAAACCGTGAATTAACTACATAGACGTTGGCTGGTTTGTCATGGTTGTAGTGTATGATCATATTATTTAAATGATATTTATCAAATGCGATGACTACGTCATCAGATAAAAAATCCAAGGGATTTTCAGTCGCTGTAATAATCCGTAGGATTTTCTACTAACTCATCAATGAAATCTCGATATATATATCAATGTCCATGATACCACCTTGAAATAACCGCCTGCAGATATCAGCTGCTTCATTAATTACTTCCGGTGAGTTATTTCCAGCTTGTTTTCCTCCTTTTTTCCCTCGTCTTGGGAACATCTCCCCATATAGCATGCTCTACCCCCTTCGTTGCTGTGGTTATTGGTTTAAACAACTCTTCAGATCCTGCAGCAAAATCCGTTTGTAAACTCTGTCTAGCTTGCAGTTTTTTCCTGACAGAGTCGCGGATTGGTATATACTTTTTGGTCGCGGCCAGTTTCTCACGAGCCAATCGGGTCGTTAATGCTTCATTTACCATTATTGAAATCGTAAACAATTTTCCAATTAGTGTACGAAGAGATTTCAATCTAAATGCAGTGATTTTGTCATCCGAAAATAATTTTAGGTGAAAAAGTCTACGAGAAATCCCATGCAAAATTGACCATTTGACCCTACTGAAAACAACAATCATTTTTGGTCATTTTTGGTTGTTTTTGTCGTTTTTGACCGATTTTAGTCAGTTTTTGTGATTTTTTTTAATGATTTTTTACTCAAAGTCATTCTTAAGTGAAAAAGTCTACAAGAAATCCCATGCAAAATCGACCATTTGACCCTACTGAAACCGCTTAAAATCAGTCAAAAATAGCCAAAATCAGTCAATAACGACTAAAATCAGTCAATAACGACTAAATAAAATATTTACTATGAAAATTTATTTCAGTAATAAAAATAATTTTAGGTGAAAAAGTCTACAGGAAATCCCATGCAAAATCGACCATTTGACCCGTCTGAAAACAACAGTCATTTTTGGTTGTTTTTGTCGTTTTTTGTTCATTTTTTACCGATTTTAGTCAGTTTTTGGCCTAAAAACATCAAAAAATAATTTTAGGTGAAAAAGTCTACGGAAAATCCCATGCAAAATCGACCATTTGACCCTACTGAAACCGCTTAAAAACGGTCAAAAAATAGCCAAAATCAGTCAAAAACATAGCCAAAATCAGTTAATAACGACTAAAAAAAATATTTACTAGGAAAATTTATTTCAGTAATAAAAAAGTATTTTACTACGAAATTTTACAACTTCCTTGTAGTAAAACACTTATGATACCGTCCATGGAGTATTTATATATGTTTGTAGTAAGAATTTTAACAGAATTATTTTAACTAACAATTATCCGAAAGGTGCTTTTCATTTTGTGCAATTAACAATCTTATATTTCTGATTTTTGAATTAATTACTCTTTTTATTTCGTATTCCTTCCCTAATTCCTTTCTTATTTTTTCCACGATAGTAAAAACGGGACAAACTTACTGATGTCGTCACAGCATAGAAGGGAATCGCGAATTAAATTCTGAATTCGTTTTATTAATGCATATTGTTTGGGTAGTACATATTTGTTATTCATAGCGCCGTATTCAATATCCTGGAAGTCGGACATAATTTGATCGCAGTCTAAACTATCAGATATGTAAATCCCCTGAGATTTCAAAACTAAAATTTCGGTTATTACATCATTGATATTTTGAGAATTCATATTACTGATAATTATATACTTCTAATATGAAAAATATATTTCCAGAGATGGGTGTCTATGCATAAACGAATTGAATTTTTTGTAACAGATTTGGCCAGCGCAGAGGACCCCACCGATAAATCCTTTCAAATGCAGAAGCCACTTCAGTTGATGATTTTGTTTTTAACGGCTCTGCTTGTTTGTATCGACTCACAACATCAACTACAGTTAACGCGTATTTGTAACCACCATCATGCGGCAGAAATAATATATCAGCCTGATGAACTTCATTAGGAACAGTCACATCAAAATGCGAGTAGTTACTTTGTTTAGGTGGCGGTAGATAAATTTGCCATATCGCCTGTTTAGATAACAAATCCGCTGCAGTGGTATATTTCACCTTTGCGGCGTTAGCGAGTTTACCAATTGCTACTTTACCCCTCCAGTATCCTTTTGGAGAATAGTAAATAGATTCCATGTTGTTATTAATTACCAGCACCTAACATCAATTTACCTTTCATTGCCGATTTTACTAACCATGAAGCCAACTTTTCTTTGAAGGATTTATCAGTGATAGAATTCAGTGCGTGAATCAATTTCACATCTGCGATATGTCTGTGTTGCAGATTGCTGCTTTTATAAGCGACATCATGAGCATGACACGCTTTATCAATGGCGTTTATTGGATATTCACCGGGTTTGGGTTGGTTTTGATCATCGAGTCTGATATCGAGTCTGGTTCCAGGTCCACAATAACTATACCCTGGAAGGTGTTTTTCTCCTGGATATTTCGCCCATGGTGTTCCCGGGAATTTAGTTAACTTGGCTGTGATATCACCTCCTCGTTTTTTTTTAAAACTATCCGCAGATCTCATAGAAACAAATCTAAATTCTTTGTACTGCATTGTACACACTTACCGGAAAGTGCTGATCGGTTATTTTTAGTTGTAATCGTCATCAAGTCGTTTGTGCCAGTACGCGCCTTACACTTCACACAATATAGATCCATAATTTATATATAATAACATAAATGTAATTGATTATTCAGCTACCCGACGACGGGAACCTATTAAACACCATGCGATGTTGCCGAATTCAATTAGAATGATTATAATCGGACCATCTGGAAGTGGCAAGACACAACTGCTACTTAATTTGATAACGAGATGGATGAAATGGGACAAGTTGTATTTGATAGCTCCTAGTGTAGACGATCAGCGATGTTACAGTGTGTTAAAAGATTTTAACGACAAAGCGGTAGAAGAATCCGGCGAGGGTAAAATTGAGTTTATAACCGATATCAATGAAGCACCGAGCATTGATGATATCGATGGAGATATTAACAATTTAGTCGTATACGACGATATCATGTTAGACAATCAAAAGAATCCCGCTAGGATATTTTCCAGAGGTAGGCATAAAAACACCGACGTGATATATATCACTCAACGATACACACAAATACCAAAAGTGATCAGAGATAACTGCAATATTCTTGCCGTATTCAACGGAGTTGATACACATAGTGACATACTCTTAGAAATATTTGGCAAACTTGGTGCAGCGGTGATATGGATCATAATCTCTTTAGAAATTTCTTTAGTCGCGCTCAGTCAATCCCACATGGATTTGTGATGATAAATTTAGCAGATCCTCGAATGCGATATCGTGTCGGACTTGATAAAATATTCGGTTAAAATCGTTTACTGAATCTCGTAAAAGAATTGTTAACCCATAGCAGCAGAGGGGGTGATTTCTAATGACAATGGCGTCTTTTTTTTTGCCAAATGGAACCTTACAAGGAACCAAATAGACCTTTCTATTAAATATTTACTAGGAAGCCTCAATTTGTCAAATAGACCGTTCTATTAAATATTAACGAGAAGGAAGCCTCGTTGATGCCTAAAAAGTTGGTCTGTTCACCCCCTCTGCTGCTGCCCCTGGCCCTGGATATAAAATCAAGAATGGCATTAGAATACTGGAAGTAGAGAAAAAAAGAACAATTGTACACAATTAAGAATGTGTTATCCCTACACAGATTTCCGGTAAAGACATGGTATATATGGGTGCATTTTCCACAGGAAATAATATAAATTTTGGATAACAAGGCAAATGCCCAAAAGTTGTTAAACACAAGAAGAAGAAACAAAAACAACAGCAACAGGTACAAGAGACACACCATGTGAGTGCGATTACAATTTTCCCCAAATAATTCAGATGGCAATAAAGTGCAGGATAAACAAGGACAAAAGCAGGAAATGACTTAAAAACCAAATAACAAACAACAAGAACTAGAAACTGGAATGGAGTAGATTCCGGTTCAGTTGAGTCTAGAGTTTCCAAGAGGAGGCGATGGAAGTGAGACTAGCAGAGCAGTTGGACTTGACCAAAGTCCTGTAGGTGGAGAGAATGTTTATATAAGGTGGAAGAGAAAGAAAAAGATTTGAGGAAGAGAAAGTGGAGAAGAAGGAAGAGTATACAGAAGTCGAGGAGGAGAAGGAATTTGAAGAAAGTCAGGAGGAAGAGGGAGGAATAGGATAGAAGAATACACAAATGAATAGAATACAAGGACATCAATCTCACACTACTAATCAAGTGATGCAATAGGCTATTATACGGTTGACCAGAAGGAAAGTACTTGCGAAATTTGAAGCATTTGACTACTGAATTGTTATTAGATTGTTATTTGCTGAATTTTTTTTTTTATAGATTCAATCATTTAACCCTGCACGCCTTCATAAAAAAAGATAGTGAAATAAAACAAGTTTTTCTAGCTTTAGAATTGATGTCAGGGAATAGGAAGAATGATTATAAAAATGTTCTAAACATAATTAAAAACATGATTCACACCGAACCAAAAATAGTGGTAGCCGACTTTGAAGCAGTCATGTGGAAGGGAGTGATGTCAGTTTTTCCAGAAGTTCAGATGCAAGATTGTGTCTTTCAGAGGATTGAAACTAGCAGTGTGGGGAGATCGGCCTTCAGAAACCTTATAAAGTTAACAAGGCCATTCATCATTTCATCTGGAAATTAATGGCTCTGTCAAACAGCCAACGTTTGTTGCACTGCAGGAGAAAACTACCAATAACATACCTTTATCCGATCTCTGTAGCTACTTTGAAAGGCAATAGATTACAAAGTCATTATTCACCTTTGCTCATTGGACCATATATATGCAGCCAATAAGGACTAACAACGATGTTGTAGATAGACGTCACCGGCTCAATTCAGCTGCAAAGATGGGAAACCTTCCACTGTACATGCTGATTGGCTGTCTATTTAAGAAGGCCCAGTTTGTAAATGTTCAGCTGCTAAGATGGGAAAACTTCCACTGTACATGCTGATTGGCTGTTTATTTAAGGAGTTTGTAAATTTTCAGCTGCTAAGATGGGTAAAATTTCCACTGTATATGCTGCTTGGCTGTTTATTTAAGAAGGCCCAGTTTGTAAATATTCAGCTGGGGCTCTTGTCTGAAAGAAAACTTAGGAGACAACAGAAAAATATACAAACAAGTGCAATCAAAATGTTTTTTTTTAAAGACAATTTTTACTATGGAAACACAACCATTTCTTAGTTGTTGTCTGCTTTCAGCAATTTAAATGGGTCTTGGGTTCAACATGACCTTGTACCGGTTAGGGTTGGTGGGTAGTATTATATATTAACTTGGAAGGGGTGACATGCATGAGCTGAAGTAACCTTAACTCTCAAATTCAATAGTGAAAACAAAACATACTCCAAAGAAACCCAATGCAATTAAACAACAATGGCAGCAGCAGCAACAGCACAGGGAAAGTGGTTGGCAAGGGAGTTGGTACAACTCTAATGTAATTCCCTCTGACAATAGCAACAAGAACAAACAATTATATGAAAATTAAAAATAAATGATGCATTCGTTTAGGTAAATTATACAGTTGTTGCAGCATTACACATAGAATAAGGCATTTACATGCAATATCACACATGTGATATGGCATTTACAAGCAACATCACAGATGTAATAATGCATTTACAAGCAACATCACAGATGTAATAATGCATTTACAAGCAACATCACATGTAATAATGGCATTTACAAGCAACATCACACGTGATATGGCATTTACAAGCAACGTCACACATGCAATATGGCATTTTCAAGCAACATCACACGTATTATGGCATTTACAAGCAACATGACATATCTAATATGGCATTTACAAGCAACATCACACATGTAATATGGCATTTACAAGCAACATTACATTTATTATGGCATTTACAAGCAACATCACACATGCAATATGGCATTTACAAGCAACATCACACATGTATTATGGCATTTACAAGCAACATGACATACATAATATGGCATTTACAAGCAACATCACACATGTAATATGGCATTTACAAGCAACATTACATTTATTATGGCATTTACAAGCAACATCACACATGCAATATGGCATTTACAAGCAACATCACACATGTATTGTGGCATTTACAAGCAACATGACATATGTAATATGGCATTTACAAGCAACATCACACATGTAATATGGCATTTACAAGCAACATCACATGTAATATGGCATTTACAAGCAACATTACATTTATTATGGCATTTACAAGCAATATCACACATTCAATATGGCATTTACAAACAACATCACACATGTAATATGGCATTTACTAGCAACATTACATTTATTATGGCATTTACAAGCAACATCACACATATAATATGGCATTTACAAGCAACATCACACATGTAATATGGCATTTACAAGCAACATCACATGTAATATGGCATTTACAAGCAACATCACAGATGTAATAATGCATTTACAAGCAACATCACAGATGTAATAAAGCATTTACAAGCAACATCACACATGTAATATGGCATTTACTAGCAACATTACATTTATTATGGCATTTACAAGCAACATCACACATATAATATGGCATTTACAAGCAACATCACACATGTAATATGACATTTACAAGCAACATCACATGTAATATGGCATTTACAAGCAACATCACAGATGTAATAATGCATTTACAAGCAACATCACAGATGTAATAAAGCATTTACAAGCAACATCACAGATGTAATAATGCATTTACAAGCAACATCACACATGTATTATGGCATTTACAAGCATCTTCACATGTAATATGGCATTTACAAGCAACATCACAGATGTAATAATGCATTTACAAGCAACATCACAGATGTAATATGCATTTACAAGCAACATCACAGATGTAATAATGCATTTACAAGCAACATCAAACATGTAATATGGCATTTACAATCAACATCACACATGTAATAAGGCATTTACAAGCAACATCACACATGTATTATGGCATTTACAAGCAACATCACACATGTAATAATGCATTTACAAGCAATGTCACAGATGTAATAATGCATTTACAAGCAACATCACACATGTAATAATGCATTTACAAGCAACATCACAGATGTAATAATGCATTTACAAGCAACATCACACATGTAATACTGCATTTACAAGCAACATCACACATGTAATAAGGCATTTACAAGCAGCATCACACATGTAATAATGCATTTACAAGCAACATCACACATGTAATAAGGCATTTACAAGCAACATCACACATGTAATAAGGCATTTACAAGCAACATCACACATGTAATAAGGCATTTACATCCAGCATAACATGTAACAAGGTAAATGTAAATGTGCAGCATCACACATAATGCATATGTACAAATACACACACACATATATATATATATTGAAAGATTGCAAAGTCAGATATGATCTTAAACCATTCTGGCAACTTAGAGATAGAGATATTATAAAACATAAAATATATAAATTATGTGTCTTAAAGTAAAATGAAGGAGATTATTATTTTGAAAATTCTGTAGCTAAACAAAAATGTTGGGCAAATATATAAAAAGTCAGCAAACAATAGTCTACCTATAGTATGTACAGTAACCAAGTATTATTAACTGGACATTGATGGAGATGCTTTTGATTGCAAGCCAGTAAGCTCAGTGCAGGTGGGATAACTGAATGTCCGAGACAGCCTGATGTTCCTTGGAAAACAGTCTAACCATCTAATTAATTGACATCTTTGAAGTGAGATGCTCTTGCACATCCCTACCCATAATGCTTTGATGACTTTTTGAGTGGTCTTGTACGAGCTTTTTTGTATGGTATGCTTTGTCACATGTCTATTTTCAGGGGGACTTTTACAAGCCTATTTGTACAGTATAATTTATCATGTGTATTTTCAGGGGGTCTTGTATAAGCCTCTTTGTACACTATTCTTTATCACATGTCTATTTTCAATGGGTCATGTACTTGACTTTTTGTAAAGTATGATTGATCACATGTCTATGTTCAAGGCGTCTTTTATAAGCTTCTTTGTACACTATGCTTTATCACATGTCTATTTTCAGAGGGTCATGTACCAGCCTTTTTGTAAAGTCTGATTGATCACATGTTTATATTAAGGGGGTGCTTTCTTTGTACAGTATTATTTATCAAATGTCTATTTTTAGAAGTCTTGTAAAAGTCTTTTTGTAAATTATGCTTTATCACATGTCTATTTTAATTGGTCTTGTATTTGCCTCTTTGTACGGTATAATTTATCATGTGTCTATTTTTTAGGCTTCTAAAGAAACAGTTCTGAGTGCAGCAAAGCAGTTTGTCAGTTTTGTCAACAAAACGCCATCCCCATTCCATGGTATATTTTATGTTTTTTTTTTTTTATAGTTCAGATTGTCATAAAAACCAAGTGAATTTATCGTATGGCCATACATGAACAGTTGATTGTTATCAAAGCAGGCTGTATTTATCGTATGGCCATACACGAACAGTTGATTGTTATCACAGCAGGCTGTATTTATCGTATGGCCATACATGAACAGTTGATTGTTATAACAGCAGGCTGTATTTATCGTATGGCCATACATGAACAGTTGATTGTTATCACAGCAGGCTGTATTTATCATATGGCCATACATGAACAGTTGATTGTTATCACAGCAGGCTGTATTTATCATATGGCCATACATGAACAGTTGATTGTTATCACAGCAGGCTGTATTTATCGTATGGCCATACATGAATAGTTGATTGTTATCACAGCAGGCTGTATTTATCGTATGGCCATACATGAACAGTTGATTGTTATCACAGCAGGCTGTATTTATCATATGGCCATACATGAACAGTTGATTGTCATCACAGCAGGCTGTATTTATGACTTGATTTGAATCAGAACTGGAATATAAGCTTACTTTGTGAAAGTCTCAGCTGATTTGTTGATGAGTAAGATCCATACCTAGTATGGTCTTCCATCTGATTGGTTGCCTAAACTTGCTATCACACTGGAAGCCATATTTAATATAATCTTAGTTTGATTGACCTTGGAATATGGGCTTTTATCAAGATCTTGGATGAGTTTGGTAATTAGGAAGATCCATACATTCTTATAATATTGCATCTGATTGTCTGAGAATTGGGACAGGTATCATTTATCATTAAGTAATGTGTTAATTGTCTGAGAATTGGGACAGGTATCATTTATCATTAAGTAATGTGTTAATTGTCTGAGAATTGGGACAGGTATCAGTTATCATTAAGTAATGTGTTAATTGTCTGAGAATTGGGACAGGTATCATTTATCATTAAGTAATGTGTTAATTGTCCGAGAATTGGGACAGGTATCTATTATCATTAAGTAATGTGTTAATTGTCTGAGAATTGGGACAGGTATCATTTATCATTAAGTAATTTGTTAATTGTCTGAGAATTGGGACAGGTATCAGTTATCATTAAGTAATGTGTTAATTCTCTGAGAATTGGGACAGGTATCATTTATCATTAAGTAATGTGTTAATTGTCTGAGAATTGGGACAGGTATCAGTTATCATTAAGTAATGTGTTAATTCTCTGAGAATCAGGACAGGTATCAGTTATCATTAAGTAATGTGTTAACGGATCACTAATATCTCTTTATAATAAATTATGGCATGCATGACATTATTTCATGTCCACTTATGACAACAGGTGACACATTAAATTACCACAAGTGGCTGAGTGGTCTAAAGTGTTCACCATTATGGTTTATTGCCATCTCACCTGTCTGTGTGAGTTCGAGTCTCGGGTTTGGCCAAAGTGGGTATCTGAGAAAGCTTGCCAGTAGCTTCTCGTGGGTTGGTGTCCCTTTCCAGGGTTTTTCTGGGTTCATCCTCCACTATTTAAACTGGCCAGTCTTGTGTTGAAAAATGGCGTTAAACCATACAACTACAACAGCATAATTCCAAATTGTATTTTATTTCAATTTTCACTGTACTACATTGTGACTTCCAGGCTATTTTTTTTTTTTTATCATTTTGAAAATTAGTAAATATCTCCTAATTAAATGTTCAAATATACACAAATATAATACAAATGCTATAATTCAGTACATTTGCAAAAATGTGCATATAATCAGGATGATGCTCATGTAATTTGAAATATGATAATGCAGTTTTTCTTGTATTAAAATATGAAATCTCTAAAGAAATATTGGCGGCAGTAAAGATGCAGCTCAGACCTTCATGAAGAATGCATATAAGATAGTAGTATTCATCATTTATTGCTGTGGTGACTCCCTTTCCAACGAGAATGGAGCTAGTTCATTAGTTTCTGCTTTGTTTATCAATGTTAAAGCAAGCAAAGCATTAAAACAGCAAATTTAGGAACAAAGTCAAATAAGACCCAAGAAATCTACAAAGATTAACTTTTAAATGTATACATTGGTAGTTATTAGTGATGGGAATCGGTCAGAAATTCATAATCGATAATCGGTTCCCCTTAACCAACTGATCATCGATTATAATCGGTTACTAAGAGCAAATTTTAATTTTTGTTACACAGTTATATCTTTGACCAAGAATTCAATATGTTTATAAATATACAGGAGTAATCTATTTTAATGACATGTATACTTTAACCTGACAATAATATTACAAAAATACATTGTGTTACTTTTGTTCTACAACTTTGTTAAATGAATGCAACTTTTTATGGCTGATCAGTCATATGTAACTGAAATACTGCTACAATCCCCCGAAATTCTTTTGTTCATATGTGATGTGTCTATAATTTAAAGTATAGAAGGACATGATTTTCTTGTTTGTAATTGTGTATAAATACTACAAAAGATGTTGCAATTTAGCTTAAACAAATCAACAAAAAGTGTTTAAATTTTATTAACTCAACAATTTAACAACTTGAACATGTAATAATGACTATATGTTCGTAATAATGAATCGTAAGACTTTTTTTTATTTGTAATTGTGAAGCGCCTTATAAATTTCAGGTCAACTTTAGTGGCTGGGAGTTTTACTAACCTTTGTGCTTTGCATGCACCTAAAAATATGTCTCCCTTTACACACAATCGATTATGGAGTTTCACAATCGATTATCTTATCGATTTGCTCAACCAACTGATGATCGATTATAATCGATAATCGGAACAACACTAGTAGTTATATACTTATTTCTCTTTGGTTAGTAAAAAAAATCCTTCTTGGCAAATACTGAAGACTGATTCAATTCGAAACAAATTATATTTTTTTCTTGAATCATAATGATGTTTTGTTTTTGTGTTATAGCTGTAAATGAGGTACGCCAGCGGCTTGTGAGTAATGGTTTTTGTGAGCTAAAAGAGTCTGACCATTGGACCATTAAACCTCTCCAGAAGGTAAATTTCCATCTTAGGAAAGTAACCCTAACATTATAGTGTTAAAAAATTGAGGTCTTAACACTGACATTACAGTGTTACAAATAGATATAGTCTTCATATTAACATTTGGTCCCAGAGTGGCCGAGTGGTCTAATGCGCTCCCTGTTATGGATCACTGCCATCTCATCTATGTATGTGTGGGTTCGAGTCTCAGATTGGGCCAATGTGGGTATGCGAGAAAGCTTGCCAGTAGCTTCTCATGTGTTGGTGGTTCATTCCGGGAAGGGGTAGGGTTCCTGGGTTCTTCCTCTATCATTAATACTGGCTGCCATGTATAGCCTATTGTGTGCTGAAAAATATCGTTAGACCCTACAACAACAACATATTAACATTGCAGTGTTACTAAATGTTGAGGTCCTCACATTAACATTACACTCTTAAAAAAGTTTACTGTCTTCATATTAATATTACATTGTTATTAAAGGTTATAGTCTTCATACTGACAGTGCACTGTTACTAAAGGTTGAGGTCCTCACATTAACATGACAATGTTACTAAAGGTTGAGGTCCTCACATTAACATTACAATGTTACTAAAAGTTGAGGTCCTCACATTAACATTACAATGTTACTAAAGTTTGAGGTCCTCACATTAACATTACAGTTACTAAAGGTTGAGGTCCTCACATTAAAATTGCACTGTTACTAAAGGTTGAGGTCCTAACATTGACATTTTGCTGTTACAAAAAGTTATAATCTTCATATTAACATTTCACTGTTGCAAAAGGTAGTTGAAGTCCTGGAATTAACATTACAGTGTTAAAAAACAACTGAGGTATTCACATCAACACCACATTGTTATAAAAGGTTGTTGAAGTCCTGACATTAACATTGGTGTTCATCTGTCAATTCAGTGATGTCCTTTCTGGTCTTCCGCTGGTTAGAGAGGGACAGGGAATGAGTGTGACATCTCCAGGAGGGTTGATGGCACATGCTTTTTTGGCTTGCCTCTTCAACTTGCAGCCGCCAAGTGACACGATCGCTTACCTCTCAGGAATCAGGGTTTATGTTGAATGCTTTCAATGCATCTTTTAGATTGTCTTTGAAGTTTTTTTCTGACCTCCTTGGGATCGCTGCCGTTGCTGTAGTTCGCCAAAGAAGAGTCTCTTAGGCAGCCGGTGGTTTGGCATGAGTACAACATGTCCCGACCATCATAATAAATGGCACTGCATCAGGATGGTGTGGATGCTTGGGAAACCTCCTTTGGTGAATACCTCAGTGTCTGGAACCTTGTCCTGCCACTTGATGTTGAGGATATTCCTGAGACTTGTGGTGTGAAAGTGGTTCAGCTTCCTGGCGTAGCATTGGTACACCATCCACGTTTTGCACATATAAAGTAGAGTGTAGAGCACTACTGCCCTGTAGACCTTTAGTTTGGTTTGGATGCTGATGCCACTTCTATTCCAGATGTTGGCCAACAATCTGCTGAAAATTGCGCTGTTTCTAGCAATGCGAAGGTTCACCTTGTCGTCAATAGTGACACTCTGTGACAGTGTGCTGCCAATATTAGGTAAAGTGGTTCACTACATTGAGTTCTTGTCTGTTGACAGTGATGTTGGGCTCAACATAGGGCTTTACAGGGGCCAGCTGATGCAGAACTTCAGTCTTCTTGGTACTGATGGTAAGACCAAAGCTTGTGAAGGAGCTGGAGAACTTGTCAACGTTGGTTGTAGGTCAGCTTCTGAACCAGCATTGAGGGTGAAGTCATCAGCAAATAAGAAATCCCTGATGGTGTCTGCCATAACCTTGGATTTTGTTTGAGGCCTCCATGGATTGAATAGTTTTCAATATGTACAGTACCTGATGACTCCAACCTCTCCATCTCTGAAAGCATTAGTCAGCATGGCATAGAACAACAGACTTAACAGTGTTGGTGCCAGAACACATCCCTAATTGACGCCATTGGTTACTGGGAATGACTCTAAATCAGATGAGATCATCAGATACAGTTTAGGCTGGCTACAACATTTAGTCTATTTCCTGTTATTGAATAATGACACAAAGATATTTTTTTTGCTAAAATTGGAATAATTGGTTTCATTGTTTACATATTATTAGATTTGCTAAAATTGTTATATTGGATCCCATTCTTCCCAAGTCACTATGCAATTTTCTTTCTTTACACGTTTGAAAGCAGTGTTATTATTTCAAATTTTATGGTAGTTATGAAGCAAGTTAAATAAGTCCTATCAATGTTACACAAAACTGTTTATTAATAACACAATACATTGTAGTTAGGTAGCTGCATACCATATGAAGTCATTAGTATGCACGCTTTATTCAGTAATATAACACAATATATTATTGTATAGTTTTATTCAATAACACATTAAATTGAAGTGAAGTGACTAGATAACATCACAGTTATTTGTATACAGATTTTATGCAATAATATAACACAATAATCTGACTACATAACATCATGAAGCCTTGTGTATCCAAGTTGTATTCAGTAACATAACACAATATATTGCAGTGAAGTTACTCTACATAACACCATGAAGCCATTTGCATTGTCGTGATGTTTTTTAATGTAATATTGAAAATTAGATGGGAACAAGTATGAAGGACATTAGTAACCTAAATAGCACAGTGATGAAGTACTTTACTCAAAAGCATACTGAAAATGCTTGAATGGGGCTTGAATCATGAACTATCAGATATTGAGCCTACAGTTCCTTCCACCTTACTGCTTGCCAAACATTCAAGTGTTTTGAATAAATTGAATCTCCGAAGACTTTTTACCATGTAAAACTTCCAGCTATGATGACTTGTTATCATGTTAAAACATTCAGCTCTGTAGACTTTTTACCATGTTAAAACATCCAGCTCTGAAGATATGTTACCATGTTAAAACATCCAGTTTGCATAAATCATTTATAATTACCATCAAGAAAAATTTGCTGTGAAGTCTATTAGTTTATAATTAAAGTTTTTTATGTGACTACCGAATAATAATAATAATAATAATAATAATAATAATGAGGACTTTGTATAGTGCCTAATCTTTCGAAGCTCTAAGCGCTTTACACCATCAATAATGATGTGACTTCACTACAGAACAACAAATGACAAAAACAATGAAATTGGAAAACATAAAAACATACTGAAAACATATAAGATACAAAACTTGATTAGGTCGCTAAGTTTGTCCCTGCAGTCGAAACAGATGAGTCTTAAGAGCACTCTTAAAAGGGACCATTGTGGCTTTGTGTCTAATTTCAATGGGCAATTCATTCCACGTTATGTTCCACGTAATGTTGAGAGTATTCAGGAAAGATTACTATTAGAGGCAAGGGCACTGTAACTAGCCTTCCCACACTGTAACACTGTTCAGAGGCTATGATAGTTAAATCTGTGAAAGGCACTTTACACTGAAGCAAATTTAATGATAAGAAATGTTTCATCAGAAAGTGTGGTTTTAATTATATTTCAGATAGGTCAATGTCAAAAATCTTATTGGAATAAATTGAAATTTTCATTGTTTGCTCTCAATGTCTAAAAGTTTTGTTTAACTGTTTCAGTATTTTGTAACCAGGAACCAGTCTACCATAATTGCCTTTGCTGTGGGAGGGAAGTACCAGCCTGGAAATGGGTTCAGTATTGTTGGAGCCCACACTGACAGTCCCTGTCTCAAGGTTAGTATTACAGGAGCTTACATTAATACTCACTATTTCAAGGTCAGTATTTTAGGAGCACATCCTGATAAACTGATATTCCCATTTTCAAGGTCAGTATTTTAGGAACCCTCACTGATAGGTGAGTCTTAAGAGCACTCTTAAAAGGGACCATTGTGTCTTTGTGTCAAATTTCAATGGGCAATTCGTTCCATGTCGCCAGCCCTGGTGTGCAAACGAACGTTGTCCATATGACTTTGCTTTCACCTTGGGAACAATGAGCATATGATTATCAGAAGAAGAGCGTAAGGATCTAGCTGGTGTATACACATGGGTGAAGCTGGATAGGTATGTTGGACTGGAGTCTGTCATTGAAACATAGCACAGAGAACAAATTTTGTGTTTGATTCTGTATCGAATTGATAGCCAATGTAGGGTACAGAGCAGTGGTGAGGTGTGCTCTGATGGAGGTTCTCTAAAGATGATCCGTGCAGCTGTGTTTTGAACTTTTTGAAATTTCTGGAGTAAATATTGTGACGAACCAGACAGAATTGAGTTACAATAGTCCAGTCTTGAAAGTACTAATGAACACAAAAGTGTTTTAGTGGCATCAACTGAAAGATATTTACGAATGGAACTGATGCGTCTCAATTCAAGATATGCAGCCTTGCTTATGTTCATGACATGCTGGTGCAATGTGACAGTACTGTCTAGAGTAATGCCTAGGTTCCATACTGACTGAGAATTTAATGTTGGTGTTGCTGATATTTATTGTCTGAGGTAAAGGATGTGAATGAGAAAGTCTTTGTGTTGTGATCAGAATAGCCTCAGTTTTATCATCATTCGTCTGCAGCTTGTTACATGTCATCCATGACTTCACATCAGAAATGCACTTCTCTACTCCATGGATGGTAGCATCAACTTCAGTTGGGTGGCTAGACTTGTATATTTGGGTGTCATCAGCATACATTTGGTGCGACACCGGGTGATGATCTATGACACTTGAGAGCGGCTGAGTATACAGAATGAAGAGAACAGGTCCAAGAACAGATCCCTGTGGAACACCACAACATACGTCAACTGGGCTGGAATATATTCCATTTGCAGATATAATTTGTGTCCTGTTGACTAAGTAAGACTTGAACCACTGTAAGGCTATATTCTGAATGCCAAATACATGCTGGAGACGGTGAAGTAATATATCATGTTCTGTTGTGTCAAATGCTGCAGATAAATCCAGGAGAGTGAGGACTATCCAAAGCAGAGAGAATGTCACTAAATATTTTCAGAAAAGTAGTTTCCATACTGTGGCAAGGGCGATATGCAGATTGTACATTGCTAAAAAGACTTTGAATTCAAATGAGATACAAGTTGAGTTAAATCGTTATGGTCCAGTGTTGGTTTCGTAATCAGTGGCTTTACGTTGGCAGTTTTGAAAAATGATGGGAATTCCCCTGATGAGAGAGAGATATTAATAATATCAGTTAGTGTAGGCAATATTGGGTCTAAGCACTCAAGCAGCAGTAATGTCGGAATAGGATCAAGTTCACAAGACTTTGGTGCACTTTTCATCACGATTGTCCGTACTAAATCAATAAAAACAGGTTCAAATGCTCCCAACTGTTGTCACTGAAATTCTGCATCATAACTGTATGGTGACGAATCAGTTGAAATTGTGCTGTTAAGCGAATCTCTAATGGTTTGTACTTTGTCATCGAAGAAATTTGCGAATTGGTCTGGTAAGTCTAGTGGAGAGAAGGTTGTTGGAAGTGGTGCACATTTGTTCCTTGACATTCGTTTGTTAGTTATCTCGAAGACCTCTTTGCAGCTGGAACTCTCTCTGATTTTAGTACTGTAGTGGGATGATTTGGCTAAATGGACTATGTTTGTGATGTTCTTCTTAGCGGCTTCGTAGATTTTTTTATGAATAGTGAGTTTGGTGGAAAGCCAAAGCCTCTCTACTTTTCAGCGATGTCTTTTAGCAGTGTGAAGCTGGTCCCTAGCACTGCTATACCATGGAGAACACTTTTTTTATTGATATTCTGCATTTGGTGGCTGGGGCATGTTTTTCAAGCAATGAACACAGGCAGTTATCAAGTTGTTTCACTGTTGGATGTAAGAAAGTTGTTAGGTTTTCTTGGATGTCATGCATGAATTTGATACTGTTTATCATACGGAGGTTTCTCTTAGTAGCAAATAGAGGTGGAGGGTTAGGGACTGATACGTCGAGATGGCATATAATGCAGAGGTGATCCGATGCAAGTTGATGGGATACAAGGGTGGATTGCAGAATATTATCATCAGGTCTATAAAGAAACTAGTCTAAAATGTGACCAAGTTTATGGGTAGGATGGTTAACGGACTGTTTAAGATTGAAAACATGAATGGAATCTAGGAGTTTTGACATGTATGGTTTACCAGGACAGTCAAAGTGAAAGTTGAAATCTCCAAGAATAATTAGGTTGCCACCTATCGAATTTCCATACTCCAGAAGATTTGGAAACTGCTCCAAAAAGAGAGATGCAATCAGCTTGTTTTTTCTACTAGGAAGAGGATGGTAGAGACAGAAAAAATGGACTGACCTTTGTTCCAGTGTGAGCGTTGTTTGGACTAGTTCAAACGATGTGTGGCAGAAATTGAAGGTTGTGTTGTACTTAAGGCATTTGATCATGGAATTCTTTGTAATTACAGCAATCCCACCTCTGTGAGAGTTGCGGGGGAACGACTTGATGGAGTAATCGTTGGGTGTAAAATCCGCACACTTAGATTCATCACCTGTGGAATGTAACCATGTTTCTGTTGGGAAGAAGACGTCAATATTCTGGTTGTTAATAAAATTAACAATTTCTGTGCGCTTTTCCGGTGATCCTACTGATTGAGCGTTGAATAATGCAATAAGTAGTGGTATCCCTGGGACAGTTGATATAACGGCTGATGATTTAAGAGGAATTTGAACCAGGTTATTAAAATTAACGGCAGAATTTTTAAGTTGTTTATCCGTTATGGGCGAAAGGGAGATAACTGGAATTCTTCTTCCTGTTCTATGGGGGCCAGCTTTGAAAGAATGTTTCTTTTTTCGCTTCCATTTACTTTTAAGAAATGATGAATGTATTCCCAGTTCGTTAAGTCTTGAGCACAATGTAGTATCTAGAACCAAGGTGTGGTCATTTAATGAGGGTCTGTCGTATTGTAAGCGGTCACATGACGGCAATAATGTAGACGATGATAGAGAACAAGCACAAATATCATAAATATAGCACATCATCGGAAGAGCCTATCTCGAGCAGTTAAGCGATGGCGGCCATCTTTCCGGAAGTCCCATTTTCAAGGTCAGTATTTTAGGAACCCACATTGATAGACTGATAGTCCCATTTTCAAGGTGAGTATTCACACTCATGCAATAGATGAATTACAGATCTCAAATTTATCTCACTAGAGTTAGCACTCAGTCCATTTTCTTCCATACCTTGGCATATGCTTGCTAAAAGGATAAGTGTCTGAATCCTTCTCACTTAGCGATTCAGTCTGAATCCTTCTCACTTAGCAATTCAGTCTGAATCCTTCTCACTTAGCGATTCAGTCTGAATCCTTCTCACTCAGCAATTCAGTCTGAATCCTTGTCACTTAGCGATTCAGTCTGAATCCTTCTCACTTAGCAATTCAGTCTGAATCCTTCTCACTTAGCGATTCAGTCTGAATCCTTCTCATTTAGCAATTCAGCCTGAATCATTCTCACTTAGAAATTCAGTCTGAATCCTTCTCACTTAGCAATTCAGTCTGAATCCTTCACCCTTAGCAGTTCAATCTGAATCCTTCTCACTTAACAATTCAGCCTGAATCCTTCTCACATAGAAATTCAGTCTGAATCCTTCTCAGTTAGCAATTCAGTCTGAATCTTTCACCCTTAGCAGTTCAGTATGAATCCTTCTCACTTTGCAATTCAGTGTGAATCCTTCTCAATTATCAATACATTCTGAATCCTTCTCACTTAGCAATTCAGTCTGAATCCTTCTCACTTAGTAATTCAGTCTGAATCCTTCACCCTTAGCAATTCAGTCTGAATCCTTCACCCTTAGTAATTCAGTCTGAATCCTTCACCCTTAGCAATTCAGTCTGAATCCTTCACCCTTAGCAATTCAGTCAGCATCCTTCACCTTTAGCAATTCAGTCTCACTTAGAAATTCAGTCTGAATCCTTCTCAGTTAGAAATTCAGTCTGAATCTTTTTCACTTAGAAATTTGGTCTGAATCCTTTTCACTTAGAAATTCAGTCAGAATCATTCTTACTTAGCAATTCAGTCTGAATCCTCACTTAGCAGTTCAATCTGAATCCTTAACCCTTAGTTATTCAGTCTGAATACTTCTCACTTAGAAGTTCAGTTTGAATCCTTCTCACTTAGAAATTCAGTCTGAATCCTTCTCACTTAGAAGTTCAGTCTGAATCCTTCTCAATTAGCAATTCAGTCTGAAACCTTCACCCTTAGCAATTCAGTCTGAATTCTTCTCACTTAGCAATTGTCTGAATCCTTCTCACTTATAAATTCAGTCTAAATCCTTCTCAATTAGCAATATAATTTCTTCAAGAGACCAGATTGTCTGACAGCGGCACCATCAGGGAAGCCAATTACATGTTCTTTTGGCAGGGGAAGCCCTTAAAATAACTTAGGCAGCACGATGTAGGCTTTGCCATAAAGAACACACAAGTTGCCTTCATTGAACCTCCATCATCAGGTACTGAGAGAATCTTTGCCCTCTGGCTGTCAACATAAAGTTTTATGAGGCTTTGGATCAGGCAATATCCAGTATTCCAGACAACGAAGGCCTTTACTTACTAGGAGACTTCAATGCTAGTGTGGGAGCTGACCATGAGGCCTGGTCTGCCTGTCTCGGCTTTTACTGATGGGGCAAGATCAACGAGAACGGTCAGCGACTTCTGGACATGTGCTGCTCCCACAGTCTATGTGTGACCAACACTTTTTTCCAATGCAAGGAGATCCACCAGGTGTCTTGGAGACACCCATGTTCACTCCACTGGCACCAGCTAGACTTCATCATCACCAGGCATTTAGAACTGGCCAGCATCCTCCTCACCGCAGCTACCTACCACAGTGCCAACTATGACAAGGACCATTCCTTTGTGGTCAGTAAGGTGCGAATATTACCCAAGAAGCTGCACCATGCCAAGAAGAAGGGTCACCCTCGCATCAACACCTACTGTGCAAGTAACCAAGAGAAAACACAGCAGTTCTTCAGCAAAATGCAGGAGGCTCTCACCAAAGGGACACCATTGACTCCAAATGGGCCCATCTCCGTGACTCTGTTTACAACTCAGCCATCATAGCTTACGGGAAGAGGGAACGGAAAAATGCAGACTGGTATGAGGCAAACTGGGAGGAGATGGAGTCTGTGACTGAGGCAAAAAGGAAAGCCCTCCTGGCATACAAGGCTGCACCCAGCCCAAGAACATTGCAAGCACTTATGAAAGTAAGGAACAACGCCCAGAAGACCACCCGCCACTGTGCCAGCATCTATTGGTTTAACCTTTGCAACAGTATATAGACAGCTACCAACACCGGGGATGCAAGAGGAATGTATGAGGGCATTAAGAAGGCGACAGGCCCCTCCATCTCAAAGACCGGCCCCCTCAAGTTCAAGACAGGTGAAGACATCACAGACCAGGGGAAAAAACTGCAGCGATGGGTTGAACACTATCTCGAGCTATGTGCAACCCAAAACAACGTCACTGACACTGCCCTGGATGCCATTCCAGACATGCTGCCTGTCATGGAAGAGCTAGACACACAGCCCACCCTGGAAGAGCTCGGAAAAGCCATAGACTGCCTTGCCTGTGGGAAGGCTCCTGGAAGCGATGGCTTTCTGCCTGAAGTTCTCAAGAGTGGGAAACCAGTGCTGCTCCAGCCGCTACACATACTTCTCTGCCTCTGCTGGGAACAGGGATACATCCCACAGGACATGTGTGACGCCAACATCGTCACTTTGTACAAGAACAAGGGAGACTGTAGCGACTGCATCTCCCTCCTCAGTGTTGTCAGAAGGGCTTTTGCCTGTGTTGCCTTGGCACGCTTGCAGATGCTAGCCACCTGTGTTCCATTGTGGATTTCGAGCTGGCAGGTCAACTGTAGACATCATCTTCTCACTACGTCAGCTGCAGGAGAAGTGTCATGAGCAGCAAATGCCTCTCTACATTGCGTTCATAGACCTGATGAAGGCATTTAACCTGGTCAGTTGGAGTGGACTCTTCAGAATCTTGCAGAAGATTGGCTGCCCCCCACATCTACTTGCTGTCCTCATGTCGTTCCATGAGAACATGCACAACACAGTGTACTTCAATAGTGCAACATCAGAGGCCTTCCCAGTAATCAGTGGAGTCAAACAAGGATGTGCTTGCACCGATGCTCTTCGCCATATTCTTCTCCATGCTTCTTCAGTACGCCTTCAAGGGCTGCAGTGATGGAGTATACATCCAAACCAGGGCTGACAGAAGCTGTTCAACATTGCCCGTCTCTGTGCTAAGACTAAAATCACAAAGATACTCATCCGTGAATTGCATTTTGCCGATGATGCAGCCTTGAATCCCACACAGAAGATGGACTGCAGAACACTTGAAATTAATTTGGACTGACCATCAGCTTGAAGAAAATAAACATCATGGCGCAAGATGCAGACTCCCCTCCCTCTTGTCACCATCGATGGATACAACTTGGAAGTTGTCAAGAACTTCACATACCTCGGGTCCAACATCTCCATCTCACTCTCAGTTGATTATGAGGGTGAATGGCATGATTGCCAAGGCAGCTGCAGTGATGGCCAGACTTAACCAGAGGGTATGGAACAACCCCAACCTCACAGAGAAGACCAAACTGCGTGTCTACCAAGTCTGCGTGCTCAGCTCACTCCTCTACAGCAGTGAAACATGGACCACCTATGCAAGTCATGAGAGAAAACTCAACAGTGTCCACCTTAGATGCCTGCAACGCATTATACACATCAAGTGGCAGGACAAAGTACCCAACACAGAGGTTTTAGAACGTGCAAACATCAACAGCATGTTCGCCATTCTCAGCAAGAGGTGCCTTCTCTGGCTTAGCCATGTCAAGAGAATGGACCCAGACCACATTCCTAATTACCTGTTATATGGGGAACTAGCAGAAGGTACACAACCGACTGGACATCCATGCCTGCGCTACAAAGATGTTTGCAAGAGGGACATGAAGACAGATAACATTGATGTCAACAACTGGGAAAGTTTTGCTAATGACTGTCATATATGGTGCCTAGCTGTCAGGCAGGGAGTTAGCAAAGCTGAGGTGACAGGAATAGAAAGCTAGCTCAAAAGAGAGCCAGAAAGAAGGAACAGCTGACTCTGGAGCTACGCCATCGTCTCACGTAGACAGACGGATGCCAAGAGATAGCAATATAATTGAGACAATATAATTGAGAGTTGCCACACATTTAGCAATACACGTCTCTATAGATCCTAGTGATTTTAAGTGACATTTCAGGTCCCATGTTATGACAGTAAAAGAAGGATTTTTTCAAGGATTATCTGCTAATTCCAGAAGATCAATGAAAGTTTTTCAGACAATATTAGGGTTCACTTACTTAGATAAAGGGAGAGAATTACTTTGGATCAGTGTTCTATGATGTTAGAATTTTTTTTACACTCTTTACAACAATTTGGTTTGGTTTCCTATGGCTTTAACCCCATTTTCAGCATATGATTTGTATTGCGGTCAGTATAATTGTTGGAGGAAAAACCTGGGAAGAACCACTGTCCTACAGGAACCTTCTGGAAAGTTTTTTCAAATACTTATATTGGTCAAGCCAAGACTAGAACTCATTTGGACAGGTGAGATGCGATTAGACTAGAACTCATTTGGACAGGTGAGATGCGATTAAACTAGAACTCATTTGGACAGGTGAGATGTGATTAGACTAGAACTCATTTGGACAGGTGAGATGTGATTAGACTAGAACTCATTTGGACAGGTGAGATGTGATTGATTTGTTAAACCACTCCGATGTTCAGAGTCCCATCTTTCAGCAGAGTCACATGGAGGAATAAGGCATGACTGCAGATGTGTGTATGAGTTACTGAGACAAAAATGGGAAAAAAACTGTCTTGCCAGAAATTTCTGTTTTGTATATTTTTTTCCAAGTAGAAGCAAATAATTTAGTTTCTCATTCTTAATAAAAAAAAAAAAATGTTAAAATAAATGTTATTTCTCCCATCACAGGTGAAACCAATATCTAAGATAACAAAGGCTGGCTATCTGATGGTTGGTGTGGAGTGTTATGGAGGGGGTATCTGGCACACCTGGTTTGACAGAGACCTTACAGTTGGGGGCAGGGTGTTTGTAAAGGTAAGCTACCCATCATTCTTTTTACCTTATTGTTACTGATGGTCAGAGATGCTGCCAGTCAGTGGGATTGTTTTTTCCCCACCAAAACATGTGAGAGCCATGCAACTTTTAAGAACCATTGAGGGAAATGTTACACACTTTACCTGCATTTCTCATGATGTGTCATACAAAATGTTCAATTTTTTTTATTTGCTGTTTATTTGAAATTAAGTTTGTTATGGTTCTTTTCTCTTTTGTCTTTTCTCTATGATCTCAATCAGCCCAATCCTTATTGTTTGATACAAGCTTGTTTAGGATCAAAAGATCTACTATAATATTGCAGGGTTTCAATTGAATTATTTGCAACAGGGGTATAGCAAATTGATCCATTGATCAGCTGTATTGGAATATTTAAAGCAACAGGGGTATAGCAAATTGATCCATTGATCAGCTGTATTGGAATATTTAAAGCATAAGAATAGCCTGTAGTCATGTTGAAGCAAACAATAATGTATTTGTTTAGGAAATTCAGAAGACAGAAAGATAATCAGCTAAGGATCTTACTAGACAGGGATAAAGATCTGAAGGTTTGACACTAACTGAACAAAGCACAGAAAGTAATTATTCAGAAATGGTTGCCACCTTGTTATTTAGACCTTGCCAAAAAATGCAATCCTTGGTATTATTTAGACCTTGCCATAAAATGCAATCTTTGGACAAAATCAATCTAAGAACAAAATGCATATGGTTGCCATCTTGTTATTTAGACCTTGCCAAAAAAAATGCAATCCTTGTTGTTATTTAGACCTTGCCAAAAAAAATCAATACTTGGAGAAAATCATTCTAGGAACAACATGCATGGCTTATGGAAATTTCTTTTTGGATGTTTGATGAAGTAGTTCCTAAATCTGTTCAGACTGGCCCAAATTTTTGTGGTTCTTCCATTATCTAATAAGCTGATTGGTAGAGGCGATTAAGTCCACAAAGCGGTTCTTCCAGTGTATAAAATGCTGACTGTAAGAGGGGATTCAGTCCTCAAAGTAAAATTCATAGTAACGTGAGGGGATTCAGTCCTTGAAGTAAAATTCATTGTACCGTGAGGTGATTTAGTCCTCAAAGTAAAATTCAGATTCATAGTACCGTGAGGGGGATTCAGTCCTCAAAGTAAAATTCATAGTACCATGAAGGGATTCAGTCCTCAAAATAAAATTCATAGTACTGTGAGGGGATTCAGTCCTCAAAGTAAAATTCATAGTACTGTGAGGGGATTCAGTCCTCAAAGTAAAATTCATAGTACTGTGAGGGGATTCAGTCCTCAAAGTAAAATTCATAGTACTGTGAGGGGATTCAGTTCTCAAAGTAAAATTCATAGTACTGTGAGGGGATTCAGTTCTCAAAGTAAAATTCATAGTACTGTGAGGGGATTCAGTCCTCAAAGTAAAATTCATAGTACTGTGAGGGGATTCAGTCCTCAAAATAAAATTCAAAGTACTGTGAGGGGATTCAGTCCTCAAAGTAAAATTCATAGTACTGTGAGGGTATTCAGTCCTCAAAGTAAAATTCATAGTACTGTGAGGGGATTCAGTTCTCAAAGTAAAATTCATAGTACTGTGAGGGGATTCAGTCCTCAAAGTAAAATTCATAGTACTGTGAGGGGATTCAGTTCTCAAAATAAAATTCATAGTACTGTGAGGGGATTCAGTCCTCAAAGTAAAATTCATAGTACTGTGAGGGGATTCAGTTCTCAAAATAAAATTCATAGTACTGTGAGGGGATTCAGTTCTCAAAGTAAAATTCATAGTACTGTGAGGGGATTCAGTCCTCAAAATAAAATTCATAGTACTGTGAGGATTCAGTCCTCAAAATAAAATTCAAAGTACTGTGAGGGGATTCAGTTCTCAAAGTAAAATTTATAGTACCATGAGGTGATTCAATCCTGAAAGTAAAATTCATAGTACTGTGAGGGGATTCAGTCCTCAAAGTAAAATTTTTAGTATTGTGACTGGATTCAGTCCTCAAAGTAAAATTCATAGTACCGTATTTACCGCATATGTTGGGACACGAAAAAATAATTATTTTTTTTCGTGTCCCAGAACTTATGGTGAACTTTTTTTAAACCTACATCATGTGTCCCAAGACTAAGGTAATGAAAAACAGTATGTTCAATTTCCCCCCACCCCCCGCATGTTACAATAAAATAGATAAATAAAATGCGTATTTGATAATAAAATGAAAGAAACAAGAAACTAACATTGAACTGTTATCATTTATTCAAATTTTGGTCGACATTAGCATTTTATTAAAGGAAAAATATATCCACAAACTCCGTATGAGTAGCGCGTGAATCCATTATCCATAGTGTAATAGCTTTCGTCAGACAACACAATACATTAGTCATTGACGTGAATATTGAGAAACTAATCATGTTTAGTTGGTCCTCAAAGATTTGAATGTTATGAAAATGAAAATTGGATCCCGCAAAATCACATACGAATGAGATAGAGGAAGAAAGAGTGAGAATTATCAAACCCCACTAGTCGAAAGCAACTGACATTTACGCGTGATACGGTGTAAGGTAAAAAATAACCAAAAGTGTATTATATCCAAGGTAACAATATGACAATATCTCGAAAACTAAAATCATTGTTAGAAATACATTCACTGTGAGTACAAATGACAATCTTTCTGATTCCATGGGTTACAAAAGTATTATTAAAGGAAGTTAATGCTGTATATACTATTTACCGAATAACTCGAAACCAGTTTGTGTCAATTATGACTACAGACGGCTTATAAATGAAGGCCCAGGTGTTGAATAAACACACCATGTAACAGCCATAAACTCGTTGTTTGAACTTAGCGTGGAGATTTTTTTTAAACTATGCATGTGTATACAAAAGTCGGCCGACATGGGGAAGCCAAGGAAAATGACAACACCTCTCGTATTAAAACAAGCCAGATCTGATCCAAAAATCATTTAAAGTTTGTGGTACAGTCCTACCCCTTTATCTCGTTATCCTCGGGCCCGAGGAAATATTGTGGACATAGGCGGATGTCGAGATAAGTGTGTGTGTGTGGGGGGGTGCCTGAAAAAAGATAAAATTTAAAATTCGTCAGCAAAGGGTGACCCGTCATCAGTGAATAACATTTACACTTTGAGAAAAAAATGGAAATTTTGAGTACATGAAGACAGAATCAGTGTGAAATACACTTGTATATTGACAAATTACATTTTGGTTACCTTTGTGTAATAAAATCCAAATTAAAATACTGCATTGATCACATCCTGATACGAAAAACGTTACGATATTCACCGTCAGCATCATGGCTGGGAAGTTGCAATTTACATGCTTCATGTACATGTACTTAAATTGGTCTCGATTTTGGTCAGTCTGTGCCCATCTTATTGAGGCTAGGAAGGGGATGGGGTTATTCACTGGGAAGTGAAAAACTGTCAACAGTACATGTATTCTCCACAAATACTTTTGTATCCGATGTTATGACGAACATTAAAGCAACTGAACCAACCACTTGTTGCAGCTAAGTTCGCCACACTAAATGTTTTCGATAATGCTTCATATGAACCATTTTGATGCTTCCTCCACGTCTTCAAATGTAGCAGTCTTGCTTCTTCCTTTGGGGAGTGCAGTTACCTTCAACTTAGTCTTTCTTTATAGACTCAGCAGCTTTCATCCTTCCTGAACGTGTTATTTGTAAGCGAAAAAATTTCACAGACCTCTTTGCGAGATGTTCATCCCATATCTTCCTTAACAGCCAGATATTTAGCTTCTAGAAACTGTAAATTTAATTGGCGTATTACCCTGCTGTTGTTAGCCATCGTAAATGTAAATAAAGTTCAAAACGAAACTTTCACAGCAACAAAAAAAACTTGTTTTAATCACCGATCACTTTCAAATGTCTCGGAAACGCATAATCCGTATTTTCACGCAATTTTTATATATTGGATTAAAAAAATCACGTATACAGGAATCCTCTGTACGCATCAATTTCATGGACGGCAAATTTAAAGGCTTGCCAGTCAGTCCTGCTTCGACCACCTGTTGATTGGGAAATTGTGTTCATCAATTGATCCTGTTAGCTGTGCTGATATTTACAATCAGAAAATTCAGTGACTGAAAGACCCACAGATGTACATGCTGTCATTGTAAGAATACATCTGAAGAACGTGACCCACAAGCTAGGCAGCAAGATCAAAGACTTAACTAGCTACAGAGTGGTGGGAAAATGTGCTGCTATTTTTTTTTTATCCGGCCGCAACATCAAAATCCTGGCGGCAAGATCAACTAATTCTTGAACAAAGTATGGGTAGGAACTGGCAGTTTGTCGACATAAATTATTAGAAAACAAAGTACAGTCACTATTTACCAATATATCTCTGTCTCTTTCTTTTTCTCTCTCTCTGAATATATTTTTACGAAAAATGAAAACAATCAACACTCACAGTTTTCTTTTTTAAAGTTTTACTTAATAAAATATACGTTTGAGTACATTTTCTGACATGTAATTTTCGAATGATTTAAAAGGTGTCCCACAATTTACGACTAGAAAAAGCTGTGTCCCAGAATATACAGTGCACAAAAAAATTACTTTTTAAAAAAAGTTATGGTGTCCCAACAAATACGGTGTCCCAACATATACGGTAAATACGGTACTGTGAGGAAAAGGCTAACATCCACAGCAGTAAATAAGTTGATGATTACACAAATGTAAGGAGGTGCAGTAAGTGATTTTGAGCATGGATACCTTACTCTTGTAAGAGAATTTGTGATAAGATATGTGCAGGGTAATTTGAATGTGTATTTTGACAATAAACTAAAGAGCTTTCAGTTGGTCTGTTTTAAAGATTGACTTTTTGCTAGGGTTCTTACAGGAGAGGTAGACAAGTTTGGTTACGTATCTCACATCTGTCTATCTGTCTTAGTATTAGCAATGTTGGCTCATATTCATCTGGCTGTAATTTAGATCAGACAGTTCAAGGATGTTTATCATGAATGAGTTTAACATTTAAACTAAGTGAATTTTACTACCAGTTTTAAAACAAATGGTATATAATATGATTTATAAAATTATTTATATTTTTTTCAGACTGATATTGGTATAGAAAGTAGACTGGTCCATGTCCAAAGGCCAATTCTCCGTATCCCAAACATTGCAATCCATCTGATGCGGGACCACAATGAAAGTTTTGGGCCTAACAAGGAGACTCATCTGTGAGTATAGTAGACACTTGTATATCTTCAAAGGGCATGGTTATCAAATTTTTGAGCTGGATAAAGATGCAACAAGGCATTCCTGTCATCCCATTGTTTTATACAAAAAATAGAATTATGTATTTTGAAACTGTGTATCTTGCAATGTAAATGGATAGTTCCAGGCTGTCAATCAAACTGAGCACATTAACCAGTCAAAAATAGGCATCAATTTCACTGCATAGTTATGTATCGTTATTCACCACATTTACTCAAAGCTATAAGACCATGCTTGATTAATCTCCAACTACATTGCAGAGGAATTTGAAAGATTATACTTATGTAGGGGACCAAGAAAACCTTGAAAAACATTGGAAAATGAATAGTTCCCTATAGACCTTTAAAACACCTTGAAAATTAAAAATATTGTATGGGTACCTTAAAAAACTCAATAGCTTTCATTTTAATAATAATGAGGACTTTGTATAGCGCCTAATCTTTCGAAGCTCTAAGTGCTTTACACCATCAATAATGATATGACTACACTAAATAACAACAAATGACAAAAACAATGAAATTGGAAAACATAAAAACATGCTGAAAACATATAAGATACAAAACATGATTAGGTCGCTAAGTTTGTCCTTGCAGTCAAAAAAGGTGAGTCTTAAGAGTACTCTTAAAAGGGACCATTGTGTCTTTGTGTCAAATTTCAATGGGCAATTCATTCCACGTCGCCTGGCCCTGGTGTGCGAACGAACGTTGTCCATATGACTTTGCTTTCACCTTGGGAACAATGAGTATACGATTATCAGAAGAAGAGCGTAAGGATCTAGCTGGTGTATACACATGGGTGAGGCTGGATAGGTATGTTGGACTGGAGTTGTCATTGAAACATAGCACAGAGAACAAATTTTGTGTTTGATTCTGTATCGAATTGATAGCCAATGTAGGGTACAGAGCAGTGGTGAGGTGTGCTCTGATGGAGGTACTCTAAAGATGATCCGTGCAGCTGTGTTTTGAACTTTTTGAAGTTTCTGGAGTAAATATTGTGACGAACCAGACAGAATTAATTTTACAGAATTAAATAAAAAGAAAAGATGAAAAAACCCAACATTAAACAATCTCCTGCTAAGCTTGTGTCGGACAGGAAATTTTTTCCACAACTGGCCACTTTGTATCATGGCTGGCTGCCAATTCCATCTTTGGTGGCTAGATGAAGAGAGCTTGGCATAATGCAAATTATGTCAGAAAGATACTGATTTTTTTAAAGTTTTTTTAAATAATAAAAATTCAATATTTTAACTATATGGAGAGGTAACTAAATAGTTCTTTTATCCTTATTATTATGCATGGGATATAAAAGTAATGATATCCTGAAATATTTTATTTAAATTTTTGTCATGCTGGCTTCAAATACAACTTAATTTCTTATAAATTATTGATTTTTAACACCTGCAAAATGTTATGACATCAACGAAGTAAGATAAAATGAAAAACTTTAATTAGCGTACAAAGGTCAAAGTGGATGCAAATATATCCTATCAATGTGCCTGGGGTCTTTTATTTCGATATGCCATTATTATTTCCTTCTTTCTTTAAGATATTATGATAAATGATCATTTTACATGGATCTGATACAATGAAGTTTTTTATCCTTCTAACTGATGTGGTGTAAAGAATGTAAAACATTTCAATCAATCCCTCGTGCAACTTTGAATAAAATGTTTATTTATTGTAACTTAATATTTAGTAAACATAACTTAATTATTAATTTTAGGCTAAAGACTACTAATTGTACCTGTAGTATAATGTATTTTTGTTGGGCTCAATTTTCGTGGTTTTGTATTTAAAAAAAGGCATTTTTGTGGGTACTTATTATTTATGGTTTTGCCTGTCAAAGATTGCATATTAGTTGGCATTTAATTTCATGGTATAACTTCTACAAATACCCAAAATAAAGAATACAAAAGAATAAAACCATGCTGACGCAAACTGCGGTCACATTAATGTTTAAAACAATACTTCCACCTATACGAGTACAAATCAAAGACCTGGCAAGTTCAATACTTACACAGTGCTTTTGATCAAGTGAATAACTTAAGTCAAATCTGACACAGCCAACAAAACTAAAACAATACTTCTATCTCTGTGTGCACAAATAAAACACCCGTCAAGATTAATCAGTTTTGCCATGTTTTCATTTGATTGTTCAACATCAAAAGAAGCCAATGTGGCCAACAAAACCAGGCTAATCAGTTATTAAAGTACATATGAGTGATCTCTTACTTAAACCACTGTCCATCAAGTTGCACCATCAGTACTTTCTGACTATCATGGCATTAACACAGTGTCTTAAGACTGGTAAAATTCAACTTTGATCTCCCTCAGTTCTTGGACTTCTTAACCCATTAGAAGCTACAAGCCCAGTGCAGGTGCTTGCTTACCAGGCAGCTAATGATGCAGTAGAAACCCTGCTTCAGTCGAATAAAGGATCGACTTAAATAAGTATTAAATTAAATTTTTATATACTGTTATTTTGTATTATTTTATCTTTCATTTTTAGTTTTATTATTGTTTGAATACCTTATGCTGTTTTCTGTATTTTCTCTCTATCATTACTTACGTCACACACCGATCTAAGGCGGTGAGTATACAATTACAGCTATCAGATACTTTACCTTATGAAACGTGTGCATTGAAACAATATAAAATGATTTAGAATTCTTGCTTCAAAAGGTTTTAAAAAAGTAAACACATGTAAAAGCTAATATTTAATTACCAAATTACAGTATTGACCTTGATTTATCAAATACAAGTATACAAAAATTGGTCCCACACGAATATTGATGATATTACAGTACATGTATTCTAATTTGACAATTATACATGTATTACATAAATTTTATGAGTGCAAAATCATAATGAAAACATTATATTTAATATTTCAAATCAGCCTGGCATCAAGATAATGTGACTGGGTGGGACATCATGCTATATGTCTACAACATGTTGCCTCAGTGCTAGTGCTAGGCATCACTATAAACTGCCACACTTCAGACATCATAGCAGTTTGACTGAAAAATTGTTAAAGTTGCATTTAAATATCCAAATCACACACACACACACACACACACACACACACACACATGTCCTGCTGAATCTTCACTAGCATTCCCATAAAACAATGGCAAAGACTTAATATCAAGATTAACAACCCGTCCATTTCATAGATATCACCAAAACAACTTGATGTTACTGTAGGGCTTTTATGGTAAAGTGTGAATGCCACATTGCTTGCCACATGATGAATTAGAGTTTTTCTCAGTTGCTGATGATTCACATTTTCTAGGTTGATGATTCGCATTTTCTAGGTTGATGATTCGCATTTTCTAGGTTGATGATATCACATTTTCTAGGTTGATGATATCACATTTTCTAGGTTGATGATATAACATTTTCTAGGTTGATGATATCACATTTTCTAGGTTGATAATATCACATTTTCTAGGTTGATGATTCGCATTTTCTAGGTTGATGATATCACATTTTCTAGGTTGATATCACATTTTCTAGGCTGATGATATCACATTTTCTAGGTTGATAATATAACATTTTCTAGGTTGATAATTCACATTTTCTAGGTTGATATATCACATTTTCTAGGTTGATAATATCACATTTTCTAGGTTGATAATATTACATTTAGCAGCAGAGAGGGTGAACCCTACAACGTTTTTAGACAAAATTTGATTGAAATCCTAAAACGAGCCGTCCTATAATCTCATTTTAACCAAAAGATGGCGAATCCTACAACGTTTTGAGACAAATTGATTGAAATCTTAAAACGAATTTTCCTACGAAATTTCATTTTAACTAAAAAAATGAAAACGAAGATTTTTACGATTTTTTGTCTGAAATCTTTCTACGATCTCATTTTAACAAAAAAAAAGGATGAACCCTACAACGTTTTCAGACAAAAAATTGATTGAAATCTTAACGAGCCTTCCCTACGAAATCTCATTTTAACTAAAAAAATGAAAACGAAGATTTTTACGATTTTTTAATTAATTTTGGTCGCAACTTGTTGTCATCCACCCTCTCTGCTGCTATGGGTTAATAATTTTTTTACGATGAAAATCCTTTTAGGATTTCACAAACAAACTAATCGCTAACACCTCCTCTTGTAGATCAATTAGATTATTAGATTGGTCTGTGAGTTTGAAATTAATTCTTGTTAATGAATCATTATGGCATCGCATGTAGACAGGATTAATTGGGTTTTCAATAATTAAAAATCCTGGAGGAGCTGTTGGTGCAAACGAATAAAGAATATATCCTTGCTGAGCTTGATTTGATCGTTCGAGATTAATTTGATAGCTTCCTTCGATAACATCACATACTAAATTGAGCGCAATCACTGAGGATATATTTACGTTGAACGGAGCGATATGCCTACCGCCACCATCTGGGTCATTATTGTGTTTGAGGATTTTTATTTCCGGTGATGATGTTTTTTTCCATGCATCATGAATTATTTTAAAACCAACATCGATGGTGTCACTGAGAAGTTTTTTTAGTTCTGGTACGTTATATCCTGGTAGTTTGAATGTGGGGATATCTTCAACGCGGATTTTATAGTCTAATGCAAATTCTGTTCTCGATTTTGGGTTATCTTCATCTAATATATCCTGAATAATTTTTTGGTTAAATGTTTCCATATCATCGATAATTTTATTGCATGTTTCTACGACGCTGATAAATTCATCTCGGGTGAGAGAACCGGATTTAAGAGATATTAACAACAGTGAAAAATCATTATTCATCGCTGTGAAATTTTTAACGATTTCAGGTTTTTTAGCAAAAGCATACTCTGGCAATGATCTACCATCCGCCCTTTTTGGGAATATGAAACCAAAAAAATCTAAAGTGTTTTCGTGCTCTTTATAACTCTTTATTGGATTATCAGGTTTTATTCTGTCGGTGATATAATCAGATTTTTGTGGTTCTGGTACATCAACGGTTTTTTCCACTGGTGGTAATTCAGGCCATCCTAGTACGGTTCTTATTGAGCTTTGATATATATCTACGACGTATTCTTCTGAGTTTATTTCAATGGCAGATGATAGCGTCGGCTCATGAACTGTTATAGCGATTTTCGATTCTGTTCCAGTAATCGATTTTATTCTACGCGCGAATTCATTATTGATTTGTTCAATTTGGTATGACCCTGTTGGTATCGAAACAACTTTCCAGTCTGGGGTTCCGTCGTCTTTATTCTTATTTGCAAACACTAAAGAATTATTGGGTTGTTGACCACCAAATGATTTTGATCTGATATTAGGCCAACTGTGATACACTCGTAGTTTTGCTAGCGCTATCTCCTTCACTGGGACCGGAGAGGGGAAATTCACACTGAATTCTGGATTCGTTGATGTTATTGATATCATGCTTGTTTGTACTGGGTTCGTGTTCTCCACTATTCGTTGAAGTAATTCCTGCGGTGTCGTCATTGTTATTATACTCATGTTGTATTTCTAATTTTGGTATCGAGGAATCATAAATACTGACCATCACTGAGAACTCACAATCTGGTAATGTTGATATTATTGAGATCATTTTGTTTTTTGGGTTCGTGTTTTCTAATTCCATCGATGTTGTCATTGTTATTATATTCATGTTGTCGCTCTAATTTCGATATCGCGGAATCAAAAATACTGACCATCGCTGAGAATTCACTATCTGATATAATCGTATTATCGAGTGACGACGATATCATCAGGGATAACTGCGAGTATGCGGTTGATGCAATATGAAATTGAAGTAAGTAATTCTGCAGTTTACTCTGGCTGCATGATGATATCTTTTTTGCTATCCCGGTTGATATACCCCCGATTGTAGCCACCGCAGAAATGCAAATTGGAACTACGACCGGAGCAATCATTATAACCGATGCAAGTATTATTCCGGCGCCAGCGAGAACGCTTGACACCGAGTACATAATAATATCAATTGCGGTGATTCTTCGTCGGTATTTTTTTATTTTTATTTGATACTCCTCGGCGAGGGTTTTTAGTCTATTCTGAAATTCTCTGACCTGATCATAGCGACATTGCGTCGATGACAAAGTCATTGTTGTTATTTTAAAAAAGCTAGCGTTTTCAATTGTGAAATCCTTTCAATTTAGTTATTTACTTAAATCCGCTACGAATTCCACATACCAGGTTACTGAAACCCCAATCAAATTTTTATCAGTAGCTGTTATAGTGAACTTTTCAGTTGTATCCTTGTCGATGATCGTTGAAATCGTATTATTAACCCCGGATGAACTCAACGATGAAATATTAAATTGAGCCGTTGTCACCAGTGTTAATCGATAAATACCTTTAACGGTTGCAGTGATATCTAATTTGTTGTCTGTAGGTGTCCACGCAAATGATCCGTGTTGGATTGTGTACACGACGTTGTTGGTTTTCTCATGAGGAATTTTTGTTTTTTCAATGATTGTTATCATCCTCGAAAAATCACCTTTGACGGCTTCGATGAAGTTTTTCGTCTCATCGATGGATTTTTTAATATCAGGGAGTTTTATTTCTATTTTATCCAACTGGGTTCCAATAAATTTATCAATGATATTTCTACGAAAAACTGAAAACTGTTTTCCGTTTTCTTCAATTTTAGATTCAAGTGTTGTTAGTACAAACAGAGAATTGTTTAACTCATCGTTGATAGTTTTTAATCGATCTGTAATCGTCGAAACGATTACACCCGGTTTGAGTTTACCCTGATCGGAAAAAAGCGCGATAGTATTTTCGATTGCGTTTCGTTGTTTAACTAAAATATCATCCAGAGAAATATTACTGGTTTTCAATTTACCCTGTTTGTCTTGAAATACAACTATTTCGTTCGGGTCAACACTTGTTAAGTTCAACGTCTCAGCGATTTCATCTTTGATTGTTTTTTTTATATCCTTGAGAGAATCAGGGGGTGCAGTGCCATCGGGTTTGGGTTTCAATGATCTCCCCCAAATATCAATCATGTTATTGTAAAACTCTTTCTCTCTCTAAAATCGTTTTTGACGACTTCGTTGAAAAATCTTCGATTTTCTCCAGCGATTACTAGTGTATTCATTCACGACAACATGTGGTGGTTTTCTGCTTGGGTTACTCAAGGAGTTAGAAATAGCGTCAAGGACATTTAATACTTCGCTGCCACATATTGGTGGGTCATTCATTTGTTGTGTTGGTAGCGTAGAATACCAAGTCTTCATTGGAAGGGTTTTTATATAACGCAAAAACTCTTTTGGTGGGGCTAATCCATATGAATCAAAATAGACAATCCCACGTGGATCAATAGCGTATGCAACCCAGTGAGTTCCGGGTCCGGTGCTGTTATCTAAATTAATGATTCCGGTTTCAACGCTGTTTGGTTGATGTGGTAATTGATCTTTCATAAAGACACCTCTGAAGTTTTTAATCGCGAGTTTTTTAGCAGCATCGAGTAAATCAAAATTGGACATGGGAACCATCGGTTCGGAAATCGAAGATTTCTGAATTAATAAATCGTTCCTGGTAGTCTTAGACCCTTTCCGCTGTACCACGAATACGGGGTTCCTGGTAGTCTTAGACCCAATCCGTGAACGGATCGTCCCTTTTTTTTATATCCTTTCCCAGTTGCTTTCTGTAGTGCCATTCCTGCTGCAGTACCAACGGCTCCTAACGCTGCCGCTTTAGCCACCGCTGGGGCTGCTGCTGCAATCAATGCTGGAATCGCAGCTAACAACGGAAATATACCGCCTGTTTTAATCATATTTTTGATAGCAGCCGCAGAGAGAGTAATCTGGACACCCTTTTTTGCTACTAGTGCATCATTGAAATGTTTCACCTGACGAGTTGTCAGCGATAATTTATTTGCACCACCAGTCATTTGGTTGGGTTTCAACGTGATTGTGGTTCCACATCGCTTAGCCGATTCTGATTGCAATTTTTTTAATTGACCGGGAGTTAACGCAACACTAATAACACTATATGACATTATACATAATAGATTGATTCTAAATCGTTTACGATTTCAATTACATGTTTTTGAAAATCAAAGATTTTCTACTGGGGCATCTACCACTCTCATTCTTCCTCCAACACCTTCAAGTAGCATTGATTTATCACTGAGAATGACAGCAACCGCTCTATAATCAGCAATAGCACCACGAGTCACATTAGCTCTAAAATGTATATCAACAACAGATTGTCTCATCAAATCGAGATGTTCCAGTGAGAAGTAATAGATCGGATACAGATTTTTAAAGTCGTATTGTGATATTTGCAAACCAGTATCCACATTTTGGTCGCGTGCCATAAATGACAACAGACGATGATAAACTCGTGCGATATGATTTTCTGTGTAATTAAGTTGTATATCCTCGGATGGTTCCTGTTGGCCGTTTATTCTCAGTGAGACGTCTTTCACACCTAATTGATCAAATATCATATGACTGAAACGTTGATCGCCAACTCGTGCGTTATCTTGTAACGCAATAAATATATGACGTGGCGCAGCAACACCTTGTTTTGATGCTAGGTTCCAAGTGAATAACCCGTTGATATTTGATTGTTTAACATCTGTACTCACGGTTAGCCAACTTAGTAATGATTTTCCTCCTTGGTCCATAAATGATAGTAATCGTTCTTCTGCGGTGATTGCTGGAGTCAACACTGGCATCCACAATGATATTTTTGTTAAATTGACTTTACCGGCATCATCATTTACATGATCTGCAGCCGGGTTTGCTGGAATCCTCCAAATTGCGTCGTTATCATCACTTTTTCGTACAAGCGATACTGTATGCTTCGCTCCATAGATAACTTTTCTGACGTTTCTACAGAATCCAAATATGTGATGCAGTGGAATCGCGCATGAAAATGATTTACGCGCTCCTTGCAACATTGAGTTTCGTGTTGCAGCTCCTAGATTGAAATTAGCATCGCTGTTTATAATCATATTCTCGACATCAGCATCACTATCATCACGTTTTTTTGGTCGTCTTATAATAAATTGATTTCCTCCAGCGGTATTCTTACCATCTTTTGCAAACATCATAGAGGGTCCTGCTGATCTTGTATAATCATCAGAATATCTCGCTAACCCGATTATTGTTGTAGCCACATCAACATCGCGATCTATCGACTCGATTTCTTTTCCATCAATGAGATATCTAGCACTCTCAAATAGCGCCATGATACCATTATTGACAAAACCGACTTGAGTACCAGCTGGATACTGTGCTGGTACAGCAGGAGTATCAGCAGCTGATACAAGTTCTCCTTCGATTTCAATAAACGCTTCACAGGGTAGAAAGTATTTACTGGTATCATGGACTTGAAGATCAATTCTTGCTCGACTATTTGAGTCTATGGCATGATAGGCGTAATATTGATAATCGCGTACAGAATCATCCTTGCCAACCGGGGCGTCTATATCAAATGCTGGATCACGTGACTGTTTGAACATTTTATTCTATTTATCAGAGTCTAAATCGCGATTTCCCATTTCATCGTCGTAGTTTTTTAAAGCCACTTCCTGCTATCATGTTTGCAATATTGCTTTGGTCGGGGGTTAAAACCATCGACGCTAATTTTTCATCTACTGCGTTATTTATAATTCTACTAACACTTGCAGGCATTTCCGCTGTAGACGGTAACGGTTTTGAAAATCCTTTAGATTTCATCCGTGATTTCACTAATGATGTTAATTTATTCTTCGCAGTTGAAAACGCTTTTCCAGCAAGATCTCCAACAGCACCAATACCCTTATCACGAATAACATCAATTGCTTTCATTCCTAATTGTTTAGCCAACGGCATCACTTTTGGAGCCATTCTCGCAAATAATCCTAAAATGGTATTACCTAAACCATCTCCGTAGTATGCTCTATAAACCGGAAACCGTGAATTAACTACGTAGACGGGGGTTGGTTTATCATGATTGTAGTGTATGATCATTATTTGAAATCAGAAACAATTTTTCAATTGTAAAACAATTTATCAATTAATCACTGTGATACCCATTTGCTAACTCGTCAATGAAATCTCGATATGTGCTGATATCCATGATACCACCCTGAAATAATCGTCTACAGATATCAGCTGCTTCATTAATTATTTCCGGTGAGTTATTTCCAGCTCGGAACCCTCCTACAAGAACCTCTAATCGTGATATATCACTGAGAACACTACCAGGACATGAAACACTGGAATCTCTTAATCCACTTCCGCTATAACCAGTTGCTTCATCCTGTTTTTCTATTTCGTCTAAATCGGCTTTTTGTAAATAACCAAAAGGATCATCATCATCATCATCATCACGTGGTATTTGTTGTTGTTTAGGTGAAAAAGATATTTTCTTTGCAGGTTGCTGTCGCCGCCTTTGCAATTTTGGCGGTTTTTGTTGTTGTTTTAGTTCTTCAAATTGTTTATACACTATACCCACCGCATTGATATATTCGATGTATGATGCACTATCTGTCTTAATTTGACTTTTTTCAGTTTTGATCTTATAGAATATATCAGCCCAGTGAGTTATACTTCTAACATATTTATGATGTTCTGGTTTCAACATTTTTTTTCTGTTTTCATAAGTCGAAACAACAAGCGCAGGAATTTCTGTTGGATCAGTCTTATCAATTGCTGCTAACCCTTCCTCGTTAAATCTCACGCGTAAATCATCTACTGTTCTTTTTGATTCTATTTTTTGTACGGCCTGTTCTGTTTGTTCAGTTTTCGCTGCTATTTTTTCGAGTTCACCGATAACAGATTTCCCTGTCTCGGGAACATCCCCCCGTATAGCACGCTCTATCCCTTTCGTTGCTGTGGTTACCGGTTTAAACAACTCTTCAGATCCCGCAGCAAAATCAGTCTGAAAACTCTGTCGTTGTTGTAGTTTATTCCGTACAGAGTCACGAATTGGTACAAATCTCTTAATTGCATCTAATCGTTCACGAGCCAATCGGGTTGTTAATGCTTCATTGACCATTATTTGAAATCAGAAACAATTTTTCAATTGTAAAACAATTTTTTTTAATCCCGACCTAACGGCATCATAAAAGTGTTAAGGGCGTTATCAGTGATGAGGGAAGTATCATAATTGCTATAAAAATAAATAATATTGATAGTTCCCTCATTCTATTTTGATCATCCATTAACGGCCCATCACTGATTTTGACATTTTTAATCAAAAAATGCTAAAAAAAAAATGAAATCTCTCTTTGAGGGTCAGTCACAATCAAATAATGATAAATGGTCAATCAAAATTGTTCATTTTCTTGAATTAACGCCCGTAGGTGTCTAACTTTAGAGTTGACTTCTTTTTTCAATTCGTATTCGTACCCCAATTCTTTTCGTATTCGTTCTACGATGGTATACAACGGAGCGAACACACTTACGTCACTGGAAAATGCGAGAGAGTCCTTAATAGAATTCTGAATTCTTTTGATGAGTGCATATTTCTTTGGCAGCATGTATTTATTGTTGTTAACTCCGTATTCTATATCCTGAAAATCAGACATGATTTGATCAGAATTTAACCCATCTGATAGTTCAATATCCCAACCTTTCAATTTTGAAATCTCGGATATGATGCTATTCATGTTTTCAGAATTCATTATTCTATAATAATGATATATTTCTAAATGAAAAATATGACGTATTAGACATAACTAAATCGAATTTTTTGTCCCGTCCCCTTTGAAATAGCCGATCGACAAACCCCCTCTGCAACATATCGTACAGAGGGTCTACAAATATTGAAATACTTGCCGGCTTCATATATTGATTTAAATACTTTTTCTTCGTTAGTTATTGTATTCAAAGATTTCACAGGTCTCGCTTTTTTCGAGTATTTCCCAGTCCCCCCTCGTTTGGTATTTTCACTATGTGTAACAGCCTGCAGATTTGATAAAGAATTGTTCTTCGGATTAGAATCAATATGATCAATAACAAAACCATCTTTGATCAATCCATGGAAACACTCGTACACGAAACGATGATTGTAATATTTCTTCTTTCCAACAGTAAAGAACAAATACCCCATACCATTATCCCACCCAACTGGGTTCTTCAGTCTACGGTTTCTTACAACACCATCACTGGATGCTTCATAATTTGTACTCACAGGGTGCTGTCTGAATTCTTGGGTCATTCTTATACTATACTATTTGTCTAATTCAATGACTGATCCATTGCAGGGGGATTCATTATACATAAATCTTTCATTTAGACACTTGTTTTTAGTATAGCATGAAAGAGTTCAAGAGATTGACTTCGAAAAATGCTGAATTCAATGCTGATAAGGAGTTTAAGAGATTATTAAAAATCAATCCTAGATTTAATCTCGATAGACCCAAAAAACGTATCAAACGTCCAAGAGACGGAAACATGAAAGAGTTTAAGAGATTATTAAAAATCAATCCTAGATTTAATCTCGATAGACCCAAAAAACGTATCAAACGTCCAAGAGACGGAAACATGAAAGAGTTTAAGAGATTATTGAAAATCAGTCCTAGATTTAATCTCGATAGACCCAAAAAACGTATCAAACGTCCAAGAGACGGAAACATGAAAGAGTTTAAGAGATTATTGAAAATCAGTCCTAGATTTAATCTCGATAGACCCAAAAAACGTAACAAATTTAATCTCGATAAACCCAAAATCCTTCGGATTTCAAAAGCGTCCAAGAAATTATCCTGGAAAGATGCTCAATTCAATCTCGATATAGTTTCTAATACACCCAAGAATACAATTCTTGATAAAGCCATGATTAGTAAAATCAGAGATTGTTTCAATGAATTTAAGCGTGATGGAGCATCCTATTGTTGGTCAACATTTCGAATTGATGGTGTTGTTGACGCTACCATGAATGATGAAAAAGCAGCAGTGATAATTTCACATGTTGGGGAAAAACGGTATTTTTTCCGAATCAAATTCATTATTGAAGTCGATGGCAAATGGATTATTAGGGATAAATTTGAACCAATCCTCAAGAATAAAAAAGCTGTCATTGTGAGTAGAGATTCCAAACCAGGAATTCTAACCGGCATTGACAAACCATACTACGAAAGATCTTATCCCGTAACAGCAATGGTTTATGGGCTATATCCGTTAAATGATAAACCCGATATCGCAAAACTAGCTCCTATGAAATATTCGTCAGGGCTTAATTGTGTAGCAACACGGGTAATGGAGCACTTCACAAATGCATCCCGAGGAAATAAACTAACTGATCTGCGACGTAGGAAAATAACCGAGTGGGAACTGACAGTGAAACAGCATGGTGCAAAGATTTCTGATATAGCTAAATTAGAAACATCATTAAGATTTCCAATAACAGTTATGACGATAACCGGAGAGGTTTTATACGAACCGAAATATAACAAAAATGGAGCACCAATACAGATTATTGATCATAACAAACACGCGTGGACACCTGCGGTAACAGTATTTCCACGAGAACGAACCGTGAAATATATCCCACCGGAATTTTCCGGGGAATTAGTCGGGGATGTTTTCTATGAAGAGAGATTATTTGATGCTATTAATGCGTTGTGTAAGGATGATCCTGTGTCAGTGTGGTTACTTAGAAGTGATGAAGATCCCGAAATAGGATTCGATCAATTTGTAAAACCAAATGGTGAATTATATCGCGTTGAAGAATTAGATAACAGAATGAGAAAAATCGCTAGTGATTTTTCACCAGATAGTTCCCATGAAAAACTACTCACGGATAGTTTTACTATTCCATCAGTGGTAGCTCACTTCGCAAGAGAAAAAAACTCATGGCGTCCAACACGAAGTGATTTTCTCGAGGATGTTAAATTGAGTTGCGTCGAATTTGGTCATGGAGGACTGTGGAATACGAAATACTCACGTGATGGTATGATTTCAATTGATATATCCGCGTGTTACCCCGGAAGTTTTCTCGGATATGGGGAATGCGCTGAGTACTTCAAACGATTTGGACACCCCACGCATGAAATGACTCGTGTTGCGATTAATGGACCATTGCCTGATTTTGATTTAACCGGATTCGCTCGTGTGATATCATTTGAATTAGCGTCAGGATTACATCCGTGTAGTTATGTTTGGCTCGGTAGACACCTATCTGAAAAGGCCTGGATGCCAATAGTGCTATTGAGATATATGATTGATTGTGGTATGCTAATATCGTTGATTGTTTCCGAGGCTATTATATGCTATCGAGCTCAGAAGGAAGTTTGGCTACCACAACCCGATCTAGATAGAATAATCAGCGAACAGCGAAAACAATTCCCTGATTTCAATGAAGAAGAAATCATAAATTGGTCTAAGAAGTTATTTGAAATTAAAAAAGAACAAGCAAAAGATCTCGGACGAAGAATAATCGGTAAATTTACCCAGGGTGGACGATACGACAACGCAAAATATTCTTCGCGGTTAATCACAGATGTCGCTGAATACGATTTTATTGTAGCGGATTTAATGAAACAGGGAAAACTTGTATCCCGTAAGGATGCTTTTCTATCCAATGGTGAGAAATTAGGTACGGTTGTTACCTACTGTGATGGACATAATTCCCAGTACACACATTTGAGAAGTTCAATGCTAGCCTATGCTTCTATTAATCTATTTTCGATGATAAATAGATTTCCTAATACCGCGGTTAGAGTGGCCACTGATTCGATGTATATACACAATAAATACAAATCAGTTGTAGCGGCATTCACAGATCCCGAAGAAAATTGGGGGTGTTGGCGATTTAAAAAGGAGATGCTACATGAGTATTGTGAATCCGCAGACGTTGCCATGGATGATAAATATCTTTGTTGTAACCGTATTGAAATTCAATCAGAATTTTCTAATGCACCACCGGTATCTGATCCAATCTGTAGATATAAAACAGTTTATTTAAACGGTTGTGGTGGGTCAGGAAAGACAACTCGTGCAATTGAATTATTTCGTCGTGGTGGAAATACTTGTATTTCTACTAACATGATTGTGCTAACACCGACTCACAGACTCGCCAGAGAGATGATACAGCGAGGGGTAAATGCCTGTACTTACCATAGTTTCTTTCGATGGAAGGGTGACAAATGGACTCCTGAGCGTATGGGTGATAAATTCATTCCTGAAATCATAATTTGGGATGAAATATGCACAGTGTCATTAGATGTATTACAAATATTTCTCGAGTGGTTGTTAAACAAAAACACAAAAGTCGTCATGTGCGGTGATCACGGCCAACCACCACCATTTGTCGGTGCATCTCCACATGAATGGCTAAGGGGTTTTGTAGACTACTATGAAGAAATCACCACTGATTATAGATCACTTGATGAACGATTACGAGAATTTAAGAAACTAATTAGATTACAACCGGATAGAATCCAGTGCGAAATAGCGCGTGAAGTGATTTCAGAAACTCCAATGAATGATTTCTGGGAAACATGGAGACCAAATGATTTGATAATTGCAAGTAGAAAAATAGTCAGGGATACACTTCAGATGAAGTTATTTGAATTGCATAAAGAAAAATTTGCAACGCTTCCAGTACCCCTTTGTTATAGGCCATCGGATACACGAAAACAGAATATTGAAGTTGATATTCCAGGACAGAGTGAAAAACAAATTCTCGTATTAAATGATATTGTGCTGGTTGATATCAATGTCGTTGAAGATGCATTGCGTGCTAATAAATCCCCGTGGACTCTAGGATACGCAGCAACAATACACTCTTCACAGGGATTGACTATATCGGATACAATTGTTTGGATGGTGGATAATCACATCGAATGGTCGAATTTAGTCTATCTCGCAGTATCCAGAGTACGAAAAATAAATCAACTTCGAAGAGTTGTCCTGACAGAGTCAGGCGATGATAATGACACAACAATAAGTGATATTGATGTTAGCATCATTAATAAAAAACTCTCCGGTTACAAACAACAGGACAAAAAAAAACAACGAGAATTTGATATTGATGCTAAATTAATAATTACGCTGAAGAAACAACAGAATAATCACTGCGCGAGTTGCAATTGTATAATGCGTTGGCAGTATTCGGATAAGGATCCTCGCCAATTCACCGTAGACAGAAAAAATAACAGTCTCGGTCATGTCAGAAATAATGTGATGTTGACTTGTCTTGAGTGCAATAGACGCAACGGTGCTAGTTAAGACCATGCGGTGGCAATTGAGTATCCTCGGGAATTACCTGTAGTTGTTGTCGAGTAAAACCCCGCTGAGGGGCAGTTGAATCCAGTTTATAGATTGCTGGTCTACCAGTTGATCGTGTTATACTAGATATCTTATGCGTAGTGACGCTCCAAATAGGATCAGTAGCCCTTTTTCTACCCCCTTCAAGCTCTCCTGGTTCGTATAAGTACCTAACAGTGACATTACTACCAAGAATTGGTTGGGAAACGCTAGCGTTTCTAGGGAAATCTTTTTGTGGTTGTACGGGTATTGACTTCTTTTTAATCGCGTTGATAGGTTTCATGTTGATTGTTCTAGTAATCTCGTTATTCAGTGCAGTAATCACAGATGGTAATCTTTTAACCCATTCACGGGATCGCTTTTCTTGAATGAATTCTTTTGCGTATTGATATCCAAATAACCGCTCAGCAATCGTCCGATTAAATCGTTCTACAATGGCCTGATCGCGATGTAGCGCAGTATGCCCTCGTCGTATGGTGACATTATGATGTTTCATTGTAGATAACACTGCACCCTGAAATTCCTTGCCAGGATCAACCTGCAATAGATTTGGCCAGTGCAGAGGACCTCGTCGATAAATCCTTTCAAATGCAGAAGCAACTTCAGTGGCTGATTTTGTTTTTAACGGTTCTGCTTCTTTGTATCGACTTGCAATATCAACTACGGTTAAAGCGTATTTGTAACCACGATCATGTGGTAAAAATAATATATCAGCCTGATGAACTTCATTAGCAGCGGTCACATCAAAATGCGAGAATTGAATTTGTTTAGGCGGTGGTAGATAAATTTGCCATAGTGCCTGTTTGGATAACCAATTAGCCGCAGTGGTTTTTTTCACTTTTGCAGCGCTAGCGAGTTTATGAACTGCTGATTTACCCCTCCAGTATCCTCTTGGGGAATAATAAATTGATTCCATATTATTAATTACCGGCACCTAACATCAATTTACTTTTCATAGCCGATTTTATCAAAAATGAAGCCAATTTTTCTTTGAAGGATTTATCAGGAATAGCATTTAACGCATGAATTAATTTCACATCTGCTAGATGCCTGTGTTGCAAATTGCTGCTTTTATAAGCAACATCATGAAGGTGACAGGCCTTATCAATGGCGTTTATTGGTTCTTCACCGGGGTTGGGTTGATTTTGATTATTGAGTCTGATATCAAGTCTGGTTCCCGGTCCACAATAACTATATCCTGGAAGGTGCTTTTCTCCAGGGTATTTTGCCCATGGGGTTCCAGGGAGCTTTGCCAATTTGGCTGCGATATCACCTCCTCGTTTTTTTTTAAATCAGATTTCATAGACACAAATCTAAATTTCTTTGTACCACATTGCATGCATTTACCAGAAAGCGCTGATCGGTTATTTTTAGTTGTAACTGTCGTCACATCATCTGTGCCAGTACGCGTTTTGCACTTCACACAATATAGATCCATAATTTATGTATAGAAATATGGATATAATTGATTTTTCAGCGACTAAAAGAAGAGAACCAATTAAGCATCATGCAGCGCTACCAAACTCTATCCGGATGATTATAATCGGGCCATCTGGATCCGGTAAAACGCAATTGTTGCTCAATTTAATAATGAGATGGATGAAGTGGGATAAGTTGTATTTAATTGCTCCTAGCGTAGATGATCAACGATGTTATGAAGTGCTAAAAGATTTTAACGAGAATGCATCAGAAATTAGCGGTGAGAACGCCATTGATTTTATAACCGATATCGATGAAGCACCGAGCATTGATGATATTGATGGAGATATTAACAATTTAGTCGTATACGACGATATAATGTTGGATAAACAAAAAAATCCTGCTAGAATATTTTCCCGTGGGCGTCACAAAAACACTGACGTGATATATGTCACTCAACGCTACACTCAGGTTCCAAAAGTCATCAGAGATAACTGCAATATTCTTTCTGTATTCAACGGCGTTGATACACATACGCTACGAAATATTTGGCAGACATGGTGTTCTGATATGGACTTCAATCAATTTCGAGATTTCTTTAGTCATGCTCAGTCAAAACCACACGGATTCGCAACAATAAATTTGCATGATCCTCGGACACGATATCGTATCGGACTGGATCAAATATTCGGTTAAAATCATTTATTATTTTTTGTTAACCCAGTGATGAAATCACTAAGCAGCAGAGAGGGTGGATGACAACAAGTTGCGACCAAAATTGATTAAAAAATCGTAAAAATCTTCGTTTTCATTTTTTTAGTTAAAATGAGATTTCGTAGATTTCAACGAAATCCTACGGATCGTTTTAAGGATTCAATCAATTTTTTTTGTCTGAAAACGTTGTAGGATTCGCCCTTTTTTTGGTTGAAATGAGATTATAGGACGGCTCGTTTTAGGATTTCAATCAAATTTTGTCTAAAAACGTTGTAGGGTTCACCCTCTCTGCTGCTCATTTTCTAGGTTGATAATTCACATTTTCTAGGTTGATAATATCACATTTTCTAGGTTGATGATATCACATTTTCTAAGTTGATGATTCACATTTTCTAGGTTGATGATTCACATTTTCTAGGTTGATGAATCATAGTTTTGAATTTTTGTATGGCAACACAGGAAAGTTTTTTGTTGTTGATGTCACATGACTATTAGAGCTCTGTCATGGATATGCCATGTAGTAAGTAGCTAATCTTTGTCCAAACAATGTTTTAATTTGATAGGCTATGTATTAAGTAGCTAATCTTTGTCAAAGCAATGTTTTAATTTGATATGCCATGTAGTAAGTAGCTAATCTTTGTCAAAGCAATGTTTTAATTTGATATGCCATGTAGTAAATAGCTAACCTTTGTCAAAGCAATGTTTTAATTTGATAGGCTATGTATTAAGTAGCTAATCTTTGTCAAAGCAATGTTTTAATTTGATATGCCATGTAGTAAATAGCTAACCTTTGTCAAAGCAATGTTTTAATTTGATATGCCATGTAGTAAGTGACTAACCTTTGTCAAAGCAATGTTTTAATTTGATATGCCATGTAGTAAGTAGCTAATCTTTGTCAAAGTAATGTTTTAATTTGATATGCCATGTAGTAAATAGCTAATCTTTGTCAAAGCAATGTTTTAATTTGATATGCCATGTAGTAAGTAGCTAACCTTTGTCAAAGCAATGTTTTAATTTGATATGCCATGTAGTAAGTAGCTAATCATTGTCAAAGCAATGTTTTAATTTGATATGCCATGTAGTAAGTGACTAACCTTTGTCAAAGCAATGTTTTAATTTGATATGCCATGTAGTAAGTAGCTAATCTTTGTCAAAGCAATGTTTTAATTTGATCTGCCATGTAGTAAGTAGCTAACCTTTGTCGAAGCAATGTTTTAATTTGATATGCCATGTAGTAAGTAGCTAATCTTTGTCAAAGCAATGTTTCAATTTGATATGCCATGTAGTAAATAGCTAACCTTTGTCAAAGCAATGTTTTAATTTGATATGCCATGTAGTAAGTGACTAACCTTTGTCAAAGCAATGTTTTAATTTGATATGCCATGTAGTAAGTAGCTAATCTTTGTCAAAGCAATGTTTTAATTTGATATGCCATGTAGTAAGTAGCTAATCTTTGTCAAAGCAATGTTTTAATTTGATAGGCTATGTATTAAGTAGCTAACCTTTGTCGAAGCAATGTTTTAATTTGATATGCCATGTAGTAAGTAGCTAATCTTTGTCAAAGCAATGTTTTAATTTGATATGCCATGTAGTAAATAGCTAACCTTTGTCAAAGCAATGTTTTAATTTGATATGCCATGTAGTAAGTAGCTAATCATTGTCAAAGCAATGTTTTAATTTGATATGCCATGTAGTAAGTGACTAACCTTTGTCAAAGCAATGTTTTAATTTGATATGCCATGTAGTAAGTAGCTAATCTTTGTCAAAGCAATGTTTTAATTTGATATGCCATGTAGTGAGTAGCTAACCTTTGTCGAAGCAATGCTTTAATTTGATATGCCATGTAGTAAGTAGCTAATGTTTGTCAAAGCAATGTTTTAATTTGATATGCCATGTAGTAAATAGCTAACCTTTGTCAAAGCAATGTTTTAATTTGATATGCCATGTAGTAAGTGACTAACCTTTGTCAAAGCAATGTTTTAATTTGATATGCCATGTAGTAAGTAGCTAATCTTTGTCAAAGCAATGTTTTAATTTGATATGCCATGTAGTAAGTGACTAACCTTTGTCAAAGCAATGTTTTAATTTGATATGCCATGTAGTAAGTAGCTAATCTTTGTCAAAGCAATGTTTTAATTTGATATGCCATGTAGTAAGTGACTAACCTTTGTCAAAGCAATGTTTTAATTTGATATGCCATGTAGTAAGTAGCTAATCTTTGTCAAAGCAATGCTTTAATTTGATAGGCTATCTATTAAGTAGCTAACCTTTGTCAATGCAATGTTTTAATTTGATATGCCATGTAGTAAGTAGCTAATCTTTGTCAAAGCAATGTTTTAATTTGATATGCCATGTAGTAAGTAGCTAATCTTTGTCAAAGCAATGTTTTAATTTGATATGCCATGTAGTAAATAGCTAACCTTTGTCAAAGCAATGTTTTAATTTGATATGCCATGTAGTAAATAGCTAACCTTTGTCAAAGCAATGTTTTAATTTGATATGCCATGTAGTAAGTAGCTAATCTTTGTCAAAGCAATGTTTTAATTTGATATGCCATGTAGTAAGTAGCTAATCTTTGTCAAAGCAATGTTTTAATTTGATATGCCATGTAGTAAGTAGCTAATCTTTGTCAAAGCAATGTTTTAATTTGATAGGCTATGTAGTAAATAACTAACCTTTGTCAAAGCAATGTTTTAATTTGATATGCCATGTAGTAAGTAGCTAATCTTTGTCAAAGCAATGTTTTGATTTGATAGGCTATGTAGTAAATAGCTAACCTTTGTCAAAGCAATGCTTTAATTTGATATGCCATGTAGTAAGTAGCTAATCTTTGTCAAAGCAATGTTTTAATTTGATATGCCATGTAGTAAGTAGCTAATCTTTGTCAAAGCAATGTTTTTATTTGATATGCCATGTAGTAAGTGACTAACCTTTGTCAAAGCAATGTTTTAATTTGATATGCTATGTAGTAAGTAGCTAATCTTTGTCAAAGCAATGTTTTAATTTGATATGCCATGTAGTAAGTAGCTAATCTTTGTCAAAGCAATGTTTTAATTTGATATGCCATGTAGTAAGTAGCTAACCTTTGTCGAAGCAATGTTTTAATTTGATATGCCATGTAGTAAGTAGCTAATCTTTGTCAAAGCAATGTTTTAATTTGATAGGCTATGTATTAAGTAGCTAACCTTTGTCGAAGCAATGTTTTAATTTGATATGCCATGTAGTAAGTAGCTAATCTTTGTCAAAGCAATGTTTTAATTTGATATGCCATGTAGTAAATAGCTAACCTTTGTCAAAGCAATGTTTTAATTTGATATGCCATGTAGTAAGTAGCTAATCATTGTCAAAGCAATGTTTTAATTTGATATGCCATGTAGTAAGTGACTAACCTTTGTCAAAGCAATGTTTTAATTTGATATGCCATGTAGTAAGTAGCTAATCTTTGTCAAAGCAATGTTTTAATTTGATATGCCATGTAGTAAGTGACTAACCTTTGTCAAAGCAATGTTTTAATTTGATAGGCTATGTATTAAGTAGCTAACATTTGTCGAAGCAATGTTTTAATTTGATATGCCATGTAGTAAGTAGCTAATCTTTGTCAAAGCAATGTTTTAATTTGATAGGCTATGTATTAAGTAGCTAACCTTTGTCGAAGCAATGTTTTAATTTGATATGCCATGTAGTAAGTAGCTAATCTTTGTCAAAGCAATGTTTTAATTTGATATGCCATGTAGTAAGTAGCTAATCTTTGTCAAAGCAATGTTTTAATTTGATATGCCATGTAGTAAGTAGCTAATCTTTGTCAAAGCAATGTTTTAATTTGATAGGCTATGTAGTAAATAACTAACCTTTGTCAAAGCAATGTTTTAATTTGATATGCCATGTAGTAAGTAGCTAACCTTTGTCGAAGCAATGTTTTAATTTGATATGCCATGTAGTAAGTAGCTAATCATTGTCAAAGCAATGTTTTAATTTGATATGCCATGTAGTAAGTGACTAACCTTTGTCAAAGCAATGTTTTAATTTGATATGCCATGTAGTAAGTAGCTAATCTTTGTCAAAGCAATGTTTTAATTTGATATGCCATGTAGTAAGTAGCTAACCTTTGTCGAAGCAATGTTTTAATTTGATATGCCATGTAGTAAGTAGCTAATGTTTGTCAAAGCAATGTTTTAATTTGATATGCCATGTAGTAAATAGCTAACCTTTGTCAAAGCAATGTTTTAATTTGATATGCCATGTAGTAAGTGACTAACCTTTGTCAAAGCAATGTTTTAATTTGATATGCCATGTAGTAAGTAGCTAATCTTTGTCAAAGCAATGTTTTAATTTGATATGCCATGTAGTAAGTGACTAACCTTTGTCAAAGCAATGTTTTAATTTGATATGCCATGTAGTAAGTAGCTAATCTTTGTCAAAGCAATGTTTTAATTTGATATGCCATGTAGTAAGTGACTAACCTTTGTCAAAGCAATGTTTTAATTTGATATGCCATGTAGTAAGTAGCTAATCTTTGTCAAAGCAATGCTTTAATTTGATAGGCTATCTATTAAGTAGCTAACCTTTGTCAAAGCAATGTTTTAATTTGATATGCCATGTAGTAAGTAGCTAATCTTTGTCAAAGCAATGTTTTAATTTGATATGCCATGTAGTAAGTAGCTAATCTTTGTCAAAGCAATGTTTTAATTTGATATGCCATGTAGTAAATAGCTAACCTTTGTCAAAGCAATGTTTTAATTTGATATGCCATGTAGTAAATAGCTAACCTTTGTCAAAGCAATGCTTTAATTTGATATGCCATGTAGTAAGTAGCTAATCTTTGTCAAAGCAATGTTTTAATTTGATATGCCATGTAGTAAGTAGCTAATCTTTGTCAAAGCAATGTTTTAATTTGATAGGCTATGTAGTAAATAACTAACCTTTGTCAAAGCAATGTTTTAATTTGATATGCCATGTAGTAAGTAGCTAATCTTTGTCAAAGCAATGTTTTGATTTGATAGGCTATGTAGTAAATAACTAACCTTTTGTCAAAGCAATGCTTTAATTTGATATGCCATGTAGTAAGTAGCTAATCTTTGTCAAAGCAATGTTTTAATTTGATATGCCATGTAGTAAGTAGCTAATCTTTGTCAAAGCAATGTTTTAATTTGATATGCCATGTAGTAAGTGACTAACCTTTGTCAAAGCAATGTTTTAATTTGATATGCTATGTAGTAAATAGCTAACCTTTGTCAAAGCAATGTTTTAATTTGATATGCCATGTAGTAAGTAGCTAATCTTTGTCAAAGCAATGTTTTAATTTGATATGCCATGTAGTAAGTAGCTAATATTTGTCAAAGCAATGTTTTAATTTGATATGCCATGTAGTAAGTAGCTAATCTTTGTCAAAGCAATGTTTTAATTTGATATGCCATGTAGTAAGTGACTAACCTTTGTCAAAGCAATGTTTTAATTTGATATGCCATGTAGTAAGTAGCTAATCTTTGTCAAAGCAATGTTTTAATTTGATAAGCCATGTAGTAAGTTACTAACCTTTGTCAAAGCAATGTTTTAATTTGATATGCCATGTAGTAAGTAGCTAATCTTTGTCAAAGCAATGCTTTAATTTGATAGGCTATCTATTAAGTAGCTAACCTTTGTCAAAGCAATGTTTTTATTTGATATGCAATGTAGTAAGTAGCTAATCTTTGTCAAAGCAATGTTTTAATTTGATATGCCATGTAGTAAGTAGCTAATCTTTGTCAAAGCAATGTTTTAATTTGATATGCCATGTAGTAAGTAGCTAACCTTTGTCAAAGCAATGTTTTAATTTGATATGCCATGTAGTAAAAAGCTAACCTTTGTCAAAGCAATGTTTTAATTTGATATGCCATGTAGTAAGTAGCTAATCTTTGTCAAAGCAATGTTTTAATTTGATATGCCATGTAGTAAGTAGCTAATCTTTGTCAAAGCAATGTTTTAATTTGATATGCCATGTAGTAAGTAGCTAATCTTTGTCAAAGCAATGTTTTAATTTGATAGGCTATGTAGTAAATAGCTAACCTTTGTCAAAGCAATGTTTTAATTTGATATGCCATGTAGTAAGTAGCTAATCTTTGTCAAAGCAATGTTTTGATTTGATAGGCTATGTAGTAAATAGCTAACCTTTGTCAAAGCAATGTTTTAATTTGATATGCCATGTAGTAAGTGACTAACCTTTGTCAAAGCAATGTTTTAATTTGATATGCCATGTAGTAAGTAGCTAATCTTTGTCAAAGCAATGTTTTAATTTGATAGGCTATGTATTAAGTAGCTAATCTTTGTCAAAGCAATGTTTTAATTTGATATGCCAAGTAGTAAGTGACTAACCTTTGCCAAAACAATTTTGATCAGAAGACACTTTGACAGTAAGTTTTGAAATTCAGATTTATCTTAAAAATCTGAACTAAATCATTCAAGATTGATACAGCTTTTTTTTGGAATACGATTTGCAAATGATTATCTGCTAAGACAGGTTTCTTTATACTTATATTCTGTTGTTTTCTCTCATTCACAGGTGTCCAGTACTGGCCACTGCTGTTCAGGTGTCATTACAGGGTGGAGCAAAAGCTGACACTCCCAAACCATCGGAAACCTCAACTCAGACCAAGTCACCTTTGGCTCCAAATTATGAGACTATGGTAAACCATCCCTTTTGATCAATAATTACTCCAAACTATGTACTATGGTAAACCATCCCTTTTGATTAATAATTACTCCATGCTATGAGACTATGGTAAACCATCTCTTTTGATAAATAATTACTCCAAACTATGAGGCTATGGTAAACCATCCCTTTTGATCAATAATTACTCCAAACTATGAGACTATGGTAAACCATCCCTTTTGATCAATAATTACTCCAAATTATGAGACTATGGTAAACCATACTTTTTGATCAATAATTACTCCAAACTATGAGATTATGGTAAACCATACTTTTTGATCAATAATTACTCCAAACTATGAGATTATGGTAAAGCATACTTTTTGATCAATAATTACTCCAAACTATGAGATTATGGTAAAGCATACTTTTTGATCAATAATTACTCCAAACTATGAGATTATGGTAAACCATACTTCTTGATCAATAATTACTCCAAACTATGAGATTATGGTAAAGCATACTTTTTGATCAATAATTACTCCAAACTATGAGATTATGGTAAAGCATACTTTTTGATCAATAATTACTCTAAATTATGAGACTATGGTAAACCATCCCTTTTGATCAATAATTACTCAAAACTGTGGAGACTGTGATACATTAGTATTGATCTGTTAGTGTTCTAAATGTGGAGACTGTGGTATATCAGTATTGATCAATAAATGCTCAAACTATGGAGATGGTGGTACATCAGGATTGATCTACTAGTCTTCCAAATTTGGAGACTGTGGTATATAAATATTGATCTATTAGTGTTCCAATTGTGGAGACTGTGGTACATCAGTATTGACTTTTAGTGTTCCAAAGGTGGAGACTGGTACATCAATTTTGATATATTGGCATTCCAAATGTGGAGACTGTAGTACATCAGTATTTATCAATTAGTATCCCAAATGTGGCTACAGTGTCCATCAGTATTGATCTATTCATGTTCCAAATGCAGAGGCTGTGGTACATCAGGATTGATCTATTAGTATCCCAAATGTGGAAACTGACTTCCGGAAAGATGACCGCCATCGCTTAACTGCTCGAGAAAGGCTTTTCCGATTTTGTGCTATTTTCATGATATTTGTGCTTGTTGTCTATCTTTGTCTACATTATTGTGTTTCATCATGCATTGGTTGTTCCGTTCGTATGTGTTAATTTATCTCCTTGTTTTTGAAACAAAAACAATTAGAATTTTTCTCAGCTGTTTTGTTCCACTGTTAAGACGTCATTTCTTTTTTAATAAACCGCTGTCACATGATCGCCTTTCAACTCGCTTACAATATGACGGACCCTCATTAATTGCGTTAAATGACCACGCCTTGGCTCTAGATACTACATTGTGCTCAAGATTGAACGAACTGGGACTACATTCATTATTACTTAAATGTAAACAGACGCAAAAAAAGAAACGTTGTTTCAAAGCTGGCCGGCGTAGAACAGGAAAAAGAATTACAGTTATCTCCCTTTTGTCAGTAACAGATAAACAATTAAAAAATTCTGCCATTAATTTTAATAACCTGGTTCAAATTCCTCTTAAATCATCAACCGTTGTGTCATCTGTCCCAGGGATACCACTACGTATTGCATTATTCAACGCTCAATCAGTAGGATCACTGGAAAAGCGCACAGAAATAGGTAATTTTATCAACGACCAGAATATTGACGTCTTCTTCCTGACAGAAACATGGTTACGATCGTCAGGCGATGAACCTAAGTGTGCGGATTTAACACCCAGCGATTATTCTATCAGGTCGTTCCCCTGCAACTCTCGCGGAGGTGGAATTGCTGTAATTACAAAGAATTCCATGATCAAGTGCTTAAGTACAACACAACCTTCAATTTCTGCCACACATCGTTTGAACTAGTCCAAACAACGCTCACACTGGAACAAAGGTCAGTCCATTTTTTCTGTTTCTACTGCCCTCCTCCTAGTAGAAAAAAACAATCTGACTGCATCTCTCTTTTTGGAGCAGTTTCCAAATCTTCTGGAGTATGGAAATTTGATAGGTGGTAACCTAATTGTTCTTGGTGATTTCAACTTTCACTTTGATTGTCCTGGAAAACCATGCTCGTCAAAACTCCTAGATTCCATTCATGTTTTCAAAATTAAACATTCAGTTAACCAACCCACCCATAAACTTGGTCACATTTTAGACTGGTTTCTTTATAGACCTGATGATAATATTCTGCAATCCACCTTTGTATCCCACGAACTTGCATCAGATCACCTCTGCATTGTATGCTATCTTGACTTATCAGTCCCTAACCCTCCACCTCTATTTGCTACTAAGAGAAACCTCTGTATGATAAATAGAATCAAATTTATACATGACATCGAAGAAAACCTAACAACTTTCTTACATCCAACAGTGGAACAACTTGATAACTAACTGCATTCATTGCTTGAAAAACATGCCCCAGCCACCAAATGCAGAGTTTGTTTGTTTAGGATTTTTAACGTAGCTTTAACAATTTTTCAGTCATATCGCTATGATGTCTGCAGTGAGGCAGTTTAACCAAATGCAGAGAATCAATAAAATAGTGTTCTCCATGGTATAGCAGTTTTAGGGACCAGCTTTGCACTGCTAAACGATATCACCGAAAAGCAGAGAGGCTTTGGCTTTCCACCAGACTCACTATTCATAAACAAATCTACGAAGCCTCTAAGAAGAACGTCACAAACATAGTCCATTTAGCCAAATCATCCCACTACAGTACTAAGATCACAGAGAGTTCCAGCTGCAAAGAGCTCTTCGAAATAACTAACAAACTAATGTCAAGGAACAAATGTACACCACTTCCAACAACTTTCTCTCCAGTAGACCTTCCGGACCAATTTGCAAATTTCTTCTGTGACAAAGTACAAACCATTAGAGATTCATTTGACAGCACAATTTCAACTGACTTGTCACAATACAGTTATGATGCAGAATTTCAGCGACAACCATTAGGAGCATTTGCACCTGTTTCTATTGATTTAGAACGGACAATCGTGATGAAAAGTGCACCAAAGTCTTGTGAACTTGATCCAATTCCGACATCACTGCTGCTTGAGTGCTTAGACCCAATATTGCCTTCACTAACTGATGTTATTAATATCTCTCTCTCACTCTCATCAGGGGAAATCCCATCATTTTTCAAAACTGCCATTGTAAAGCCGCTGCTGAAGAAACCAACACTTGACCATAACGATTTAAAGAACTACTGCCCAGTTTCTAATCTCCCAAACATACCAGAAATCTTAGAAAAGGTTGTTCTAACCCAACTTGTATCTCATTTAAATTCAAACAGTCTTTTTAGCAATGTACAGTCTGCATATCACCCTTGCCATGGTACGGAAACTACTCTTCTGAAAGTATTTAATGACATTCTCTCTGCTTTGGATAGTGGAAAGATTACAGTCCTCACCCTCCTAGATTTATCTGCAGCATTTGATACAATAGACCATGATATATTACTTCACCGTCTCTAGCATGTATTTGGCATTCAGAATATAGCCTTACAGTGGTTCAAGTCCTACTTAGTCAACAGGACAAAAATTATATCTGCAAATGGAATACTATCCAGCCCAGTTGACATATGTTGTGGTGTTCCACAGGGATCTGGTCTTGGATCTGTTCTTGGACCTGTTCTCTTCATTGTATGCACTCAGTCACTCTCAAGTGTCATGGATCATCACCCAGTGTCGCACCATTTGTATGCTGACTACACCCAAATATACAAGTCTAGCCACCCAACTGAAGTTGATGCTACCATCCATGGAGTAGAGAGGTGCATTTCTGATGTGAAATCATGGATGACATGTAACAAGCTGCAGATGAATGATGATAAAACAGGCTATTCTGATCACAACACAAAGACTTTCTCATTCTCATCCTTTACCTCAGACAATAAATATCAGCAACACCAACATTAAATTCTCACAGTCAGTACGAAACCTAGGCATTACTCTAGACAGTGCTCTTACATTGCACCAACATGTCATGAACATATGCAAGGCTGCATATCTTGAACTGAGACGCGTCAGTTCCATTCGTAAATATCTTTCAGTTGATGCCACTAAAACACTTGTGTGTTCATCAGTACTTTCAAGACTGGACTATTGTAACTCAATTATGTCTGGTTCATCACAATATTTACTCCAGAAACATCAAAAAGTTCAAACACAGCTGCATGGATCATCTTTAGAGTACCTCGATCAGAGCACACCTTACCACTGCTCTGTACCCTACAGACTTTATCAATTTGTTTTTCTTGTAACTGAATGTGCATCTGCTCTTTTTGTAATTCAAATTGTCTTTCTTTCTCCTCTTTTTCATATTGTAATTGTTTTTCTTTCTCCCTTTCCTGTCTCTATCTCTCCCTTTCCTGAAATTCCAGCTTCTTCAACTCTAATTCCATTTTGAATTTTAATTCTGATTCTTTATTTTAATGTCAGAATCTGATGCAAACTTACTGACCAAAATCAAAGCACTTTTTTCCAAAACATTCTTTTCTACCAAATATTGGACCAAAATATTTTTGATATCTTGTTTCGTTAAAGAAACCTTGACTTCAGAAAGATCATATTTTCTGGCAAGTTGAATCAACTCATCTTTTTTGAAAAGATCTAATTGATCCTGATAGGATTAGAAAGAAATATTTCTACTTTAGATGTCATTTTAATACAAGCTTGTCAATCTTACTAAAGATTTTAAAAAATTTCAAAAACTAGGGGAATTAAAATTTAAAACAAAAGTTTTCTGAAAAAAATTCTAGCCAAATTCCAATTTCAGATGAGGCCCCAATTTCTGTGTTACGTGCTTAGGCTCGAATAAATAGTAACATAGAAAGAGTGAAAATAACAAGCTTGTAAAAACTTAATAAACAATTTATTGAGCACAAATATTTTCCAATAAAGAAAAATAAACTTACGGTTTTAAGAATCAATTCCAAAATTAATCCAAAAATAATTCAAAATATTATCCACTAGAGAAATTACAAAAGTCCTGGTAATAAAATGTCCAAATAATTCCAAGTTTGAATCCCAGCGAAGTATCCAAGATGGAAGATGATGTCACTTGATGATGTCAGTTCTTTGTAATAAAATTCTATGAGCACAATTCATTTCCAGATAAATAACAAAATAAATCCTCTTGAATCCAAATGAATTGAAATAATTTCCAATACAAGGTAACTCAAAACAACACAACTTAATATTCTAACAGATCCAGTTCAACTGAATAGTTAGCTCCAAAACATAATTTCTATACCTGTTTTTACGTAAATAAGAAAGGAGTCACGTGATCTTCTAGAATCTTTTAGAACAAATTTATGTTCAAAAACTCACATACCCACCGTATGACCCAACTAAAAATAGAAAGATGTTTATACAGAGCTCCAAAATGTCCTTGGAACCAACCAATCAGCTTGTTTACAACTCTGAAGCCAGGTCAGAAATGAGGTCAACACCTGGTGTTTATTCTGTAAAGTACAGGTCACCTCCCAATGAATAAATCTTAAACTTAAAATGTCAAATTTGAATCTGACAAGCAAACAGTAAAAATAAATATAAATGACTTATATCAAATATACGTAACAATGACAAGAATAACTAAGAAATATTGCTTTGAATACAAAGTGTTTAGACTTGTACTGTAATTATCAATGGTCTTAATGTAAGAATCACTAAGAAATATTGCTTTGATTACAGTGTTTAGACTCGTACTGTAATTATCAAAGGTCTTATGATAAGAATCACTAAAAAATATTGCTTTGATTACAAAGTATTTAGACTTGTACTGTAATTAATTATCAAAGGTCATACAATAAGAATCACTAAGAAATATTGCTTTGATTACAAAGTATTTAGACTTGTACTGTAATTAATTATCAAAGGTCATATGGCAAGAATCACTGAGAAATATTGCTTTGATTACAAAGTGTTTAGACTTGTATTGTAATTAATTATCGAAGGTCTTATGACAAGAATCACTGAGAAATATTGCTTTGATTACAAAGTATTTAGACTTGTACTGTAATTAATTATCAGAGGTCATATGACAAGAATCACTGAGAAACATTGCTTTGATTACAAAGTGTTTAGACTTGTACTGTAATTATAAAAGGTCATGCAACAAGAACCACTAAAAAATATTGCTTTGATTACAAAGTATTTAGACTTGTACTGTAATTAATTATCAAAGGTCATATGGCAAGAATCACTGAGAAATATTGCTTTGATTACAAAGTGTTTAGACTTGTACTGTAATTAATTATCAAAGGTCTTATGACAAGAATCACTAAGAAATATTGCTTTGATTACAAAGTGTTTAGACTTGTACTGTAATTATCAAAGGTCTTATGACAAGAATCACTGAGAAATATTGCTTTGATTACAAAGTGTTTAGACTTGTACTGTAATTATCAAAGGTCTTATGACAAGAATCACTAAAAAAATTGCTTTGATTACAAAGTATTTAGACTTGTACTGTAATTAATTATCAAAGGTCATATGACAAGAATCACTAAGAAGTATTGCTTTGATTACAAAGTGTTTAGACTTGTACTGTAATTATCAAAGGTCATCCAACAAAAATCACTAAGAAATATTGCTTTGATTACAAAGTGTTTAGACTTGTACTGTAATTAATTATCATAAGTCTTATGACAAGAATCACTGAGAAATATTGCTTTGATTACAAAGTGTTTAGACTTGTACTGTAATTATAAAAGGTCATACAACAAGAATCACTAAGAAATATTGCTTTGATTACAAAATGTTTAGACTTGTACTGTAATTAATTATCAAAGGTCTTATGACAAAAATCAGTAAGAAGTATTGCTTTGATTACAAAGTATTTAGACTTATACTGTAATTAATTATCAAAGGTCATATGACAAGAATCACTAAGAAATATTGCTTTGATTACAAAATGGTTAGACTTGTACTGTAATTAATTATCAAAGGTCATATGACAAGAATCACTAAGAAATATTGCTTTGATTACAAAATGTTTAGATTTGTACTGTAATTAATTATCAAAGGTCTTATGACAAGAATCACTGAGAAATATTGCTTTGATTACAAAGTGTTTAGACTTGTACTGTAATTAATTATCAAAGGTCATATGACAAGAATCACTAAAAAATATTGCTTTGATTACAGTGTTTAGACTTGTACTGTAATTATCAATGGTCATCCAACAAAAATAACTAAGAAATATTGCTTTGATTACAAAGTGTTTAGACTTGTACTGTAGTTAAATTATCAAAGGTCATATGACAAGAATCACTAAAAAATATTGCTTTGATTACAAAATGTTTAGACTTGTACTGTAATTAATTATCAAAGGTCATCCAACAAAAATCACTAAGAAATATTGCTTTGATTACAAAATGTTTAGACTTATACTGTAATTAATTATCAAAGGTCTTATGACAAGAATCACTAAGAAATATTGCTTTGATTACAAAATGTTTAGACTTGCACAGTAATTATCAACGGTCATACAACAAGAATCACTTAGAAATATTGCTTTTTACAGTGTTCCGATACTGCCTTTTTTATTGTACAATAATGACAGTAAATGACTTTAACCCTTTGAACCCGACAGGCTGGTTTATCGGCCTGTTGTAACGGTATATACCCGAAAGGCCGGTATACCAGCCTCGCTATCTACTGTCATAACCCGACAGGCTGGTATACCGGCCTGTGTTATGTTATTCGCTAGATTCGCTATAAAATTGTAAAAATTTGCCGGGGAGGCTCGGGTTAGGGTGCCGAATATGGGGGAGATTAGGGTTCAAAGGGTTAACCAATTTTCTAAAATAATTTTGAAATGATTGATTTGGAGCATCTGTACATACCTTAACTTGGACAATGGGTATAGATCTGTACATTGCAGTACATTGACAACATGTATAGATCTGTACATTGCAGTACATTGACAACAGGTATAGATCTGTACATAGCAGTACATTGACAACAGGTATAGATCTGTACCATACATTGACAACAGGTATAGATCTGTACCGTACATTGACAACATGTATAGATCTATACAGTACATTGACATCAGGTATAGATCTGTACCATACATTGACTAAATGTATACAGTAGTCCCCCTCTTATACGGCCACCCCTGCTGCACCGGGAAAGTGGCCTTATAAGGCGGGTGGCCGTTCCAGAGGGGGGCTAAATTTATTATGAGAAGTACATGTATATGTAATGTACGTAGTAAGAAAGCTACATACTTCAAAACATTAAATATCTTCGTCTAAATGAAACATTAATCAATAAAAGTTTTTTTTGTTATAATAACAAATTTATTTCAACTGAATATACGTTACTATTTTTGCTTTCTTGGCGTAAGCTTGATATGCGAACGGGTATTGTTCTCATGCACATTGCAAATGGATTCAAAAACTTCATTTACATCTTGGTACATACATAATTATCTTTCCATTTGCTCCATTTTCCCACTGCTGCTGAATAACCTTCTTATCGGTTATTACTTTGTTTATTCAAATTATTTCAACATAAACTTGTTTTTACGAGTCTTTTGACGTTTTGTACATACAATTGTTCGGCATCCCCCACCCCCGATGTCGTCGAGTAGAATAACCGACTTTCTTCGAAAATAATGTATCCGTTAACGTGATGGCATTTTAATGTTTGGTAATGATTTATTCGGTTATTGCTGACTGTATGCGATTTAATTATGCAGACAAAACTTGTGTCGAGTCTACGAAATACATCCTTCGTAGGAAGCCATTTTGTGTGGTCACGTGATTTTTCCGGTCTTTGTCTGGTACCCTATTGTCTTTTTTAAGGTTGTCTGTGTGTGCCAATGTACAAAATCTATTTTTAGCCTATGCTGACCTTGTTATGATTATAACAATTACGTCTGGTTATAATCATCAACGAGAAGAACTCAACATAGGTGTTAGACCCCAAACTCTATCATAACATTATTGAGCCCATTTCCTGTAAACATCGACTTTCACAGATAACGATATACTATAAATTTTTGGTCGACACTTTTAACGGCGACTTGACACTCGGAGACGTGTTATCTACGATAGAGATAATCAAAATTGCTTACCTTACGTCAAGATTTGAATTAATTATTGGTTCTGGATACATTTAAAAATAAAATGTGGCCGCTCGTGAGGGGTAAATTTTATATTATTGACACAAAAATGCTGGCCGCTGGTCGCGTTAGCCGGGTGGCCTTTCGTGAGGGGTACTTTTGAACAGAAACTCGTCGGTGCCAACGAATTCTGGCCGTTAGGAGCGGGTGGCCGCTGGTCAGGGGGGCCGTACAAGAGGGGGACTACTGTAGATCTATACAGTACATTGACAGCATATATTGATCTATACATAGCAGTACATTGACAACAGGTAAAGATCTGTACCGTACATTAACAACATGTATAGATCTTTACATTACATTGACAACAGGTATAGATCTGTACAGTATATAGGCAACAGGTATAGATCTATACAGTACATCGACATCAGATGATAGATCTATACGTATCAGTACATTGACATCAGGTATAGATCTGTACAGTACATTGACAACAGGTATTCATCCGTACATAGCAGTACATTGACAACAGGTATAGATCTATACATAGCAGTACATTGTCAACAGGTATAGATCTGTACCATACATTGACAACTTTTATAGATCTGTACAGTACATTAACAGCAGGTATAAATCTGTACAGTACATTGACAACAGGTATTGATCTGCACATAGCAGTACCTTGACAACAGTATAGATCTTTACATAGACAACTGTCATAATTCTGTACACAACAGAACATGGACACCAATATAAACCTGTACATAGCAGAACATGAATGATGCATATATTTATATATATACCATAACATGAACAAGTTGCCTAAAACTGTACATTTCAGGACAAGGACAACTGGTATAAAAGTGTAAATTCCATGACACAAATGACAGGAACAAATCGGCATATTCCAGCACATGGACAATTGGCATTTATCGGCACATATCAGAAGATGGACACCTGAATCGTACAAATGGCACATATCATAAAAAATTAAATGTAGACAACTGACTTAAATCTGAATCAGATAATTAATCTTCCAGCTGATGTGTTCTTTGAGTGACCTAAATGTGTTAATTTTTATTTACCTATTTATGAATTTATTTTCCAGGCAGACAAGCATAACTCTCCCCTAGTGACCATTATCTGTGATCAACTTGATATAAAACCTGAGCAGATAATTGACCTTGAGCTGTATGTTGCAGACACTCAACCATCGGTACGTTTCTGTGTTGTTTTCCAACATCTGTATCAGTTGTATATTTCTCCCATTTATTGCGCATGAAGTAGTATTTTGTTTATTGGAATGTGCTTAACAAGTTTCATATTTTATTTATTAGACTGCATTGAAAGAGTTTAATATATTGGACTGTGTTTTAAGAGTTACACTTTTCTGGGATTTTTGAAAAAAAGTTTAATATTTTGTTTATTGGACCATATTTAAAGAGTTGAATATCTTGTTTATTGGACTGTGTTTAAAGAGTTTAGGTTTTTGGGGTTTGTTGTGTTTAAAGACTTTAATATTTGTTTATTGGACTGTGTTTAAAAAGTTTAATATTTTGTTTATTGGACTGTGTTTAAAGAGTTTAATATCTTGCTTATTATACTGTGTTTAAAGAGTTTAATATCTTGCTTATTGTACTGTGTTTAAAGAGTTTAATATCTTGCTTATTATACTGTGTTTAAAAAGTTTAATATCTTGCTTATTGTACTGTGTTTAAAGAGTTTAATATCTTGCTTATTATACTGTGTTTAAAAAGTTTAATATTTTGTTTATTGGACTGTGTTTAAAGAGTTTAATATCTTGCTTATTATACTGTGTTTAAAGAGTTTAATATCTTGCTTATTTTACTGTGTTTAAAGAGTTTAATATCTTGCTTATTATACTGTGTTTAAAAAGTTTAATATTTTGTTTATTGCACCATGTTTAAAGAGTTTCAAGCCTAAATGCCACTGATTATAATAAATGTCACCATTCTTGCAATCTAGCTAAATTTTGGAAGATAGAAATAATTAGTTGAAAAGCTACCAGACATACTGTAGTATCATCAATATTCGTGGGGGACCAATTTTTGCAGTTTTCATTGTTGCGAATTACGAATTTAAATCCCCAACGAAAAATGAGCCACTTATGATGTTGCCCCCTCACATATTTTCTTACAGTCTTTCATTCCTAGAGATTAACACTGCTACTTGTATGTGATAAATCAAGGTCAATACTGTAATTTGGTAATTAAATATTAGCTTCTACATGTGGTTTTAAAAATAAACCTTTCCAATCAGGAATTATAAATCATTTTTATAGTTTCAATGCACACATTTGATTAGGTACTGTATCCAATAGTTGTGATTTTATATTCACTGCCTTAAATCGATATATGAGGTAAGTAAGGATAGAAAGAAAATATAGAAATTGAATAAAGTATTCAAACAATAGTAATACTAAAAATGAAAGAAAAAAATAACACAAAAAGATAGTATATACAAATTAAATTTAATAATTTTTCAAGTCCATCCTTCATTTCAGTACAACTGTTGTTTAAACATTTAAATCCTGAAAGCACATTTCATTTTATTCAAGCATTTTTAATCCAAAAGAACAGCAATCCTGTAAAATACTATTATTTCTTGAAACACTATAATTAATGAAACACTATGTATATACACTAATTATTGAAGCTCACACTGCACAGATTGTTGGACAAAGCTACTGTATCCACATCATGTCAATCAAGTCTCATGGTAGTTACAAATACTTCTCAGGTAAATAATATCCACATCATATCAATCAGGTCTCATGGTACTTACATATGCTTCTCAGGTAAATAATATCCACATCATATCAATCAGGTCTCATGGTACTTACATATGCTTCTCAGGTAAATAATATCCGCATCATGTCAATCAGGTCTCATGGTACTTACATATGCTTCTCAGGTAAATAATATCCGCATCATGTCAATCAGGTCTCATGGTACTTACAAATGCTTCTCAGTAGGGCATAACCGACTTTTGATTCGGAAATCGGATTCCACCAGATAGTATGAACTTCTGATTAATCAGAGTTGGACAAGGCAGGAATGACCGATTCAGATAATAAAAACAATAAAGTTGAATTTCTATAGCACCGTGTCTAACACTGCGTGTCATTCGATAGTGCGTTAATAAAGTTAAATAACAAGTCAGAAAAGTCCAATATGGTCAACACAACCATGCTGTGAGACAATCTATTTGAACTGGCGGGTAAAAAACCGGAAATGAAGCCGGATATGGTAAAGTACTAAGTAACATGCTAAACACAGCAAAACCAGATACCAGAAACCCGAAAATGGAAGATGAAATTTTTTAGAAAAAAAAATACGGATTTAGCATTTCCGATTAATTGAATCGTATCCAGAATCGGAAAAATTTCATGGCCAAAATCTGGAATCGGAAATCGGTACAAAAATGCTAATCGGTTATGCCCTACTTCTCAGGTTAATAATATCCATATCATGTCAATCAAGTATCATGGTACTTACAAATGCTTCTCAGGTAAATAATATCCACATCATGTCAATCAAGTCTCATGGTACTTACAAATGCTTCTCAGGTAAATAATATCCACATCATGTCAATCAAGTCTCATGGTACTTACAAATGCTTCTCAGGTAAATAATATCCACATCATGTCAATCAAGTCTCATGGTACTTACAAATGCTTCTCAGGTAAATAATATCCACATCATGTCAATCAAGTCTCATGGTACTAACAAATGCTTCTCAGGTAAATGATATCCACATTTTGTCAATCAAGTCTCATGGTACTTACACATGCCTCTCAGATAAATAATCCCCAAATTGCTGAATTAAACAAGTCCTGGCAAGATCAATATTTACACCGTACTTTTGACAAAGTGAATAACTTCAGTCGAAGCTGATGCAGCCAACAACACTAAAACAATAATTCCATCTCTATGAGCACAAATAAAACACCCATCAAGATTAATCAGTTTCATCATGTTTTCGTTTGAGTGTTCAACATGAAAGGAAGCCGATGCAGCCAACAAAACCATGCTAAACAGGGCATGGACGCTATTACGGAAAAATATGTTACTGGTGACGATCAGTGCACAGTATTAGTAAATCTTGCAACCAAATTAATAAGGCCAATTCATAATGAATGGATAATTGCAACTCATTCGACAATGATTGAAAGATTGGACAAAATTATCAGAAGTTTTGAGAATTTTCAAAGCTAATTACCCATAAATTTAATTACCCATAAAAAAGCCTTTTTTTCCACAAAACCACAAAAATTGAGCCCAACAAAAATAAATGACACTACAGTAAACCTGTTTTTGAAAAAATCTAGTTTAAAAATGAAATGATGTTCAGACTTGAGAGGTTCCAGCTCTTAATTCAGTAGATGACAGGAATAAATAGATGCCTGGCATTAAGTTTAGTTGTCTCAGTCTCTCACAAAATGGATATTGTCTACAGATGCAAGTGCATAATTTACAATTTCCATTCATTCTTCTTGGTCCTTTAAGCATGGGCATCAGTTTTAGATCCAGTTATTGTGTTTACATCATAATCCAGATTCCACTTGGTCTTTGAAACACGGGCATCTGTTGTAGATCTAGTTATTGTGTGTACATCATAATCCAGATTCCCCATGTTCTTTGAAACATGGTCATCTGTTGAAGATCTAGTTGTTGTGTGTACATCATAATCCATTGTGTGTGCATCATAACCCAGATTCCCCATGGTCTTTTAAACATGGGCCAGAGAACCCAGTAATTGTATGTACATCATAATTACACTTGCTAACAGGTATCCTAGTATTCAGGTACCCACCCATTAATAATAACCCATGCAATAAAATGAGCTATCTGGTACCCATTAATAATAACCCATGCAATAAATGAGCTATCTGGTATCCATTAATAATAACCCATGCAATAAAATGAGCTATCTGGTACCCATTAATAATAACCCATGCAATAAAATGAGCTATCTGGTACCCATTAATAATAACCCATGCAATAAAATGAGCTATCTGGTACACATTAATAGTAACCCATGCAATAAAATGAGCTATCTGGTACCCATTAATAATAACCCATGCAATAAAAAGAGCTATCTGGTACCCATTAATAATAACCCATGCAATAAAAGAGCTATCTGGTACCCATTAATAATAACCCATGCAATGAAATGAGCTATCTGGTACCCATTAATAATAACCCATGCAATGAAATGAGCTATCTGGTACCCATTAATAATAACCCATGCAATGAAATGAGCTATCTGGTACCCATTAATAATAACCCATGCAATGAAATGAGCTATCTGGTACCCATTAATAATAACCCATGCAATGAAATGAGCTATCTGGTACCCATTAATAATAACCCATGCAATAAAATGAGCTATCTGGTACCCATTAATAATAACCCATGCAATAAAATGAGCTATCTGGTACCCATTAATAATAACCCATGCAATAAAATGAGCTATCTGGTACCCATTAATAATAACCCATGCAATAAAATGAGCTATCTGGTACCCATTAATAATAACCCATGCAATAAAATGAGCTATCTGGTACCGTGTACCATATACATATACATGCAGTGCATGTGGCCTCGTAAGCCCTTGATTTGTGAAGGCAGCACTCACTTTGTTTCAAGTCGACAATTCTTGTCATCAAGCTACAAATACATGTACTTGTTCAGTGAGAGTTAGTTGCCTGCCTCTACTATTTAACCATTTAGCTTGTGTTCCCATGTGACAAGCCTTGATTGAGCTGTGAGTACTAGGTCCTGTTATTGGGTACATCATAACCCATATTCCTCGTGGTCTTTAAAACATGGCCCTGTTATTGTGTATATCATAACCCATATTCCTCATGGTCTTTAAAAACTAGGCCCTGTTATTGGGTACATCATAATCCATATTCTTTAAAACTAGGTCCTGTTATTATGTACATTATAACCCATATTCCTCGTGGTCTTTAAACTAGGTCCTGTTATTGGGTACATCATAACCCATATTCCTTGTGGTCTTTAAAACAAGGCCATGTTATTGTGTACATCATAACCCATATTCCTCATGGTCTTTAAAACTAGGCCCTGTTATTGGGTACATCATAGCTAGTATTTCTCTTTGTCTTTAAAACTAGGTCCTGTTATTGAGTACATCATAGCTAGTATTTCTCATGGTCTTTAAAACAAGGCCATGTTATTGTGTACATCATAACCCATATTTCTCATGGTCTTTAAAACAAGGCCATGTTATTGTGTACATCATAACCCATATTCCTCATGGTCTTTAAAACTAGGTCCTGTTATTGTGTACAGCATAACCCATATTCCTCGTGGTCTTTAAAACAAGGCCCTGTTATTGTGTACATCATAACCCATATTCCTCGTGGTCTTTAAAACAAGGTCATGTTATTGTGTACATCATAACCCATATTCCTCGTGGTCTTTAAAACAAGGCCCTGTTATTGTGTACAGCATAACCCATATTCCTCGTGGTCTTTAAAACAAGGCCCTGTTATTGTGTACATCATAACCCATATTCCTCGTGGTCTTTAAAACAAGGCCATGTTATTGTGTACATCATAACCCATATTTCTCATGGTCTTTAAAACAAGGCCATGTTATTGTGTACATCATAACCCATATTTCTCATGGTCTTTAAAACGAGGCCATGTTATTGTGTACATCATAAACCATATTTCTCATGGTCTTTAAAACTAGGTCCTGTTATTGTGTACATCATAGCTAGTATTTCTCTTTGTCTTTAAAACTAGGCCCTGTTATTGGGTACATCATAGCTAGTATTTCTCTTTGTCTTTAAAACAAGGTCCTGTTATTGTGTACATCATAGCTAGTATTTCTCTTTGTCTTTAAAACAAGGTCCTGTTATTGTGTACATCATAGCTAGTATTTCTCTTTGTCTTTAAAACAAGGTCCTGTTATTGTGTACATCATAGCTAGTATTTCTCTTTGTCTTTAAAACAAGGTCCTGTTATTGGGTACATCATAGCTAGTATTTCTCTTTGTCTTTAAAACTAGGCCCTGTTATTGTGTACATCATAGCTAGTATTTCTCTTTGTCTTTAAAACTAGGCCCTGTTATTGGGTACATCATAGCTAGTATTTCTCTTTGTCTTTAAAACAAGGTCCTGTTATTGGGTACATCATAGCTAGTATTTCTCATGGTCTTTAAAACATTGTCCTGTTATTGGGTACATCATAGCTAGTATTTTTCATGGTCTATTAAATTAGTGCATCAATCGTAGACCCATTTATTGTGTAAACATCATAACCTTGATTCTTCATGGTCTTTTGAATGAGGACTACAGGTCACAAGTACAGTTACATTGTAAATACAGCTTTGTCATGATGTTTGGAACTTGGGTATTAGGCCTTGTACCCAGTTAATGTGTGTAATTCATATCAGATTCCTTACTTGTACTTGGGTATCAGGCCTTTTACCCAGTTAATGTGTGTAATTCATATCCAGATTCCTTGCTTGTACTTGGGTATTAGGCCTTTTACCCAGTTAATGTAATTCATATCAGATTCCTTGCTTGTACTTGGGTATTAGGCCTTTTACCCAGTTAATGTGTGTCATTCATATCCAGATTCCTTACTTGTACTTGGGTATTAGGCCTTTTACCCAGTTAATGTAATTCATATCAGATTCCTTGCTTGTACTTGGGTATTAGGCCTTTTACCCAGTTAATGTGTGTAATTCATATCCAGATTCCTTGCTTGTACTTGGGTATTAGGCCTTTTACCCAGTTAATGTAATTCATATCAGATTCCTTGCTTGTACTTGGGTATTAGGCCTTGTACCCAGTTAATGTGTGTAATTCATATCCAGATTCCCTACTTGTACTTGGGTATTAGGCCTTTTACCCAGTTAATGTGTGTAATTCATATCCAGATTCCTTACTTGTACTCAGGCCTTGTACCCAGTTAATGTGTGTAATTCATATCAGATTCCTTGTACTTGTACTTGGGTATTAAGCCTTGTACCCAGTTAATGTGTGTAATTCATATCCAGATTCCCTACTTGTACTTGGGTATTAGGCCTTTTACCCAGTTAATGTAATTCATATCAGATTCCTTACTTGTAAATGGGTATTAGGCCTTTTACCCAGTTAATGTGTGTAATTCATATATGATTCCCTACTTGTACTTGGGTATCAGGCCTTTTACCCAGTTAATGTGTGTAATTCATATCCAGATTCCTAATTAGTTTGTGTTAATTATAAAGTTGCCAAGCTCTGTACTTCATAAATTTGGACACCCTTTGTTTGAATGTGATGACATTTTCTGAATTATTTTGCAATTGTAATTTAGATAATCCAAGTTTAAATATTGGGTGATTGATTATGATAATAATTGGTCATTATTATTTGTTGCAGGTGATAGGTGGAGCTCTGGAGGAATTTATTTTCTCACCAAGATTGGACAACCTACTAAATGCTTATGCTGCTTGTGAGGTCTGACATCAATCTCTCTTGGCCATTTTATTTATGTTTATATATGTTTCATACTCTTATCATATGGAGCTCTCTGTCTACCTGTCACAGATAGATACACAAACAAATGTATGCAAACTTAGAATATACAAGTTATTAAGACTAACCTCCCTTAGAGTATCATTGAAGAGAAGCCAGTTTTTGAACAGTATTCAGTACCAAAATAATACTCAGATACAAACATACAACACACATACAAACATTCACCATACGTACAAATACACAACATGCATTCAAATATACAACACACACACAAACATACAATGCACACACAAAAATACATGCTCACCATACCTGCCAAGTGTCTTGTTTGTCCCATATTTTGGACCTGAATATAGGTGGATTTTTTTTTTTGCTAAAAATAAATTTTTTGGTACAATTTAAAAATGGAAAGTTCCTTGCAATTTTCTGTTTAGAACAGGTATACACTTCCATTCTGATAGAAATGTATCACAAGTATATAGGAATAGAGTTCTAAAATATAATTGGTTCATTCAAAATCGAGTCAACCATGCCTGTCTTTAACTGCCATATTGGATTTTGAAAACAGTTGCTGCTATCACTGAATCTCATCTTGGTAATATTCAACTTCTAATAATATTGAAAAGGAAAGCAGAATAGTTAGAATTTTTTCCATGAAAAACAAGAAAACAGAACTGGAAGAACAATTGTCATTTTGTTTAGATTTGTAAAACCATCTAGTAAAGGAAAAACTTTACGTTTTGCAAATTGTGTAATGTGATTTCGCTATTGGGCATGGAGACATCCATGACATACAAGAGCACGGAAAAGCTAATAAACATCAGCTTGCTAGTTCATCTTCAACAACTCAGCCTGAACTTACAGGTTATTTAATACCAGAGAGAATCTTGATGTTATTCAATCAAACATTGGTTTCTTAAATTAATATTGTGGCAAATGTTTTGAAAGTTTTGATCATACCAGTACATCAAATTAGTGTTAGCAGGTGAGCTGTGTTTTATGAAAGTTTTGATCATACCAGTACATCGATTAGTGTTAGCAGGTGAGATATGTTTTATGAAAGTTTTGATCTTACCAGTACATCATATTAGTGTTAGCATGTGAGATGCGTTTTATGAAAGGTTTGATCTTACCAGTACATCGGATTAGAGTTAGCAGGTGAGATGTGTTTTATGGAAGGTTTGATCATACCAGTACATCATATTAGTGTTAGCAGGTGAGATGTGTTTTATGAAAGGTTTGATCATACCAGTACATTGGATTAGAGTTAGCAGGTGAGATGTGTTTTATGAAAGGTTTGATCATACCAGTACATCGGATTAGAGTTAGCAGGTGAGATGTGTATTGTGAAAAGTGCTTAACCTGCCGGTAAACTAGGTCACTGCTAGCAGGTGTTATGTGTTTTATGAAACCATTGAAACTACTAAGGATGATACTGTGTATTAACTAGCCAATTTAAAACTACTCTTTTCCCCCTAAAACTCAAAAATAGAACCAGGATGAGAGTCAAAAGTTCATTTTGTAGAACATTTAATATTGTCAACAAGGCCAGGTCTATTACTAAAATTATAAAACATGGCAAAGACTAGGTACACCATGTTATTTTCATGGGGAAATAGCAATATCCTACACTCAGATCAGGTTAAAATCTCCATTGATTATGATAATATTTAATCTATACTTAAGAGAAATATTAGCTATGTATTATGTTGTTTACAAGATCAATATCACTAGTCAGGTGAACACTTGATTTTAGAATAAGGTCATTTTACAAAATACACATGCAAAACATATAATCATGGAGAAAAAAGCAATGCACAGTAATTATACATGACATCACATATAACATAAATAGTATAGGATGCCATTTGATGATCTCACACATGACCTGTGTACAGTATAATATGCCACCTGATGATATGGGAGATCTCACACATGTATTGTATACAGCATAGTATGCCACATGACGATCTCTGAGGTTCTACATATATATTGTATACGATTTGGTATGCCATCTGATGATCTGGGTGATCTCATACATGTACTGTATACAGTATATTATGCTGTTTGATGATCTGAGAGATCTAACATGTGCTATATTAAGTATAATATTCCATTCAGTGATCAATGAGATCTCACATGTATACAGTATGATATGCCATTTGATGATATGGGTGATCTCACACATGTACTGTATACAGTATAATATGCCATTCAGTGATCTGGGTGATCTCACACATGCAATGTATATAGTATTGGATGCCACAATTATTGCAACATTTTATCTTTCAGGGCCTTATTTAGTATTGGATGCCACAATTATTGCAACATTTTATCTTTCAGGGCCTTATTCAGGCTTGTGAGGATGAGAGTCTACAACAGGACCCAAACATAAGGATGATTTCTCTCTTTGACAATGAAGAGGTAATATTTTCCTGAGCACATGATTAATCACTTAAATATTTTTTGTAATTTTGATGTTTTATGAATATAACTTATTATTTATATTTGCCAGTTTGAAGAAAAAAAAAGATCGAAAACTCAAAATCTGCCAAGAACATTAAGTTTACAGCACATTCACTGAGGATCGTTACAAATAAATTTTAGAAATATAGGTATATGGATACATGGATTGGGAGGAGGATGGATCAAAAACTAACATTATAACAATTTTATTCACAGTCCTACAGTCACAGATGCCGACCTTGATAGTTACATTGTGGGGTGTGTGTGTTGGAGATTCGCAACACCTCATCATAGCTGTTAGTGTCGATTTCTTGCACTGTTGGACTATTGGATCCCCCCATCATTATAAAGATTTACCGAAAGACTTAGTTTCATTTGTAAGTTTGACCCTGTATGTAATCTAAACTGTTAATTAGCACAAAAAATAGATTTAGAGACGCAAAAACTCACATGCCTTAAGAATAAAGATTCACAATGGAACTCATGATAACATCAAATCCAAAAGTCATTCATATGTCAAGCAAAATCCGTTACTTTCAATATTGAACTCAGAAAAAATAGTCTGAACCAATTTAGATTAAAGATTAAGACTCTGCTGTGGAATGTACAAAATCTTAGATTGCCTCCCTTTGATAGAATTTTTTGTTTGATATCGACGTAGCTATTATGTTCCAGATGGAGAATTCTCTGTTTTGTAAATGCCTCAACAAGAATTCATACTTTTATACAGACTTTAAAACTGATAGGAAATATCTTTAAAAAATCAAAACAACAATAAAAATAACTAAAATTATAAATAATTGCAATTATAAGAGCTTAACATTTCTAAGTTTATCATGGTACAAACTGTCAGTTGTAAACTCATGGGTTTCATAATGCCCTTCGGCCGTTATATGCTTTGTGATTCGGCCACTTACAGTTTCTATAACGATAAACTCAGAAAAAACAACATTAAACTCTCAAATGTTTGTGTTGTCCAGATTTAAATCTGTATGCTACTTGATAGGGTTGTGTTGTCCAGATTTTAATCTGGATGCTACTTTGATAGGGTTGTGTTGTCCAGATTTAAATCTGTATGCTACTTGATAGGGTTGTGTTGTCCAGATTTAAATCTGTATGCTACTTGATAGGGTTGTGTTGTCCAGATTTTAATCTGTATACTACTTTGATAGGGTTGTGTTGTCTAGACTTTAATCTGTATACTACTTTGATAGGGTTGTGTTGTCTAGACTTTAATCTGTATACTACTTTGATAGGGTTGTGTTGTCTAGACTTTAATCTGTATACTACTTTGATAGGGTTGTGTTGTCTAGACTTTAATCTGTATACTACTTTGATAGGGTTGTGTTGTCTAGACTTTAATCTGTATACTACTTTGATAGGGTTGTGTTGTCTAGACTTTAATCTGTATAATACTTTGATAGGGTTGCGTTGTCTAGACTTTAATCTGTATACTACTTTGATATGTTTTTGTTTTACAGACTTGTCAATATATGATGCACACCGGCAAAAGGGACATATTTTTATAGACCTATTTTGGACAGTAAACTCCTTGGCCAGTCATTTCTGATAGTGTTTACACATTCTAGTGTCATACATATCTCATTCACTATACTCAGATTCCTGTTTGTTGTGTAAACATTATGATTCTGAAATTGATTGTAATTTAGCTATGTTAACAAACACTCTTTATAAGACTACTGGTAGATGTTTTATTTTGAAATAATTTATCATGATTATATATAAAATTATTTTTAATTTTCAAGTGGGCATTGAAGTCAGCATTGCCAGTTCCATAAGGGTTGCTCACAGAGTATACAGTGTACTCATCACAGAGTATACAGTGTAACTCATCAAAGAGTATACAGTGTACTCAATCTTAAACTTAGTATTGTTTTTATGTTTTAGGTGGGCTCACAGAGTGCCCAGTGTACTCAATCTTTCTTATACTTAGTATTGTTTTTATGTTTTAGGTGGACTCACAGAGTGCCCAGTGTACTCAATCTTAAACTTAGTATTGTTTTTATGTTTTAGGTGGACTCACAGAGTGCCCAGTGTACTCAATCTTAAACTTAGTATTGTTTTTATGTTTATGGTGGACTCACAGAGTGCCCATTGTACTCAATCTTTCTTATACTTAGTATTGTTTTTATGTTTTAGGTGGACTCACAGAGTGCCCAGTGTACTCAATCTTAAACTTAGTATTGTTTTTATGTTTTAGGTGGACTCACAGAGTGCCCAGTGTACTCAATCTTAAACTTAGTATTGTTTTTATGTTTTAGGTGGACTCACAGAGTGCCCAGTGTACTCAATCTTTCTTATACTTAGTATTGTTTTTATGTTTTAGGTGGACTCACAGAGTATACAGTGTACTCAATCTTAAACTTAGTATTGTTTCTATGTTTTAGGTGGGCTCACAGAGTGCCCAGTGTACTCAATCTTAAACTTAGTATTGTTTTTATGTTTTAGGTGGGCTCACAGAGTGCCCAGTGTACTCAATCTTTCTTATACTTAGTATTGTTTTTATGTTTTAGGTGGACTCACAGAGTATACAGTGTACTCAATCTTAAACTTAGTATTGTTTTTATGTTTTAGGTGGGCTCACAGAGTGCCCAGTGTACTCAATCTTTCTTATACTTAGTATTGTTTTTATGTTTTAGGTGGACTCACAGAGTATACAGTGTACTCAATCTTAAACTTAGTATTGTTTTTATGTTTTAGGTGGGCTCACAGAGTGCCCAGTGTACTCAATCTTTCTTATACTTAGTATTGTTTTTATGTTTTAGGTGGGCTCGCAGAGTATACAGTGTACTCAATCTTAAACTTAGTATTGTTTTTATGTTTTAGGTGGGCTCACAGAGTGCCCAGTGTACTCAATCTTAAACTTAGTATTGTTTTTATGTTTTAGGTGGGCTCACAGAGTGCCCAGTGTACTCAATCTTTCTTATACTTAGTATTGTTTTTATGTTTTAGGTGGACTCACAGAGTGCCCAGTGTACTCAATCTTTCTTATACTTAGTATTGTTTTTATGTTTTAGGTGGACTCACAGAGTATACAGTGTACTCAATTTTAAACTTAGTATTGTTTTTATGTTTTAGGTGGACTCACAGAGTGCCCAGTGTACTCAATCTTTCTTATACTTAGTATTGTTTTTATGTTTTAGGAGGGCCCACAGAGTGCCCAGTGTACTCAGTCTTTATTATACTAAGTATTGTTTTTATGTTTTAGGTGGGCTCACAGAGTGCCCAGGGTGCTCAGTCAGCACTACAGGAGATGGTATTACACCGACTTAGTAGTGGAGGATCACAGACAGCATTTCAGGAAGCAATACCTAAGTCCTACATGATCAGTGCAGATCAAGCCCATGCTGTCCATCCAAATTACTCGTATGTTATTTTATACATGCTTATCCCAATTTTATTTAGTTTCGATTTTTCTTATTTTATCTTCAAAATTTATCACTCCTATCCTTGGACAGGTGATATTGATTCAGATTTGACAATACTTGATTGATATAGTCCATTTCTCATTGATTCACTTAATGACAATACTTAATTGATATAGTTCATTCCATTTTGATTCAGGTAAGACAATACTTGATTGATATAGTCCATTCCCAATTGATTCACTTATGACAATATTAGACATAGGGTCCTTTCATCATCAGTTCATATAAGGCAATACTGGATTGATATGGTCCATGACAGATACAGTCCATTCATCATTGATTATGTTATGGCAAAGAATTGTTACATGGCAAAGCATTGTTACAAGGCAAAGCTTTGTGCATAGCATAGATTGTGCATGGCAAAGCATTTATACATGGCAAAGCATTGTGCATTGTTACATGGCAAATCATTGTGCATGGCACAGCAAAGCATTGTGCATGGCAAAGTAATTTTACATGGCAAAGCATTGTGCATGGCATAACATTGCTACATGACAAATCATTGCTATACGGCATAACATTGCTACATGACAAATCATTGCTATACGGCATAACATTGCTACATAACGAATCATTGCTATATGGCATAACATTGCTACATGACAAATCATTGCTATATGGCATAACATTGGTACATGACAAATCATTGCTATATGGCATAACATTGCTACATGACAAATCATTGCTATATGGCATAACATTGCTACATGACGAATCATTGCTATATGGCATAACATTGCTACATGACGAATCATTGCTATATGGCATAACATTGCTACATGACAAATCATTGCTATACGGCATAACATTGCTACATGATAAATCATTGCTATATGGCATAACATTGCTACATGACGAATCATTGCTATATGGCATAACATTGCTACATGACGAATCATTGCTATATGGCATAACATTGCTACATGATGAATCATTGCTATATGGCATAACATTGCTACATGACAAATCATTGCTATACGGCATAACATTGCTACATGACAAATCATTGCTATACGGCATAACATTGCTACATGACAAATCATTGCTATACGGCATAACATTGCTACATGACAAATCATTGCTATACGGCATAACATTGCTACATGACAAATCATTGCTATACGGCATAACATTGCTACATGACAAATCATTGTTATATGGCAAAGCATTATGCATGGCACAGCATTATTTGATGGCAAAGCAATGTTACATAGCACAAACATTGTTACTTGGCAAAGCATTGTTACATGGCAAAGCATCTTGCATGACAAAGCATGTTACATTACAAAGCATTGTGCATGGCAAAGTATATAGCAAAGCATTGTTACATGGCAAAGCATTGTATATGGCAAAGCATTGTGCATATTAGTGCATTGTTACATGGCAAAGCATTTGTACATGGCAAAACATTGTTTCATGGCTAAGCATTGTATATGGCAAAGCATTGTTACTTGGCAAAGCATTGTATATGGCAAAGCATTGTTACTTGGCAAAGCATTGTGCATGGCAAAGCATTGTGCATTGCAAAGCATTGTACATTGTTACATGGCAAATTATTGTGCATGGCACAGCAAATCATTGCTCATGGCAAACATGTTACATGGCAAAGCATTGTTCATTGCAAAACATTGTTACATGGCAAAGCATTGTGCATGGCACAGCAAAGCATGGTATATGGCACAGCAAAGCATTGTATATGGCAAAAATTGTTCATGGCAAAGCATGTTACATGGCAAAGCATTGTTACATGGCAAAGCATGTTACATGGCAGAGCATTGTTACATGGCAAAGCATTGTGCAGCAAATTAGCACAGACTTAAATCCTAGGCTTGAGAGTTGTAGCTGGTGGATTTTAAATGTCAGACTTACTGTATTCAGTCTGGTCACTGGATCTAAAAATAGATTCGTGTTCTGTCATTCAAGTTAAGATCTGGTCCTAGACTTAACAAGATTTACTTATAGACCTTGGTATCCATAAATATTTAACAAGAGCTATTTATAGACCTTGGTATCCATACAAATTTAACAAGAGCTATTTATAGACCTTGGTATCCTTACAAATTTAACAAGAGCTATTTATAGACCTTGGTATCCATACAAATTTAACAAGAGCTATTTATAGACCTTGGTACCCATACAAATTTAACAAGAGCTATTTATAGACCTTGGTATCCTTACAAATTTAACAAGAGCTATTTATAGATCTTGGTATCCATACAAATTTAACGAGAGCTATTTATAGATCTTGGTATCCATTCAGATTTAACAAGAGCTATTTATAGACCATGTTATCCATAAAAAATTAAAAAGAGCTATTTATAGACCTTAGTATCCATAAAAATTTAACAAGAGCTATTTTTTGTCTTGGTATCCACAAGAATATTGTCTTTGTTTTAGTTTTGTATGCTGGTATTTGTCTTTTATCTTAAATCTGTCACTGGAATTCTTTAATAACACTTTGTGGTATTTGTTTCATAGTATACATTTTTCACCTATTTCCAGAGACAAGCATGAATCCAATCACCAAGTTGCTCTTCACAAGGTAATTACAAGAATAAAGGGCAATCACTACAAAGACAGAGATGCTGCCAAATCACAGTGACATGGCTGTCTTTAAAAAATTATTGAGTCAGTCAACTTTCAATCTGGGTGGGTGGAGAGATCACTTAGATTATCTGTGATTTTTGTGATTTGTTAACTTTTGGGATTTTAGTTAGGCTGATCAAAGAGACATTATCCTTTTTTCTCTTTAGTCCATTATTTTGAATCCTATATTTATGGAGAATATTGCTTGAATACAAGCACTTTTATGATGGGAGATCTGCAGGAGTATTGCAGAAACTATCAAGGTGTTCCAGTTGAAGAGAGGTATAGCTGGTTGATCTTTCAGTTAGCTTTTAGAGAAATATGTAAAGCATAACAGCAGTGAGTCAGTTTGAAACATATAATAATGGATTGTTTAGGAAAGTCAGCATGATGTTGTAATGAACTATGGAACATTAAATATGATGGTTTGCAGCTCAGAAATCAGTGATGCAAAAGTATATATATATCCTGAAAACCAGTTCCTAAATCTATTCTGACTGGCCATAATTGCAATAGTTAAGCTTTTCTTAAAAGTTGATTGCCAGAGGTGATTAAGTTCTCAAAATAAACTTCACACGTCTCTGAGGATTAGGCTACCCACAGACATTTAGAAACTCTATCTCTGTAATATGAAATGTCAGAATATCTGAGAAAAAATATACACCTATACAGATATGTAAGTTTGATTTTATATATATATATACACACACACATATATATATATATATATATATATATATATATATATATATATATATATATATATATATATATATATATATATATATATATATATATATATATATATTTTGGAAATATTTTTTTAAAACATTTTCTCTAATATAACATTTGAAACAGTGATAAACTGATGATTCTACAGATGTTTATATTGGTATCTAATAACTGATTTTCAGTTTACAAACATTTACTTTTTTAAAGTGCAATGACAAGAAACAAAAATATCCACCAGATGAGTAAGTGCAGTGATTATAAGTCATTGTGTGCTAGGTGTAAATTAGGTGTTTAAATAATAAATGATAATGATATCATCCATCAGCTACAACATCAACCCCCAAACCCCTTGATAATCCACCCCCACCCCAGAGGTAGGTTTGATAGACCTCCCTCGCTTAAGAAAATTTATTTCTGGCAGCATCTCTGTAAAGGGCAATAGATATTACTCTGAAAGGCAATATCCATTCCTCCATTAGATAATAGATATTCCTCTGAAAGGCAATATCCATTACTCTATATGGCAATAGATATTATTCGATAAAGCAATAGATATTACTCTTAAAGACAATAGCCATTAATCTATAAGTCAATATATATTACTCTTAAAGACAATAGCCATTAATCTATAAGTCAATATATATTACTCTTAAAGACAATAGCCATTAATCTATAAGTCAATATATATTACTCTTAAAGACAATAGCCATTAATCTATAAGTCAATATGTAATACTCTTAAAGACAATAGCCATTAATCTATAAGTCAATATGTAATACTCTTAAAGACAATAGCCATTAATTTATAAGTCAATATGTTATACTCTTAAAGGTAATAGCCATTAATCTATAAGTCAATATGTAATACTCTAAAAGGCAATAGCGATTAATCTACAAGTCAATATGTAATACTCTTAAATGTAATATCCATTAATCAATAAGGCAATAGATATTACTCTTAAAGGCAATATCCATTAATCTTTAAGTCAATATGTATTACTCTTAAAGGCAGTAGCCATTAGACTATAAGTCAATATGTTATACTCTTAAAGGTAATAGACATTAATCTATAAGGCAATAGATATTACTCTTAAAGGCAATAGCCATTACTCTAATAGGCAATAAATAAATAAATCAATCAGTAGCTATTTCCCTTGTTGGAAAAATGTTATGAGGATTTAAAACTTTGGTCAAGCATATACTCAGAAAAATACAAACAAGTAGATTTAAGTATTGCAGTTATGAATATTGGAAATGATAAAATCACAAGATATTCCCAAGCAGTTAATATTTGAAGAGTTTGTAAGACAACCCCAAAAGTCACATAAATGTTATTTATGTTAATAGCAAAATGGTTGGACATTACACATGCTTTGTGCCAGACAAAAATGTCAACAGAAATATAAATTTACTGAATTTGTAAAACTAAGCTGAAGCTCTTTATACAAATATTTTGTTCTTCTTTCAGGGTATTGTCATGAAAATCAATTCCAACCAGCGTTATGCTTCAACTGGGATCACTGTCACCATTCTCAGGGAGATAGCAAAGCTGTCTAAGGTCCCACTACAGGTGTGTACTAGTCAGTGGTATTTCATTGTCTATAATCCACCCAATTTCTTCAAACATAATTGGATATTTAGGAGTGCTGTCTGCCATGGAGTTATATAGAAAATGAAAAACCCTGATTGAACATGCTTCACTGAAATTCTTGATGGTGGTTTAAGTCTATGCAAAATTCTTTTTGTGTTCTTGTGTAAATTTGCAAAGCTTTTGCTTTCAAGAATTGTCGTAAGGAATTAATGATGTGAAAATTTGCTTTAAGAAATATAACTTGAGTTTGATTTGATTTGAATATATTTTTATACTCTGAAAATCTTAACTAGGAATCCTTTTTCTGGTTCAGAAGAGTATGACAAAGTTCAAATTGGATTGTAACCTAGTGGTCAGAAATTTCTTTTGGTTTACCAGGAAAAGAATATAATAGCCTATATTTAGTTCTGTGGCACAGAGAAGGCCATTTGGTTTGATCTGGTAAAATTTAAACAATGTTTTGTTCTTTTGTTATCATAAAATACCAGGCATTATTCTTTTTGAAATATTTTAAAACTCAGTTTGGGAAAAGTATGATATCCCTAACCATCTGACTTGAATCCCAGACCAATCATTACAGTAGCAATTAGGTCCTGAGGACAGGCTATAAACCCTAACCATAACCCTTACTCTTTACTTGAATCTGACCTGAACCTTAACCTTGACCCCAACCCCAACCTTAACTTGACCCCATTCTTAACTCTATACACTTTTGTGGTTCCAATAAACAGCATTATAATGTGGGACCACTTTAATATTCTGAAGATGAATTTCAGGAATTTGTTGTCAAGAATGACTCTCCATGTGGATCAACCATAGGTCCCATATTGTCGGCCGGACTTGGAATACCAACCGTGGATGTGGGGGCACCGCAACTGAGTATGCATTCCATTAGAGAGATGGCTTGCATCACTAGTGTATACCAGGCCACAGAGCTGTACAAAGTATGTACCACATGTATTCTTAAGGCTATACAGTTTTACAAGTTAAATACCACATGTATCCTTAAGGCTGTACAGTTTTACAAGTTAAATACCACATGTATCCTTAAGGCTGTGCAGTTTTACAAGTTAAATACCACATGCATCCTTAAGGCTGTACAGTTTTACAAGTAAAATACCACATGTATTCTTAAGGCTGCACAGTTTTGCAAGTTAAATACCACATGTATTCTTTATGCTGTACAGTTTTGCAAGTTAAATACCACATGTACATTTGTCTTGAGGACACCACAACATATGTACTACTACTAACTACTACTCTAGGTCTCGTATTGTCAGTCCGAATTAGAATGTCAACACTGGATAGGCTACACAACTGTAAGAAATCTATCATAACTATGTACCTTTCAAGATACACAGCTATGCAATGTATGTACCATATGTAAAGTTAAACAGCTTCTAAAGTCATGTACCCTGTATGTGTTAGAGGCTACACCTGTTCAAGGTCTGTAACAAATGTACCCCTTGGGCCACCGAGATTAACAATATATGTATCCATGCATCAGCAGGCCACATGATATTAACCACATTGCTGCACTGAAAGACTGATACCACTAGAGAAATTTGAGATGGCGGACGGAATATAAAAATGCATTATCAAAAACGAAATGACATTCAATCAATTATTTTTAGATGAGTCATCACCTGCTTCTTTATCAGTCATAACAACGTCAATTAAAGACTTATTGAGTCATAACAACATCAATTAAAGAATTATTGAGTCATTATTATGAGTCATAACTACATCAATTAAAGAATTATTGAGTCATTATTATGAGTCATAACAACGTCAATTAAATAATTATTGAGTCATTATTATGAGTCATAACTACGTCAATTAAAGAATTATTGAGTCATTATTATGAGTCATAACTACGTCAATTAAAGAATTATTGAGTCATTATTATGAGTCATAACTACGTCAATTAAAGAATTATTGAGTCATTATTATAAGTCATAACTACGTCAATTAAAGAATTATTGAGTCATTATTATGAATCATAACTACATCAATTAAAGAATTATTGAGTCATTATTATGAGTCATAACTACTTCATGTAAAGAATTATTGAGTCATTATTATGAGTCATTTACAGCAATTAAATGTGACTTGTGAAAGATTTTTGTGACCGTGTTTACCTTTAGTTGACAATAAGTTTCAACATTTTATAACAAACCTCTTTTTGCATAACAGATAATACTAGTAATTAAATTGCTTTAATGGAACTGATAACGGTTTTGCAATACGATATATACTTATATATTAAATGCAATTTTTGTCAAAAGAATGCTTGGTCAGAATCCTTGCTGGCAATAATTAAGAAAGATATAGGCAACAAGAAAAAGAAAATAATAATGCTTCAAAACATTCAAAACCTGTTTGGTTTCAAAAACATTTATTTCCAATATATTGTCGACAAACCCCGAAGAGAAAAGATAATTAAAATAATTCAGAAGCCTTACAGAAAGCACTTCGGAGTAACAATGTTATTTCAAGTTATACTTTTTAATTATACTTTATATATATATATATATATATATATATATATATATATATATATATATATATATATATATATATATATATTGTCACACTTGCAAAATTGTGCAATTGATTGAGTTAAGTTGAAACTGATACGCTTGAACTTAAAAAATCAGTATCAAGGTAAAATATTAATTTGGCAGGAATGGTGCTTTGATAACCTTCATTTTTGTACTTATATGCAGCAGTAATTACATAAAGAAAATCAGTCTACATATTTGATGGCCGTCATTTTTTTCCTTCATTTTTGTACTTAGATGTAGCAGTATTTACATAAAGAGAATCAGTCTACATATTTGATGATGAAACAATATCCAAGCCAGTTAACTTAGTGTTAGATACTAGTTGCAGGTGTTTGAAAATTATCAAAGCTGCATAAGTAGTATTTGAATATATTCTTGAATCATCAGACTTTAAGAATCAGTTCTAATATGTCATAAAGAACCCCAAGATTCATGCATATTTGACTTGAGTCAATACATTTATGTAGCAGTTTTTAACCCTAACCCTAACCCCAAGATTCATGCATATTTGACTTGAGTCAATACATTTATGTAGCAGTTTTTAACCCTAACCCTAACCCCAAGATTCATGCATATTTGACCTGAGTCAATACATTTATGTAGCAGTTTTTAACCCTAACCCCAAGATTCATGCATATTTGACTTGAGTCAATACATTTATGTAGCAGTTTTTAACCCTAACCCTAACCCCAAGATTCATGCATATTTGACCTGAGTCAATACATTTATGTAGCAGTTTTTAACCCTAACCCCAAGATTCATGCATATTTGACCTGAGTCAATACATTTATGTAGCAGTTTTTAACCCTAACCCCAAGATTCATGCATATTTGACCTGAGTCAATACATTTATGTAGCAGTTTTTAACCCTAACCCTAACCCAAAGATTCATGCATATTTGACCTGAGTCAATACATTTATGTAGCAGTTTTTAACCCTAACCCCAAGATTCATGCATATTTGACTTGAGTCAATACATTTATGTAGCAGTTTTTAACCCTAACCCTAACCCCAAGATTCATGCATATTTGACCTGAATCGATACATTTATGTAGCAGTTTTTAAATTTGCACTTCTAGGAGCATATATTCACTTGTTTCAGAAAGTTGTAGCCTTATTAGTGCATTTTGTATAATGGTGACCTGTGTGCAGCCAAAAATATTTTCCATTTGCAAATTGCATAAAACTGTAAATATTGTTTTAAATCAAAATATCATCACTGTCTGAGTAGCTTCAGAAGGAAATAAGATCAGTTATGTTTTCAAACATCTCTTACATCATCACTGTTTGACAGTAACTAATAACCTAGGACCTACTTTTCAGCATTGTTTTATGTTCATATTACTCCATTTATAGCTATATACATGTAATACTTTTGGTGTCAATACAAGTCCTAGATTTAAGATATGGTCTAATCACATAATACTTTTGTGTCAATACAAGTCCTAGATTTAAGATATGGTCTAATCACATAATACATTTGGTGTCAATACAAGTCCTAGATTTAAGATATGGTCCAATCATGTAATACTTTTGGTGTCAATAGAAGTCAGTGATGTAAAATATGGATCTAATCACATAATACTTTTGGTGTCAGTGTATGCTTTAAAGACACTTTTTCCCAAGATTTTGTAGAAATGGCATTTTCAATAAAACTCTGCATTTCCCATGTTTCCCAGCCCATCTGTTTCTTTTTTTGGGGTTATGTTACCCAGCCCATCTGTTTCTTTTTAAGAGACTAGGCTTATGTTACCCAGCCCATCTGTTTCTTTTTAAATGGCAGCGATTGTTAAACAGTCTATCTGTTTTTTATTTTTTTTAAGTGGGAGGGATTGTTAAATAGTCTATCTGCTTTTTATTTCTTTAAGTGGGAGGGATTTTTAAACAGTCCATCTGCTTTTGAGTTTTTAAGTGGGAGGGATTGTTAAACAGTCCATCTGCTTTTGAGTTTTTAAGTGGCAGGGATTGTTAAATAGTCCATCTGTTTTTGAGTTTTTAAGTGGCAGGGATTGTTAAGCAGTCCATCTGCTTTTGAGTTTTTAAGTGGCAGGGATTGTTAAACAGTACATCTGCTTCTGAGTTTTTAAGTGGCAAGGATTGTTAAATAGTCCATCTGCTTTTGAGTTTTTAAGTGGCAGGGATTGTTAAACAGTCCATCTGCTTTTGAGTTTTTAAGTGGCAGGGATTGTTAAACAGTCCATCTGTGTTTTGTGACCAGGATTATTAAACTTTATGTCTATGTGAATTTACTTGGGATGAAAACATCAGTTTATACATGCAAATGACATTAACTATTCCTGTCCCTAGGGACTTGGTGCCCCTAGGTCATAACTTGTAGATGGTGAGTAGGATGGAGGGAGGAATAATGGGTGGGATGGAGGGAGGGATGGAGATAAGTGTTTTGCATTCACACCAGTTTCTTTTGTTTTAGCAAAGAACATCACTTTTCTAGACACAAATGTAACATAAATTTACCCTTGGAATTTATTTCAGGGTTTCTTCATCAACTATCCAGACGTGTATGCATCACTACAGTTTTGAGGACAGATCTTTACCTGTACTTGATTTCTATCATTTTGTTCAAGTAAATAAATATATAAGTAGAAAAAAGAAATTTGTTTTTTTTGGTAAACATTAATACAAACAAAAACAATTTAACTAACATGAAGAAGTAAAAAGATTGTTTTATAATTATGCTGGCATTTTGTTCCTGACCCATACATTTATTCTGCCCAAGATTTCTGATATTTGTTTTTTCTTAGATAAAACTCGACTTGTTTGATCAATTGATTTACTTGAATATCAGTATCCATTAAGTCAGAAATTAGTCACAGTCAGACATGACCCTCATCAGTATCTGGTAAGGCAGAAATTAGTCGCAGTCAGTCATGACCCTCATCAATATCTGGTAAGGCAGAAATTAGTCGCAGTCAGTCATGACTCTTGTCATTATCCAGTAAGTCAGAAATTAGTCACAGTCAGATATGATGCTTATCAGTATCCAGTATGTCAGAAATTAGTCACAGTCAGTCATGACCCTCATCATTATCCAGTATGTCAGAAATAAGTCCCAGTCATGACCCTCATCAGTATCCAGTAAGTCAGAAATTAGTCCCAGTCAGTCATGACCCTCATCATTATCCAGTATGTCAGAAATTAGTCTCAGTCACTCATGACCCTCATCAGTATCCAGTAAGTCAGAAGTTAGTCCCAGTCATGACCCTCATCAGTATCCAGTATGTAAGAAATTAGTCACAGTCAGTCATGACTGTCATCATTATCCAGTATGTCAGAAATTAGTCCCAGTCAGTCATGACCCTCATCAGTATCCAGTAAGTCAGAAATTAGTCCCAGTCATGACCCTCATCAGTATCCAGTAAGTCAGAAATTAGTCCCAGTCAGTCATGACCCTCATCAGTATCCAGTATGTAAGAAATTAGTCACAGTCAGTCATGACTGTCATCATTATCCAGTATGTCAGAAATTAGTCCCAGTCAGTCATGACCCTCATCAGTATCCAGTAAGTCAGAAATTAGTCCCAGTCATGACCCTCATCAGTGTCCAGTAAGTCAGAAATTAGTCCCAGTCAGTCATGACCCTTATCAGTATCCAGTATGACAGAAAGTAGTTGCAGTCATGACCCTCATCAGTATCCAGTAAGTCAGAAATTAGGCCCATTCATGACCATCATCAGTATCCAGGATGTCAGAAATTAGTCCCAGTCAGACATGACCCTCATCAGTATCCAGTAAGTCAGAAATTAGTCCCAGTCATGACTCTCATCAGTATCCAGTAAGTCAGAAATTAGTCACAGTCAGTCATGACCCTCGTCAGTATCCAGTAAGTCAGAAATTAGTCACAGTCAGTCATGACCCTCATCAGTATCCAGTAAGTCAGAAATTAGTCACAGTCAGTCATGACCCCTCATCAGTATCTGGTAAGGCAGAAGTTAGTCGCAGTCAGTCATGACCCTCATCAGTATCCAGTAAGTCAGAATTTAGTCTCAGTCAGTCATGACCCTCATCAGTATACAGTATGACAGAAATTAGTCCCAGTCAGTCATGATCCTCATCATTATCCAGTATGTCAGAAATTAGTCCCAGTCAGTCATGACCCTCATCAGTATCCAGTAAGTCAGAAATTAGTCACAGTCAGTCATGACCCTTAAATTCCTGCAACAATCTAAGATTTCATTTCTTTGCATTAACATTCCTGTCGGCACACACTTACTCAAGGGAACTCTTGTGCTTTTCAAATCTTATCAATATACACTTACTCTAGGGAACTCTTGTGTATTTTAGTTCCTATCATTGTACATTTACTTTAGGAAACACATGTGCATTTTCATTTGTTTTAATGTACACTTACTCTAGGGAACTCGTGTGCATTTCAGTACATTTCAAAGTACACAGTCTATGGAACTCATGCATTTCCAATATTTTTTCCATTGCACACGTACTCTAGGACATCATAGGCATTTCCATTTCTTTCAATGTATACTTAGTTTAGAGAACTCTTGTGCATTTCAAAATCTTATAAATAAAAACTTAGTTTTGGGAATTCTTGTGCATTTCAAAGTCTTATGAATAAACACTTAGTTTAGAGAACTCTTGTGCATTTCAAAATCTTATGAATAAACACTTAGTTTTGGGAATTCTTGTGCATTTCAAAGTCTTATGAATAAACACTTAGTTTTGGGAACTCTTGTGCATTTCAAAATCTTATGAATAAACACTTAGTTTAGAGAACTCTTGTGCATTTCAAAGTCTTATTGTGACCCAGGACTTGTGTCGTATGCCTATGGGCGTGTTCATCATGAGTGAGTGAGCGAGTGAGTGATTGATCGCGACGCATGATTCCCGGGTTTCACGAGTATTAACATCGACTCCCCACCACACTAACAAGATCTGGCATTCTTACTCTGGTTCATGAACAGACAACATCAAAGCAGAATTATTAGTGAATAGTTAAAGCACTTGTCTTTCACTTACGTGAAAGACAAGAGATTGAATATAATTAGAAATAATTATACTCTTCGAGTCTGGTAAGGAATTATTTGTATTGTTTGTGATAAAATTATAAATGTTAGCGCGTGGGTTGTATATTGTGTATTGTATTGATGTCGGTTATATACTGTATTGTATTTATCTTGTATATTAAGTACATGCTTTGTATTGTTTTAGGTTTACCTCGTATTATTTCCTCCGTGATAAATCCCATAACTAACAAGCGAGTGTTGTCATTTCATCCCGAAATAAGACTGGCTCACATTATGAACAAACACTTAGTTTTGGGAACTCTTGTGCATTTCAAAATCTTATGAATAAACACTTAGTTATGGGAATTCTTGTGCATTTCAAAATCTTATGAATAAACACTTAGATTAGAGAACTCTTGTGCATTTCAAAATCTTATGAATAAACACTTAGTTTAGAGAACTCTTGTGCATTTCAAAATCTTATGAATAAACACTTAGTTTTGGGAACTCTTGTGCATTTCAAAATCTTATGTATGAATAAACACTTAGTTTTGGAAACTCTTGTGCATTTCAAAATCTTATGAATAAACACTAAGTTTAGAGAACTCTTGTGCGTTTCAAAATCTTATGAATAAACACTTAGTTTTGGGAATTCTTGTACATTTCAAAATCTTATGAATAAACACTTAGTTTAGAGAACTCTTGTGCATTTCAAAATCTTATGAATAAACACTTAGTTTTGGGAATTCTTGTACATTTCAAAATCTTATGAATAAACACTTAGTTTTGGGAACTCTTGTGCATTTCAAAATCTTATGAATAAACACTTAGTTTTGGGAACTCTTGTGCATTTCAAAATCTTATGAATAAACACTTAGTTTTGGGAACTCTTGTGCATTTCAAAGTCTTATGAATAAACACTTAGTTTTGGGAATTCTTGTGCATTTCAAAATCTTATGAATAAACACTTAGTTTTGGGAATTCTTGTGCGGTTCAGTTCCTTTCAATGTACACTTACACTAAGGAACTCTGGTGTGTTTCCTGTCATGATGAAAATTTTAAGTCTGAACTCACTAATCAACATGTATGTAAGCTGTATCAGCAGGACCTCATGGGCCTCTTGCTCTGCTTATTTATCATTAGGAAATAAAATAGAAAAATTTCAATTGGCTTTGTAGTATTATTATTTTTTTAATATATATTTGTTGTCTATGTCTCACATCTTAGTTCAAGAAGAACCATAAGATATATCAGTGTGGTTCCCCTCTAGAACATCCCCACCCTCTGCTTAGTTTTGCTAAAATCCTTTAACTTTTGCAATTTTTTGTTCAGATCTATAATGCCATCAACATATTGATGCTACCCAATGTTCAAATGATCCTTTACAATGGTTGATGTAGTTGACAGATGTAGAAATCAATTTCAATTTGCTGAAATTAGGTTTGTACTAAAAAACATTTTTTTATTGCTATTGAATTTGTCAAATCTGAGTTCATTGATAGTTATGTTAACTTTATTTCTTACATACACAGACAAAAGCCAAACATTGTTTGTTGTTGTAGGGTTTAACGCCATTTTACAGCACACGATAGGCTATACATGGCAACCAGTATTAATGGTGGAGGAAGAACCCGAGAAAACCCCAGGAAAGAACCACCAATGAACGAGAAGCTACTGGCACACTTTCTCAAATACCCACATTGGCCGAATCAGAGACTCGAACCCACATAGACAGAGGTGAGATGGCGGAGATCCGTGATGGAGAGCACTTTAGACCACTCGGAGCCCCTAACATTGTGAAATCAGAGTTCAATGATAGTTATGTTAACTTTATTTCTTAAATAGACAGACGAAAAGCCAAACATTGTTTGTAAAATCTTAGTTCAATGATAGTTATGTTAACTTTATTTCTCACATACACAGACACAAAACCAAACATTATAAAATCGGAATTCAATGATAGTTATGTTAACTTGATTTTTTACTTACACAGACAAAAAACCAAACAGACATTGCTGTGATGGGTACTGCTTAGTTTCTGCTTTGGGGAGGGGAGAAAACTTGTGAGTAGCTTCCCATGGGTAGTTGTTTTTATTTGGGTGTTTCTTCCACAAATTAAACCAGCTGCCATATACAGCTTATCCTGAGCTCAAAAATGGTATTAAATCCACCCCCAACCCCAAAAATGGATTGCCACAAGTTATGGCTGAGGTTTTCTATTTTTATTGGCACAATTAAAATTAATATATTTCTTGTGTTATATTACCAGTTGAAGCTTGGAACTATCATAAGTATGTTTCCATAATGATGGGTCTGATGCTTCTCAAGGGTGTACCTCAGTTAGGTTTGGTTTGGCCTGGTTTAATGCCAGAGTCTGATGCTTCTCAAGGGTGGACTTCAATTAGGTTTGGTTTAGCATGGTTTAATGCCAGGGTCTGATACATCTCAAGGGTGGACTTCAGTTAGGTTTGGTTTGGCCTGGTTTAATGCCAGGGTCTGATACTTCTCTAGGGTGTACCTCAGTTAGGTTTGGTTTGGCCTGGTTTAATGCCAGAGTCAGATGCTTCTCAAGGGTGGACTTCAATTAGGTTTGGTTTAGCATGGTTTAATGCCAGGGTCTGATACATCTCAAGGGTGGACTTCAGTTAGGTTTGGTTTGGCCTGGTTTAATGCCAGGGTCTGATACTTCTCTAGGGTGGACTTCAGTTAGGTTTGGTTTGGCCTGGTTTAATGCCAGAGTCTGATACATCTCAAGGGTGGACTTCAGTTAGGTTTGGTTTGGCCTGGTTTAATGCCAGGGTCTTATACATCTCAAGGGTGGACTTAAGTTAGGTTTGGTTTGGCCTGGTTTAATGCCAGAGTCTGATGCTTCTCAAGGGTGGACTTCAATTAGGTTTGGTTTGGACTGGTTTAATGCCAGGGTCTTATACATCTCAAGGGTGGACTTAAGTTAGGTTTGGTTTGGCCTGGTTTAATGCCAGAGTCTGATGCTTCTCAAGGGTGGACTTCAATTAGGTTTGGTTTGGCCTGGTTTAATGCCAGGGTCTTATACATCTCAAGAGTGGACTTCAGTTAGGTTTGGTTTGGCCTGGTTTAATGCCAGGGTCTGATGCTTCTCAAGGGTGGACTTCAGTTAGGTTTGGTTTGGCCTGGTTTAATGCCAGGGTCTGATACATCTCAAGGGTGGACTTCAGTTAGGTTTGGTTTGGCCTGGTTTAAAGCCAGAGTCTGATACATCTCAAGGGTGGACTTCAGTTAGGTTTGGTTTGGCCTGGTTTAATGCCAGAGTCTGATACATCTCAAGGGTGGACTTCGTTTAGGTTTTGTTTGGTATGGTTAATGCCAATTTGTTATGTTGAAAGTTTTCAAAAGGTATTGCACAGTAATGGACTTGTAGTATTGCATCAAATTATTGCAGGATGTGTCTTTCAAATGTTAACTCGATTACTGACCAGAGGTAACGTGCAGTATATATTGCTACAGTAATGGGCTGGCTGTTTCAAAAAGCTATTACAAAAATAGTAGGGTGGAGAATCCTCAAAGGTATCTAATTGATCGTGAACTCGGGTTTTCCAAAGGTATCTAATTAATCGTAGACTGGATGTTTCCAAGGGTTTCTAATTAATCGTGGACTGGGTTTTTCCAAAGGTATCTAATTAATCGTGTACTGGGTGTTTCCAAGGGTATAAACACAGTGATTGGCTGAAGAATTGCCAAGGGTATTATCATGTTCTTGGGCTGTGGTTTTCCAACGGTATCACCTCAACAATTTGTTGGAGAATTTGTTAGATGCACCAGTTCAGAAGATTTTTTTTCAAGATGAAGAATGTCATATGAACTTAACAACACTGCTACAAAAGTTACTGCTACAACAACAACAATACTACAGCTACTAGTAATAATAACAGTACTGTACTAAAAATGAGTTTTTATTTTATACCTCATAAAAGAACTTTATTTCAACCAGTCTTGAAAATATACAGTAAATACAGGACTTGAGGGTAGACTATACTTACTTTCTACACTGTTACGATTGCCATTGGCAATGTCTGTATTGCTGACTCGACATACTTTCTACACTATTATGATTTGCCCTGAAAATGTCTGTATTGATAACTATACTTTTTACACTGTTACGATTGCCATTGGCAATGCCTGTATTGCTGACTCGACATACTTTCTACACTTATGATTTGCCCTGAAAATGTCTGTATTGATAACTATACTTTCTACACTGTTACGATTGCCACTGGCAATGTCTGTATTGCTGACTCGACATACTTTCTACACTATTATGATTTGCCCTGAAAATGTCTGTATTGATAACTATACTTTCTACACTGTTACGATTACCATTGGCAATGTCTATATTGATGACTATCCTTACTCTCTACGCAATTGCCATTGGCAATGTCTATATTGATGACTATCCTTACTATCTACGCAATTGCCATTGGCAATGTCTATATTGATGACTATCCTTACTCTCTACACAATTGCCATTGGCAATGTCTATATTGATGACTATCCTTACTCTCTACGCAATTGCCATTGGCAATGTCTATATTGATGACTATCCTTACTCTCTACGCAATTGCCATTGGCAATGTCTATATTGATGACTATCCTTACTATCTACGCATTTGCCATTGGCAATGTCTATATTGATGACTATCCTTACTCTCTACACAATTGCCATTGGCAATGTCTATATTGATGACTATCCTTACTCTCTACGCAATTGCCATTGGCAATGTCTATATTGATGACTATCCTTATTCTCTACGCAATTGCCATTGGCAATGTCTATATTGATGACTATCCTTACTCTCTACACAATTGCCATTGGCAATGTCTGTATTGAAGACTATCCTTACTCTCTACACAATTGCCATTGGCAATGTCTGTATTGAAGACTATCCTTACTCTCTACGCAGTTGCAATTGGCAATGTCTGTATTGATGACTATCCTTACTCTCTACGCAATTACCATTGGCAATGTCTGTATTGATGACCCGACATACTTTCTACACCATTACGATTGGCCTTGACTGTGTGTGTATTGCTGACTCAACATAATTATAACGACAACCCAACATTATTTCTTTATACAATTCTCAATTCTCAACCTTCCACGGTCTATCTTTCTCCTACTTTTTTTGTCACTGCCAGAGGTTCAAGGCCGATGGCAACGGTTCGAAAAGGGAACATGCCTCATGTAATATAAGACGTATAAAAACAATTATGCAAGCGAACATAAATTGATTTGCTTGTTGTCCTCATGAATTTAAATATTGCGTGAGAAAAAGAGTGTGAGAGAATTGTTGACAGTGAAGAGTCTTTATAATGCCTATATTAAACATGACATGTCAGATCGGGTATATTTTTTCATGTTCGATTCAAGGTAGTCACGTACAACGGAAATGCCGAAATCCTGGCTTCTATTCATATTAGCTTAATTACTTATAAATATCCGAACCCGCTATCAAATGCTGCAAAAATTGCACTGTGCTAATTTTCCTTTTTTTCCTGTTGACAAATCACCAGGGAGCTATGTATGTATGTATGTATGTATGTATGTACGTACGTACGTATGTATGTAAACCCTCGTATAACTGATTAAGCACTCTGTCCGCGTGTGTTCGAGTCTCGGAATTTGTCTGGGTTCTTGTGTATCCTATACACAGCGTTAAACCCAAAGCATCTGATATAGCAAATTACATCCAAAGAATTTGCTCTGTTGGAGGTTTCTGAAAGTGAAATTTTTGTCTTCTCATTTTTATTTTGAAACATAATTAACAGTCATTATTAGGGTAAATTTAAGAAATGAATACCTTCCTCAAATCTTCGTATGTTGAAAACATTATTTTGAAAAAGAAATGTACAAAATATCTTTAATTCGCATTAAATAAAATCCCCATTAAGGATATATAAGCATGCACTAGGAAAAAGAACAAGATATAAATCAATATATACTTGCATTACGAGTATACAATGCCTGTCCAATGGGTATATGAGAGAGACAGACAGACATATTGACATGTACAAAGTCATATAGACAAATAAAATGGAGGATTAGAACATACATATTTTTTCAGATTATTTAATTAGACGTTATTTATTTTTAATATATTACGTTTGTTAATGACAATGTTTATTTATAACTTAAATTTTTGTATGGCTGATTCCACATTGTGTTATCGAAAACGCGCAGTTACTTCCTTTTAGAAATTCTTATCTTCTTAAACTTCCATTTTGCACTATCCGGAAGTACCGAGCCTGTCCGTGTTTAAAGTTACAAAATGTTATCTTTCCGGATCGCCACACAACACTCCGAGGCAGTAATAAAATAAAGACCCCATCTTCCCCCACTCCAATGAAATAAAACATACGTCGTTGTTTGGTTCACAAAACTGGGGTTGACAGACGTTAGTGAGAAAATAGACTAATGAGAGTGGAGACATCCGACCAGGTAACAACCGACCCGGCAGTCAGAAAAAAAAAAACAACACAATTTATGGTAGCATAAATGCTCAAAAAACAATCTAACGGACTATTGAATACACCTAAAAAATGAATTGTTGGAGTTTTATTTTTATCCGTTGATAGGTCGTCATGGAAAGCAAAACGAAACAAAGTCGTGTGTAATACTAACCATAATGGTCTTGGTATGTATGTATGTATGTATGTATGTATGTATGTATGTATGTATGTATGTATGTATGTATGTATATACGTACGTACGTACGTGTGTGTGTGTGTGTAGGTACGTAGGTACATTTAGCTTAAGTGACACCTCATGTACTTGATTTGATATTAACGGAGAAAAGACATTTTCAATATAAAGACAACTGTAGACTTAATTTTCTACGATCACTAAAGATTGTTTTGCTGTTATGCATTATCAAATCTACAGAACGGCATTACTCGGTCCAATTTATACATATGAAAATGTTATTGGAGCTCGTTGCTGTCTTATCTTGCCCAGTAATCTGACTTTCCAGGAAAATATTTTATTCCAAACAGCTAGGTTAGCAAATTACATTGTTAATGTTATACACACGTTGGGTCAAAATGCATACTGCTAAATTTAGCAGAGTGGGAATTTTCCAGTTCACTACTTTCAACCAAACAGTGACGGATATCGTACATATGTGAAGGAAAGTAATTCTATTAAAACCAATCAATAATGGATGTCTTACTTTCCCTCCAAAACGTAACTTGTATGGAAACTAATGTCGTATCTGCCCCAGTGGATATAAATTGTATGAACACCAATTAGTGATGGATGTTGCACTGACGCCAGTGAACATACACTTCATGAAACCAATCAACAATGATGGGTGACGTTCTTCCCCCAATCAGCATACATTATATGTCGTACTTACTTCAAGTAACGTATGTATGTATGTATGTATGTATGTATGTGTGTGTGTGTGTGTGCGCGTGCGTGCGTGCGTGCGTATGTATGTATGTATATGTGTGTGTGTCTGTCTGTATGTATGTATATATGTATGTGTGTATGTACGTATGTATATGTGTCTGTATGTATGTATGTATGTATGTATGTATGTATGTATGTATGTATGTATGTGTGTGTGTGTGTGTGTGTCTGTATGTATGTATATATGTATGTGTGTATGTACGTACGTACGTATGTATATGTGTCTGTCTGTATGTATGTATGTATGTATGTAGCATGATCCCTAATCACTGATTTAACACTTTAGATCAAAAGGAAATCACTGAGAAACAAGGTTCTTTTTCTCAGGGGGTAATACCTTTTTATGACCAAATGTGAAGTTTGTGCCTTTCATAATTATTGTGAAACATAATCAATAGTCACTTTAAAATGTACCAGTTAAAAGGCAAACTCCCTTTAGTACATCTTGATATATTTTTGTTCTAAACATTGTTTCGTAAATAAAATGAAATCAAGATGTATGACGCATATCTCCAAAGCAACTTGTAAAATGGGGAAGGTGGATAAAGTATTAACATGTATAATTACAGGAATAACGTTATTACATCTGTTTATACCAGTTGCATATATCCGTGCATGTTTTATGAATCGATTGCAAAAACAAATGATGCAAAGTTATTTACATAAAATTATTATCATTACATAATGAACAAAATTGTTAATCAGTTTCATCTCAATATTTGATTAAAACTTGAACATGAAGTCTATAAATGACACCAGGATATTTTTTTATATAGTTGTATAATTATGAACAAAACATAAATCAGTCAATAGTTGATCAGTCAAAAAAAAAATAAATACATAAATCTATCAATCAATCAATTATAATGATTTAAGTTCAGAGATATTTAGTGAGGTCGATTGAGATTTTTACCTCTATAACTCCATGAAAAAATCCTAAATACATTTCATAGTTCAAAGGTCAATTTTACATGTATACTACACTGATTTATGTCGTGGAACTGTTCAGCACATCGTGTAATGAATATTATTGTCTACAGTACGACTTGGTTAAACACACCGTATAATGAATATTCTTGTCTACAGGTTGACGTTGTAAAACACATCATATAATGAATATTCTTTTCTACTGGTTGACGTGGTTAAACACATCGTATAATGACTAGTCTTGTCTACAGTATGACGTGGTTAAACACACCGTATAATGAATATGCTTGTTTTATAACTACCGACCAATCTCAATACTACCAAACTTGTCAAAATTGATTGAAAAACATGTCCATGACTCATTCGTGTCATATTTAACCAAACACTTGCTGTTACACCCTAATCAGTCAGGCTTTAGACAGAAACATTCATGTGAGACTGCCTTGATCTCCCTAACTGATAAATGGCTTCAAGCACTTGACCAAGGTAAAATAATAGGATCTGTATTTGTAGATTTCAGGAAAGCGTTTGACATGGTGGATCATGAAATCCTTTTGAAGAAACTGGAAATCTACCAATGCGATGAAAAAACAGTTAGACGTTTTACCTCATACTTAAGTGAGAGAACACAACATGTTTATATAAATAACGTTCTGTCCGAACCTAAAGCAATTAGATATGGAGTGCCGCAAGACTCAATTCTAGGTCCATTACTATTTATTTTATTTATTAACGACCTACCACTTTTACTAAGAGACTCGATATCATCTACAGATCTCTATGCAGATGACACAACATTATCAGACATCCAAAACACAAAGCATGAACTCGAAATTTCTTTACAGAATGCATTAAACAAGCTGGAAAACTGGCGCACATGCAATGGCATGGTAGTAAATACTGATAAAACTAAAATATTACTGATCTCAACAAGGAAAAAAAGGAAAAATCTTGATAGCAATGAACTATGTCTGACATGGAAAGATAAAACTTTGCAAATGGTCTGTCACGACAGACTACTTGGTGTTTTGGTAGATAATAATCTATCATGGACTAATCATATCAAACATATCAGCAAAAAGGTCAATTCAAACTTATGGCTTATCAGTAGGATAAGACATTTTCTCCCTGAAAAGCACAGAAAACTATTTTATAACAGTTACATACAACACTATTTAGACTACTGTAATACAGTATGGGGTAATTCAAATGATAAAAACATATCAAAGTTGGAAAATTTTCAGAAAAGAGCATTTAGGCTAATATCAAACTAGAAAGAAAGCAAGGAAAATTTAGCTGGTAAGTTAAAAAATATTACCTATTAAAGACCGAATATGTTTAAGAAAAGCCAAATTAAAGTACAGGATATCCAATAATAGTGCTCCTGAATATTTACAATCCCTATTCCAGTATAGGCTACCTGGTAAAACACACCACCTGCGATCAATATCTACAAAACAGTATAAAATTCCCAAACCAAATAAGGAATTATTCAAGAAAAGTTTCCAATACTCTGGAACTTTGCTTTGGAATAGTATTCCAGTTGAGATTAGAAATGCCCACTCTATTTCCATCTTCCAAACCCAATATATCTAGTGGCTTCTGAGATGCTGCTGAATTAAATAAATTAAATAAATTCCTTGTATGAGAGCCTCAAGGTAGATTAGTTCTTAGCTAATTGTGTTACCCTCTTTAAATAAAGTCATTATTATTATTATTATTATTATTATTATTATTATTATTATTATTATTTTTATTATTATTGTCTACATGTTGACGTTGTTAAACACACCGTATAATGAATATTCTTGTCTACAGGATGACATGGTTAATTACCCCATATAACGAATATTCTTGTCTGCTGTATGACGTGATTAAATACACCGTATAATGAATATTCTTGTCTACAGTTTGACCTGGTTAAACACACCGTATAATGAATATTCTTGTATTTAGGTTGACGTGGTTAAACACACTGTATAATGAATATTCCTGTCTACACTTTGACATGGTTAAACACACTGTGTAATGAATATTCCTGTCTTCACTTTGAAGTGGTTAAGCACACCGTATAATGAATATTCTTGTATTTAGGTTGACGTGCTTAACCATTCTGTGCAGTGAATATTCATGTCTGCACTTTCACGTGGTTAACACTCCGTCTAATTATAATTTATGTCAAACGTTTGACGAGGTTTATCACACCGTATAGTGAATATTCCTGTCAAAATGGTGACGTGATTAATCACACCGAATAATGTATATTCTTGTTTTTTATAGGTTGACGCAGTTAATTACATCGTATAATGTATATTATTGTCTAAACTTTGACGTGGTTAGTCACACGTATCATGATTATTCATGTCTACATGATGGTGTGATTTGGCACACCGTGTAATGAATACTTATGTCTACAGGTTGACATTGTTAATCACACCGTGTAATGAATACTTATGTCTATAGGTTGACATTGTTAATCACACCGTGTAATGAATACTTATGTCTACAGGTTGACATTGTTAATCACACCGTGTAATGAATACTTATGTCTACAGGTTGACGTGGTTCAGCATACCCTATCATGAATATTCTTGCTTATTGTTTATTCCTGAATATTCTTGTTCTGTGTAGTAAGGTCATAGGCAGACAACGTGTCTGTGTATTTGGTACATATATTGCTAATTTAAATGTGTTGTAGAGGATGTATTGATAATTGGAATGTGTAGATGGTGATGTATTGATAATTGGAATGTGCAGATGGGAATGTATTGATAATTTGAATGTGTGGTAGGGAATGTATTGATAATTTGAATGTGTTGTAGGGGGATGTATTGATAATTGGAATGTGTAGATGGTGATGTATTGATAAATGGAATGTGCAGATAGGGGACGTAGTGATAATTTAAATGTGTAGTAAGGGATGTATTGCTAATTTAAATGTGTAGTAGGGGATGTATTGCTAATTGGAATGTGTAGATGGGAATGTATTGATAATTTGAATGTGTAGATGGGGATGTATTGATGATTGGAATGTGTAGATGGGAATGTATTGATAATTGGAAAGTATAGATGGGAATGTTTTGATAATTGGAATGTGTAGATGGGAATGTATTGATAATTGGAAAGTATAGATAGGAATGTATTGATAATTGGAATGTGTAGATGGGAATGTATTGATATTTGGAAAGTGTAGATGGGAATGTATTGATAATTGGAAAGTGTAGATGGGAATGTGTTGATAATTTTTGAATTGTTAGTAGGGTATTATTGTTAATTTAAATGTTTGGTATTGTAAACATTGATGATTTGAATGTTTAGTAGGGGATGTATTGATAATGCGAATGTGTTGTATAGGGATGTAATGATAATTTTGATGGGTAAGTATTGATAAGTGTTGAATGTGTAGGAGGGGATTTATTTATAATTTGTCGGGGTAGTGGGCTGGGGTGGTTGTATGTGGTGGGTAAATTGATAATTTGAATGTGTAGTAAGGGTATATAGTAAATTTTGTAGGAGGGGATTATCTATAATTCGTCCGTTTATAATTTCTAAACAGGTGTATATATATATATATATATATATATATATATATATATATATATATATATATATATATATATATATATATATATATATATATTTCTAACATTAAACAATCAACAATCGAACAAGAAAGAAAAAACAGAAATGAAAAAAAAAATACAAGTTTGCTTTGCAGAAAATAAAATTAACGAGTGGGCTTACTATGCTATAAGTATGTTTTTGGTTTATTGCGTAAATAACGAAAACGTATTCTACAGCCTACTGAACCTATGGTGCTAAAATAGTTTCATCCATTGTTCTGTGTTGTACGTGCATGCGATAAGTCGGGACTTAATTGTCCGCTTTTTGGCAGTCTTACACAACTTCATTTTAGCTGATTGTTGTAGGGTTTAACGCCCTGTTTCAGCACACGATATGCTATACATGGCGGCCAGTATTAATGGTGGAGGAAGAAACCGGGAAAATCCCCGAAAAGAACCACTGAACCACGCGAAACAACTGGCCAGAGGCGTAGCTAGGGGGGGGGGGGGTGCAGGGGGGTAAATATGTCCCCGGGCGCCTAAGTACAGGGGCGCCAAAATGAGGCTTACAACGTTACATTATAATAAGTAAATAAGGGTAATAGATCGGTCACAAGATCGCTGGGGCGCCAATTTTATAGTTCGTCCCCGGACGCAAAATATCCTCGCTACGCCTCTGCAACTGGCAAGCCTTTTCACATATCCATATTTGCCGAACCTGAGACTCAAACCCACGCAGACAGGTGAGATGGCAGTGATCCAGAACGTTGAGCGCTTTAAACCACTCGGGGGACCCCTTTTGTAGCTGGTAGATTGAAGATTAAACCCATATCTTTTAATTCAGGCCTATATTGGAATTTTGTTAGGTTTATTTATTACCTGTTAAAAAACTAATAACGAGACTATCCGAAATATCCAATGTAATTTACACAGACGTATAATGGGAAATACTAGTGGAAACTTACACATACATATAATGGGATGTACCCGAGGTAATTGACACCGAAATATAATGGGAAATATCTATTTTGTCTTAAACAGAGGCAATGGCGCAGAATATTCCGGGAATAAAGATCACGTGATTGATTAGGTCGACATTCCTATCATGACCACGACTCAAGAAACTATGTAGTCTGAAGTACGGTAACATGAAGTGAACACGGCAGACTATCTGATGTCATTATATTATTACAGCAGTAGTTTTGATTCAATAAATACTTTTTGCTTTGTTGATAAAATGTTATATGCAGATTTTGTACTGATAGTTTCAAACAGAAAGTCATGAAATAACCACAAATAATAATAATAATAATAATAATAATAATAATAAAAATAACACTGACGTCATTTAGAGAAAGTAACTCTCTCTCACTCTCTCTCTCTCTCTCTCTCTCTCTCTCTCTCTCTCACACACACACACACACACACACACACACACACACACACACATTGATTATGTATAACATTGATAGAGATCTATTTCATTACAATAGCATGAGTCCAGTAATACTAAAATACATCAATGTTTCAATAAATTTGCTTGTAAGGTCATTCTGCCTGGACATACATTTCTCTGGTGATTGAGTGAATGGACAAATTTGCCTATAAGGTCGTTTCGTCTGGACATACATTTCTCTGGTCATTGAGTGAATGGACAAAGCAGCAAAACCGAGAGAAAAAAAAGAAGAGAAAAACAAAACCTGCCATTCATCACCAAATTTAACACGAAGAATACCTCACAAAGCATATTTACTTTCTTGGCTTTGGATCAAACAATTAAAGAACTGTGTACCTTATATAGGACACCACCCATACAACATTGCTCCATTTTCAAACTGGCAGGAAACTTTATGAACAATTATGTAACTTTGGTCTATGGGAGGCATCACGCGAGATTCTTAAAGTCTGTAATGAACAGTTTACTTCCTGCAACTATCTCTTTGGTCGCTTTGAATAATGAGGAAAAGATTCCATGTAAAATGCCTCACGCATGGTTATTTGTTTCTTTCAGCTCTACTAGGAACATAGCATCTAGACTATCTACACACAAATAATTATTGATTATGTTCAATAACATGTACCACAAAACCCAACAAAACTACTTAGTGTCTTGTGCACATCGTTTCTACCCATCGAGCCAAATTAATCCTCACGTACAGATGTTTGCCTTCCTATATTGTTCTCAGCAAGTTGTTAACTGCATTTAACTATTTATCATAATACTGTCAGTTATTACTTACCATCATTTTACTTGCAGTTATTACTTACCATCATTTTACTTGAAGTTATTACTTACCATCATTTTACTTACAGTTATTGCTTACCATCATTTTACTTGCAGTTATTACTTACCATCATTTTACTTAGTTATTACTTACCATCATTTTACTTGCAGTTATTACTTACCATCATTATACTTAAAGTTATTTCTTACCATAATTTTACTTACAGTTTTTACTTACCAACATTTTACTTACAGTTACTACTTACCATCATTTTACTTACAGTTATTACTTACCATCATTTTACTTACAGTTATTACTTACCATCATTTTACTTAAAGTTATTATTTACCATCATTTTACTTACAGTTACTACTTACCATCATTTTACTTACAGTTATTACTTACCATCATTTTACTTAAAGTTATTACTTACCATCATTTTACTTACAGTTATTACTTACCATCATTTTACTTGCAGTTATTATTTACTATCATTTTACTTACAGTTATTATTTACCATCATTTTACTTACAGTTTTTACTTACCAACATTTTACTTACAGTTATTACTTACCATCATTTTACCTACTAGCCTACAATGTTTGTTCAATCATGACAGGAGGACAAATTCGTAATACAGAAGTAGAAATTTATTGCAAATTTCTAATTTACAATTACCAACGTACACACGCCAGGTGTGATTGTGAAATATCTTCAATTTATCAGGTTAACTAACTCAAAATCCATGATTGTTGGACTATCAAGTGAACATGAACATTCATGTTTGTTGGGTCATCAAGTGAACATGACCATTCCATCGTGTTATGATTGTTGTACTATCCACTGAACATAAACATTCCATGAATGATGGGCTTTTAAGTGAATATGAACATTACATGATTGTTGCACTATCGAGTTAACATGAACATTCTATGATTGTTGGACTATCGAGTGAACATGAACATTCCATGATTCTTGGACTATCAAGTGAACACGAACATTCCATGGTTGTTGGACTATAGAGTGAACATAAATATTCCATGATTGCTGGACTATCGAATGAACATGAACATTCCATGATTGTTGTTGGGCTATCAAGTGAACATGAACATACCATAATGGTTTTTGGGCTATCAAGTGAACATGAACATTCTGTGATTGTTGTTGAGCTATCAAGTGAAAATGAACATTCTATGATTGTTGGGCTTTCAACACGAACATTCCATAAATATTGTACTAGCGAGTGAACATGAACATTTTATTATTGTTGGGCTTTTTTGTGAACATCAACATTCCATGCTTGTTGGGCCATCAAGTGAAAATGAACATTCTATGATTGTTGGGCTATCGAGAGAACATGAACATTCTATGATTGTTGGGCTATTCAGAGAACATGAACATTCCATGATTGTTGCACTATTGAGTGAACATGAACATTCCATGACTGTTGGGCTTTCGAGTGAACTTGAACCTTCTATGATTGTTTGGCTATCAAGAGAATATGAACATTCGATGATTGTTGAACTATCAAGTGAACATGAACCTTTTATGATTGTTGGAATATCGAGTGAACATGAACATTCCATGATTGTTGGGCTTTTAAGTGAACATGAACATTGCATGTTTGTTGGACTTTCGGGTAAACACGAACAATCAATGATTGTTGGACTATCAAATGAACGTGAACATGCCATGAGTGTTGGCCTATCGACTGAACATGAACATTCCATGATTCTTGTTGAAGATTCCATCTTGTTATGATTGTTGGACCATCAAGTGAACATTAACATTTCATGATTGTTGGGCTATCGAGTGAACATGAACATTCTGTGATTGTTGTTGGGCTATCAAGTGAACATGAAGATTCTATGATTTTTGGGCTTTTAAGTGAACATGACCATTCCATCGTGTTATGATTGTTGTACTATCAAGTGAACATGAATATTCTATGATTGTTGGACTATCGGGTGAACAAAAACATTCATTGATTGTTGTTTGGCTATCAAGTCAACATGAACATTCCATTATTGTTGTTGGGCTATTGAGTGAACATGAACATTCCATGATTGTTGGGCTTTTAAGTGAGAATTAACATTCCATCGTGCTATGATTGTTGGACTATTGAGTGAACATTAAGATTCTATGATTGTTGGACTATCAAGTGAACATTAACATTCCATGATTGTTGGGCTATCGAGTGAACATGAACATTCAGTTATTGTTTTTGGACTTTTATGTGAACATGTATATTCCATCGTGTTATGATTGTTGTACTATTAAGTGAACATGAACTTTCCATGATTGTTGGTCTGTCGAGTAAACACGTCATTCCATGATTGTTGGACTATCGAGTGAACAGGAACATTCCATGATTGTCGTTGGGCTAACAAGTGAACATCGATCTTCTATGATTGTTGGGCTTTTAAGTGAACATTTCAATTTGAACATGAACATTCCGTGATTGTTGGGCTATCACGTAAGCATTAACATTCCATGATTGTTGGGTTATCGAGTGAATATGAATATTCCATGTTTGTTGGGCTATCACGTGAAAATTCCATGATTGTTTTTGGACGTTCAAGTGAATATAAACATTCCATGATTGTTGTTGGACGTTCAAGTAAACATGGACACTCCGTGATTTTTGGGCTATGGAGTGAACATGAACATTCCATGATTGTTGGGCTATCGAGTGAACATGAACATTCAGTGAGTGTTGGGCTTTCAAATGAACATGAAGATTCCGTGATTGTTGGGCTATCGAGTGAACATGACCATTCCATGATTATTGGACTATCGAGTGAACATGAACATTCCATGATTGTTGGGCTATCACGTAAACATCAGCATTCTATGATTGTTTGACTATCGAGTGAACATGAACATTCAATGATTGTTGGACTATCGAGATAACATGAACATTCTATGATTGTTGCGCTATCAAATGAACATGAACTTTCCATGATTGTTGGACTGTCAAGTAAACACGAACATTCCATGATTGTTGGGCTTTCAAATGAACATAAACATTCCGTGATTGTTGGGCTATCACGTAAACATTAACATTCAATGATTGTTGGGTTATCGAGTGAATATGAACATTCCATGACTGTTTGGCTATCACGTGACCATGAACATTCCGTGATTGCTGGGCTATCTGGATTGTTAATAAGCGTTATGTGCATTCTGGGTTTACCTGTATATTCCGTGTCCCAATAATCTCTGCGTTATATCCCGTTACCCAATCATCTGTGTTATATTACGTGGCCCAATCATCTATGTGTTATATTCCGTTACCCAATCTTCTCTGCGTTATATTTGGTTACCTAATCATCTATGTGTTATATTCCTTTATCCAGTCATCTCTGTGTTATACTCCGTTACCCAATCATCTCTGTTATATTCCGTTACGCAATCATCTGTGTTATATTCCGTTACCAAATCATCTCTGTGTTATATTCCGTTACCCAATCATCTCTGTGTTATACTAAGTTACCCAATAATCTTTATGTTATATTTTGTGACCCAATCATCTCTGATATGTTCAGTGAACAAATCATCTCTGTGTTATATTCAGTGACCCACTAATCTCTGGGTTATATTTCCAAAAGTATTGCGTATTCCAAATGAATCCTAGTGGTGTTCTGAATGATTTCCAATATTGAATGTGTTGATGCGTCTATTACATGGAATAGTGTTTATGTGCAACTAGTCTTGATGTATTACAATGATATAATCCACAATTCCAACATTGTGATTAGTCCGAAAGCAGCAGAGAGAGCGAATCCGACTACTTGGCGGAGCGTTTATTTGGCTAACCAATGCTTTCTCCAAAATCGTAAAAAAGAGTTTCTTTTGGAGACACAAAGTCTTTGTCGCGCCCCTCTCTGCTGCTATGGGGGTAAAAATCGTTTTAGGATTCTACAAACAGACTAATTTGTAAAACCTCACCTCGTAAATCAATCAGATTATTGGATTGGTCGGTGAGTTTGAAATTAATTCTCGTTAACAAATCATTATGACATCTCATATACACTGGATTAGTTGGATCTTCAATGATTAGAAACCCTAGAGGAGCTGTTGGTGCAAATGAGTATAAAATATATCCTTGTTGAGCTTGATTTGATGTTTCGAGATTTTGGTAACTTCCTTCGATAAAATCACATACTAAATTCACTGCAATTACCGAGGATATATTGACGTTTTGAGCAGCGATATGTCGCCCACCACCATCTGGGTCATTAGTATGCTTGAGGATTGTTGTTTGTGGTTGTGCTATTTTCTTCCATGCGTCGTGAATCCTTTTAAAAGCATCATCGATGGTGTCACTGAGAGATTTTTCCATCTCTGGGACGTTATATCCTGGTAATTTAAAATTTAATAACTCTTCTTTTATTAAATTAGATGCGGATATAAATTTTTGTTTTCTCTCCTTCTTGCACGTCAATAGATTCATCAAAAGATTTTATAAAAAATTAATTTAATTTTTTCATATTTTTTATATAAGTGTTCATATCTTTTATTATTTGTATGATTTCATCACGTGAACCCGTTACATCCAGAAGATATTTTTGAAAACTTTGCCGTAGTCTCTCTCTCTCTCTCTATCAATTTCGAAAAATCCATTTTTTTTCTTCTCAAAAACACATTAATATGTTCATCTAATAGAATCGTGTCTGTACTTTCTTTATCATCGTGTTCATATTCAAAATGCAACCCAGAAAAACCCTTCCTATAGAATTCAAAATATATATTCTTTACTTTTGTTATATCTTCTCCTTTTAGAAGATAAAAAATTATATCTCTATCACCTTGAATCTTATCTGTGGTGGTAAAATCAGATTTTTTCTGTTCAGGTGGAGGTGTTTATTCAGGCCAACCCAGTATTGTCCTTATAGAACTCTGATAGATATCTATGACATACCCATGCGAGTTTATCTCAATGGCAGTTGATAGTGTTGGTTCATGAACCGTTATAGCGATTTTCGATTCTTTTCCAGTAATGGATTTTATTCTGCGCTGTAATTCGTTATTGATTTGTTTGATTTGGTAGGACCCAGATAGTAGCGAAACAACGTTCCAATCTTTAGTACCATCGGTTTTATTCTTGCTCGCAAACACCAGGGAATTATTCGGTTGTTGACCACCGAATGATACTGATCTAATATTTGGCCAACTGTGATACACTCGTAGGTTTGCTAGTGCTATCTCCTTAACTGGAACCGCAGTAGGAAAATAGACACTGAATTCAGGATTCGTTGAGGTTATTGAGATCATGCTGGTTTTCACCGGGGTTGTGTTTTCCGCTATTCGTTGAAGTAGTTCTTGCGATGTTGCCATTGTTATTATACTCATGTTGTTTTTCTAATTTTGACCTCGCGGAATCATAAACACGTACTTCTTCTTCTTCTTTATGTCCTTCCGCGCAGTGGGGCGCATAGGGTAACAAGCTTCCTCCAGTCATCTCGATCGGCAGCCTTAACGTCCGCTGCGTCTAAGTTGATATTGACGGCTCGCAGATCTTCTATAAATGTCCGTCGCCATGTCTTTCTCGGTCGTCCAATGCCTCGTTTCCCACGTGCTGGCGTCCACCACATCACCGTCTTTGCGTGGCGCGTCTCGGCCATTCTTAGAACATGTCCCGCAATACGTAATCTTCTTTCTGCGACCACTTCTCCCAGGCTTCGGGTGTTTGCTCTTCTGAGGATCTCCTCGTTAGTGATGTGGTCGTGGTAGGTGACACGAAGAATACGTCGCAGACATCGCTGTTGGAATACGTTCAGCCTGTTGACCAGCTTCTTCGTGCCTTTCCATGTCTCGCAGGCGTAAATGGCGGATGGGATGACGATAGTGTTGAAGAGGCGAAGTTTGGTGTTTGTGTGAATCGACCGACGTGTCCAAATTGGGAGAAGACGTTGGAATACGGCCACCGCTTTGCCAATTCGACATTTGACGTCTGCATCGGCTCCACCTTCCTTGTCGATGGTGCTTCCCAAGTAGGTGAACTGCTCGACTTGGCCGATGGTCTGGCCGCCTACGCTGACCCGCACAGGTGTCTTCCGGTTGACCGCCAGTGTCTTCGACTTTTCTGTGCTACTTCTTAATCCAACTTTAGTCGCCTCCACCTCCAGGTTGGTGGTCATTTCCTGAAGAGATCTCGCATTCTCTGCCAGCAGCGCAATGTCGTCAGCAAAATCCAGATCTGTCAAGCGTGCCTTATCCTTCCACGTGATGCCATATTTCGGATGGTCCATTGCCCTTCTCATGACAAAATCTATTGCCAGAAGGAATAAGAAAGGCGAGAGTATGCATCCCTGACGGACTCCTGTCTCAATGCCAAAGAAGGGTGTGTGGCCAGCGTCCGTTCGTACGCAGCAGCTGAACTCGCGATAAAGATTCTTGAAGATGGCGATGAACGAGGTGGAATGCCAAATGACCTTGCAATGAGCCACAGGTATTCACGGTGGACGCTATCAAAGGCCTTTTTGAAGTCGATGAAGTTGACGACAAGCGGCTTTTGGAATTCAGTGCATTGTTCGAGAATATTTCGGAGGGCGAAGATTTGCTCACTGCACGACCGGCCGCTTCGAAATCCAGCCTGTTCTTTCCGCAGGGCCTGGTCCGCAGCGCATTGCAGGCGTTTTAGGATGATAATGCAGAAGACCTTGCCAGGAACGGAGAGGAGAGTAATACCGCACCAGTTGTTACAATCGGCCAGGTCGCCTTTCTTCGGTAGTTTGACGATCACTCCCTCTCTCCAGTCACTTGGCACGCACTCGCTATTCCAGCAGTCATTAAGCAGTTTGGTGATCCTATGCACGACAACATCTCCTCCTGCCTTCAGCATTTCTGTTGAGATTTGGTCGATGCCGGGCGCCTATAATAAACACGTACCATCGCTAAAAACTCATTATCGGATATTAATGTATCATCAAGGGAGGATGATATCATCGAGGATAATTGGGAGTATGCGGTTGACACAACATGGAATTTAATTACGTAGTCTTGTAGCTTACGCTGGCTGCATGATGATATTATTTTGTTATTATTGAAATAATTGCAGCGATTTTTGTCGCCGCTGATATACAAATTGATATACAAATAGCTGTACAAATTGGAACAGCCATCAGGGCAATCATGGTTACCGAGGAGAGTATTATACCGACTCCGTTGATTACACCTGATACCGAGTACACGGTAACATCAACTGCGGTAATTCTTCGTCGGTGTTTTTTTATTTTTAATTGATACTCTTCATTGAGTGTTTTTAGTTTAGTTTGAAATTCTCTGACCTGATCATTGCGATACTGCTGTGACGCTGCCAATGATGACATTTTATTTATTATAATAGATTTCAAATTGCTGACGTTAAATTCGCCAGCGTTGAATTTCCTATGGATTTTTAATTCAGTTGTTTACTTACGAATTCCACATACCATGTTACTACTGAAACCCTAGCCAAATTATTATCAGTGGATGCTATTGTGAATCGTTCAGTTGTTCCTTTGTCGATGATGGTTAAAATCATATTGTTGACCCCAGATGAACTCGTTGATGAAATATTAAACTGAGTCGGCGACATTAGTGTTAATCGATAATTTAATATATTATTTTGTGGTGTCCACGTAAATGATTCGTGTTGGATCGCGTACACATTAATTACGATATTTTTTAGTTCGTGAGGGAGTTTTTCTATCATCCTCTGTAGATCATCCCTGATGACATCGTTGGTCTTTTAAATATCTTCGCGAACAACTTCTATTCGCCGAATAATCGCGGCTATTTCATCGAGTTTCGTGATAATTCCAGCGAGATCTGTTTTGATTTATCGACGGCATCATCGGTTTTTATTAAAGTTTTTACGTAACATAGTAAATTGTTCGATATGAGCGTCATAATCGCAACTTTTACAAATTATCCATGGAAGTTTTTATCTCTGTTAATTTTGATGTGGTCACCGGGGAATTCCAAAGAAATCTAATAGAGGTTTGTCAATATTGTCAATTATACTTCTTTGTAATTCAGAAAACCGATCGAATTTAGTTATATGGTCGTCGTATTCATCGCGTAGTTTTCTTTAATGGTTCTAAATTGTTAATTCTATCCACAATAGCTGAAACAAGTACACCCAGTTTGAGTTACCCTGATCGGAAAACAACGCGATAGTATCTTCTACTGCGTCACGTTGTTTAACTAAAATATAACCAAGGGAAACATTACTAGTTTTCAATTTACCCTGACGATCTTGAAATACAACTATTTCATTGGGATAAACACTTGCGAGGTCTAACATCTCGGATATTTCATCTTTGATTATTTTTTACATCATCGGTTGCAGATATTTCCGCGGTGGGTATTTTTCAGGCTTGATAAAGATTAATCATGTTATTTTATATAATTTCTCTCTAAAAATCGATTACTCGTATATTCGTGTACGGTTTTATGTGGTGGTTCTCCCGATTATGAAATAGCGTCGAGTACAATTAATTCTTCAATACCGCATATTGGTGGGTCATTCATTTTCTGTGTTGGTAGCGTAGAATACCAGAATATAATAGCGTATCAATCGCGTATGCAACCCAGTGACTTCCAGGTCCGCTGCTGTTATCGAGATTAATGATACCGGTTTCAACGCTGTTTGGTTGTTGTGGTAATTGATCTCTCATAAAGACACTTCTAAAGTTTTTTATCGCTAGTTGTTTAGTAGCATCAAATAAAATCAAAATTTGACATCGGCTATATCTTTGATGGAGTTAGTGAACTGTTCCTAGTCTCAGGCCTTTTCCGCTGTACTATAAATACGGAGTTACTGGTAATCTTAGATTCTTTCCTGATCGTTTCTTTTTTTTATATCCCTGTCCGGTAGCTTTCTTTAGTGCCATCCCTGCCGCTGTACCAACGGCTCCTAGCGAAGAGGCTTTTGCTACCGCTGGGGCCGCGGCCGCAATCAACGCTGGTAAAGCAGCGAAAAGTGGGAATATACCACCTGATTTTACCATGTTCTTAATTGCCGCCGCAGAGATATTGACATGAACACCTTTTTTTTTTTATCTTTGATGGCATCATTGAAGTGTTTTTTCTGACGAGCTGTCAATGACAGTTTATTTTGACCGCCAGACATCTGATTGTGCTTCAGCGATATTGTGGTTCCAAATTTTTTAGCTGATTCCAATCGCAATTTTTTAATTTGACCACGAGTTAACGTAACACTAACATGACTATATGACATTTTTTTTAATAACAGATTGATCTAATTGTTACATTACATATTTTCTACTGATGCATCAACTACTCTCATTCGTTCACCAGCACCTTCGAGTAGCATTGATTTGTCACTGAGAATGTGAGCAACTGCTCTGTAACCACCAGCAATAGGATCGTTTACGCGAGCTCGAAAGTGTATGTCAACGACGGATTGTCTGGTTAAGTCAAGATGTTCCAACGAAAAGTAGTAGATGGGATACATTTTTCTAAAAACTGTGATATTTGCAGACCGGTATTTACATTATTATTGCGTCCCATAAATGACAACAAACGATGATACACGCGTGCTATTTGGTTGGTTCCGTAATCAAGTAGTATATCCTCGGCTGGTTCTTGTTGACCGTTTATCCTCAACGAAACTTGATTAACATCCAATTTATAAAATATCATATGGTTGCGTAATTGTGAACCCAATCGCGCCCTATCCTGTAACGCAACAAATATATGGCGCGGAGCTGAAACACCTTCTTTTGATGCCTGGTGCCATGTAAGTGTACCATTAAGATCAGAATCTATGATATCTGTTGTTGTTGTTAGCCATGATAGCAATGATTTTGCCGCTTGTATCCATAAATGATGGTAATCTTTTTTCTGCTGTTATTGATGGAGTCATTACTGGAATCCACAATGAAAGTTTTGATATAATGACTTTACCATCAGCAACACCATCATCACGCCAGATTGCATCATTATCACTACCTTTTCGCACGAGTACTACTGTATGCTTCGCTCCATAGATAACTTTTCTAACATTTCTGCAAAATCCGAATTTATGATGCAGTGGAATCGCGCATGAAAAATATCGACGCTGTCCTTGCAACGTTTCTACACGTGTTGCAAACCCTAGGTTGTGATTAGGATTAGTACTTTTTATAAAATCAAAGTTAAAGCTGGTCTATCTTCGTGTTCAGGAGAATCGAGTGGTTGTGGATCAATTGCAGTATTTCTTGGTATTAGCACTTTAACATATGGAATATGATCAGCGTGATCAGTGAGATCCTTAGAGAACATGATAGATGGACCTGCCGATCTTGTAAAATCATCAGAATATCTTGCCAATCCCACTATTTTTGTGGTAACATCAACATCATGTTCTATAGACTCGATTTCTCTTCCATCAATCATGTATCTAGTACTCTCAAATAGCGCCATGATACCATTATTGACAAAACCAAATCGGATATTTGGGTCATCTACATATGGTGTATCAACTGCAACATTTGTTACGAGTTCTCCTTCTACTTCAATAAATACTTCAGAGGGTTTTAAGTATTTGCTGGTTTCCTGGACTTTAAGTTCGATTCTTGATCGACTATCCGGTTGTATTGCATGATAGGAATAGAATTGATAATCGCGTATAGAATCATTCTTGAGTACTGGGGCGTCCATATCAAATGCTGTATCAGGAGCCGATTTGAACATATTATTATATATTTCTTGATATAAATCGCGATCTCGCTCACGATTTCAAACCACTTTCCGCTATCATATTTGCAGTAATATTTCCCTGAGTGTCATATCCATCATTTATCCGTGATGCTATATTCTGCTTCACCGCGTTGTTTATTATTTTGCTAATTCTCGCGGACATAATTTCCGTAGATTGTAGTGGTCCCAATGACGAAGTCATCTGTGTTTTCTTTCGCCGCCGAACTAACGCTACTAGTTTTTCTCTAGTCGCGGAAAATGCTTTCCGGCAATATCACCACCAATACCTTTATCACGAATAACATTAAAAACTTTCGTGGATAATTGTTTTGCGATTGGTGCTATTTTTGGAGTCATTCTTACAAATAACCCTGCAATTGTATTGCCGAGACCATCTCCATAGTACGCTCCATAAACTGACAATCGTGAGTTTACTACGTATACCATGATTGGTTTGTTGTGGTTGTAGTGTATGATCATCTTATTTAAATGCTATTTATCTAATCAGTGATTCATCACCAAAGACAAAGTCATCAACGACGAAGTCATAAAATTAATCACTGTGGTAACCGTCTGCTAGCTCATCAATAAACTCTCGATATACACCAATATCTGTGTTACCACCCTCAAATAATCGTCTGCAGATATCAGTTGCCTCATTAATTATTTCCGGTGAGTTATTTCCAGCTCGTTTCCCTCCTACGAGAACTTCTAATCGTGATATATCCCCGAGAATACTATTAGGACAAAACGAACTAGACCATTACCTGAAACCCCCTTTGGAATTCCAATTTGAGAAAATCCATCCCCACTATAACCAGTTGCACCTTGTGCATCATAATCATCTTTGTCTCGGTCATATAGTGGTTGACCACTCCTTTTTTTCTCTATTTTTTATATACGAAATAAAATTATTATCTTTTGAGGTTCTAAATCCACTGTGTTTTGCCAAATAGATTTTTCTATACCAGGTGTCAGCGTTTTTTATATAGTCTTCAGCTCCATCTTTTATAAAAATTTTCACTTTTTTCCTTTTTAAAATTTTTAACAGAAAAATCAGCTAATTCATCATCCGTGGAATTTTTAAATTTATTCATCGCTTCTTCCATAAATATCTTTTCGGGGAGATGTATTCTCTCTTTCGAAATTTCTTCTTTTTCTTCAATAATTTCACCCTCTCGTTGTTGTTCATCACCCTCATCTTCTTCAATAATATTACCTAGTCGTTCTTTAAGTCTTTCTCGTTGTTCTTGTTCAAGTCGTTCTTGTTCTAGTCGTTGTTGTTCTCGTTCATGTTGTCTCTGAAGTCGTTCAGTAGCTATTATATCACCAGGAAGTGTTTTTAAAGACTTTTGTGTTTGTTCAGTTTCCATTGCTATTTTTTCAAGTACAGGAAGAAGGACCGGTTTTTTTTCTCTCGTTGTTCCTCAGGAATATCCCCCACATGGCTTTTTCAGTGGTCGATACGACTTTCCCCGTTGCAGTGGTTATTGGTTTGAATAATTATTTGGTTCCCGTTGTAAAAGCAGTTTGAAATTCTTGTCTCATTTGAAGCTTATTTCGAACGGAATCACGAATCGGAATCAATTTCTTAATTTCAGATAATCGTTAACGTGCTAATTTAGTCGTTAGTACTTCATTTACCATTATAAATTAATGTGCGATTTAAATTGTAAGTGAAAACCCACCCCCGACACTCTGTTCATACTTCCGCGTAGTGATTAAATCACCTGTCTATACAAATTTGTCCTAGGTGAGTAAGCACATACCTGTCTATAGAATTATTTAATCACTGGGGTTATAGAATTTCTATTCCGTACCTGTATATACTCATACTTGCCAACATGTATGGTTTGTGTTTAGATTGTCAATTATCCATGGTGAGATTTTTCATTTGCTATGTTGAGGCAATCAAAGGGGAGTTTCATTTTGTCGTATAATCGCTTTTATTGTTTTGATTTTCGAGTTAATTGTGCGTTTGATTTCATATTGTTTTCCAATTCACTTCTAACCTTTTCGACAGCAGTGAATAACGGGACAAACTTATTAATGTCGTTACAGAATTCAAGGGAATTGTTTACTGCGTGTTGAATTCGTTTGATCAGTCCATATTCCCTTTGAAGTACATATCTATTATTCTGAGCGCTATCATCAATATCTTGAAATTCAGAAAGAATCTGATTACAATCTAATTTATCTGACAATTGAACTTGATTTTTCAAAATTTAAATCTCATTAATAATGACATTCATATTTTCGAAATTCATTATATGAAATATTATATATCTAATATGATAAACCAAAAAATTGGGGGGCAATTTTGACCCGTTTTTCGTATGATATGATGAACTCCATTCGCTCTAAGGTGTTATTCACATCTTATTGCGCCTAGAGATATTATGCAAGTTATGATATGATATGATATGATGAATTCCATTCGCTCTAAGGTGTTATACATGAAAAACCCCATTTGGAACCGCTCAGGTGTTATTCACATCGGAGGGACCCAGAGGTTACATATATAAGACAACACATCCCCATTTGGAAACCCTATGGTGTTATTCACATAGGAGGGACCCAGAGGTACCACGAAACATAGTCTTCGAGAGGAGATCTAACTCGTCAAATAACGGGTTAGAACTCCAAGAAGGTATATGCTTGGTAAATGGACGTCATATTACATATAGATATATAGATATATACATGGTATTTACAAGTATATACATAATGGTTTTTACAATGAAATGATATGGTAGTTACAATGAAATGGTATGGTATTTACAATGAAATGATATGGTATCTACAAATAGGACAGCACAAGACAATACAACATATAACAATGGATTATAGGTGGACACACATTACATACACACACGGGGCTGTTTTACATTCACACTGAAACCACCATATCCCCAAAAAAATCTTCCTGGGTTGAATGCAAAATCACATTCACACCGTGTGACGGTGTGTGACGTATAGTGGTCTCACTGTTTGAATTTCGAATGGCTTAAAACCCCAATTATATAGAAAAACCTTCCGATGGGTACTGTCGACAATAATGCCTGCCACGAGATTCCAACGATGGGAACCAGGACGAGATCCCATCCGTGTATGCAATACACTAGTATTCGTAATCTACAAGTCTATAATTTTGAATATGATATATGTGTATCACGTGAAGAATTTAACAGACTAGACTCAGTGATGACAACAAGAGATTCTCCCAAACTTCGCATTATGCGGTGAACATTAAATCACACAAAAAAAACCATTCAGTCATCAAAAAATCCCATTGAGATACGTGAACTACAACAAAAGGTATCGTTGTTTCAAAACCGTATACACACAAGCCCACACGAGTTATTCCCCTTAATACTACATAGAATTAGATTCATTTACATCTAAATTATTATATGTCCGGTTCTCTTGGAAATCGCTGATTGATATATTCGTTCTGCTACTTTTCGTACTGAGGGTACACAACTATCGAAGTACTTTCCAGCTTCATTCATTGGTTGAAATACTCTTTCTTCGTTATTTTCTGTATTAAATGATTTTATACTTTTCGCATTTTTCTAGTGTTTTCCAGTCCCTCCTCGTTTGGTGTTTTCACTTTGTGTTATAGCTCGTAAATTATCCAATCTGTTGTTTTGAGGACATCCATCGGTATGATCAATAACAAGACCATGATTAATCAATCCGTTAAATACCTCAAAGACGATTCTGTGACAGTAATATTTTTTCCCTTCAGCACTAAACATCAAATATCCATCATTATTATCAAAATCGACTGATTTCTTCAGCTTGCGGTGTCAGACAATACCATCACGAGATGCTTCATAATCAATGATAGTAGGATGTGGTTGAAATTCTTGGTTCATTTATATACTATAATATTATTTGTCTAATTAATTATTTGGTTTAATTATTACTTGAGAATCTTTCAATGTAGTCTTGAGGTGTTCTTATGATTTTGTCGTTGACGCTGTCAGGGATAGAGTCAGAGTCGGAATCTTTGATGGAGTTTTTAACTCGTTTATCATAATAGCGCTTAAGCTCTCTGTATCGCTTACCAACACAATTCAGATATAACTGCGACTTACCACGCACACCCACCCCACATTGTATGGAAGATAAGGGCCCTAAGCTTCCACGACATACGCTTTGTAAATGTCACGGAATGATGTAGTTTAGCAGCAGAGAGGGTGAATCCTACAACCTTTTTTTTTACTTTTTTGATTATACCCTATACCCTTCTCGCGAACCAGAAAAAAAAATGACAGTGATTGTATTCGCGTTTTCGTTGATGAATCATAAATGTCGCAACGTCGTTGTCACTCACCCTCTCTGCTGCTATGGGTTACGGTGATTTTAACCGAATATTTGATCCAGTCCTATACGATATCGTGTCCTCGGGGCTGATAAATTTATCGTTACAAATCCGTGTGGTTTTGACTGAGCGTGACTAAACAAATTTCTAAACTGATTATGATTCATATCACCGCAGCACCAAGTTTGCCAGATATTTCGTAGCGTATGAGTATCAACTCCGTTAAATACACACAACACATTGCAATTATCTCTGATCACTTTTGGAATCTGAGTGTAGCGTTGAGTGACATAGATCACATCAGTGTTTTTATGCCTGCCTCGGGAAAATATTCTAGCTGGGTTTTTTTGATTATCTAACATGATATCATCGTATACCACTAAATTGTTAATACTTCCATCGATGTCTTCCACGGAAGGGGCTTCCTCTATATCAGTAATAAATTCAATAATATCATCACCAGCAATCTCTGAAGCGTTTTCATTAAAATCTTTTAGCACTTCATAGCATCGTTGGTCATCTACGCTAGGGGCAATTAAATACAACTTATCCCACTTCATCCATCTCATTATTAAATTGAGCAACAATTGCGTCTTGCCGGATCCAGATGGTCCGATTATAATTTCGCGGATAGATTTTGGTAGCGCTGCATGATGCTTAACTGGTTCTCTTGTTTTAGTTGCTGAAAAATCAATTATATTCATGCCGTTATATATAAATTATGGATCTATATTGTGTGAAGTGTAAAAAACGTACTGGCACAGATGACTTGACGACGATTACAACTAAAAATAACCGATCAGCGCTTTCTGGTAAATGCGTACAATGTAGTATAAAGAAATTTAGATTTGTTTCTAAACCCAAGGAACCTTTAAAAAAAACGAGGAGGTGATATCGCTGCCAAATTAGCAAAACTCCCTGGAACCCCATGGGCAAAATACCCTGGAGAAAAGCACCTTCCAGGATATAGCTACTGTGGACCGGGAACAAGACTTGATATCAGACTCAATGATCAAAATCAGCCCCGACCCGGTGAGGAACCAATAAACGCTATTGATAAGGCCTGTCACCTTCATGATGTGGCTTATAAAAGCAGTAATTTGCAACACAGGCATCTAGCAGATGTGAAATTAATTCATGCGTTAAATGCTATTCCTGATAAATCTTTCAAAGAAAAATTGGCTTCCTTTTTGATAAAATCGGCTATGAAAAGTAAATTGATGTTAGGTGCTGGTAATTAATAACAACATGGAATCTATTTATTATTCCCCAAGAGGATACTGGAGGGGTAAATCAGCAATCCATAAACTCGCTAGCGCTGCAAAAGTGAAAAAGGCCACTGCGGCTCATTGGTTATCCAAACAGGCACTATGGCAAATTTATCTACCACCGCCTAAACAAATTAATGTCTCGCATTTTGATGTGACCGGACCCAATGAAGTTCATCAGGCTGATCTATTATTTTTGCCACATGACCACGGTTACAAATACGCATTAACCGTAGTTGATATTGCAAGTCGATACAAGGAAGCAGAACCGTTAAAAACAAAATCGGCCACTGAAGTAGCTTCTGCATTTGAAAGGATTTATCGACGAGGTCCTCTGCACTGGCCAAATCTATTACAAATTGATCCCGGCAAAGAATTTCAGGGTGTAGTGTTATCTACAATGAAAGATCACAATGTCACTATCAGACGGGGGCATACTGCACTGCATCGTGATCAGGCCATTGTAGAACGATTTAATCGGACTCTTGCTGAACGGTTATTTGGATATCAATACGCAAAAGAATTCATCCAAGAAAAAAGATCCCGTGAATGGGTTAAAAGGTTACCAGCTGTGATTACTGCACTGAATAATGAGATTACTAGAACAATTAATTTGAAACCTATCAATGCGATTAAAAAGAAGTCAATACCTGAAATGGAAATTCAAAAAGATTTTTCTAGAAACGCTAGCGTTTCCCAACCAATTCTTGGTAGTAATGTCATTGTGAGGTATTTATACGAACCAGGAGAGCTTGAAGGAGGCAGAAAAAGGGCTACTGATCCTATTTGGAGTATTACTGCACATAAGATATCTAGTATAACACGATCTACGGGTAGACTTCCAATCTATAAACTGGATTCAACTGCCCCTCAACGAGGATTTACTAGACAGCAATTACAAGTGATACCTGAGGATACTCAATTACCACCGCATGGGCTTAACTAGCACCGTTGCGTCTATTGCACTCAAGACAAGTCAACATCACATTGTTTCTGACATGACCGAAACTATTATTTTTTCTGTCAACGGTAAATTGGCGAGGATCTTTATCCGAATACTGCCAACGCATTATACAATTGCAACTTGCGCAGTGATTATTCTGTTGTTGCTTCAAAGTGATTATTAATTCAGCATCAATGTCAAATTCTCGTTGTTTTTTTTTGTCTTGTTGTTTGTAACCGGAGAGTTTTTTATCAATAATATCATCTATTCTGGTGTCATTATCATCACCAATGATTTCATCATCCAGGACAATTCTTCGAAGTTGATTTATTTTTCGTACTCTGGATACTGAAAGATAGACTAAATTCGACCATTCTATGCGATTATCTACCATCCAAACAATTGTATCCGATATAGTTAATCCTTGTGAAGAGTGTATTGTTGCTGCATAACCTAGCGTCCACGGGGATTTATTAGCACGCAATGCATCTTCAACGACATTGATATCAACCAGCACAATATCATTTAATACTAAATTCTGTTTTTGAAATCCTTCGGATTTTGGGCCTGGAATATCAACTTCAATGTTCTGTTTTCGTGTATCTGATGGCCTATAACAGAGGGGCACTGGAAGTGTTGCAAATTTTTGTTTATGCAATTCAAATAATTTCATCTGAAGTGTGTCCCTGACTATTTTTCTACTTGCAATGATCAAATCATTTGGTCTCCATGCTTCCCAAAACTCATTCATTGGAGTTTCTGAAATTATTTCACGCGCTATTTCACATTGGATTTTATCCGGTTGTAATCTAATTAGTTTCTTAAATTCTTTTAATTCATTATCAAGTGATCTATGATCGGTATCAATTTCTTCATAATAGTCTACAAAACCCTTTAGCCATTCATGTGGGGAAGCACCGACAAATGGTGGTGGTTGGCCGTGATCACCGCACATGACGATTTTTGTATTTTTCAATAACAACCACTCAAGAAATATTTTTAATACATCTAATGGCACTGTGTCTATTTCATCCCAAATGATAATTTCAGGAATAAATTTCTCTCCCATGCGCTCAGGAGTCCATTTATCTCCCTTCCATCGGAAAAAACTATGATAGGTACAGGCATTAACTCCTCTCTGTATCATCTCTCTTGCAAGTCTGTGTGTTGGTGTTAGTACAATCATGTTTGATTTTGAAACGCTAGCGTTTCTACGAAATAACTCAATTGCCCGGGTTGTTTTTCCCGACCCACCACAACCGTTTAAATAAACTGTTTTATATCTACATATTGGATCAGAAATCGGTGGTGCACTAGAAAATTCTGAACACTGATTGCTTTCTAAGTAATTATTTTCAATGGTAACATCTGCTGATGGAATATAATCATGAAGCATTTCCTTCTTAATTCTCCATGACCCCCAATTCTCGTTGCCAGTAGCCTTAAAATCAGTCATTTTGCTATTTATGTAAAACGAATCAGTGGCGACTCTAACTGCGGTGGTAGGAAATTTATTGATCATTGAAAATAAATTAATAGAAGCATAACCAAGCATAGAAGCTCTCAAATGTGTGTACTGCGGATTGTATCCATCAGTGTAAGTAACAATTGTACCCAATTTGGTTCCATCGGACATAAATGCGTCCTTACGATTGACATATAGACCTTTATTCGTTAAATCCGTGATTACAAAATCGTATTCAGCATTGTCTATAATCAATCGTGAAGAATATCTCGTATTGTCGTATTTGCCACCTTGGGTAAATTTACCGATTATTCTTCGTCCAAGATCTTTTGCTTCATTGTTTCTGATTTCAAATAACTGTTTGGACCAATCCATGATTTGTTGTTCATTAAAATCAGGAAACAGTTTTCGCTCTTCGCTAATTATTTTTTCTAGATCAGGTTGTGGTAACCAGACTGATTTCTGTGCTCGATAGGATATAATTGCTTCACTGACAATTAATGATTTTAACATCTTACAATCAAGCATATACCGTAATAACACTATTGGCATCCAGTGTTTTTCAGACATGTGTTTACCAATCCAAAGATAACTACACGGATGAAGTCCTTCAGCCAATTCAAATGATACCACACAAGCGAATCCGGTTAAATCGAAATGTGGCAGTGGTCCATTAATAGCAACACGGGTCATTTCGTGTGTAGGGTGTCCAAATCGTTTGAAATATTTCTCGCATTCTCCATACCCGAGAAAACTTCCTGGATAACATGCAATCATATCAACTGAAATAACGGTATCAGCGGTGTATTTTGTATTCCATAATCCTCCATGGCTGTATTCAAGACAGGACAATTTGACATCTGATAAGAACTCACTTCGTGTTGGTTTCCATGCGTTTTTCTTTCTAGCAAAATGTGCTGCAATGGATGGTACTGTAAAACAGTTTGCTAATAATTGATCTTCGATTTCCTCCCCAGAAAACTCACTAGCTAGTTGTTTCATTTGATTATGCAGTTCTTCGGTACGATATAATTCTCCGTTGGGCCTTACAAACTGATCAAATCTACATTCTTCGTCTGAAGCACTATGAAATAGCCACATTGACACAGGATCGTTTTTACTCAAATGGTAAATAGCATCAAATAATTTCTGCTCGGTAAAACATTCTTCAGGTCCCAACCCTGTTTGGAAAATATATTTTACGGTTCTATCCCGTGGGAATATTGTTACTGCAGATGACCACGCGTGTTCATTATGATCAATAATTTCAATTGGGGCTCCATTTTTATTATATTTCGATTCGTATAATACTTCACCGGTGATTGTCCTTACCGTTATTGGAAATCTCAATGATGTTTCTAATTTAGCTATATCCTGAATTGTTGCCCCATGCTGTTTCACTGTCAGTTCCCATTCGGTTATTTTTTTTCGTCTTAGATCAGTTAGTTTATTTCCCCGGGACGCATTTGTGAAGTGTTCCATTATTCTTGTTGCTACACAATTGAGCCTTGACGAAGAATATTTCATGGGTGCTAGTTTTGCAATATCAGGTTTTTCATTGAGCGGATATATCCCGTAAACAACTGCTGTGACAGGGTAAGATCTTTCGTAGTAGGGTTTGTCAATTCCAGTCAAAATTCCTGGTTTTGAATCCTGAGTCACAGTGACAGTTTTTTTGTCCTTAAGAATAGGCTCGTATTTGTCCCTAATGATCCATTTTCCATTATCACGGATAAGGAATTTTATTCGAAAAAAATTTCTTTCTTCCCCAAGATTTGAGATTATCACTGCTGCTTTTTCATCATTCATGGTAGCGTCAACAACACCATCAATTCGAAATGTTGACCAACAATGAGCTGCCCCATCACGCTTGAATTCATTAAAACAGTCTCTGATTTTACTAATCAAGGTTCTATCAAGAATTTTATTCTTTGGTGTATCAGAAACTCTATCAAGATTGAATTGAACACTTTTCCAGGGCTTAATTTTCGATAATCTCTCGAACTCCTCCATACTATAATTAAAACAAGTATTTAAATGAAAGATTTAAGTATAATGAATCATTGCAAATGGCTTATGATTGGATCAGTGACACCGTGTAACAAATCATGCAGAAATGAATTCTGTGGGTATCATATGCAAAGCTTTCGTCGTGGAAGCCTTGGTCCGTTACCCTGTATTCGATATGGGGTTGGAGTCAGGGGAAAATCGCAATTATGTTTCAGGTGTGGCGGCAAACGATACAGGGAACTAAAACGCTATTATGATAAACGAATAAAAAATGGACAATCAATCAGAAATTCTGACCCTGACACTGACAAAGTCAGCGACAAAATCATAAGAAACCCCCAAGACTACATTGAAAGATTCTCTAGTGATGTTATTAATGAATTATACAAATAGTATTAGCATACAAATGAACCAAGGGAGTTATCTCCCTTAGATTCTGATTCAGCGGCGGGAAATTGTTTTGTAAGAAAAGAAATGTTTTCAAACAATTATATTCTTTTTTCTAGTGTTTAAGTCAAATAATCTGTCTCATTTAAATACCTTGAAACACCATTAATAAGTAATTTAAGAAAATAAAATAACACCCTGTGGATTGCTGTATTAAGTTACCTTATATACTTTCTCCCTTAGATTGTGTTAACTTGTTTTATGGGTTATTGCGATTCAGCGGCTGGGCATTGTTTTGTAAGAAAAGAAATGTTTTCAAACAATTATAATCTTTTTTCTAGTGTTTAATGCAATTATTCAGTCTCATTTAAATACCGTGAAACACCATTACTAAGTAATTCAAGAAAATAAAATAGCACACCTTGCGGATTGCTGTATTAAGTCGCTATATATACTATATGAATATTTACAACATATATATGTTAAAAAACGTTATTCTTTATGGACGTGAACAGTGGTCTAACGGTAACGTGTTTGGCTTGTAAACCCAGACAATTATTATTCACATGTTCGCGCCCCATAGCAGACACATTGTCTGATAGTGAAACGGTGTATGTTTTTTTTTCTATTTAATTGAGGGGAGGAAGGGCAACCCTTCTGTGTGCACATTCACATAACATGCAAACCCATGCTATCAAATTTACGGTAGCGTGGGTTGTCGGTTTTTTGAATGTTGAATGTGCACACATACAATGCCCTAAAATAAATAACATCCATGGATGTAATTAGCTCTCCATCACATTTGGGTAGCCCCGTATGGTGTTCAAAATGAATTACCGGCCAAAAAAGGTTCGTGGATGCACATTGGGTATAAACCCAGAATGAATTATCGCGGCTAAAAGAAACGGTCATAGGGTCAGAAAGAGCAAAAACAAAAAAAAAACATTCTGATATTAAAACAGAAACAGAAAAATGCTCTCTAGGAACACTATGAAAGACACAAAGGCCTAATAAGGGACCCAATCAATGCAAATAGAACCACAACGGCCTATATCAAGGGGGCCAAATGACTGATAACCGCTCATCATGGTTGTTATTTATTTTTGTCTGCATTTATATTTATATATACAGAATTAATTTTAAAAAAGATATTTATATATACAGACTGAATTTTTAAAAAAGATATTTATATATACAGACTGAATTTTTAAAAAAGATATTTATATATACAGACTGAATTTTTAAAAAAGATATTTATATATACAGACTGAATTTTAAAAAAAGATATTTATATATACAGACTGAATTTTTAAAAAAGATATTTATATATACAGACTGAATTTTTAAAAAAGATATTTATATTTATATATACAGACTGAATTTTGAAAAAAGATATTTATATATACAGACTGAATTTTAAAAAAAGATATTTATATATACAGACTGAATTTTAAAAAAAGATATTTATATATACAGACTGAATTTTTAAAAAAGATATTTATATATACAGAATTATTTTTAAAAAATATATTTATATTTATATATACAGACTGAATTTTGAAAAAAGATATTTATATATACAGACTGAATTTTAAAAAAAGATATTTATATATACAGACTGAATTTTTAAAAAAGATATTTATATATACAGAATTATTTTTAAAAAATATATTTATATTTATATATACAGACTGAATTTTGAAAATATTAACGGCTCTTTTATTTTTGAAAAATGAATTAGAAATATGTATTATCATATATGAATTCTGAAAATATGAATAGCATCATAGTTGAAATTGCAAAATTGAAAAATCAGGATATCAAACTATCAGATGGGTTAAATCCTGATCAAATTATGTCTGATTTTCAGGATATAGAATACGGAGTTAGCACTAATAAGTATATGTTAACAAAGAAATATGCAATCATCAAAAAAATCCAAAATTCTATTCGAGACTCTCTTGCATTTTCCAGTGAAGTAGGTGTGTTTGTTCCGTTATATACTATCGTGGAAGGAATACGAAAAGAATTGGGTAACGAATATGAATTGAAAAAGGAAGTTAATTCTAAAATTAGAAACTTACGAGCGTTAATTCAAGAAAATGAACTATTTTGATTGACCGGCCCTCAATATATTTTGTCAGACAGTAAAATCTCCTTGAGATTTTCATTTTTTTTGTCATTTTTTGATTGAATCAGTGAAAATATTTCACACTGCGAAACTAAAATAGAATCCTAACAGCTTTTCTCTATGGAAAATCCAATGCAAAATCGACTACTTGACCCTACGAGGTTTTTTACCAAAAATCGATGAAAAATCACTGAAAACAGGCAAAAATTGATGAAAAATGGCTAAAAATCATCAAAAATGAGTTTTAACAGCTTTTCCTTATGGAAAATCCCATGTAAAATCGACTACTTGACTGTAAAATCTCTTTGAGATTTTCAACTGAAAACCACCAAAATTGCACAAAATGGCACCAAAACTGTCAAAAACAGTCAAAATCACTGAATATATTTCTCACAGCAATAAAAAATAAAAATATTTCACAGCAATAAAAAATAAAAATATTTCATAGCAATAAAAAATAAAAATATTTCATAGCAATAAAAAATTGGACCGTTAGGGAAGGAATCATCGATGGGAAAAATTGTTTTGCAATTGAAAAATGGTTTCTGATTTCAAATAATGGTCAATGAAGCATTAACGACCCGATTGGCTCGTGAAAGATTAGATGCAATTAAGAGATTTGTACCAATTCGTGACTCTGTACGGAATAAACTACAACAACGACAGAGTTTACAAACGGATTTTGCTTTAGGGTCTGAAGAATTGTTTAAACCAGTAACCACAGCAACGAAAGGGGTTGAGCGTGCTTTACTGGGAGATGATCCTGACGGTAAGAGAAAATCTGTTATTGGTGAACTTGAAAAAATAGCAGCGAAAACTGAACAAACAAAACAAATGGAATCAAAAAGAACAGTAGAGGACTTACGCGTGAGATTTAACGAAGAAGGGTTAGCAGCAATTGATGAGACTGATCCAGCAGAAATTCCTGCGCTTGTTGTTAAGACTTATGAAAACAGAAAAAAAATGTTGAAACCAGAACATCACAAGTTTGTTAAGAATTTAACCCATTGGGCTGATATATTCTACAAAATCAAAACCGGAAAAAGTCAAAAAAAGACAGATAGTGCATCATACATTGAATATATCAAGATGGTGAATCACGTGTATAATCAATATGAAGAACTAAAACAACAACAAAAACCGCCAAGATTGCAAAGAAAGCGACAGCAACCTGCAAAGAAAGTACTCTACTCTCCTAAAAAACAACAAATACCACGTGATGATGATGATGATGATGATGATTATTTACAAACTACGGATTTAGAAAAAATAGATGAAGCAGCTGGTTATAGCGGAAGTGGGCTGCAAAATCCAAGGATTGGAAACTCAAAGAGTGAAAACACTAGCGTTACTTGTCCTGGTAACATTCTCAGTGATATATCACGGTTAGAAGTTCTCATCGGAGGAAAACGAGCCGGAAATAACTCTCCGGAAATAATTAATGATGCAGCTGATATCTGTAGACGATTATTTGCCGGTGGTATCATGGACATTAATGTATATCGAGAATTCATTGCTGAGTTAGTTGAAAATCACAAAGATGCCCATGGTTATTACAGCGATTGATCACTAATTAAAAAACTACTAGTTTTATAACAAGATGATTATACACTACAATCATGATAAACCAACCCCCGTCTATGTGGTAAATTCACGGGTGCCAGTTTATAAAGCATACTATGGAGATGGTTTAGGTAATACCATTGCAGGTTTATTTACAAGAATGGCCCCAAAAGTGATGCCGTTAGCTAAACAATTAGGAATGAAAGCCATTGATGTTATTCGTGATAAGGGTATTGGTGCTGCTGGAGATCTTGCCGGGAAAGCGTTTTCTGCAGCAAAGGATAAAATAACATCATTAGTGAGACGAAAAAAGAAACCGGTACCATTGCCATCTACAGCGGAAATGCCTGCAGGTGTTAGTAAAATAATAAATAACGCAGTAGATGAAAAACTAGCGTCATTGGGGAATCCAAGTGACCAAAATAACATGATAGCAAACATGATAGCAGGAAGTGGCTTTAAAAAACCGCGTAGAAAACGCTAGCGTTTTTCACGATGAAAATCTTTTTATGATTTCACGATTTAGACTCTGATAAATAGAATAAAATGTTCAAAAGGTCACCTGATCCAGCGTTTGATATGGAGGCCCCAGTGCGTAAAGATGATTCTGTACGCGATTTTCAATTTTATTCTTATCACGCAGTACAACCAGATCTCCGATCGCGAATTGAACTTCAAGTTCATGATACCAGTAAATACTTTTTGCCTTGTGAAGCATTTATTGAAGTAGAAGGAGAACTTGTAACAAATGTTGCAGCTGATACCCCATACGACAATAACCCAACTCTCCGAGTTGGTTTTGTCAATAATGGGATCATGGCGTTATTTGAAAGTGCAAGATATCTCATTGATGGAAAAGAAATTGAATCCATTGACCGTGAAGTTGATGTGGCTACAACAATCATAGGGTTAGCAAGATATTCTGATGATTATACAAGATCAGCGGGTCCATCTATGATGTTTTCTAAGGATATTACTGATCACCCTGAACACAACCAGTATTCTAGAATCAAGGCAACACATGCTTCTTCAGTTAATCCAGCACCAGCCGGATATACAAGACCAGCTGGTGATTTTGATGTCATAAATAATATTACTAACTTCAACCTAGGATTTGCAACACGCGTAGCAACGTTGCAAGGACAGCGTCGACAATTTTCATGTGCAATTCCACTGCATCATATATTCGGATTCTGTAGAAACGTCCGAAAAGTTATTTATGGAGCTAAACACACAGTAGCGCTTGTACGAAAGGGTACTGATAATGATGCAATCTGGCGTGATGTTGGTGTTCCCGAGGGTAAAGTCATTTTAACAAAACTAGCATTGTGGATGCCAGTGTTAACTCCATCAATCATAGCAGAAGGAAAATTGTTATCATTTATGAACCAAGGAGGAAAATCATTGTTGAGTTGGTTATCAGTGACTACGGATATTAAACTGGATAATGTTGATGGTACATTCACATGGCACCTGGCATCAAAACAAGGGGTTTCAGCTCCACGTCATATATTTATTGCATTACAGAATAATGCACGAGTTGGTAATCAAGAACGAAGTCATATGATATTTGATCAGTTAGGTGTTAGAGAGGTCTCACTGAAAATAAACGGACAGCAGGAACCATCTGAAGATGTACAACTTGATTACGGTCAAAATCATATTTCACGTGTCTATCATAACTTATTGTCGTTTATGGCACGTGATCTAAATGTGGATACTGGTTTGCAAATATCACAATTGGATTTCAAAAGCCTCTATCCGATTTATTACTTTTCATTGGAACATCTTGATTTGATGAGACAATCTGTCGTTGATATACACTTCAGAGCCCGTGTAACCCGTTCTGGTGCTATTGCTAATTATAGAGCGGTTGCTGTCATTCTCAGTGATAAATCAATGCTACTTGAAGGTGTTGGTGGACGAATGAGATTTATTGATGCACCAGTGGAAAATCTTTGATTGAAAATCCGAAGGATTTTTCCATTAGAATCAATCTGTATTTGTATAATGTCATATAGTAATATCAATGTATCATTGACACCTGGTCAGTTAAAAAAATTGCAATCAAAATCCGCTAAACAATGTGGAACCACAATCACGTTGAAACCTAATCAAATGAATGGCGGGGCAAATAAATTGCCACTGACAACTCGTCAAGTGAAACATTTCAATGATGCTTTCAAGGATAAAAAAGGAGTTCAGATCACACTCTCTGCGGCTGCTATCAAAAATATGATGAAAACGGGTGGTATATTTCCATTGTTAGCGGCAATACCAGCATTGGTTGCGGCAGCAGCCCCAGCAGTCGCAAAAGCGGCCGCATTGGGGGTAGTTGGAGGCTTGGGGACAAAAGCGGTACAGAGCATTGCTGAATCATATGAACCGAAGAAAGGTCGAGGGTATAAAAAAAAGGGAAAGGGTCTAAGACTACCAGGAACCCCGTATTCATGGTACAGCGGAAAAGGTCTGAGACTACCAGGAACCCCGTATTCATGGTACAGCGGGAGATCCGTTCACGGATCAGGCCTGAGACTAGGACCGGTTTATTAATTGAGGAACCTATGGTTCCCATGTCCAATTTTGATTTAATGGATGCTGCTAAAAAACTAGCGATTAAAAATTTCAGAGGTGTCTTTATGAAAGATCAATTACCACATCAACCAAACAGCGTTGAAACCGGTATTATTAATTTAGATAACAGCACCGGACCTGGAACTCACTGAGTTGCATACGCTATTGATCCACGTGGGATTGTCTATTTTGATTCATATGGATTAGCCCCGCCAAAAGAGTTTATGCGTTATATAAAAACCCTTCCAATGAAGACTTGGTATTCTACGCTACCAACACAACAAATCAATGACCCACCAATATGCGGCAGTGAAGTATTAAATGTCCTTAACGCTATTTCAGCATCTAGAAAACCACCACACATTGTCGTAAATGACTACACTAGTAGTCGCTGGAAATCGAAACGATTTTAAAGAGAGAAAGAGTTTTACAATAACATGATTGATATTTGGGGGAGATCTTTTAAACCCAAACCCGATGACACTGCAACCCCTGATTCTATCAAGGATATAACAAAAAAAATTAAAGATGAAATCGCTAAGACGTTGAATGTAGTAAATGTTGATCCTAATGAGATAGTTGTATTTCAAGACAAACAGGGTAAATTGAAATCTAGTAATGTGTCGTTGGATGATATTTTAGTTAAACAACAAAAGGCAATCGAGAACACCGTTGCGTTATTTTCCGATCAGGGTAAATTGAAAACCAGTAATATTTCTCTGGATGATATTTTAGTTAAACAACAAAACGCAATCGAGAACACCGTTGCGTTATTTTCCGATCAGGGTAAATTGAAATCTAGTAATGTGTCGTTGGATGATATTTTAGTTAAACAACAAAAGGCAATCGAGAACACCGTTGCGTTATTTTCCGATCAGGGTAAATTGAAAACCAGTGATGTGTCGTTGGATGATATTTTAGTTAAACAACAAAACGCAATCGAGGATACTATCGCGTTATTTTCCGATCAGGGTAAACTCAAACCGGGTGTACTCTTTTCGACGATTACAGATCGATTCAAAACTCTCAACGATGAATTGAAAAATTCCGTGTTGGAACTAGCAACACTTCAATCGAAAACCGAAGAACACATAAAACAGTTTACCGCATTTCGTAGAAATATCATTGATAAATTTATTGGAACTGCATTCGATAAAATTGAACTAAAACTCCCTGATATTAAAAAATCCATCGATGAGACCAAAAACTTCATCTAAGGCGTCAAAGGTGATATTTCGAGGATGATAACAGTCATTGAAAAAACAAAAATTCCTCATGAGAAAACCAACAACGTAGTATACACAATCAAACACGGATCATTTGAGTGGACACCTACAAACAACAAATTAGATATCACTGCAACCGTTAAAGGTATTTATCGATTAACAATATTGAGAACGACTCAATTTAATATTTCATCGTCAAGTTCATCCGGGGTCAATAATACGATTTCAACGATCATCGACAAGGATACAACTGAACAGTTCACGTTAATAGCTACTGATAAAAATTTGGTTAGGGTTACAACAACGTGGTATGTGGAATTCGTAGCGGATTTAAGTAAATCGTAATTGAAAACGCTAGCGTTGTTAAAATAAAAATGATTTCATCATCGCAATATCGTTATGATCAGGTCAGAGAATTTCAAACTAGACTCAAAACCCTGTCTGAGGAGTATGCAATGAAAATAAAAAAATATCGCAGGAGAATTACCGCAATTGATATTACTGTGTATTCAGTGAGTGGTGTAATCACCGGAGCTGGAATTATACTATCTTCAGTGACAATGATGGCTCCGATAGCTGTTCCGATTTGCATTTCTGCGGCAACAACAATCGCTGGAATAATTTCAATAATCACAAAAAAAATATCATCATGCAGCCAACGAAAATTACAAGACTACATAATTCAATTTCATGTTGTGTCCACTGCATGCTCGCAATTATCCTCATTGATATCGTCATCTCTCGATGATACAATTATATCAGAGAGTGAGTTTTCAGCGATGGTAGATATATATGATTCTGCGATGTCAAAATTAGAAATACAAAAACATGAGTATAGCAACGATGACAACACCGATGGAATTGGAAAAAAACAGAATGATCTCAATAACCTCAACGATATCAGATAGTGAGTTCTCAGTGATGATACGTGTCTATGATTCCGCAGTATCAAAATTAGAAATACATCATGAGTATAATAACGATGACAACACCGATGGAATTACTTCAACAAATAGTGGAGAACACAAACCCAGTACAAACCAGCATGATCTCAATAACCTCAACGAATCCAGAATTCAGTGTGAATTTCCCCTCTCCGGTCCCAGTGAAGGAGATAGCGCTAGCAAAATTACGAGTGTATCATAACTGGCCTAATATTAGGTCAAAATCATTTGATGGTCAACAACCCAATAATTCTTTAGTGTTTGCAAATAAGAATAAACCCGACGGAACCCCAGACTGGAACGTTGTTTCGATACCAACAGGGTCATACCAAATCGAACAAATCAATGATGAATTCGCGCGTAGAATAAAATCGATTACTGGAAAAGAATCAAAAATCGCTATAACAGTTCATGTGCCAACACTGTCATCTGCCATTGAAATAAGCACAGAGGGTTATGTCGTAGATATATATCAGAGTTCTATTAGAACCGTACTAGGATGGCCTGAATTACCACCTCGACAAGTTAACATACCACCTGAACCGAAAAAATCTGATTATGTCACTGACAGGATAAAATCTGATAATCCAATAAAAAGCTATAGAGATTACAATAAGTCGTATTTTTTCAGCAGAGTAGAATATGATAACGACCAAATTGATCATCATTTTGCTAACTGGGATAAAATCACTGAAAATTTCACATCGCTTAATTTCGATATTTCGATATTGTTAATATCTCTTAAATCCGGTACTCTCACCCGAGATGAATTTATCAGTGTCGTAGAAACATGTAACAAAATCATCAATGACATGGAAACATTTCATTCACGAATTATTCAAGAGGTATTAGGTGACAGTAGTCCTAAAACAAGAGAGTTATTTGCAACAGAATATAATATCCCCGTCAAAGATATTCCAGCATTCAAACTACCAGGATATAACGTACCACAACTAACAAAACATCTCAGTGACTCCATCGATGAAGGTTTCAAAAAAATCCATGATACGTGGAAAAAACACCATCACAACCACAAACAACTATCCTCAAACACAATAATGACCCAGATGGTGGCGGCAGGCATATTGCTCCGTTCAATGTGAATATTTCATCGGTGATAGCAATCAATTTAGTATGTGATGTTATCGAAGGAAGCTATCAAATAAATTTAGAACGATCAAATCAAGCCCAGCAGGGATATATTTTATATTCATTTGCACCAACAGCTCCTCCAGGATTTTTAATTATTGAGGATCCAACTAATCCAGTCTATATGCGGTGTCATAATAATTCATTAACCAGAATTAATTTCAAACTCACTGACCAGTCCAATAATCTGATTGATTTACAAGATGAGGTGTTAGCGATTAGTCTGTTTGTGAAATCCTAAGGATTTTCATCCTGAAGGGGGACACGATATCGTATAGGACTTGATCAAATATTCGGTTAAAATCACCGTAACCCATAGCAGCAGAGAGGGTGAGTGACAACGACGTTGCGACATTTATGATTCATCAACGAAAACGCGAATACAATCACTGTCATTTTTTTTTCTGGTTCGCGAGAAGGGTATAGGGTATAATCAAAAAAGTAAAAAAAAAGGTTGTAGGATTCACCCTCTCTGCTGCTAGTTTTTATTCAGGAAATACATGTACTCGGGTTTGGTTTATCGTGTGCAACGATACCTCAAGATGATTTATACATATGGCCAGTCGTACTTCGGAATCGTGAGTACAATTCGCTCTATGCCGCACGTGCAGGGTGTTCTCGATACAGAGAACGAAAATGTATAAATACTTTACTATATGTGAAGGGTCTTCACATTACTAAGGGTTTTGTCAACAAGCGGCAGGTTTAAAGGACTGTAGCTGTAGGGCTATTGATCCGAGGGAGAGAGGATTGGCACAACTTTAGCTGTAGGGGTAAGTACGTTTTTGATACCGAGTGATAGCTTTTGTATTAATATATTTACCTTTGCATATTTGTTATATAGTTTTTACACAGCATACTGCGTGCTTTTTGAACTCTTGTTTGCAAGGTATTTAGATTGGTAATGTAAAGCTATATATTTTTTTTAAAATAGAATTGTTTACTATTAGCATTATCGAACAGGGAAGGTTTACTATAGAACCTGTCATTTTGAAATTGTGATAATAATATAGTCTTTATAATTTACCGTGTATAACGTCATTACGTTATGTCTGTATCAAGGTTAGTACACGGTATCGGGTATTTTCAGCTATTGGTACGAGGGTGTTAAACGTCCGGGGTATCCGGAGCTGTCAAACGTCGGGAGCTGTGTTTAAATGCACTGGTGTGTCCAGAGCTGTTAAATGTGCCGGAGTGTCTCATGTCTAGCGTCCGGAGTGTCTGTCAAGAGTGACAAGGGTGTAGAGCTGTCTACATGACCAGAGTGTCCGGAGGGTCTAATATTTGGAGGTCTGAAGGGTCTAATGTTTCGTAGTATTCCGTGTGTCCGGAGTCTGTAGAAATCATGATGTGTATTGTATCAGCGGTGGAGCTGTATATTAATAGTCGATTATATCTATTTATTTGTAATTTGTTAGCCGTGGGCTAATATGGGTTTGCAGAACCCAGTATATCTTTTGGGACTGGAAAGATAAGTCGTTATCTGTTCCTTTATTATTTTCAAATATTGTTTCGCTACTTGAGCGTATACATTTTAACTATATGAGTAATCCTGCATTGTTTACATTGTGAACTGTATTCATCTTTTTTGTATATTTCTCTGGGGTTTTTGTATCACTGTATCATTGATTTGTATGACTGATTTGTATCATTGTATAATTTGTTAGTATCTTCGAGTCTGTGCGTAATTATGTTTAAATAAATCCAATATTTGGATTACACTACGCACGCCACATTAAACCATAATTTTTATATCTGTATCATAAAACGTGTTCTGTTATCAATCCGAAATATCCGTCCCGGTTATCTTGTTACAGTAAATGATATCCACAGAATTCATTTCTGCATGATTTGTTACAAGCGGTTACTGATCCTATCATAAGCCATTTGCAATGATTCATTATATAATAAATTCCTTATTTAAATGCTTGTTTTAATTATAATATGGAGGAGTTCGAGAGATTATAGAAAATTACTCCATGGAAAAATGTTGAATTCAATCTCGATAGTCTCGACTGATGTACCAAAGAGTCTAATAAGTGAAAGAAGCATGTTGGGTAGAATCCGTGATGGTTTTAATGAATTCGAGCGCGATGGAGCATCTCACTGTTGGTCAACATTTCGAATTGATGGTAGTGTTTATGCTACCATGAACGACGAAATAGCAGCAGTGATAATCTCGTATCTTGACAAGAAAAAGTATTTCTTTAGAGTGAAATTCATTATCCGCTTATAAACGGGGAATTGGATTTTACGCAACAAATTTGAACCGATCTTGAAAAATAAGAGAACTGTCACTGTGAGTCAGGATTCCAAACCAGGAATTCTGACTGGGATTGACAAACCGTATTACGAGAGATCCTGTCCTGTAACAGCAGTTGTTTATGGAATTTATCCGATAAATGAAAAACCGAGTATTGAAAAACTAAAACCCATGAAATATTTGTCAAGAAGAAATTGTGTAGCAGAACGAATAATAGAGCATTTTACAAATGCGTTGCGTGGAAACAAATTGACAGTTCTAAGACACAAAAAAAAAATGAATAGGGTTTAACAGTGAAGGAGAGCGGAGCAACAATTCGAGATGTAGCCAAATTAGAAACATCGTTAAGATTCCCAATAACCGTAATGACGATAACAGGAGAGGTATTACACGAATCAAAATATAAATTAAATGGAGCTCCAATCAAAATTATTGACCATAATGAACACGCGTGGACACCTGCGATACAATATTTCCGCCATAAAATATTACACGGGAAATTTATTTTATTTACGAGTTAAGTAAAAACTATCCTGTGTCAGTGTGGTTACTTCACAGTTTTGAAGACGAAGAGGGTAAATTCGATCAGTTTGTAAGACCTAATGGCGAATTATACCGTACTGAAGCCCTCAACAACGAGATGAAAAAACTAGCTAGTGTTTTTTTCAATGGATTACGACGAACAATTATAAACAAACTGTTTTACAATACCGTAAGTTGCTGCTCATTTCACGAGAAAGAAAAATCTATGAAAACCAACACGCGCAGAATTTCACTCGGATATCGAATCGAGTTGCGTGGCATATGGCCATGGTGGATTATGGAATACAAAATACGACCCTAAGAGTATTATTTCGGTTGATATGATTGCGTGTTATCCAGGAAGATTTCTCGGGTACGGAGAATGCTCTGAGTATTTTAAAAGATTTGGACATCCCCCCACACGAGATGATCCGTGTTGCGATTAATGGACCACTGCCTGATTTTGATCACCGGATTCGCTCGTGTGATATCATTTGAATTGGCTAAATGACGTCATCCATGCTGTTATGTTTGGTTTGGTAGACACATCTCTGAAAAACACTGGATGCCAATAGTGTTATTACGGTATATGATTGATTCTAAAATGCTGATATCGCTGATTGTCAGTGAAGCAATTATATCATATCGCAAACCGACGTCTGGTTACCACAACCCGATAGTCTACATAGTATAATCACCGAAAACAAAAAACAATTCCCTGATCTCGACGAAGAATGTATCGTGAAATGGTCCAAAGAAATCTTTTAAGTTGGAAATAAACACGCAAGAGATCTAGGTATAAGAATAATTGGTAAGTTCACACAAGGTGGAAAATACGACCACAAACGATATTCTTCGCGGTTGATTATAGATTATGCTGAATACGATTTTATAATCGCAGATGTAACATTTAGTAGTATATACGTGGATCGTAAAGACGCTTTTTGTTCGGATGGAACCAAATTAGGTACAATAGTTACTTACACAGATGGAGAAAATCCTCAATATACCTACTTAAGGTCGTATATGCTGGCTTATGCTTCTATTAATTTACTTTCGATGATAAATAGATTTCCTGACACCGAGGTTAGTTGCCACTGATTCATTTTATATAGACGTAAAACAAAGAAGCAGTGACTGAATTCACTAGTTCATACGAGAGTTGATGATCATGCTGAATTAAAAAAGAAATACTGCGTGATTACTCCAAATCAGCAGATGTTACCATTGAAAACAATTACTTGAAAAATAATCATACATCAGAACTATCTAATGCACTGTCGTATTCCGATCCAATATGCATATATAAAACCAGTTACTTAAGCGGCTGTGGAGGGTCAGGGAAGACGACTCGTGCGATCGAATTATTTCGAGGGAAATCAAACATGATTGTGCTAACACCAACACACAGACTTGCAAGAGAGATGAAACGGCGATGAATTAATGCTTGCACTTATCACAGGTTCTTTCGATGGAAAGGTGACGAATGGACTCCTGATCGAATGGGTGAGAAATATATTCCTGAAATCTTTATTTGGGATGAGATATGCACAGTGTCGTTAGATGTATTACAAAGGTTTCTAGATTGGTTATTGCTAGCGAATACAAAAGTGATAATGTGTGGCGATCATAGTCAACCACCACCATTTGTCGGTTTGCCTCCACATGATTGGTTATAGACTTTTGTAGACTATTATGAAGAAATTAGTACTGATCATTGATCACTTGATAATGAATTACGTGTGTTTAAGAAATTAATCATATTACAACTGGATAGAATCCAGTGTGAAATTGCTCGTGAAATAATTTCAGAAACCCCATTAAATGATCTTTTGGGAAACGTGGAGACCAAACGATTTGATAGTGGCAAGTAGAAATATAGTCTGAGATACACTTCAGATGAAGTTATTTAACACACACAAAGAAACATTTGCAACACTTCCAGTGCCATTGTGTTATAGACCCAAGGATACACGAAGACAAACTATCGAAGGCCTGACAAAAAAGCAGATTTTAGGGTTAGAAGATATTGTGTTGGTTTATATCAATGTCGTCGAAGATGCATTGCGTGCTGATAAATCCCCATGGAAGCTAGGATACGCAGCGACGATACATTCCTCGCAGGGGTTGACTATATCCGATACAATTGTTTGGATCATAGTTAATCGCATCGAGTGGTCCAATTTAGTTTATTTTGCGGTGTCCAGAGTACGAAAAATAAATCAACTTCGAAGAGTTGTTTTAGATTATAATGACACTACAATAAGTGATATTTTCAGCGATGATATAATCAGAATAAAATTCTCTGGTTATAAAGAACAAGACAAAAAAAGTAACAGAAAATTTGACATTGATGCCGAGTTTATAATCACACTGGAACAACAACAGAATAATCACTGCGCGAGTTGCATTTGTATAATGCGTTGGTGTTGGTCGGATTAACACCCTTGCCATTTTACTGTAGACATAAAAAAATTTCAGTGTTGGTCATACCAGAGATAATGTGATGCTGACTTGTCTTGAGTGCAACAGGCGCAGAGATGCTAGTTAAGACCACGCGGCGGTAATTGAGTATCCTCGGGTATCACTTGTAGTTGTTCCCGAGTAAATCCTCGCTGAAGAGAAGTTGAATCCAACCTATAGACTGGCGGTCTACCCTTGGATCGTGTTATGCTAGATATATTATGCGTAGTGACACTCCAAATAGGATCAGTAGCTCTTTTTTTGCCACCTTCGAGCTTTCCTGGTTCATATAAATATCTGACAGTGACATTGCCGAGTATTGGTTGTTTTGAAAAATCATTTTGCGGTTTTACAGATATATACTTTTTTTTAATCGCGTTGTTAGGTTTCATGTTTGTTGTTCGAGTAATCTCATTATTCAGCGCGGTAATCACGCCTGGTAAGCTCTTGACCCATTCACGGGATCGTTTATTCCGAATAAACTCCTTCGCGTATTGATATCCAAATAACCGCTAAGCAAGTGTGCGATTAAATCGTTCAACAATTGGCTGATCGCGATGTAGTCCAATATGTCCTCGTCTGATGGTGACATTATGATGCTTCATTGTTGATAACACTGCACCCTGAAATTCCTTGCCAGAATCAAATTGTAATAGATTTGGCCTCTGTAGAGGACCCCGCTGATAAATCCTTTCAAACGCAGAAGCCACCTCAGTTGATGATTTTGTCTTTAGAGGTTCTGCTTGTTTGTATCGATTCGCAACATCAACTACGGTTAGCGCATACTTGTAAACACCATCAAGCGGCAGAAATAATATATCGGCCTGATGAACCTCATTAGGGGCGCTGACGTCAAAATGCGAAAAGTTAATTTGTTTAGGCGGTAGTAGATAAATTTGCCATATCGCCTTTTTTATAACCAATCCGCTGCTGTAGTATTTTTCACCCTTGCGGAGCTAGCGAGTTTATCAATTGCTGATTTACCCCTCCAGTATCCTCTTGGAGAATAATAAATAAATTCCATGATGTTATTAATTACCAGTTCCCAACATCAATTTACTTTTCATCGCCGATTTTATCAACCATGAAGCCAATTTTTCTTTGAAGGATTTATCAGTGATAGAATTCAACGCATGAATCAATTTTACATCTGCGATATGTCGTTTTGCAGATTGTTGCTTTTATAAGCAACATCATGAGCATGACACGCCTTATCAATAGCGTTTATTAGGTTTTCACCGGGTCGGGGTTGGTATTGATCATCGAGTCTGATATCGAGTCTGGTCCCGGGTCCCAATAACTATATCCAGGAAGGTGTTTTTCTCCTGGATATTTTGCCCATGGTTTTCTGGGAGTTTTACTAACTTGGCTGCAATATAACCTTCTCGTTTTTTTCAAAAAATATCTCCAGATTTCATAGAAACAAATCTAATTTTTTTTGTACCACATTGTACACACTTACCAGCAAGTACAGATCTGCTATTTTTAGTTGTAATCGTTAAGTCGTTTGTGCTAGTACGCTTCTTACATTTCACACAATATAGATCCATAATATATTTATAATAACATGAATGTAATTGATTTTTTGGCGACAAAAACACGAGAACCAGTTAAGGATCATGCAGCGCTACCAAATTCTATTCGCATGATTATAATCGGACCATCTGGAAGTGGCAAGACACAACTGCTACTTAATTTGATAACGAGATGGATGAAATGTTACAAGTTGTATTTAGTTGCCCCTAGTGTAGGCGATCAGCGATGTTACGAGGTGTTAAATGATTTTAACGAGAAATCAAAATCGGAAATCGATGAGGATATTATTATGTTTATAACCGATATCGAGGAAGCACCGAATATTGATGATATTGATGGAAGTATTAACAATTTAGTCGTATATGATATATGATGATGTCATGTTAGACAATCAAAAGAATCCCGCTAGGATATTTTCCAGAGGTTGCCATAAAAATACCGATGTGATATATATATATATATATATATATATATATATATATATATATATATATATATATATATATATATATATATATATATATATATATATATATATATCTATCACTCAACGATACACTCAAATGCCAAAAGTGATCAGAGATAACTGCAATATTCTTGCTGTATTCAACGGAGTTGACACACATACGCTACGAAATATTTGGCAAACTTGGTGCGGCGGTGATATGGATTATAATCTCTTTAGAAATTTCTTTAGTCACGCTCAGTCAATCCCACATGGATTTGTAACGATAAATTTGCACGACCCGAGATCAAGATATCGTGTCGGACTTGATCAAATGTTCGGTTGAAATCGTAAAACGATTTTTACCCCCATTGCAGCAGAGAGGGGCGCGACAACGACTTTGCGTCTGCAAAGGAAACTTTTTTTTTTCGATTTTGGAGAAAGCATTGGTTAGCCAAATAGACGCTCCGCCAAGTTGTCGGATTCGCCCTCTCTGCTGCTCCAAAAGTATGTCCTGATCACTGTATAGTTACAATTAATAATTGAAATAAAATAATCCTCTCAAATATAAACTAATATCCAATTTAAGACTAATTCAGCTTCCGATGATAAGATAGGAATGAATACATCTGATGAAAACATTTATTTACAAAGTTAAGAAGCCATAAAACAAACAGGATGACGGTCATTTCACCACCAAATTCTTCAACAACTAGCTTCCAGAACGTCTTAATTTCTAAATCATGCGAGACCTTGAACTCTCTATATAAATCCATGTTTACCTTGAAGTAATAATATGATCTTACTATATAATCAAAACCCTAACTCTAACCCTACATGCACGTCGAAGATCCTACCATCAACATATTATACAAAAGAAATATACATAACATAGAATTTCGTTTATCCTACCCACTTAACAGCAAAGTTCACTTAAAGAAAAGAGGAAAAACATTAATACATAGAACATTTCGTTCCGTTAAATATCTGCATATATAAAGTGACATTACGAATGTAAAATGCAATTCTATGAAATGATCATGATTATAATGTCTGAAATATGTAAATGCCTGTACGAATAAGCAATAAATCTGGATGCTGTTGAAAAACTGTGGATACAAGGAAAAATATAATTTTCATAACCATCAAATATTTGTAACACTGTAAACAAGAAAGTCCTTGTTGGTTGTGGTGTATGTCCTTAATCTTGTGTTGGTCCATATGAGACAGTTGAACCAATGAATTGCTACAAAATACAAATAACAAAGAGGAGATAAAGGAGTGCGCTAGAAGGAAGCCAAATTGAAACTTCACTTTAGATCATTGGGTGTATGTATTTTGACATCCTGCCAGAAACATTGTTTTCGCAATGAGCAACATAATCAAAAACAGGCGTCGTTGGTAATGCATTATTTGGTACGCTTTATATCCGCGTGCCGGTAGTCGTTGTGGATTCTATTCTAATTTCCCGGCAACTATGCACACTTTTTGAACCATTCCTGATGCGAGGTAATTCGTAACGTAACTTAGACCAGAATAAACGGTCGTCAGGAGACAAAACCTTCTTCGTACTGACTCGGGTTTTCCATGGTTCTTCCAGAAGTAATTTACCAGCTTTGGAGTTAAATTTAATATATATTACTTTTCCTTCCAGGGTCTTTTCACAATATTCTCCTTCTGCAATATTACATTCAAACTCCCTGCTTTCATTCTCTACAATTTCTTCTGAAAGGATAATTATCACACGCCTGGATTTTTCCAGATTTTCGGCTAGCTCTTGAAGTAGACATTCGCCAGCTAGTACACGCTGATGCGGATTAAATATTTGATATTGCGGTTTAATCCGTCTCAGTTTAGCAAGAAGAGTGTCTCGAACCCATTGCAAGACGTCAATCGTTTTCTCGTCGAAGACGATGTAGATGTCGTGAATGTTTCCAACTTGTTCATCCACCTTGTATTTGTCCCTGGGATGGATCTTGAAGATCTTGAACAGAATTACTTTGGTCTCATAGGGGCACTTCCTGATGAATAGGCCTACTATAATAATTAGGAGAAGAACAACGCCAAGTACAACGCCAATAATTATCCAATCCTCGGGGGTGCACTTCAGAATGGTTGGCATTACCTCTACGATCTTGTGCAAACTAGTGTCGTCCGCTGTACAAGAGAGTTCCTGATTCGTTCCAACAACTACTTTCTTAATCCAGTCGATCATCCAGGTCATCTCACAATAACATTTGAGAGGGTTACCAACCAAACTCACGTTTTTATACTCAAACCTAAGAATGGTTTTTGGAATTCTTGTTATCTGATTGTTCTGAAGATCTAAGTAAATATTATTGTCAAATAACATCAAGACAGATTCGTTAAGTGTTTGAATCTTATTGTTCATTAGAGACAATTGGACAATACTGTTTGAATAATATGTTTCCTCAAGTTGCTGGATGGCATTATAACTCAAGTTTAGAACCAAAAGTGGGTACTTGGTAATGGGAAGGACAGGAGGGAATCTGACGAAGCCAAGTCCTCCACAGTCAACAAATGTATGATTCAAGTAAGGACGTGTCTGACAGAAGCAACGCGATGGACAACGGTCGGCTTCCGTCAGATTGGTGACAAGGCTGCTGTATGGAACATCATGCAGCCAATCTTCTCCTTCTAGTTCCTTAGGGAGATTACATCGGTAGCGGTACGATTCCACGTCTTTCCATTTTAAAAATGAGTTTCTTAGAAGGAATGCCCGAAAGTAAAGCCTACCGTCACATACATAAGGGTTATTGGACACATTAAGCTTGTACGTCCAAAATTCGGAAAAACACTCGTTGTCAGTTAAGTTTTGGTTATATTGTCGAATATCATCTTCGGTCAAGGTTTTGAGTTGATTATAGTTCAGGTACACAAAAATTTTAAAAGGACGTTCCAAATTATATGTCCAATTCATGGAATTAGTTAATCCGGATATATTATTGTGTCTGATATACACGTCTTTCTTCATCAATAGCAAGTGGTAACTTGTACGGCCATGGTTCAAATGTAAATATTTCGTTCCAGTCAAAATCTGCTTCCCGTATGTTGATATGGTCCACACTAAACACGTTTGAATCAACGTAATTGATTTTGTTGTGGGAAACATTAAAACTGACAAGATACACTTTATTGTCCAGCGTTCCTCTCGTAATGTTGGTAAGACTATTATACGATAAATCCAGTGTCTTTAACTTCCTCAAAGTATGAAATGTAGTATTGTCAACCACTTCCAGCAGATTATGTGACAAATCTAAATTCTCCAGATTGAAGAACTCCTTAAATGCTTCAAAGGCAATAGTTTTGATGTTGTTGTAAGACAAGATGAGTGTCGTTACGGAACCATAGCTGAGATTGCAGGATGTGAAGACACTTTCCGAGATCTCTGAGGTATTGCTCAGTCTGGAACTAAAGTTTAATGTATTGCCATTGAATGGGCAACCATTAGTAAATGGTAAGACTAGACCAACAATTAGGGCCATGGGCAGGAATGTAACAACCATCATTTCTTTCTGATAGAGCTGAAATAGAAGTATTTGATATGATAGGATGTTTATTAGATAGTGTAAAATAGCTACGTTTCCTGCATATTTTATCTGAACAAATACAATCCTAAATAAACAAATTATGAAATTCTAAACTCCGCAACACAAGGACACATCAATAAACATTATTTGATATGATATAATGTTTATTAGTGTAACATAGCTACGTTTCCTGGATATTTTATATGAATAAACACAATCCTAAAAGAAACAAATTGTGAAACTCTAAATTCATCAATAAACACACAAACCAATAGTCATTATCTGATTTTCGCTTAGAACCATAAATTCCATCGCTACTTATATACCAATAACCATAAATTCCATCGCTACTTATATACCAATAACCATAAATTCCATCGCTACTTATATACCAATAACCATAAATTCCATCGCTACTTATATACCAATAACCATAAATTCCATTGCTACTTATATACCTATTACCACACATTCCATCGCTACTTATATACCAATAACCATAAATTCCATTGCTAGTTATATACCAATAACCATAAATTCCATTGCTACTTATATACCTATTACCACACATTCCATCGCTACTTATATACCAATAACCATAAATTCCATCGCTACTTATATACCTATTACCACACATTCCATCGCTACTTATATACCAATAACCATAAATTCCATCGCTACTTATATACCTATTACCACACATTCCATCGCTACTTATATACCAATAACCATAAATTCCATTGCTACTTATATACCTATTACCACACATTCCATCGCTACTTATATACCAATAACCATAAATTCCATTGCTAGTTATATACCAATAACCATAAATTCCATTGCTACTTATATACCTATTACCACACATTCCATCGCTACTTATATACCAATAACCATAAATTCCATTGCTACTTATATACCTATTACCACACATTCCATCGCTACTTATATACCAATAACCATAAATTCCATTGCTACTTATATACCAATAACCATAAATTCCATTGCTACTTATATACCAATAACCATAAATTCCATTGCTAATTATATATATCAATAAAAATAAATTCCATGGCTATTTATATACCTATAACCATAAATTCCATTGCTAATTATATATATCAATAAAAATAAATTCCATTGCTATTTATATACATATGACCATAAATTCAATTACTGCTTAGATAGGGGCCACGAGTGGCCGAGTGGTCTAAAGCGCTTGCCGTTACGGATCACTGCCGTCTCACCTCTGTCTGCGTGGTTTTGAGTCTAAGATTCGGTTAATGTAGTTATATGAGAAAGCTTGCCAGTAGCTTCTCGTATTCGGTGGTTCTTTCCGCGGTTTTTAACGGGTTCTTCCTCCACCAATAATATTGCCCGCATTGTATAGCTTATCGTGTGCTGAAAACTGGCGTTAAACCCTAAAAACAAACAAACAGCTACTTAGATATACCTATAACCATAAATTCCATTACTACTTATATACATATAACCATACATTCCATTACTACTTATATACATATAACCATACATTCCATTACTACTTATATACATATAACCATACATTCCATTACTACTTATATACATATAACCATAAATTCCATTGCTACTTAAATATACCTATAGCCATAGATTCAATTGCTACTGATATATGCATAACCACAATATCAATTACTACTGATATATGTATAACCACAATATCAATTACTACTGATATATGCATAACCACAATATAAATTGCTACTGATATATGCATAACCACAATATCAATTGCTACTGATATATGCATAACCACAATATCAATTGCTACTGATATATGCATAACCACAATATCAATTACTACTGATATATGCATAACCACAATATCAATTGCTACTGATATATGCATAACCACAATATCAATTGCTACTGATATATGCATAACCACAAATTCAATTGCTACTGATGTATTCAAAACCACAATATCAATTACTACTGATATATGCATAACCACAAATTCTATCACCAATAAGAAATACATATGGCCATAAATTCCATTGCTATTGATATATGCCTACAGCCATAAATTCCACTGTTACTTATATACACCTACCTATCTACACACACACACACACACACACACACACACACACACACACACACACACATATATATATATATATATATATATATATATATATATATATATATATATATATATATATATATATATATATATATATATATAAGCAGCAGAGAGAGAGCGAATCCGACAACTTTATAGAAGCGTCTATTTGGCAAACCAAGGCTTCCTCCAAAATCGAAAAAAGATTTCTACCTCTATAGCAGAGAAGGCGAATCGGACAACTTTATAGAAGAGTCTTTTTGGCTAACCAAGGCTTCTTCCAAAATCGAAAAAAAAAGTTTCCTTTGGAGACGCAAAGTCGTTGTCGCACTCTCTCTCTCTGCTGCTATGGGGGTACTCTTTATTTATTGGAAGAGATTGAAGATGACAAATGTTAATCTGAAGAGATTATAGATGACTGTACTATTTATCTAAAGATATTAGATATGACTAATAGTTATATGAAGAGATTAAAGATGACTAATATTAATCTGAAGAGATTAAAGATGACTAATATTAATCTGAAGAGATTAGAGATGACTTTTTCTGGATAGATTAAAGATGACTGTAATATTTAACTAAAGAGATTAAAGATTTCTGTAATATTTAACTAAAGAGATTAAAGATTTCTGTTATATTTATCTGAAAATATTAGAGATTACATTAATGATTTATCTGAAGAGATTAAAGATGACTGTACTATTTATCTAAAAACATTAGATATGACTGTAATATTTATTTGAAGAGATTAGAGATGACTAATATTTATTTGAAGAGATTGGAAATGACTGTAATACCGCTGATTGATCAGTCTAACTGGTTGTGAACTATACAATTGATATAACCGGCAATATATTGATTGGACTGGTAATGTATGTAATTGATCTGTCAGAGAAGTGATTCCTATATATGATAATGTAAGTGATTGTTCTGTCTGTTAATGTATGTGATTGATCTGACCGACAATTTAAGTGATTTATCTATCTAATAATGTAAGTGATTCTTGTATATGATAATGTAAATGATTGAACTGTCTGAAAATGTAAATGATTGATGTGTCTCATAATGTAAGTGATATATCTTTCTGATAATGTAAGTGATTAATCTGTGTGATAATGTAAATGACTGACCTCTCTGATAATGTAAATGACAGACCTGTCTGATAATGTAAGTGATTGTTGTGTCTGATAATGTATGTGATTGATCTGACCGACAATGTAAGTGATTTATCTGTCTAATAATGTAAGTGATTTTTCTATATGATAATGTCAATGACTGATCTGTCTGATAAGGTAAATGACTGACCTGTCTGATAAGGTAAATGACTGACCTGTCTGATAAGGTAAATGACTGACCTGTCTGATAATGTAAATGATTGATCTGTCTGATAATATAAACGATTGATCTGTCTGATAAGGTAAATGACTGACCTGTCTGATAATGTAAGTGATTGTTGTGTCTGATAATGTATGTGATTGATCTGACCGACAATGTAAGTGATTTATCTGTCTAATAATGTAAGTGATTTTTCTATATGATAATGTCAATGATTGATCTGTCTGATAATATAAACGATTGATCTGTCTGATAAGGCAAATGACTGACCTGTCTGATAATCTAAGTTACTGATGTGTCTGGTAATGTTGGTGTCTGATCTATCTGATAATCTAAGTGACTGATTTATCTAATAATGTTAGTAATTGATCAGTCTGATAGTGTAAGTGATTAAGATAGATGGTAATGTAAGCGATTGATCAAAAATGATTATGAAAGTGACTGATCTCGCTGATAATGTAATTGATTGCTCTGTTTGTTAATGTAATTGATTTATCTGTCTGTTATAGTAAGTGATTGTTGTGACTGATAATGTAAGTGATTGATCTGGCTGGTAGTGTAATTGATTGATTTGACTGATTTTGTAAGTGATTGTTATGTTTGTTAATGTGATATATTGATCTTGATGGTAGTGTTAATAATTGGCATGTCTAATAATGTATGTAATTGATAATTCTGGCAATGTAAATTATTGATCTGAATAATACATGTGATTGATCTGGATTGTGATTTAAAAGAATGATATGCTGTTAATGAAATTGATTGTTCTGGCTGGTAATGCAAGTGACTGATAAATCTGAATGATCTGCTAACAATATTTGTGATTGATCTATCGAACATTTTAAATAATCTGGCTGGCAACGTAAGTCATTGATCTGTCCGATAATGTCATTGATTGATCTGTTTGATAATATAAGGAATTGATCTATCTGATGTAAGTGATTTATATGGATGGTAATGTAAGTGATTGATCGGCCTGATATGGTAAGTTATTGATCTGACTGATAATGTCATTTATTGATCTGTTTGATAATGTAAGGGATTGACTTATCTGATGTAAGTGATTTATATGCATGGCAATATAAGTGATTGATTTTTCTCTTAATATAAGCGAATGATCTTCTAAAAACATGATCGATCTTTCTTATAATGTCATTGATTGATCTGGCTGATGATATATATATATATATATATATATATATATATATAACACTTACCATCCTTAACAGTCTGTTTTGACTTGCATTTGCTGGACCTTTACTCCTGTTTATATCATCAATGACGCTATGCACTTGAATCCTGATTCACACGTTCCTTGATAAATAATATCTAATCCTATATGGCGAAAACATAGATAGTTTCAGTATTTTTATTTTTGTGACCTCATCACTTTATTTTTTGCCAAGTTGAAATTTCTTTCTGTAATTCCTTTACGTTATTTTCTCGCCGTTTTATTTCTGTCTGATATGGATTATTTGTACTGTTCTGTACGTAAACAACTTCGCTTATCGCTGCAATTGAATAGTAAGTATGTCTCTAGCTTTCATGCCTTACCGTGAGTTTTTATACCTTTCGTATACACGCACTATGCTCAAATTTCCATTATTCAAAAGGGTGAATAGCGATTGGTTGATTGCATAGCCATTCAATGATTAATCGAGATCAGTGTCTGTCATATATATATATTCTCAATATTTGCTTTATAATTGCTGATTATAAAGATATATGGTTCTATTGTTTGGATTATTATTTTTAGTAAGGGGAGAAGACCAGCCTTACCTTTAAATACTGGTATATTAGTCCTAAGTTTGAAAGTGTTTTGCCCGTTTGCGATTCATTGAGCCACCATAATTTCTTTTTTTAAATTATCAGTTTCAATATCTAGACGTCTATGACTGGTTTAATTGTTGTTTGGTTATCTGACATTTAATTGTTATTTGGTTTTATTACATTCTCCTATAATTTTGAAAAATGGATTTGAGTCGCCGCCACTCGAAGACTCATAAATGCTGGCACTAGCTATGACACGAAACTTAGTAGACCCATATTTTAATTATTGGAGGTGAGTAATCTTCTTTTCCTGGATTTTATAAACAACCAGATTGTTAGATGCCAAGAGAATGTAATTTTAGCCAGAAGATGATTCTAAAACTTGATCTGTGAAAATTACTAATACCCATGCGAAGTTTCGTACCAATAATGTAACAGGTTTGCTTGAGTCTATAATGTCTATAATGCTATATTTTGATCTTAAAAAGGAAATATTACAGATTGAACATTTACGACTCCACACAAATTGTGGTGCAATTTTTCTTTAAGCAAGTCACTACTGCAGTGGATTTTATTTATAAATATTTCACTGAGCTTTTGATGTCTAGCGCACAGAGGTGACCGAACAATCATTATTTAAATAATGGCACCCCTTTTCAGATTTCAAGAGAATGGTGGATTCTATACATTTTATATTACTGAAAAATATCAAATTATTGCCTCTAAGAATTACATTATTAACGTATAAAGTTTAATGTCTCAAATTAAAAGAAACTTTAATTTTTTAAAATACCGCAAGTTTATCGTAAATAATCTTATGAATACTAGCTTGGGTCAGTATTGGCCAGTAGTCCTAATAGAGTTATTTCCCCTTCATAAGCCTGAGTATGTATGTATGTATGTATGTATGTATGTATGTATGTATGTATGTATGTATGTATGTATGTATGTATGTCAATAAAGAGTTTTACATACAACTGAAGGTTGCATTCATAAATGGACAGCTTTCTGACAATGGTTAGTACACATTTTAGTACAGAAAGATAGCAATGTAATCATTATACCAGATAAATAACACACATTTAGCCATTATTAACAAATTTGTGTGCAATGTCGGCTTAATGTGGATGACGCTGATTTCCTCATCTAGTCGCTGTCGGGCCAATGTTGTAGCAACGACAAGAATTACTTGAACCAACATCTGCCCATATTCACATTTTTAAAATAGTCTAGCCAGACCAAAGTTGGCCAACGTCATTAGGGTAAGTTGGGTCGACGTAGGAGACAAGTTGTTAGACATTCAGTGTTGACCCAGTGGAGGGGCATTAATAATGTTTGACATTCATGTGTGCTGCCACGTCACAGTTTGCGTCGTGAGCAGTGTTCTATATATGATTCTCTTCTCTAAAGATAAAAAATAAGCAAAATAAAAAGCATTTGATTTAATTACCAAACTGTAATATGAACAGACACCCTTACCTATACTGGCCATGCCAACCTTTAATAAATTGCAGTCAAAATTAACCATCCTGGCCAAGCCAACCTTGAATAAAATCCAGTCACACTTAACCATCCGGGCCATGCCAACCTTGAATAAAATCCAGTCACACTTAACCATCCGGGCCATGCCAACCTTGAATAAAATCCAGTCACACTTAACCTTCCTGGCCAAGCAAACCTTGAATGAAATCCGGTCACACTTAACCATCCCGGCCATGCCAACCTTGAATAAAATCCAGTCACACTTAACCATCCGGGCCATGCCAACCTTGAATAAAATCCAGTCCAACTTAACCTTCCTGGCCATGCCAACCTTGAATAAAATCCAGTCACACTTAACCATCCGGCTCATGCCAACCTTGAATAAAATCCAGTCACACTCAAACATCCTGGCCATGCCAACCTTGAACAAAATCCAGTCACACTTAACCATCTGGGCCATGCCAACCGTGAATAAAATCCAGTCACACTTAACCATCCTGGCAATGCCAACCTTGAATAAAATCCAGTCACACTTAACCTTCCTGGCCAAGCAAACCTTGAATGAAATCCAGTCACACTTAACCATCCGGGCCATGCCAACCTTGAATAAAATCCAGTCACACTTAACCATCCGGGCCATGCCAACCTTGAATGAAATCTAGTCACACTCAACCATCCTGGCCATGCCAACCTTGAATAAAATCCAGTCACACTTAACCATCCTGGCAATGCCAACCTTGAATAAAATCCAGTCACACTTAACCTTCCTGGCCAAGCAAACCTTGAATGAAATCCAGTCACACTTAACCATCCGGGCCATGCCAATTTGAATAAAATCCAGTCACACTTAACCATCCGGGCCATGCCAACCTTGAATGAAGTCCAGTCACACTCAACCATCCTGGCCATACCAACCTTGAATAAAATCAGTCACACTTAACCATCCTGGCTAGCAATACCATGTTTGAATAAAAACCACGACATCTGTTTTCCGCGAACAGTTTTTAATGACTGTGTCGAATTTCATTATCTTATGACTGTTCACATACAAAATCGTAATGTCATGAAAAAGTCTAGTTAATGTATAGTAACCTTGCAAGGAACGTATATCCCTCCAAACAGCCACGCAATGAACCGTTCAAACATGGCTCTAATTCATGTTGTGATACGTCACGTGAAACATGGGCGGATTTCGCGAATTAAAGAAAAACGAAAATGATCTGAGAGAACGAAGATACCATTTTATTTAAATTAAATAACTTATGCTTATGCATATGGATAACTTTGTTTTATAGGTATAAAATATTAAGATTGGAAAAACTTAGCCAACTAACAACCGAACGATGTTAGTCGAACTAGTCTCTTGCCAATGTTGGTGTAACAGAATTGTTACCGAGAGGATGGTGGATTAAATGAACAACACAAACACAATATGTGAAAGAAAATATAAATTTATGAAATAAATTATTAATGAAAAATAATGATGTATCAACACAATAACTCATGCGTTCAACCCACAATTACACTCACAACCAGTCACAATACATGAATAAATGAAATATTAATACAAAATAAAACACAGATACAAAGGAATCTCTTGGACTATACACAGATAAAAAGAACATTTACAAAAGTTATATTAACGCAAGTATAAATCACGATAAATAACATAAGCATCAAACTATACTATCGCACATATGGATTGCGACAACTAGCACGAACATATACATGTATTTAATCAAGTTGCTAGCTTTTATTGAGAATCATGCAATGCCTTGAAATACTATTGTGATTTGAAGTATCCATGTAAATACAACAATGTATTCAATTGTACTACAATTGCAACACACATATGTGTCTCGACCCTGTATAACCGTACGATTCACTAACAGTTGAATCGCCGCCCAGTTTCCCCGAAAACCTAGGGTTGACTCAATACTTTTATCGGTCACTTGCCCTTCACGGATCCACCACAGTTATACGTACAGACAGCATACAACATCTACTAGAACTAACGTTCCTCAATACCCTAGATGTCGCCCCGGATGTTTACAACTCTAGACAGTTCCGACACTCGGACTTCTAGCTTTCCGGATATTTACACGTCACGACAGATGTAGACGGACAGACAATCTGACAGACAGACAGTCAGATACTTCAATTTGATTGCACAATAAATCAGCAACAATTTCAGCTACGATATCAGAGATGTTATCAGCCGACGTTATCAGAGATGTTTTCAGATGCGTTATCAGACGTTATCAGATGCGTTATCAGATGCGTTATCAGCTACAATAAAGAAACCAGACTAATAATAGTTGTCTCAAAAAATAATCTAAACCTTAGATCACGCTATTGCATTTAAAGTCTAATAGTGACTAGTAATTCCAAATATTCACGTTTAAAATCTGCATTGTCATAAAGGCATCATTATACGAAAATGATAAACTGAATAAAATTCACAATAAAACGAAATATAAATTTAACACTCACCCCTTTGGCTGGAGATTGAAAGACGAGCTTATCTATCCTGTGATTAGATACTTTAGGTCCCGTAATATTGATCAAAAATATTCTGCCTTATATACCCTCAAATAGGTGAGCAGAAATCACAGCAAGATTACCGTGCACCCTGTGAATCTAAATGTTCCGGATTTCATGTAATTCAAAATCAGGCACATGCAAATCGTTACACGCCGCTTACCATGGAGAAAATCACTTATTCGCCCCAGGTAATGCATGTACGACGAAACAAAGAAAATGGTGAGATTAGATTGTAATTCAAGAAAAAAAATTCAATTTTCGCCTAATTCTGTGACAATACCTCCCCCCTAAGAATAAAAATGTACACATTTTTAAAACTAACACAGAATAGAAGAAAAATAACTACTGATAATATCTTACAACATTTGCACTGGTTATACTACAATCTGGATTTATTACTGGGCAAATCCATACAAATTTCCCATCATGCCCTACTCAAGTAGTCTGCACCTACATTTTCAACTCCCCCTATTGCTTCTACACGGAAGTGATAAGGTTGTAGTGTTAGCGCCCAACGCATCAACCGAGCGTTGGCGACCTTGGCCTTGTTTAAATACAGTAGGGGTTGGTGATCAGTCTCGAGAACGAAATCTCTCCCAAATAGATATGCGTGATACTTCCCAATTCCCCATACTACGGCCAAACATTCCTTTTCTATGACGGAATAAATCTTCTCCCTGGGTAGCAATTTCCTACTCGAGTAAGCTACGGGTAACTTACTGTCGTCTTGCTCTTGCAGTAAAACTGCCCCCAACCCAGTTTCAGAAGCATCTGTTCTTAGAATAAAAGGTTTGCTGACATCTGGCAATTTTAATATAGGTGCACTAACAAGTTTCTCTTTCAGAGTACAAAATGCTTTATCTTGTGGCGGTCCCCATTCAACTTTGTTTGGTTGCCCCTTCTTGGTCAAATCAGACAGCGGGCTAGCAATGGCTGCAAAGTTCGGTATAAACTTTCTATAAAAAGCTACTAGACCTAGAAATGATCTTACCTGCGTTTTATTGGTTGGCTTTGGTGCGTCTCTAATTGCTTCAACTTGCTTGGGATGAGGTTTTAACTGACCCATACCGCTGACCATATGACCCAAACAATCTAAATCTGTACAACCAATACTGCATTTAGTGGGTCTCACTGTAAGGTTCGCTTTGCGGAGTCTATTGAAGAGCTCGCTCAGGACGGACACGTGCTCACTCCAAGTATTCGTGTACACGAATATGTCGTCTACAAAGCTATCAACGTTTGCTAAACCTTTAAGCAGCTTCCGCATCAAACGACAACAGGTGGCGCTGGCTCCAACTAACCCGAATGGCATCACTTTGAATTGATACAATCCTTTCTGGGTCGCAAATGCTGTCAAAGGTCGGGACTCAGGGACAATGGGAACCTGCCAATATCCCTTGGACAGATCCAGTTTGGAAATCCATCGGTTTCCCGACAGCTTTGCAAATAGACCCTCCATATCTGGCATTGGTTCTGCATCGAACACAGTGATTTTATTTAACTGCCGACAATCAATGCAGAATCGGTTCGTCCCGACCTTTTTCCTGACTAGCACTACTGGAGAAGAATATGACGAGTTGGAGGGTTCAATCACCCCCAGATCCAACATTTTACCCACCTCTTCGTCCACAGCTTCACGTGCGTTGTATGGCACCGGATATCCCTTGATTCGAATAGGGTCAGACGTATTTAGTTTAATTTTGAGGTCCAACAAAGTTGTACAACCTGGTCTGTCTGTGAATACATAAGAGTGTTTAGCCAAGAGCGCATTAATCTGTTGACGCTGGTCTTTCGTCAACTCCACACTCACATCGACTTTATCTATCCCCTCCCCCGCAACTCCCAAGGGACATTCAAGGGAACTCTCGATATTCGAATCTGCTTCATCATCGTCTACGACTGCCGTACAAACGACATTTAAGACCCCCTTACAGACGGTTTTCTGACATACGTCGCACGACCTACAGAACCGTGTGACATCGCCATTAACACCGGGCCAGTAGAATTCAGCGACTACCCTGCTAGTGGTCTTAGCCTTACCTAGGTGTCCTGCCATGCTTGACTCATGCGCCACCCTAAGTACTTGAGATCTATATCTCTGGGGTACGACCACTTGCCAATACTTCTTACCCTCCCGAGCGCTAAACTCCCAATGAATTAATCCGTTCTTGCGTACGAATCTCGAGCTACCCCCACGCTTGCAGTGTTTAATCGCGCCGGACGTGATTTTCTCAACAATAGTTTTGATGGATTCATCACGTTCTTGCTCTTGTTTGAAATCATCACGCGAAATTCCGGAGATCGATCCAGGGACTATTAATTTATGAAACGCGGTTTTCTCTCGCCGTGTTTGCGCTCGCGTTTCGACTGCCTGAGCCAAAGGTATTTTAAAATCGGCCATTGTTGGAAGACGGGAACCTTCAACATTACCGATCGTCAGATCGTAAATAGGGTTTTCCATACAAAGGGCATCAACAGTTCCCGTTAGGAAAGGTGTTTTACCGTGATCCTTGCTACGGGAATGCGACCGATCGTCTGATCAAGTAACATACATGGGGACTCCCACCCGAGCATTTGGTTATCCTGCACGAGACTACGTTTGATCACTACGCCAGTGCAACCAGTGTCACGTAATACTACGACTTCTCGACCGTTGACAAACCCTCTCGCGGTTGGTACACGCGCTTCGGGAAATAGACACGTGCCAAGCGAATGAATACAAGGTTCTACCTGTACGGTATTATCAGATATACCTTTACTTTGTATAGCCACTGCTACCTTATGTACATGTCCCTTTCTTTTAGGACAGTCTTTTTGAACATGACCCCATGCATTGCACAAGAAACATTGCACACGCTGAATAACTGGATTCCTAACTGACCTATTTACCTCAGCTGATTTTACAAGCTCCCTAGGCATAGGTCTCGCAGACTGGTTTCCAGACTTAACATCTTTTAAAACCACATTCTGGGTTCCCCCATGAGCTTCGGCAAACAGATCGGCTTGCTTAGCCATATCTTTTACGTTTGTGAAGACTTTCTCTTTCAGAAATTGATTTAATTCTGGCCCAACTGTATTAAATAATTGATCTCTGAGCAAGAAATCAGTCAATCCTTCAAACGTTTTCACCGCTTTGCCGCATTCAATCCACCGCTCAAAATAGTTCGCAATTCTAACGGTGAACTGACCAAAGGTTTCTCCCTTATCGGGCTTGCTATACCTGAACTTTTTACGAAAACCCTGTTCAGTGAGCTCGTACCTTTTGAGAAGTGCTTCCTTCAGGACGTCGTACTTAAACACATCGTCTCTCGGAAGTCGCGAGTATACATCCAGTGCTTTACCTTTTAATAGCGCACTAAGATGCAATGCCCAGTCATTTTGACTCCACTTTTGGTTTTCGGCATACCGCTCAAACCGATGAAGATAAATATCCATATTATCTTTTTCATCGTCAAAGGGAGGCAATTTGGGGCCCCTAATTTGTTAGTGGCAGAATCGTGTTCTCTTCCAGATGTTACTAATTCTACCTTACGCTCATGATCCCGTTGCTTTGCTTTTTCATCTAACTCTATTCGTTTTTGCTCCGCTTCCATTTCCCATCCTATCCTATCCTTTTCAGCCTGCTTCTCTAATTCTATCTTTTCCCTTTCAAAGGCCCATTTCCTTTCATCGGCTACCCTTTCTAATTACTGTTTCCTTTCATCGGATTCCCTTTCTAATTCCCGTTTCCTTTCTTCTGATTCCCTTTCTAATTCCCTTGCCCTTACACTTTCTTCCCTTTCCCGGGCTTGTTCTTCTTGAATAAATTTCCTTAAGCTTTCACCTTCATATCCAAATTCTTTGCCTAAGGCAACCAAGTCCTTAAGGGATGACATGACAATGACAATTGTAATATGAATATATATAGGTAACCAAACCAATACTTTAAACACGTTTATACTGGACACACGGACCTAGATAAACTAAACAAAAATAAACCCCAACTTGAGTATTATCTTGTCAAGAAGGTCACGCTCAAATATAAACATTAAATGTTTACTTTCACAAAAATGATTGACAGTTCACTTAATCCAACGATCCCACTTCTGACACCATTGTAACAGAATTGTTACCGAGAGGATGGTGGATTAAATGAACAACACAAACACAATATGTGAAAGAAAATATAAATTTATGAAATAAATTATTAATGAAAAATAATGATGTATCAACACAATAACTCATGCGTTCAACCCACAATTACACTCACAACCAGTCACAATACATGAATAAATGAAATATTAATACAAAATAAAACACAGATACAAAGGAATCTCTTGGACTATACACAGATCCAAAGAACCTTTACAAAAGTTATATTAACGCAAGTATAAATCACGATAAATAACATAAGCATCAAACTATACTATCGCACATATGGATTGCGACAACTAGCACGAACATATACATGTATTTAATCAAGTTGCTAGCTTTTATTGAGAATCATGCAATGCCTTGAAATACTATTGTGATTTGAAGTATCCATGTAAATACAACAATGTATTCAATTGTACTACAATTGCAACACACATATGTGTCTCGACCCTGTATAACCGTACGATTCACTAACAGTTGAATCGCCGCCCAGTTTCCCCGAAAACCTAGGGTTGACTCAATACTTTTATCGGTCACTTGCCCTTCACGGATCCACCACAGTTATACGTACAGACAGCATACAACATCTACTAGAACTAACGTTCCTCAATACCCTAGATGTCGCCCCGGATGTTTACAACTCTAGACAGTTCCGACACTCGGACTTCTAGCTTTCCGGATATTTACACGTCACGACAGATGTAGACGGACAGACAATCTGACAGACAGACAGTCAGATACTTCAATTTGATTGCACAATAAATCAGCAACAATTTCAGCTACGATATCAGATATGTTATCAGCCGACGTTATCAGAGATGTTTTCAGATGCGTTATCAGACGTTATCAGATGCGTTATCAGATGCGTTATCAGCTACAATAAAGAAACCAGACTAATAATAGTTGTCTCAAAAAATAATCTAAACCTTAGATCACGCTATTGCATTTAAAGTCTAATAGTGACTAGTAATTCCAAATATTCACGTTTAAAATCTGCATTGTCATAAAGGCATCATTATACGAAAATGATAAACTGAATAAAATTCACAATAAAACGAAATATAAATTTAACACTCACCCCTTTGGCTGGAGATTGAAAGACGAGCTTATCTATCCTGTGATTAGATACTTTAGGTCCCGTAATATTGATCAAAAATATTCTGCCTTATATACCCTCAAATAGGTGAGCAGAAATCACGGCAAGATTACCGTGCACCCTGTGAATCTAAATGTTCCGGATTTCATGTAATTCAAAATCAGGCACATGCAAATCGTTACACGCCGCTTACCATGGAGAAAACCACTTATTCACCCCAGGTAATGCATGTACGACGAAACAAAGAAAATGGTGAGATTAGATTGTAAATCAAGAAAAAAAAATTCAATTTTCGCCTAATTCTGTGACAATACCTTCCCCCTAAGAATAAAAATGTACACATTTTTAAAACTAACACAGAATAGAAGAAAAATAATTACTGATAATATCTTACAACATTTGCACTGGTTATACTACAATCTGGATTTATTACTGGGCAAATCCATACAAATTTCCCATCATGCCCTACTCAAGTAGTCTGCACCTACATTTTCAACTCCCCCTATTGCTTCTACACGGAAGTGATAAGGTTGTAGTGTTAGCGCCCAACGCATCAACCGAGCGTTGGCGACCTTGGCCTTGTTTAAATACAGTAGGGGTTGGTGATCAGTCTCGAGAACGAAATCTCTCCCAAATAGATATGCGTGATACTTCCCAATTCCCCATACTACGGCCAAACATTCCTTTTCTATGACGGAATAAATCTTCTCCCTGGGTAGCAATTTCCTACTCGAGTAAGCTACGGGTAACTTACTGTCGTCTTGCTCTTGCAGTAAAACTGCCCCCAACCCAGTTTCAGAAGCATCTGTTCTTAGAATAAAAGGTTTGCTGACATCTGGCAATTTTAATATAGGTGCACTAACAAGTTTCTCTTTCAGAGTACAAAATGCTTTATCTTGTGGCGGTCCCCATTCAACTTTGTTTGGTTGCCCCTTCTTGGTCAAATCAGACAGCGGGCTAGCAATGGCTGCAAAGTTCGGTATAAACTTTCTATAAAAAGCTACTAGACCTAGAAATGATCTTACCTGCGTTTTATTGGTTGGCTTTGGTGCGTCTCTAATTGCTTCAACTTGCTTGGGATGAGGTTTTAACTGACCCATACCGCTGACCATATGACCCAAACAATCTAAATCTGTATAACCAATACTGCATTTAGTGGGTCTCACTGTAAGGTTCGCTTTGCGGAGTCTATTGAAGAGCTCGCTCAGGACGGACACGTGCTCACTCCAAGTATTCGTGTACACGAATATGTCGTCTACAAAGCTATCAACGTTTGCTAAACCTTTAAGCAGCTTCCGCATCAAACGACAACAGGTGGCGCTGGCTCCAACTAACCCGAATGGCATCACTTTGAATTGATACAATCCTTTCTGGGTCGCAAATGCTGTCAAAGGTCGGGACTCAGGGACAATGGGAACCTGCCAATATCCCTTGGACAGATCCAGTTTGGAAATCCATCGGTTTCCCGACAGCGTTGCAAATAGACCCTCCATATCTGGCATTGGTTCTGCATCGAACACAGTGATTTTATTTAACTGCCGACAATCAATGCAGAATCGGTTCGTCCCGACCTTTTTCCTGACTAGCACTACTGGAGAAGAATATGACGAGTTGGAGGGTTCAATCACCCCCATATCCAACATTTTACCCACCTCTTCGTCCACAGCTTCACGTGCGTTGTATGGCACCGGATATCCCTTGATTCGAATAGGGTCAGACGTATTTAGTTTAATTTTGAGGTCCAACAAAGTTGTACAACCTGGTCTGTCTGTGAATACATATGAGTGTTTAGCCAAGAGCGCATTAATCTGTTGACGCTGGTCTTTCGTCAACTCCACACTCACATCGACTTTATCTATCCCCTCCCCCGCAACTCCCAAGGGACATTCAAGGGAACTCTCGATATTCGAATCTGCTTCATCATCGTCTACGACTGCCGTACAAACGACATTTAAGACCCCCTTACAAACGGTTTTCTGACATACGTCGCACGACCTACAGAACCGTGTGACATCGCCATTAACACCGGGCCAGTAGAATTCAGCGACTACCCTGCTAGTGGTCTTAGCCTTACCTAGGTGTCCTGCCATGCTTGACTCATGCGCCACCCTAAGTACTTGAGATCTATATCTCTGGGGTACGACCACTTGCCAATACTTCTTACCCTCCCGAGCGCTAAACTCCCAATGAATTAATCCGTTCTTGCGTACGAATCTCGAGCTACCCCCACGCTTGCAGTGTTTAATCGCACCGGACGTGATTTTCTCAACAATAGTTTTGATGGATTCATCACGTTCTTGCTCTTGTTTGAAATCATCACGCGAAATTCCGGAGATCGATTCAGGGACTATTAATTTATGAAACGCGGTTTTCTCTCGCCGTGTTTGCGCTCGCGTTTCGACTGCCTGAGCCAAAGGTATTTTAAAATCGGCCATTGTTGGAAGACGGGAACCTTCAACATTACCGATCGTCAGATCGTAAATAGGGTTTTCCATACAAAGGGCATCAACAGTTCCCGTTAGGAAAGGTGTTTTTACCGCGATCCTTGCTACGGGAATGCGACCGATCGTCTGATCAAGTAACATACATGGGGACTCCCACCCAAGCATTTGGTTATCCTGCACGAGACTACGTTTGATCACTACGCCAGTGCAACCAGTGTCACGTAATACTACGACTTCTCGACCGTTGACAAACCCTCTCGCGGTTGGTACACGCGCTTCGGGAAATAGACATGTGCCAAGCGAATGAATACAAGGTTCTACCTGTACGGTATTATCAGATATACCTTTACTTTGTATAGCCACTGCTACCTTATGTACATGTCCCTTTCTTTTAGGACAGTCTTTTTGAACATGACCCCATGCATTACACAAGAAACATTGCACACGCTGAATAACTGGATTCCTAACTGACCTATTTACCTCAGCTGATTTTACAAGCTCCCTAGGCATAGGTCTCGCAGACTGGTTTCCAGACTTAACATCTTTTAAAACCACATTCTGGGTTCCCCCATGAGCTTCGGCAAACAGATCGGCTTGCTTAGCCATATCTTTTACGTTTGTGAAGACTTTCTCTTTCAGAAATTGATCTAATTCTGGCCCAACTGTATTAAATAATTGATCTCTGAGCAAGAAATCAGTCAATCCTTCAAACGTTTTCACCGCTTTGCCGCATTCAATCCACCGCTCAAAATAGTTCGCAATTCTAACGGTGAACTGACCAAAGGTTTCTCCCTTATCGGGCTTGCTATACCTGAACTTTTTACGAAAACCCTGTTCAGTGAGCTCGTACCTTTTGAGAAGTGCTTCCTTCAGGACGTCGTACTTAAACACATCGTCTCTCGGAAGTCGCGAGTATACATCCAGTGCTTTACCTTTTAATAGCGCACTAAGATGCAATGCCCAGTCATTTTGACTCCACTTTTGGTTTTCGGCATACCGCTCAAACCGATGAAGATAAATATCCATATTATCTTTTTCATCGTCAAAGGGAGGCAATTTGGGGCCCCTAATTTGTTAGTGGCAGAATCGTGTTCTCTTCCAGATGTTACTAATTCTACCTTACGCTCATGATCCCGTTGCTTTGCTTTTTCATCTAACTCTATTCGCTTTTGCTCCGCTTCCATTTCCCATCCTATCCTATCCTTTTCAGCCTGCTTCTCTAATTCTATCTTTTCCCTTTCAAAGGCCCATTTCCTTTCATCGGCTACCCTTTCTAATTCCTGTTTCCTTTCATCGGATTCCCTTTCTAATTCCCTTGCCCTTACCCTTTCTTCCCTTTCCCGGGCTTGTTCTTCTTGAATAAATTTCCTTAAGCTTTCACCTTCATATCCAAATTCTTTGCCTAAGGCAACCAAGTCCTTAAGGGATGACATGACAATGACAATTGTAATATGAATATATATAGGTAACCAAACCAATACTTTAAACACGTTTATACTGGACACACGGACCTAGATAAACTAAACAAAAATAAACCCCAACTTGAGTATTATCTTGTCAAGAAGGTCACGCTCAAATATAAACATTAAATGTTTACTTTCACAAAAATGATTGACAGTTCACTTAATCCAACGATCCCACTTCTGACACCATTGTAACAGAATTGTTACCGAGAGGATGGTGGATTAAATGAACAACACAAACACAATATGTGAAAGAAAATATAAATTTATGAAATAAATTATTAATGAAAAATAATGATGTATCAACACAATAACTCATGCGTTCAACCCACAATTACACTCACAACCAGTCACAATACATGAATAAATGAAATATTAATACAAAATAAAACACAGATACAAAGGAATCTCTTGGACTATACACAGATCCAAAGAACCTTTACAAAAGTTATATTAACGCAAGTATAAATCACGATAATAAACATAAGCATCAAACTATACTATCGCACGTATGGATTGCGACAACTAGCACGAACATATACATGTATTTAATCAAGTTGCTAGCTTTTATTGAGAATCATGCAATGCCTTGAAATACTATTGTGATTTGAAGTATCCATGTAAATACAACAATGTATTCAATTGTACTACAATTGCAACACACATATGTGTCTCGACCCTGTATAACCGTACGATTCACTAACAGTTGAATCGCCGCCCAGTTTCCCCGAAAACCTAGGGTTGACTCAATACTTTTATCGGTCACTTGCCCTTCACGGATCCACCACAGTTATACGTACAGACAGCATACAACATCTACTAGAACTAACGTTCCTCAATACCCTAGATGTCGCCCCGGATGTTTACAACTCTAGACAGTTTCGACACTCGGACTTCTAGCTTTCCGGATTGTAACAAGATAACCGGGACTGACCACTTCGGATTAACAACAAAACACGCTTTGATGATACAGATATAAAAATTATGATTTAATATGTATATAAACAAAACAATGAAATGCGTGCGTATTGTAATCCAAATATTGGATTTAATTATACATAATTACGCACAGACTAGAAGATGCAAACGAATCATATAATGATACAAATAAATGATACAATGATACAAAAACTGATACAAAACCCCAGCGAAAAAAATATACAAAAAAAAACATGAATACAGTTTACTCACGTAGTAAACAATGCAGGATTACTCATATAGTAAAAATGTATACGCTCAAGTAGCGGAACTATATTTGAAAAATAATAACAGGACAGATAACTTATCTTTCCAGTCCCAAACCATATACTGGGTTCCGCAAACCCACAGTAGCCCACGGCTAACAATTTACGAATAAATATATATAATCAACTATTAGTATACAGCTCCACAGCTGGTACAATAGAACTTCAGTTTGTACAGACTCCGGACCCTCGGAATACAGCGAAACATTAGACCCTCCAAACACTCTGGTCATTTAGACAGCTCCACAGCTGAGTCACCCTTGTCACCCTTGACATTAGACACTCCGGACGCTAGACATTAGACACTCCGGCACACTAAACAGCTCTGGACACACCAGTGCATTTAATCACAGCTCCCGACGTTTGACAGCTCCGGGCACCCCGGACGTTTAACACCCTCGTACAAATAGCTGAAAAGATACCCGACACCGTGTACTAACCTTGATACAGACATAACGTAATGACGTTATACACGGTAAATTATCAAGACTATTATTATCATAATGACAGGTTCTATAGTACACCTTCCCTGTTTGATAATGCTGAATAGTAAACAATTATATTTTAACAAAATATAGCTTTACTTTACCAATTTAAATGCCTCGCGAACAAGAGTATTATGCTGTGTAAAACTATATAACAAACATGCAAAGGTAAATATAGTGATACAAAGAGCTATCACTCAGTATCAAAAATGTACTTACCCCTACAGCTAAAGTTGTGCAATCCTCCCTCCCTCGGATCTATAACCCTATAGCTACAGTACTTGAAACCAGCCGCTTGTTGACAAAACCCGTAGTAATGTAAAGACCCTTTACATATAGCAAAGTATTTATACGGATTCGTGCTCCGTATCAAGAACACTTTGCACGAGCGGCATATAGCGAATTGTACTCACGATTCCGAAGTACAACTGCCCATATATATATAAATAAAAAAATCACCCTCGGGTATCGTTGCACACGATAAACAAAACCCGAGTTCATGTCTTTCCTAAATTAAAACTACAACATTCCGTGACACGGATATTTACACGTCACGACAGATGTAGACGGACAGACAATCTGACAGACAGACAGTCAGATACTTCAATTTGATTGCACAATAAATCAGCAACAATTTCAGCTACGATATCAGAGATGTTATCAGCCCACGTTATCAGAGATGTTTTCAGATGCGTTATCAGACGTTATCAGATGCGTTATCAGATGCGTTATCAGCTACAATAAAGAAACCAGACTAATAATAGTTGTCTCAAAAAATAATCTAAACCTTAGATCACGCTATTGCATTTAAAGTCTAATAGTGACTAGTAATTCCAAATATTCACGTTTAAAATCTGCATTGTCATAAAGGCATCATTAAACGGAAATGATAAACTGAATAAAATTCACAATATTCTTATATTAAATAATTAGAACGCTAGTGAGATACATTAATTTGTTAAGCTAGTTAGAACGCTAGTGAGATACTTTAATTTGTTAAACTAGTTAAAACGCTAGTGAGATACTTTCTTATATTAAACTAGTTAGAACGCTAGTGAGATACATTAATTTGTTAAACTAGTTAAAACGCTAGTGAGATACTTTCTTATATTAAACTAGTAAGAACGCTAGTGAGATACATTAATTTGTTAAACTAGTTAAAACGCTAGTGAGATACTTTCTTATATTAAACTAGTAAGAATACTAGTGAGGTATATTCTTATATTAAACTAGTTAGAACGCAAGTGATATACATTCTTATATTAAAGTAGTTAGAACGCTAGTGAAATACATTATTATATTAAACTAGTTAGGACGCTAGTGATGTACTTTCTTTATATTAAACTAGTTAGAATGCTAGTGAGATACATTCTTATATTAAACTAGTTAGAACGCTAGTGAGATACATTAATTTGCTAAACTAGTTAGAACACTAGTTAGATACTTTCTTATATTAAACTAGTTAGGACGCTAGTGATATACTTTCTTATATTAAACTAGTTAGAACGCTAGTGAGATACATTCTTATATTAAACTAGTTTGAACGCTAGTTAGATACTTTCTTATATTAAACTAGTCAGAATGCTAGTGAGATACATTCTTATATTAAACTAGTTAGAATGCTAGTGAGATACATTAATTTGTTAAACTAGTTAGAATGCTAGTGAGATACTTTCTTATATTAAGCTAGTTAGAACGCTAGTGAGATACATTCATATATTAAACTAGTGAGAACGCTAGTGAGATACATTAATTTGTTAAGCTAGTTAGAACGCTAGTGAGATACATTCTTATATTAAACTAATTTGGACGCTAGTGATATACTTTCTTATATTAAACTAGTTAGAACGCTAGTAAGATACATTAATTTATTAAACCAGTTAGAACGCTAGTGAGGTACATTGATTTATTAAACTAGTTAGAACGCTAGTGAGGTACATTCTTATACTAAACTAGCTAGAACGCTAGTGAGATACATTATTATACTAAATTTTTAAACTAGTTAGAACTAGTGAGATACATTCTTTTATTAAACTAGTTAAAATAATAACGAGATACATTCTTTTATTCAATGTAGTTGAATTTAGTTTGAACTCCATCGAAGTTGTTTGAGTGAGCTGGGTTTTGTTATGCCAACAACTACATTTATGACTGAACGTAAGTTAATACCACAGCTTATCAGCAGCATAAAGGAACTTAAATTTCTTTTCTTCGAGATTAATAGAGAGCACCTGCGTTGCTACTCTTATTACACCAGTAATAACTCGCAATCTGATTAAAATCAGCTGTTACGTACTACGACCTTAACATCTGAACTAACTCGATACGGGGTCATGTCCAGGCGACCTTTGCAATGACCAATCAAAACGCGACTGGCAAACCAGTAACAGTATTTCGCAGACATCGTGTCGGATAGAAAGAAACCGAGAGATATCGAAAGACAATAGAAAATGGAAACCCACTCGGTGCAAATCATAACACCAATAAAAACGTATTTTCTTGGAAATATTTGTGTTTTGTGCGGGTTTTCGTTCATCCAGATAGAAAGGCTTGAAGACGGCAGCGAGATTGAAAAGAAATTTCTGGATAGAAAACTTAAGTTAAATTCGGAACGAGTGGAAAACATCGCGCGAGTTACTGAAGTAAGAATCGCTGCAGATGACGAAAGTGGAGTGTGCCAAAAATGTTACAGATCAGTTGAAAAAGTGTTGAGGTCAGAAAAGGAAGTTTTAGAGGTAAAGAAAAGGCTAAAAGAATCCGCAGAAACTGTTTCAAAAACTTTACTCTTAAATCTGCCTTCGCCGAAACGAAAATCCATCACAAAAAAGAAAAAGGATGCTCAGAAGTCCAGTTTGCTTCGCTATCTAACTGATGTATGAAAGGTCCAATCCGATTGGTGGAAATTTTAATTAGTATGTATCATGCAAAGGTCGCCTGGACATGACCCCGTATCGAGTTAGTTCAGATGTTAAGTGTCGTAGTACGTAACAGCTGATTTTAATCAGATTGTAATAACTCGTTGAAGGTTTTAAAGTTATGTGACAGATTCCATATTGAAATTTCGATTATCGGTTTTGATACTGTTAAGATGATCAATGACGAGACCGTCTGAATTGACACTATATCATATACAGATAGTTGAACTGACACTATATCATATACAGATAGTTGAAATTAATAATGTTTTAATAATGTTTTGTTGATTTATCACACCACAAGTACATTTGGATGTAACCCAAATTAGTAATTGTGCAAATAACGTTTTTATTTCTGACCATTCTATTTTCATTACTTTCATAACTGTTACAAACAAGATGTCATTTATACTCATCATTTAACGATACATTATCGCTGTTATTGTTTGTTCTATCGTCAGATACATGATATAAGCGTTTCCCTTTAGGTAGAGGACCATTCAAAAATTCATGAATCAGCACAACAATAGTTTTACAAATCTGTATTGCTTTGTTGCTATAACCAAACCGACATAACTGTTTAGTGATAACAAACCAAAATGGTTTGGTTTTAAAAGTTATAATCTAAGAAAACTTGTTCCTCGCATATAATAAATATTTCTGATTTCGTGATCTTCAAACTCATTATCATCAAATTGCTCAGTCATCACACGTTGTGGCGTCATTATTATACTATTAACCTAGTCGCTAATACGAAAAGTTGTGATCGCCTATTTAGAGAAACAGCAACTAGTATATTACAATGATATGGAAAAAATGACAATATTGGTTGATGTTTCTCCGTCTAAGAAGGTCACTTCAGACGAGAAGATACGACAAATGAAAAAGCTGTATCTCAACCTGAGAAAACAATGGTATGGTCAGTAAGATCAAACGAAGATATACAAAAGATCACCAAGTCAATTCGAGACAGATCTCTTCAAGATCACAAAGTCAACTCGAGACAGATCTCCTCAATATCACCAAGTCAATTCGAGACAGATCTCCTCAATATCACCAAGTCAGTTCGAGACAGATCTTCTCAATATCACCAAGTCAACTCGTGACAGATCTCAATATCACAAGTCAACTCGAGACAGATCTCCTCAAGATCACAAAGTCAATTAGAGACAGATCACCTCAATATCGACAAGTCAATTCGAGACAGATCTCCTCAATATCGCCAAGTCAATTCGAGACAGATCTCCTCAATATCACCAAGACAACTCGAGACAGATCTCCTCATTCACAAAGTCAATTAGAGACAGATCTCCTCAATATCACCAAGTCAATTCGAGACAGATATCCTCAGTATCACCAAATCAACTCGAGACAGATCTCCTCAATATCACCAAGTCAACTCGAGACAGATCTCCTACATATCACCAAGTCAACTCGAGACAGATCTCCGCAATATCACAAAGTCAACTCGAGACAGGTTTCCTCAATATCACCAAGTCAATTCGAGACAGATCTCCACAATATCACCAAGTCAACTCGAGACAGATCTCCTCAATATCACTAAGTCAACTCGAGACAGATCTCCTCAATATCACAAAGTCAACTCGATACAGATCTCCTCAAAATCACCAAGTCAACTCGAGACAGATCTCCTCAATATCACCAAGTCATACTCTAAAATACTGATCAGTCTGCTAGTGTAAGTGATTGATCAGTCTCATAGTGTAAATTATTGACATAGATGGTAATGTAAGTGAATGATCTAAATGATTATGAAAGTGACTGATCTCGCTGATAATGTAATTGATTGCTCTGTTTGTTAATGTAATTGATTTATCTGTCTGTTATAGTAAGTGATTGTTGTGACTGATAATGTAAGTGATTGATGTAGTTGGCAATGTAATTGATTGATTTGAATGATTTTGTAAGTGTTTGTTAATGTGAGATATTGATCTTGATGGTAGTGTCATTGATTGATATGTCTAATAATGTTTGTAATTGATAATTATGGTAATGTACGTTATTGTTCTGACTAAATTAGAGAAGTGACTGATATGTCTGTTATGGTAAATGTTTGGTCTGACAAATAATACATGTGATTGATCTGGATTGTGATTTAAAAGAATGATTTGCCGTTAATGAAAGTTATTGTTCTGGCTGGTAATGGAAGTGACTGAAAAAATCTGAAAATATAAGTGATTGATCGCGATGGAAACGTAAGTGATTGATCGGTATGGAAACGTAAGTGATTGATCGGGATGGAAACGTAAGTGATTGATCGGGATAGAAACGTAAGTGTTTGATCGGGATGGTAACGTAAGTGGCTCATCTGATAATGTAAGTGATTGATAATGCTGGGAATGAAAATGAATGATCTGCTAACAATGTTTTTGATTCATCTCTCGGACATTTTAAATAATCTGGGTGGTAATGTAAGTGAGTGTTCTGACTGGCAACGTAAGTCATTGATATGTCCGATAATGTCATTGATTGATTTGTTTGATAATGCAAGGGATTGATCTATCTGATGTAAGTGATTTATATGCATGGTAATGTAAGTGATTTATATGCATGGTAATGTAAGTGATTTATATGCATGGTAATGTAAGTGATTTATATGCATGGTAATGTAAGTGATTTATATGCATGGTAATGTAAGTGATTTATATGCATGGTAATGTAAGTGATTGATCTTTTTCTTAATATAATATATGATCTTCTAAAAATATGATCGATCTTTCTTATAATGTCCTTGATTGATCTGGCTGATTGATTTATTGATTTTTATATATATATATATATATATATATATATATATATATATATATATATATATATATATATATATATATATATATATATATATATATATATATATATATATATAACACTTATTATCCTTAACAGCCTGTTTTGACTTGCATTTGCTGGATATGCCATGTAGTAAGTAGCTAATCTTTGTCAAAGCAATGTTTTAATTTGATATGCCATGTAGTAAGTGACTAACCTTTGTCAAAGCAATGTTTTAATTTGATATGCCATGTAGTAAGTGACTAATCTTTGTCAAAGCAATGTTTTAATTTGATATGCCATGTAGTAAGTAGCTAATCTTTGTCAAAGCAATGTTTTAATTTGATATGCCATGTAGTAAGTAGCTAATCTTTGTCAAAGCAATGTTTTAATTTGATATGCCATGTAGTAAGTAGCTAATCTTTGTCAAATCAATGTTTTAATTTGATATGCCATGTAGTAAGTAGCTAATCTTTGTCAAAGCAATGTTTTAATTTGACATGCCATGTAGTAAGTAGCTAATCTTTGTCAAAGCAATGTTTTAATTTGACATGCCATGTAGTAAGTAGCTAATCTTTGTCAAAGCAATGCTTTAATTTGACATGCCATGTAATAAGTAGCTAATCTTTGTCAAAGCAATGTTTTAATTTAATATGCCATGTAGTAAGTAGCTAATCTTTGTCAAAGCATTGCTTTAATTTGATATGCCATGTAGTAAGTAGCTAATCTTTGTCAAAGCAATGTTTTAATTTGATATGCCATGTAGTAAGAAGCTAATCTTTGTCAAAGCAATGTTTTAATTTGATATGCCATGTAGTAAATAGCTAACCTATGTCAAAGCAATGTTTTAATTTGATATGCCATCTAGTAAATAGCTAACCTATGTCAAAGCAATGTTTTAATTTGATATGCCATCTAGTAAATAGCTAACCTATGTCAAAGCAATGTTTTAATTTGATATGCCATGTAGTAAGTAGCTAATCTTTGTCAAAGCAATGTTTTAATTTGATATGCCATGTAGTAAGTAGCTAATCTTTGTCAAATCAATGTTTTAATTTGATATGCCATGTAGTAAGTAGCTAATCTTTGTCAAAGCAATGTTTTAATTTGACATGCCATGTAGTAAGTAGCTAATCTTTGTCAAAGCAATGCTTTAATTTGACATGCCATGTAATAAGTAGCTAATCTTTGTCAAAGCAATGTTTTAATTTAATATGCCATGTAGTAAGTAGCTAATCTTTGTCAAAGCAATGCTTTAATTTGATATGCCATGTAGTAAGTAGCTAATCTTTGTCAAAGCAATGTTTTAATTTGATATGCCATGTAGTAAGTAGCTAATCTTTGTCAAAGCAATGTTTTAATTTGATATGCCATGTAGTAAATAGCTAACCTATGTCAAAGCAATGTTTTAATTTGATATGCCATGTAGTAAATAGCTAACCTATGTCAAAGCAATGTTTTAATTTGATATGCCATCTAGTAAATAGCTAACCTATGTCAAAGCAATGTTTTAATTTGATATGCCATGTAGTAAGTAGCTAATCTTTGTCAAAGCAATGTTTTAATTTGACATGCCATGTAGTAAGTAGCTAATCTTTGTCAAAGCAATGCTTTAATTTGACATGCCATGTAATAAGTAGCTAATCTTTGTCAAAGCAATGTTTTAATTTAATATGCCATGTAGTAAGTAGCTAATCTTTGTCAAAGCAATGCTTTAATTTGATATGCCATGTAGTAAGTAGCTAATCTTTGTCAAAGCAATGTTTTAATTTGATATGCCATGTAGTAAGTAGCTAATCTTTGTCAAAGCAATGTTTTAATTTGACATGCCATGTAGTAAGTAGCTAATCTTTGTCAAAGCAATGCTTTAATTTGACATGCCATGTAATAAGTAGCTAATCTTTGTCAAAGCAATGTTTTAATTTAATATGCCATGTAGTAAGTAGCTAATCTTTGTCAAAGCAATGCTTTAATTTTATATGCCATGTAGTAAGTAGCTAATCTTTGTCAAAGCAATGTTTTAATTTGATATGCCATGTAGTAAGTAGCTAATCTTTGTCAAAGCAATGTTTTAATTTGATATGCCATGTAGTAAATAGCTAACCTATGTCAAAGCAATGTTTTAATTTGATAGGCTATGTAGTAAATAGCTAACCTTTGTCAAAGCAATGTTTTAATTTGATATGCCATGTAGTAAGTAGCTAATCTTTGTCAAAGCAATGTTTGAATTTGATATGCCATGTAGTAAGTGACTAATCTTTGTCAAAGCAATGTTTTAATTTGATATACCATGTAGTAAGTAGCTAATCTTTGTGAAAGCAATGTTTTTATTTGATATGCCATGTAGTAAATAGCTAACCTTTGTCAAAGCAATGTTTTAATTATATAAGCCATGTAGTAAGTAGCTAATCTTTGTCAAAGCAATGTTTTAATTTGATAGGCTATGTAGTAAATAGCTAACCTTTGTCAAAGCAATGTTTTAATTTGATATGCCATGTAGTATGTAGCTAATCTTTGTCAAAGCAATGTTTGAATTTGATATGCCATGTAGTAAGTGACTAATCTTTGTCAAAGCAATGTTTTAATTTGATATGCCATGTAGTAAGTGACTAACCTTTGTCAAAGCAATGTTTTAATTTGATATGCCATGTAGTAAGTAGCTAATCTTTGTCAAAGCAATGTTTTAATTTGATATGCCATGTAGTAAGTAGCTAATCTTTGTCAAATCAATGTTTTAATTTGATATGCCATGTAGTAAGTAGCTAATCTTTGTCAAAGCAATGTTTTAATTTGACATGCCATGTAGTAAGTAGCTAATCTTTGTCAAAGCAATGCTTTAATTTGACATGCCATGTAATAAGTAGCTAATCTTTGTCAAAGCAATGTTTTAATTTAATATGCCATGTAGTAAGTAGCTAATCTTTGTCAAAGCAATGCTTTAATTTGATATGCCATGTAGTAAGTAGCTAATCTTTGTCAAAGCAATGTTTTAATTTGATATGCCATGTAGTAAGTAGCTAATCTTTGTCAAAGCAATGTTTTAATTTGATATGCCATGTAGTAAATAGCTAACCTATGTCAAAGCAATGTTTTAATTTGATATGCCATGTAGTAAATAGCTAACCTATGTCAAAGCAATGTTTTAATTTGATATGCCATCTAGTAAATAGCTAACCTATGTCAAAGCAATGTTTTAATTTGATATGCCATGTAGTAAGTAGCTAATCTTTGTCAAAGCAATGTTTTAATTTGACATGCCATGTAGTAAGTAGCTAATCTTTGTCAAAGCAATGCTTTAATTTGACATGCCATGTAATAAGTAGCTAATCTTTGTCAAAGCAATGTTTTAATTTAATATGCATGTAGTAAGTAGCTAATCTTTGTCAAAGCAATGCTTTAATTTGATATGCCATGTAGTAAGTAGCTAATCTTTGTCAAAGCAATGTTTTAATTTGATATGCCATGTAGTAAGTAGCTAATCTTTGTCAAAGCAATGTTTTAATTTGACATGCCTTGTAGTAAGTAGCTAATCTTTGTCAAAGCAATGCTTTAATTTGACATGCCATGTAATAAGTAGCTAATCTTTGTCAAAGCAATGTTTTAATTTAATATGCCATGTAGTAAGTAGCTAATCTTTGTCAAAGCAATGCTTTAATTTTATATGCCATGTAGTAAGTAGCTAATCTTTGTCAAAGCAATGTTTTAATTTGATATGCCATGTAGTAAGTAGCTAATCTTTGTCAAAGCAATGTTTTAATTTGATATGCCATGTAATAAATAGCTAACCTATGTCAAAGCAATGTTTTAATTTGATAGGCTATGTAGTAAATAGCTAACCTTTGTCAAAGCAATGTTTTAATTTGATATGCCATGTAGTAAGTAGCTAATCTTTGTCAAAGCAATGTTTGAATTTGATATGCCATGTAGTAAGTGACTAATCTTTGTCAAAGCAATGTTTTAATTTGATATACCATGTAGTAAGTAGCTAATCTTTGTGAAAGCAATGTTTTTATTTGATATGCCATGTAGTAAATAGCTAACCTTTGTCAAAGCAATGTTTTAATTTGATATGCCATGTAGTAAGTAGCTAATCTTTGTCAAAGCAATGTTTTAATTTGATAGGCTATGTAGTAAATAGCTAACCTTTGTCAAAGCAATGTTTTAATTTGATATGCCATGTAGTATGTAGCTAATCTTTGTCAAAGCAATGTTTGAATTTGATATGCCATGTAGTAAGTGACTAACCTTTGTCAAAGCAATGTTTTAATTTGATATGCCATGTAGTAAGTGACTAACCTTTGTCAAAGCAATGTTTTAATTTGATATGCCATGTAGTAAGTAGCTAATCTTTGTCAAAGCAATGTTTTAATTTGATAGGCTATGTATTAAGTAGCTAATCTTTGTCGAAGCAATGTTTTAATTTGATATGCCAAGTAGTAAGTGACTAACCTTTGCCAAAACAATTTTGATCAGAAGACACTTTGACAGTAAGTTTTGAAATTCAGATTTATCTTAAAAATCTGAACTAAATCATTCAAGATTGATACAGCTTTTTTGGGAATACGATTTGCAAATGATTGTCTGCTAAGACAGGTTTCTTTATACTTATATTCTGTTGTTTTTTCTCATTCACAGGTGTCCAGTACTGGCCACTGCTGTTCAGGTGTCATTACAGTGTGGAGCAAAAGCTGACACTCCCAAACCATCGGAAACCTCAACTCAGACCAAGTCACCTTTGGCTCCAAATTATGAGACTATGGTAAACCATCCCTTTTGATCAATAATTACTCCAAACTATGAGACTATGGTAAACCATCCCTTTTGATCAATAATTACTCCAAATTATGAGACTATGGTAAACCATACTTTTTGATCAATAATTACTCCAAACTATGTGATTATGGTAAAGCATACTTTTTGATCAATAATTACTCCAAACTATGAGATTATGGTAAAGCATACTTTTTGATCAATAATTACTCCAAACTATGAGACTATGGTAAACCATCCCTTTTGATCAATAATTACTCCAAATTATAAGACTATGGTAAACCATACTTTTTGATCAATAATTACTCCAAACTATGTGATTATGGTAAAGCATACTTTTTGATCAATAATTACTCCAAACTATGAGACTATGGTAAACCATACTTTTTGATCAATAATTACTCCAAACTATGTGATTATGGTAAAGCATACTTTTTGATCAATAATTACTCCAAACTATGAGATTATGGTAAAGCATACTTTTTGATCAATAATTACTCCAAACTATGAGACTATGGTAAACCATCCCTTTTGATCAATAATTACTCCAAATTATGAGACTATGGTAAACCATACTTTTTGATCAATAATTACTCCAAACTATGTGATTATGGTAAAGCATACTTTTTGATCAATAATTGCTCCAAACTATGAGATTATGGTAAAGCATACTTTTTGATCAATAATTACTCTAAATTATGAGACTATGGTAAACCATCCCTTTTGATCAATAATTGCTCAAAACTGTGGAGACTGTGATACATTAGTATTGATCTGTTAGTGTTCCAAATGTGGAGCCTGTGGTATATCAGTATTGATCAATAAATGCTCAAACTATGGAGATGGTGGTACATCAGGATTGATCTACTAGTCTTCCAAATTTGGAGACTGTGGTATATAAATATTGATCTATTAGTGTTCCAATTGTGGAGACTGTGGTATATCAGTATTGATCAATAAATGCTCAAACTATGGAGATGGTGGTACATCAGGATTGATCTACTAGTCTTCCAAATTTGGAGACTGTGGTATATAAATATTGATCTATTAGTGTTCCAATTGTGGAGACTGTGGTACATCAGTATTGACTTTTAGTGTTCCAAAGGTGGAGACTGGTACATCTATTTTGATATATTGGCATTCCAAATGTGGAGACTGTAGTACATCAGTATTTATCTATTAGTATCCCATATGTGGGGACAGTGTCCATCAGTATTGATCTATTCATGTTCCAAATGCAGAGGCTGTGGTACATCAGGATTGATCTATTAGTATCCCAAATGTGGAAACTGACTTCCGGAAAGATGGCCGGCATCGCTTAACTGCTCGAGAAAGGCTTTTCCGATTTTGTGCTATTTTCATGATATTTGTGCTTGTTGTCTATCTTTGTCTACATTATTGTGTTTCATCATGCATTGGTTATTCCGTTCGTATGTGTTAATTTATCTCCTTGTTTTTGAAACAAAACCAATTAGAATTTTTCTCAGTTGTTTTGTTCCACTGTTAAGACGTCATTTCTTTTTTAATAAACCGCTGTCACATGATCGCCTATCAACTCGCTTACAATATGACGGACCCTCATTAATTGCGTTAAATGACCACACCTTGGCTTTAGATACTACATTGTGCTCAAGACTGAACGAACTGGGACTACATTCATTATTACTTAAATGTAAACAGACGCAAAAAAAGAAACGTTGTTTCAAAGCTGGCCGGCGTAGAACAGGAAAAAGAATTACAGTTATCTCCCTTTTGTCAGTAACAGATAAACAATTAAAAAATTCTGCCATTAATTTTAATAACCTGGTTCAAATTCCTCTTAAATCATCAACCGTTGTGTCAACTGTCCCAGGGATACCACTACGTATTGCATTATTCAACGCTCAATCAGTAGGATCACTGGAAAAGCGCACAGAAATAGGTAATTTTATCAACGACCAGAATATTGACGTCTTCTTCCTGACAGAAACATGGTTACGATCGTCAGGCGATGAACCTAAGTGTGCGGATTTAACACCCAGCGATTATTCTATCAGGTCGTTCCCCCGCAACTCTCGCGGAGGTGGAATTGCTGTAATTACAAAGAATTCCATGATCAAGTGCTTAAGTACAACACAACCTTCAATTTCTGCCACACATCGTTTGAACTAGTCCAAATAACGCTCACACTGGAACAAAGGTCAGTCCATTTTTTCTGTTTCTACTGCCCTCCTCCTAGTAGAAAAAAACAATACCTAATTGTTCTTGGTGATTTCAACTTTCACTTTGATTGTCCTGGAAAACCATGCTCGTCAAAACTCCTAGATTCCATTCATGTTTTCAAAATTAAACATTCAGTTAACCAACCCACCCATAAACTTGGTCACATTTTAGACTGGTTTCTTTATAGACCTGATGATAATATTCTGCAATCCACCCTTGTATCCCACGAACTTGCATCAGATCACCTCTGCATTGTATGCTATCTTGACTTATCAGTCCCTAACCCTCCACCTCTATTTGCTACTAAGAGAAACCTCTGTATGATAAATAGAATCAAATTTATACATGACATCCAAGAAAACCTAACAACTTTCTTACATCCAACAGTGGAACAACTTGATAACTAACTGCGTTCATTGCTTGAAAAACATGCCTCAGCACCAAATGCAGAGTATCAATAAAATAGTGTTCTCCATGGTATAGCAGTTTTAGGGACCAGCTTTGAACTGCTAAACGATATCACCGAAAAGTAGAGAGGCTTTGGCTTTCCACCAGACTCATTATTCATAAACAAATCTACGAAGCCGCTAAGAAGAACGTCACAAACATAGTCCATTTAGCCAAATCATCCCACTACAGTACTAAGATCACAGAGAGTTCCAGCTGCAAAGAGCTCTTCGAAATAACTAACAAACTAATGTCAAGGAACAAATGTACACCACTTCCAACAACCTTCTCTCCAGTAGACCTTCCGGACCAATTTGCAAATTTCTTCTGTGACAAAGTACAAACCATTAGAGATTCACTTGACAGCACAATTTCAACTGACTTGTCACAATACAGTTATGATGCAGAATTTCAGCAACAACCATTAGGAGCATTTGCACCTGTTTCTATTGATTTAGAACGGACAATCGTGATGAAAAGTGCACCAAAGTCTTGTGAACTTGATCCAATTCCGACATCACTGCTGCTTGAGTGCTTAGACCCAATATTGCATTCACTAACTGATGTTATTAATATCTCTCTCTCACTCTCATCAGGGGAAATCCCATCATTTTTCAAAACTGCCATCGTAAAGCCGCTGCTGAAGAAACCAACACTTGACCATAACGATTTAAAGAACTACTGCCCAGTTTCTAATCTCCCAAACATACCAGAAATCTTAGAAAAGGTTGTGCTAACCCAACTTGTATCTCATTTAAATTCAAACAGTCTTTTTAGCAATGTACAGTCTGCATATCACCCTTGCCATGGTACGGAAACTACTCTTCTGAAAGTATTTAATGACATTCTCTCTGCTTTGGATAGTGGAAAGATTACAGTCCTCACCCTCCTAGATTTATCTGCAGCATTTGATACAATAGACCATGATATATTACTTCACCGTCTCTAGCATGTATTTGGCATTCAGAATATAGCCTTACAGTGGTTCAAGTCCTACTTAGTCAACAGGACAAAAATTATATCTGCAAATGGAATACTATCCAGCCCAGTTGACATATGTTGTGGTGTTCCACAGTGATCTGGTCTTGGATCTGTTCTTGGACCTGTTCTCTTCATTGTATGCACTCAGTCGCTCTCAAGTGTCATGGATCATCACCCAGTGTCGCACCAGTTGTATACCAGAGGTGCATTTCTGATGTGAAATCATGGATGACATGTAACAAGCTGCAGATGAATGATGATAAAACAGGCTATTCTGATCACAACACAAAGACTTTCTCATTCACATCCTTTACCTCAGACAATACATATCAGCAACACCAACATTAAATTCTCACAGTCAGTACAGAAACCTAGGCGTTACTCTAGACAGTGCTCTTACATTGCACCAACATGTCATGAACATATGCAAGGCTGCATATCTTGAACTGAGACGCGTCAGTTCCATTCGTAAATATCTTTCAGTTGATGCCACTAAAACACTTGTGTGTTCATCAGTACTTTCAAGACTGGACTATTGTAACTCAATTATGTCTGGTTCATCACAATATTTACTCCAGAAACATCAAAAAGTTCAAACACAGCTGCATGGATCATCTTTAGAGTACCTCGATCAGAGCACACCTCACCACTGCTCTGTACCCTACACTCTTTATCAATTTGTTTTTCTTGTAACTGAATGTGCATCTGCTCTTTTTGTAATTCAAATTGTCTTTCTTTCTCCTCTTTTTCATATTGTAATTGTTTTTCTTTCTCCCTTTCATGTCTCTATCTCTCCCTTTCCTGAAATTCCAGCTTCTTCAACTCTAATTCCATTTTGAATTTTAATTCTGATTCTTTATTTTAATGTCAGAATCTGATGCAAACTTACTGACCAAAATCAAAGCACTTTTTTCCAAAACATTCTTTTCTACCAAATATTGGACCAAAATATTTTTGATATCTTGTTTCGTTAAAGAAACCTTGACTTCAGAAAGATCATATTTTCTGGCAAGTTGAATCAACTCATCTTTTTTGAAAAGATCTAATTGATCCTGATAGGATTAGAAAGAAATATTTCTACTTTAGATGTCATTTTAATACAAGCTTGTCAATCTTACTAAAGATTTTAAAAAATTTCAAAAACTAGGGGAATTAAAATTTTAAACAAAAGTTTTCTGAAAAAAATTCTAGCCAAATTCCAATTTCGGACGAGGCCCCAATTTCTGTGTTACGTGCTTAGGCTCGAATAAACAGTAACATAGAAAGAGTGAAAATAACAAGCTTGTAAAAACTTAATAAACAATTTATTGAGCACAAATATTTTCCAGTAAAGAAAAATAAACTTACAGTTTTAAGAATCAATTCCAAAATTAATCCAAAAATAATTCAAAATATTATCCACTAGAGAAATTACAAAAGTCCTGGTAATAAAATGTCCAAATAATTCCAAGTTTGAATCCCAGCGAAGTATTCAAGATGGAAGATGATGTCACTTGATGATGTCAGTTCTTTGTAATAAAATTCTATGAGCACAATTCATTTCCAGATAAATAACAAAATAAATCCTCTTGAATCCAAATGAATTGAAATAATTTCCAATACAAGGTAACTCAAATCGACACAACTTAATATTCTAACAGCCCCAGTTCTACTGAATAGTTAGCTCCAAAACATAATTTCTATACCTGTTTTTACGTAAATAAGAAAGGAGTCACGTGATCTTCTAGAATCTTTTAGAACAAATTTACGTTCAAAAACTCACATACCCACCGTATGACCCAACTAAAAATAGAAAGATGTTTATACAAAGCTCCAAAATGTCCTTGGAACCAACCAATCAGCTTGTTTACAACTCTGAAGCCAGGTCAGAAATGAGGTCAACACCTGGTGTTTATTCTGTAAAGTACAGGTCACCTCCCAATGAATAAATCTTAAACTTAAAATGTCAAATTTGAATCTGACAAGCAAACAGTAAAAATAAATATAAATGACTTATATCAAATATACGTAACAATGACAAGAATCACTAAGAAATATTGCTTTGAATACAAAGTGTTTAGACTTGTACTGTAATTATCAATGGTCTTAATGTAAGAATCAGTAAGAAAAATTGCTTTGATTACAGTGTTTAGACTCGTACTGTAATTATCAAAGGTCTTATGACAAGAATCACTAAAAAATATTGCTTTGATTACAAAGTATTTAGACTTGTACTGTAATTAATTATCAAAGGTCGTACAATAAGAATCACTAAGAAATATTGCTTTGATTACAAAGTAATTAGACTTGTACTGTAATTATCAAAGGTCTTATGACAAGAATCACTAAAAAAATTGCTTTGATTACAAAGTATTTATACTTGTACTGTAATTAATTATCAAAGGTCATATGACAAGAATCACTAAGAAGTATTGCTTTGATTACAAAGTGTTTAGACTTGTACTGTAATTATCAAAGGTCATCCAACAAAAATCACTAAGAAATATTGCTTTGATTACAAAGTGTTTAGACTTGTACTGTAATTAATTATCAAATGTCTTGTGACAAGAATCACTAAGAAATATTGCTTTGATTACAAAGTGTTTAGACTTGTACTGTAATTATAAAAGGTCATACAACAAGAATCACTAAGAAATATTGCTTTGATTACAAAATGTTTAGACTTGTACTGTAATTAATTATCAAAGGTCTTATGACAAAATCACTAAGAAGTATTGCTTTGATTACAAAGTATTTAGACTTGTACTGTAATTAATTATCAAAGGTCATATGACAAGAATCACTAAGAAATATTGCTTTGATTACAAAATGTTTAGACTTAAACTGTAATTAATTATCAAAGGTCTTATGACAAGAATCACTGAGAAATATTGCTTTGATTACAAAGTGTTTAGACTTGTACTGTAATTAATTATCAAAGGTCTTATGACAAGAATCACTAAAAAATATTGCTTTGATTACAAAGTGTTTAGACTTGTACTGTAATTATCAATGGTCATCCAACAAAAATAACTAAGAAATATTGCTTTGATTACAAAGTGTTTAGACTTGTACTGTAATTAATTATCAAAGGTCATATGACAAGAATCACTAAAAAATATTGCTTTGATTACAAAATGTTTAGACTTGTACTGTAATTAATTATCAAAGGTCATCCAACAAAAATCACTAAGAAATATTGCTTTGATTACAAAATGTTTAGACTTATACTGTAATTAATTATCAAAGGTCTTATGACAAGAATCACTAAGAAATATTGCTTTGATTACGAAATGTTTAGACTTGCACAGTAATTATCAACGGTCATACTTCAAGAATCACTTATAAATATTGTTTTTTACAGTGTTTCGATACTGCCTTTTTTATTGTACAATAATGACAGTAAATGACTTTAACCCTTTGAACCCGACAGGCTGGTTTATCGGCCTGTTGTAACGGTATATACCCGAAAGGCCGGTATACCAGCCTCGCTATCTACTGTCATAACCCGACAGGCCGGTATACCGGCCTGTGTTATGTTATTCGCTAGATTCGCTATAAAATTTTAAAAATTTGCCGGGGAGGCTCGGGTTAGGGTGCCGAAATATGGGGGAGATTAGGGTTCAAAGGGTTAACCAATTTTCTAAAATAATTTTGAAATGATTGATTTGGAGCATCTGTACATACCTTAACTTGGACAATGGGTATAGATCTGTACATTGCAGTATATTGACAACATGTATAGATCTGTACATTGCAGTACATTGACAACAGGTATAGATCTGTACATAGCAGTACATTGACAACAGGTATAGATCTGTACCATACATTGACAACAGGTATAGATCTGTACCGTACATTGACAACATGTATAGATCTATACAGTACATTGACATCAGGTATAGATCTGTACCATACATTGACTAAATGTATAGATCTATACAGTACATTGACAGCATATATCGATCTATACATAGCAGTACATTGACAACAGGTAAAGATCTGTACCGTACATTAACAACATGTATAGATCTTTACATTACATTGACAACAGGTATAGATCTGTACAGTATATAGGCAACAGGTATAGATCTATACAGTACATCGACATCAGATGATATATCTATACGTATCAGTACATTGACATCAGGTATAGATCTGTACAGTACATTGACAACAGGTATTCATCTGTACATAGCAGTACATTGACAACAGGTATAGATCTATACATAGCAGTACATTGTCAACAGGTATAGATCTGTACCATACATTGACAACTTTTATAGATCTGTACAGTACATTAACAGCAGGTATAAATCTGTACAGTACATTGACAACAGGTATTGATCTGCACATAGCAGTACCTTGACAACAGTATAAATCTTTACATAGACAACTGTCATAATTCTGTACACAACAGAACATGGACACCAGTATAAACCTGTACATAGCAGAACATGAATGATGCATACATTTATATATATATACCATAACATGAACAAGTTGCCTAAAACTGTACATTTCAGGACAAGGACAACTGGTATAAAAGTGTAAATTCCATGACTCAAATGACAGGAACAAATCGGCATATTCCAGCACATGGACAATAGGCATTTATCGGCACATATCAGAAGATGGACACTTGAATCGTACAAATGGCACATATCATAAAAAATTAAATGTAGACAACTGACTTAGATCTGAATCAGATAATTAATCTTCCAGCTGATGTGTTCTTTGAGTGACCTAAATGTGTTAATTTTTATTTACCTATTTATGAATTTATTTTCCAGGCAGACAAGCATAACTCTCCCCTAGTGACCATTATCTGTGATCAACTTGATATAAAACCTGAGCAGATAATTGACCTTGAGCTGTATGTTGCAGACACTCAACCATCGGTACGTTTCTGTGTTGTTTTCCATCATCTGTATCAGTTGCATATTTCTCCCATTTATTGCGCATGAAGTAATATTTTGTTTATTGGAATGTGCTTAACAAGTTTCATATTTTATTTATTAGACTGCATTGAAAGAGTTTAATATATTGGACTGTGTTTTAAGAGTTACACTTTTCTGGGTTTTTTTAAAAAAAAGTTTAATATTTTGTTTATTGGACCATATTTAAAGAGTTGAATATCTTGTTTATTGGACCGTGTTTAAAGAGTTTAGGTTTTTGGGGTTTGTTGTGCTTAAAGACTTTAATATTTGTTTATTGGACTGTGTTTAAAAAGTTTAATATTTTGTTTATTGGACTGTGTTTAAAGAGTTTAATATCTTGCTTATTATACTGTGTTTAAAGAGTTTAATATCTTGCTTATTGTACTGTGTTTAAAGAGTTTAATATCTTGCTTATTATACTGTGTTTAAAAAGTTTAATATTTTGTTTATTGGACTGTGTTTAAAGAGTTTAATTTCTTGCTTATTATACTGTGTTTAAAGAGTTTAATATCTTGCTTATTTTACTGTGTTTAAAGAGTTTAATATCTTGCTTATTATACTGTGTTTAAAGAGTTTAATAATATGTTTATTGCACCATGTTTAAAGAGTTTCAAGCCTAAATGCCACGGTTTATAATAAATGTCACCATTCTTGCAATCTAGCTAAATTTTGGAAGATAGAAATAATTAGTTGAAAAGCTACCAGACATACTGTAGTATCATCAATATTCGTGGGGGACCAATTTTTGCGGTTTTCATTGTTGCGAATTACGAATTTAAATCCCCAACGAAAAATGAGCCACTTATGATGTTGCCCCCTCATATTTTCTTACAGTCTTTCATTCCTAGAGATTAACACTGCTACTTGTATGTGATAAATCAAGGTCAATACTGTAATTTGGTAATTAAATATTAGCTTCTACATGTGGTTTTAAAAATAAACCTTTCCAATCAGGAATTATAAATCATTTTTATAGTTTCAATGCACACATTTGATTAGGTACTGTATCCAATAGTTGTGATTTTATATTCACTGCCTTAAATCGATATATGAGGTAAGTAAGGATAGAAAAAAAATATAGAAATTGAATAAAGTATTCAAACAATAGTAATACTAAAAATGAAAGAAAAAAATAACACAAAAAGATAGTATATAAAAATTAAATTTAATAATTTTTCAAGTCCATCCTTCATTTCAGTACAACTGTTGTTTAAACATTTAAATCCTGAAAGCACATTTCATTTTATTCAAGCATTTTTAATCCAAAAGAACAGCAATCCTGTAAAATACTATTATTTCTTGAAACACTATAATTAATGAAACACTATGTATATACACTAATTATTAAAGCTCACACTACACAGATTGTTGGACAAAGCTACTGTATCCACATCATGTCAATCAAGTCTCATGGTACTTACATATGCTTCTCAGGTAAATAATATCCACATCATATCAATCAGGTCTCATGGTACTTACATATGCTTCTCAGGTAAATAATATCCACATCATATCAATCAGGTCTCATGGTACTTACATATGCTTCTCAGGTAAATAATATCCGCATCATGTCAATCAGGTCTCATGGTACTTACATATGCTTCTCAGGTAAATAATATCCACATCATGTCAATCAGGTCTCATGGTACTTACAAATGCTTCTCAGTAGGCCATAACCGACTTTTGATTCGGAAATCGGATTCCACCGGATAGTATGAACTTCCGATTAATCGGAGTTGGACAAGGCAGGAACGACCGATTTGGATAATAAAAATAATAAAGTTGAATTTCTATAGCACCGTGTCTAACACTGCGTGTCATTCGATAGTGCGTTAATAAAGTTAAATAACAAGTCAGAAAAGTCCAATATGGTCAACACAACCACGCTGTGAGACAATCTATTTGAACTGGCGGGTAAAAAACCGGAAATGAAGCCGGATATGGTAAAGTACTAAGTAACATGCTAGACATGGCAAAACCAGATACCAGAAACCCGAAAACGGATGAAATTTTTTAGAAAAAAAAATACGGATTTAGCATTTCCAATTAATTGAATCGTATCCGGAATCGGAAAATTTCATGCCCAAAATCCGGAATCGCAAATCGGTAGAAAAATGCTAATCGGTTATGCCCTACTTCTCAGGTTAATAATATCCACATCATGTCAATCAAGTCTCATGGTACTTACAAATGCTTCTCAGGTAAATAATATCCACATCATGTCAATCAAGTCTCATGGTACTTACAAATGCTTCTCAGGTAAATAATATCCGCATCATGTCAATCAAGTCTCATGGTACTTACAAATGCTTCTCAGGTAAATAATATCCGCATCATGTCAATCAAGTCTCATGGTACTTACAAATGCTTCTCAGGTAAATAATATCCACATCATGTCAATCAAGTCTCATGGTACTTACAAATGCTTCTCAGGTAAATAATATCCGCATCATATCAATCAGGTCTCAGGGTACTTACATATGCTTCTCAGGTAAATAATATCCACATCATATCAATCAGGTTTCATGGTACTTACATATGCTTCTCAGGTAAATAATATCCACATCATGTCAATCAAGTCTCATGGAACTTACGCATGCCTCTTAGGTAAATAATCCCCAAATTGCTGAATTAAACAAGTCCTGGCAAGATCAATATTTACACCGTACTTTTGACAAAATGAATAACTTCAGTCGAAGCTGATGCAGCCAACAACACTAAAACAATAATTCCATCTCTATGAGCACAAATAAAACACCCATCAAGATTAATCAGTTTGATGATGTTTTCGTTTGAGTGTTCAACATGAAAGGAAGCCGATGCAGCCAACAAAACCATGCTAAACAGGGCATGGACGCTATTACGGAAAAATATGTTACTGGTGACGATCAGTGCACAGTATTAGTAAATCTTGCAACCAAATTAATAAGGCCAATTCATAATGAATGGATAATTGCAACTCATTCGACAATGATTGAAAGATTGGACAAAATTATCAGAAGTTTTGAGAATTTTCAAAGCTGGTCTTTGATTTTGTACTCATGCATGTGGTAGTATTGTTTAAGATGACCACAACAGCATAGTTTTATTCTTTTGTATTTATTTTGGGTATTTGTAGAGGTTATACCATGAAATTAAATACCTACTAATATGCAAATTTTGAGAGGCAAAACCACAAATTTAATTACCCATAAAAAAGCCTTTTTTTCCACAAAACCATAAAAATTGAGCCCAACAAAAATAAATGACACTACAGTAAACCTGTTTTTGAAAAAATCTAGTTTAAAAATGAAATGATGTTCAGACTTGAGAGGTTCCAGCTCTTAATTCAGTAGATGACAGGAATAAATATATGCCTGGCATTAAGTTTAGTTGTCTCAGTCTCTCACAAAATGGATATTGTCTACAGATGCAAGTGCATAATTTACAATTTCCATTCATTCTTCTTGGTCCTTTAAGCATGGGCATCAGTTTTAGATCCAGTTATTGTGTTTATATCATAATCCAGATTCCACTTGGTCTTTGAAACACGGGCATCTGTTGTAGATCTAGTTATTGTGTGTACATCATAATCCAGATTCCCCATGTTCTTTAAAACATGGTCATCTGTTGTAGATCTAGTTATTGTGTGTACATCATAATCCAGATTCCCCATGTTCTTTAAAACACGGTCATCTGTTGAAGATCTAGTTGTTGTGTGTACATCATAATCCATTGTGTGTGCATCATAACCCAGATTCCCCATGGTCTTTTAAACATGGGCCAGAGACCCAATAATTGTATGTACATCATAATTACACTTGCTAACAGGTATATTAGTATTCAGGTACCCACCCATTAATAATAACCCATGCAATAAAATGAGCTATCTGGTACCCATTAATAATAACCCATACAATAAAATGAGCTATCTGGTACCCATTAATAATAACCCATACAATAAAATGAGCTATCTGGTACCCATTAATAATAACCCATGCAATAAAATGAGCTATCTGGTACCCATTAATAATAACCCATGCAATAAAAGAGCTATCTGGTACCCATTAATAATAACCCATGCATAAAAATGAGCTATCTGGTACCCATTAATAATAACCCATGCAATTAAAGAGCTATCTGGTACCCATTAATAAAACCCCATGCATAAAAATGAGATATCTGGTACTCATTAATAATAACCCATGCAATTAAAGAGCTATCTGGTACCCATTAATAATAGCCAATGCAATAAAATGAGCTATCTGGTACCCATTAATAATAACCCATGCAATAAAATGAGCTATCTGGTACCCATTAATAATAACCCATGCAATAAAATGAGCTATCTGGTACCCGTTAATAATAACCCATGCAATAAAATGAGCTATCTGGTACCCATTAATAATAACCCATGCAATAAAATGAGCTATCTGGTACCCATTAATAATAACCCATGCAATAAAATGAGCTATCTGGTACCCAGTAATAATAACCCATGCAAACAAATGAGCTATCTGGTACCCATTAATAATAACCCATGCAATAAAATGAGCTATCTGGTACCCATTGATAATAACCCATGCAAAAAAATGAGCTATCTGGTACCCATTACTAATAACCCATGCAATAAAATGAGCTATCTGGTACCCATTAATAATAACCCATGCAATAAAATGAGCTATCTGGTACCCATTAATAATAACCCATGCAATAAAAGAGCTATCGGGTACCCATTAATAATAGCCCATGCAATAAAATGAGCTATCTGGTACCCATTAATAATAACCCATGCAATAAAATGAGCTATCTGGTACCCATTAATAATAACCCATGCAATAAAAGAGCTATCGGGTACCCATTAATAATTGCCCATGCAATACAATGAGCTATCTGGTACCCATTAATAGTAACCCATGCAATAAAATGAGCTATCTGGTACCCATTAATAATAACCCATGCAATAAAATGAGCTATCTGGTACCCATTAATAGTAACCCAAGCAATAAAATGAGCTATCTGGTACCCATTAATAGTAACCCATGCAATAAAATGAGCTATCTGGTACCCATTAATAGTAACCCATGCAATGAAATGAGCAATCTTTTACCCATTAATAATAACCCATGCAATAAAATGAGATATCTAGTACCCATTAATAATAACCCATGCAATAAAATGAGCTATCTGGTACCCATTAATAATAACCCATGCAATAAAATGAGCTATCTGGTACCCATTAATAATAACCCATGCAATAAAATGAGCTATCTGGTACCCATTAATAATAACCCATGCAATAAAATGAGCTATCTGGTACCCATTAATAATAACCCATGCAATAAAATGAGCTATCTGGTACCCATTAATAATAACTCATGCAATAAAATGAGCTATCTGGTACCCATTAATAATAACCCATGCAATAAAATGAGCTATCTGGTACCCATTAATAATAACCCATGCAATAAAATGAGCTATCCGGTACCCATTAATAATAACCCATGCAATAAAATGAGCTATCTGGTACCCATTAATAATGACCCATGCAATAAAAGAGCTATCTGGTACCCATTAATAATAACCCATGCAATAAAATGAGCTATCTAGTACCCATTAATAATAACCCATGCAATAAAATGAGCTATCTGGTACCCATTAATAATGACCCATGCAATAAAAGAGCTATCTGGTACCCATTAATAATAACCCATGCAATAAAATGAGTTATCTGGTACCCATCAATAATAACCCATGCAATAAAATGAGCTATCTGGTACTCATTAATAATAACCCATGCAATAAAATGAGTTATCTGGTACCCATTAATAATAACCCATGCAATAAAATGAGCTATCTGGTACCCATTAATAATAACCCATGCAATAAAATGAGCTATCTGGTACCCATTAATAATAACCCATGCAATAAAATGAGCTATCCGGTACCCATTAATAATAACCCATGCAATAAAATGAGCTATCTGGTACCCATTAATAATGACCCATGCAATAAAAGAGCTATCTGGTACCCATTAATAATAACCCATGCAATAAAATGAGCTATCTGGTACCCATTAATAATAACCCATGCAATAAAATGAGCTATCTGGTACCCATTAATAATGACCCATGCAATAAAAGAGCTATCTGGTACCCATTAATAATAACCCATGCAATAAAATGAGCTATCTGGTACCCATTAATAATAACCCATGCAATAAAAGAGCTATCTGGTACCCATTAATAATAACCCATGCAATAAAATGAGCTATCTGGTACCGTGTACCATATACATATACATGCAGTGCATGTGGCCTCATAAGCCCTTGATTTGTCAAAGCAGCACTCACTTTGTTTCAAGTCGACAATTCTTGTCATCAAGCTACAAATACATGTACTTGTTCAGTGAGAGTTAGTTGCCTGCCTCTACTATTTAACCCTTTAGCTTGTGTTCCCATGTGACAAGCCTTGATTGAGCTGTGAGTACTAGGTCCTGTTATTGGGTACATCATAACCCATATTCCTCATGGTCTTTAAAAACTAGGCCCTGTTATTGGGTACATCATAACCCATATTCTTTAAAACTAGGTCCTGTTATTATGTTCATTATAACCCATATTCCTCGTGGTCTTCAAAACTAGGTCCTGTTATTGGGCACATCATAACCCATATTCCTTGTGGTCTTTAAAACAAGGCCATGTTATTGTGTACATCATAACCCATATTCCTCATGGTCTTTAAAAACTAGGTCCTGTTATTTGGTACATCATAGCTAGTATTTTTCATGGTCTTTAAAACAAGGCCATGTTATTGTTTACATCATAACCCATATTCCTCATGGTCTTTAAAACAAGGCCATATTATTGTGTACATCATAACCCATATTCCTCATGGTCTTTAAAACAAGGCCCTTTTATTGTGTACATCATAACCCATATTCCTCATGGTCTTTAAAACAAGGCCCTGTTATTGTGTACATCATAATCCATATTCCTCATGGTCTTTAAAACAAGGCCTTGTTATTGTGTACATCACAACCCATATTCCTCATGGTCTTTAAAACAAGGCCCTGTTATTGTGTACATCATAACCCATATTCCTCATGGTCTTTAAAGCAAGGCCCTTTTATTGAGTACATCATAACCCATATTCCTCATGGTCTTTAAAACAAGGCCCTTTTATTGTGTACATCATAACCCATATTCCTCATGGTCTTTAAAACAAGGCCATGTTATTGGGTACATCATAACCCATATTCCTCGTGGTCTTTAAAACAAGGCCATGATATTGTGTACATCATAACCCATATTTCTCATGGTCTTTAAAACAAGGCCATGTTATTGTGTACATCATAACCCATATTCCTCTTGGTCTTTAAAAGTAGGTCCTGTTATTATGTACATCATAACCCATATTCCTCGTGGTCTTTAAAACAAGGCCCTGTTATTGTGTACATCATAACCCATATTCCTCATGGTCTTTAAAACAAGGCCATGATATTGTGTACATCATACCCATATTTCTCATGGTCTTTAAAACAAGGCCCTGTTATTGTGTACATCATAACCCATATTCCTCGTGGTCTTTAAAACAAGGCCATGATATTGTGTACATCATAACCCATATTCCTCATGGTCTATAAACAAGGCCCTGTTATTGTGTACATCATAACCCATATTCCTCGTGGTCTTTAAAACAAGGCCATGTTATTGTGTACATCATAAACCATATTCCTCATGTTATTTAAAACTAGGCCCTGTTATTGGGTACCTCATAGCTAGTATTTCTCATGGTCTTTAAAACAAGGCCATGTTATTGTGTACATCATAACCCATATTCCTCATGGTCTTTAAAACAAGGTCATGTTATTGTGTACATCATAGCCGATATTCCTCATGGTCTTTAAAACAAGGCCCTTTTATTGTGTACATCATAGCTAGTATTTCTCATGGTCTTTAAAACAAGGCCATATTATTGTGTACATCATAACCCATATTCCTCATGGTCTTTAAAACAAGGCCCTTTTATTGTGTACATCATAGCTAGTATTTCTCACGGTCTTTAAAACAAGGCCATGTTATTGTGTACATCATAACCCATATTCCTCATGGTCTTTAAAACAAAGCCCTTTTATTGTGTACATCATAGCTAGTATTTCTCATGGTCTTTAAAACAAGGCCATGTTATTGTGTACATCATAACCCATATTCCTCATGGTCTTTAAAACAAGGCCCTTTTATTGTGTACATCATAGCTAGTATTTCTCATGGTCTTTAAAACGAGGCCATGTTATTGTGTACATCATAATCCATATTCCTCATGGTCTTTAAAACAAGGCCCTTTTATCGTGTACATCATAAACCATATTCCTCATTGTCTTTAAAACAAGGCCCTGTTATTGGGTACATCATAGCTAGTATTTTTCATTGTCTTTAAAACAAGGCCCTGTTATTGGGTACATCATAGCTAGTATTTTTCATGGTCTATTAAATTAGTGCATCAATCATAGACTCATTTATTGTGTAAACATCATAACCTTGATTCTTCATGGTCTTTTGAATGAGGACTACAGGTCACAAATACAGTTACATTGTAAATACAGCTTTGTCATGATGTTTGGAACTTGGGTATTAAGCCTTATACCCAGTTAATGTGTGTAATTCATATCTAGATTCCTTATTTGTACTTGGGTATTAGGCCTTGTACCCAGTTAATGTGTGTAATTCAAATCCAGATTCCTTACTTGTACTCAGGCCTTGTACCCAGTTAATGTGTGTAATTCATATCAGATTCCTTGTACTTGTACTTGGGTATTAGGCCTTTTACCCTGTTAATGTGTGTAATTAATATCCAGATTCCTTACTTGTACTTGGGTATTAGGCCTTTTACCCAGTTAATGTGTGTAATTAATATCCAGATTCCTTACTTGCACTTGTGTATCAGGTTTTGTACCCAGTTAATGTGTGTAATTCATATCCAGATTCCCTACTTGTACTTGGGTATTAGGCCTTGTACCCAGTTAATGTGTGTAATTCATATCCAGATTCCTTACTTGTACTTGTGTATCAGGCCTTGTACCCAGTTAATGTGTGTAATTCATATCCAGATTCCTTACTTGTACTCAGGCCTTGTACCCAGTTAATGTGTGTAATTCATATCCAGATTCCTTATTTGTACTTGGGTATTAGGCCTTGTACCCAGTTAATGTGTGTAATTCAAATCCAGATTCCTTACTTGTACTCAGGCCTTGTACCCAGTTAATGTGTATAATTCATATCAGATTCCTTGTACTTGTACTTGGGTATTAGGCCTTGTACCCAGTTAATGTGTGTAATTAATATCCAGATTCCTTACTTGTACTTGGGTATTAGGCCTTTTACCCAGTTAATGTGTGTAATTCATATCCAGATTCCTTACTTGTACTTGGGTATTAGGCCTTGTACCCAGTTAATGTGTGTAATTCATATCCAGATTCCTTACTTGTACTTGGGTATCAGGTTTTGTACCCAGTTAATGTGTGTAATTCATATCCAGATTCCCTACTTGTACTTGGGTATTAGGCCTTGTACCCAGTTAATGTGTGTAATTCATATCCAGATTCCTTGCTTGTACTTGTGTATCAGGCCTTGTACCCAGTTAATGTGTGTAATTCATATCCAGATTCCTTACTTGTACTCAGGCCTTGTACCCAGTTAATGTGTGTAATTCATATCAGATTCCTTGTACTTGTACTTGGTTATTAGGCCTTTTACCCAGTTAATGTGTGTAATTAATATCCAGATTCCTTACTTGTACTTGGGTATTAGGCCTTTTACCCAGTTAATGTGTGTAATTAATATCCAGATTCCTTACTTGTACTTGTGTATTAGGCCTTGTACCCAGTTAATGGGTGTAATTCATATCCAGATTCCCTACCTGTACTTGGGTATTAAGCCTTGTACCCAGTTAATGGGTGTAATTCATATCCAGATTCCTAATTAGTTTGTGTTAATCATAAAGTTGCCGAGCTCTGTACTTCATAAATTTGGACACCCTTTGTTTGAATGTGATGGCATTTTCGGAATTATTTTGCAATTGTAATTTAGATAATCCAAGTTTAAATATTGAGTGATTGATTATGATAATAATTGGTCATTATTATTTGTTGCATGTGATAGGTGGAGCTCTGGAGGAATTTATTTTCTCACCAAGATTGGACAACCTTCTAAATGCTTATGCTGCTTGTGAGGTCTGACATCAATCTCTCTTGGCCATTTTATTTATGTTTATATATGTTTCATACTCTTATCATATGGAGCTCTCTGTCTACCTGTTGCAGATAGATACACAAACAAATGTATGCAAACTTAGAATATACAAGTTATTAAGACTAAACTCCCTTAGAGTATCATTGAGGAGAAGCTAATTTTTTAACAGTATTCAGTACCAAAATAATACTCAGATACAAACATACAACACACATACAAACATTCACCATACGTACAAATACACAACATGCATTCAAATATACAACACACACACAAACATACAATGCACACACAAAAATACATGCTCACAATACCTGCCAAGTGTCTTGTTTGTCCCATATTTTGGACCTGAATGTAGGTGAATGTTTTTTTTTGCTAAAAATAAATTTTTTGGTACAATTTAAAAATGGAAAGTTCCTTGCAATTTTCGGTTTAGAACAGGTATACACTTCCATTCTGATAGAAATGTATCACAAGTATATAGGAATAGAGTTCTAAAATATAATTGGTTCATTCAAAATCGAGTCTACCATGCCTGTCTTTAACTGCCATATTGGATTTTGAAAACAGTTGCTGCTATCACTGGATCTCATCTTGGTAATATTCAACTTCTAATAATATTGAAAAGGAAAGCAGAATAGTTAGAATTTTTTCCATGAAAAACAAGAAAACAGAACTGGAAGAACAATTGTGTCATTTTGTTTAGATTTGTAAAACCATCTAGTAAAGGAAAAACTTTACGTTTTGCAAATTGTGTAATGTGATTTCGCTATTGGGCATGGAGACATCCATGACATACAAGAGTACGGAAAAGCTAATAAACATCAGCTTGCTGGTTCATCTTCAACAACTCAGCCTGAACTTACAGGTTATTTAATACCAGAGAGAATCTTGATGTAATTCAATCAAACATTGGTTTCTTAAATTAATATTGTGGCAAATGTTTTGAAAGTTTTGATCATACCAGTACATCAAATTAGTGTTAGCAGGTGAGCTGTGTTTTAAGAAAGTTTTGATCATACCAGTACATCGATTAGTGTTAGCAGGTAAGATATGTTTTATGAAAGTTTTGATCTTACCAGTACATCATATTAGTGTTTGCAGGTGAGATGTGTTTTATGAAAGGTTTGATCTTACCAGTACATCGGATTAGAGTTAGCACGTGAGATGTGTTTTATGAAAGGTTTGATCATACCAGTACATTCGATTAGAGTTAGCAGGTGAGATGTGTTTTATGAAAGGTTTGATCATACCAGTACATCAGATTAGAGTTAGCAGGTGAGATTTGTATTGTGAAAAGTGTTTAACCTGCCGGTAAACAAGGTCACTGCTAGCAGGTGTTATGTGTTTTATGAAACCATTGATACTACTAAGGATGATACTGTGTATTAACTAGCCAATTTAAAACTACTTTTTTCCCCCTAAAACTCAAAAATAGAACCAGGATGAGAGTCAAAAGTTCATTTTGTAGAACATTCAATATTGTCAACAAGGCCAGGTCTATTACTAAAATTATAATATTAAACATGGCAAAGACTAGGTACACCATGTTATTTTCATGGGGAAATAGCAATATCCTACACTCAGATCAGGTTAAAATCTCCATTGATTATGATAATATTTAATCTATACTTAAGAGAAATATTAGCTATGTATTATGTTGTTTACAAGATCAATATCACTAGTCAGGTGAACACTTGATTTTAGAATAAGGTCATTTTACAAAATACACATGCAAAACATATAATCATGGAGAAAAAAGCAATGCACATTAATTATACATGACATCACATATAACATAAATAGTATAGGATGCCATTTGATGATCTCACACATGACCTGTGTACAGTATAATATGCCACCTGATGATATGGGAGATCTCACACATGTATTGTATACAGCATAGTACGCCACATGACGATCTCGGAGGTTCTACATATGTATTGTATACGATTTGGTATGCCATCTGATGATCTGGGTGATCTCATACATGTACTGTATACAGTATATTATGCTGTTTGATGATCTGAGAGATTTACTATGTACTATATTAAGTATAATATTCCATTCAGTGGTCAATGAGATCTCATATGTATACATTATGATATGCCATTTGATGATATGGGTGATATCATACATGTACTGTATACAATATAGTGTGTTAATTGATGATATGGTAGATCTCACACATGTACTTTATACAGTATAATATGCCATTCAGTGATCTGGGTGATCTCACAAATGCAATGTATCTAGTATTGGATGCCACAATTATTGCAACATTTTATCTTTCAGGGCTTTATTTAGTATTGGATGCCACAATTATTGCAACATTTTATCTTTCAGGGCCTTATTCAGGCTTGTGAGGATGAGAGTCTACAACAGGACCCAAACATAAGGATGATTTCTCTCTTTGACAATGAAGAGGTAATATTTTCCTGAGCACATGATTAATCACTTAAATATTTTTTGTAATTTTGATGTTTTTATGAATATAACTAATTCTTTATTTTTACCAGATTTGAAGGGAAAAAAAAGATTGAAAACTCAAAATCTGCCAAGAACATTGGGTTTACAGCACTTTCAATGAGGATCGTTACAAATAAATGTAGAAATATAGGTATATGGATACATGGATTGGGAGGAGGATGGATCAAAAACTAACATTATAACAATTTTATTCACAGACCTACAGTCACAGATGCAGACATTTATAGTTATTTTGTAGGGTGTGTGGGGTGGAGATTTGCAACACCCCCTCATAACTGTTAGTGTCGATTTCTTGCACTGTTGGACTATTGGATCCCCCCATCATTATAAAAATTTACCGATAGACTTAGTTTCATTTGTAAGTTTGACCCTGTATGTAATCTAAACTGTTAATTAGCACAAAAAATAGATTTAGAGACGCAAAAACTCACATGCCTTAAGAATAAAGATTCACAATGGAACTCATGATAACATCGAATCCAAAAGTCATTCATATGTCAAGCAAAATCCGTTACTTTCAATATTGAACTCAGAAAACATAATCTGAACCAATTTAGATTAAAGATTAAGACTGTGCTGTGGAATGTACAAAATCTTAGATTGCCTCCCTTTGATAGAACTTTTTGTGTGATATCGACATAGCTATTAAGACTATGCTGTGGAATGTACAAAATCTTAGATTGCCTCCCTTTGATAGAACTTTTTGTTTGATATCGACATAGCTATTAAGACTATGCTGTGGAATGTACAAAATCTTAGATTGCCTCCCTTTGATAGAATTTTTTGTTTGATATCGACGTAGCTATTAAGACTATGCTGTGGAATGTACAAAATCTTAGATTGCCTCCCTTTGATAGAATTTTTTGTTTGATATCGACATAGCTATTAAGACTATGCTGTGGAATGTACAAAATCTTAGATTGCCTACCTTTGATAGAATTTTTTGTTTGATATCGACGTAGCTATTATGTTCCAGATCGAGAATTCTCTGTTTTGTAAATGCCTCAACAAGAAGTCATACTTTTATACAGACTCTAAAACTGATAGGAAATATCTTTAAAAAATCAAAACAACAATAAAAATAACTAAATTTATAAATAATTGCAATTGTAAGAGCTTAACATTTCTAAGTTTATCATGGTACAAACTGTCAGTTGTAAACTCACACGGGTTTCATAATGCCCTTCGGCCGTTATATGCTTTGTGATTCGGCCACTTACAGCTTCTATAACGATAAACTCAGAAAAAACAACATTAAACTCTCAAATGTTTGTGTTGTCCAGATTTAAATCTGTATGCTACTTGATAGGGTTGTGTTGTCCAGATTTTAATCTGGATGCTACTTTGATAGGGTTGTGTTGTCAAGACTTTAATCTGTATACTACTTTGATAGGGTTGTGTTGTCTAGACTTTAATCTGTATATTACTTTGATAGGGTTGTGTTGTCTAGACTTTAATCTGTATACTACTTTGATAGGGTTGTGTTGTCTAGACTTTAATCTGTATACTACTTTGATAGGGTTGTGTTGTCTAGACTTTAATCTGTATACTACTTTGATATGTTTTTGTTTTACAGACTTGTCAATATATGATGCACACCAGTGAAAGGGACATATTTTTTTATAGACCTTTTTTGGACAGTAAACTCCTTGGCCAGTCATTTCTGATAGTGTCTACACATTCTAGTGTCATACATATCTCATTCACTATACTCAGATTCCTGTTTGTTGTGTAAACATTATGATTCTGAAATTGATTGTAATTTAGCTATGTTAACAAACACTCTTTATAAGACTACTGGTAGATGTTTTATTTTGAAATAATTTATCATGATTATATATAAAATTAGTTTTAATTTTCAAGTGGGCATTGAAGTCAGCATTGCCAGTTCCATAAGGGTTGCTCACAGAGTGCCCAGTGTACTCAATCTTAAACTTAGTATTGTTTTTATGTTTTAGGTGGGCTCACAGAGTGTACAGGGTGCTCAGTCAGCACTACAGGAGATGGTATTACACCGGCTTAGTAGTGGAGGATCACAGACAGCATTTCAGGAAGCAATACCTAAATCCTACATGATCAGTGCAGATCAAGCCCATGCTGTCCATCCAAATTACTCGTATGTTATTTTCTTCCTTCATCATTTATTATTGGGACCCCAAGTGGCCAAGCAATCTAAAGCGCTTTCCGTTACAGATCACTGCCGTCTCACTTCTGTCTGCGTGGGTTCGAGTCTAAGATTTGGCTAATGTAGTTATGTGAGAAAGCTTGCCAGTAGCTTCTCGTGGGTCAGTGGTTCTTTCCCCAGTTTCTTCCTCCACCAATAACACTGGCTGCCATGTATAGCCTATTGTGTGCTGAAAAATGGTGTTAAACCCTAAAATAACAATAACAATAACATCATTTATTGTTTACATAAGCTAAAATATTTTCCAAGGAATATAATGAAATGTTTGGCTTCACAAAATATCCCATGGAATATAATGAAATGCCTGGCCCTGTTGTCATGAAATGTAACATACAATGAAAAGCCTGAATGTATAGTTATGAAATGTAACATATAATATAATGTTGTTGCTGTAGTTGTTGTTTTAGGGTTTAACGGCAATTTTCAGCACCCAATAGGCTATACAGTGTAGCCAATATTATAGGTGGAGGTATAACCTGGGAAAACTCCCAGAAAGAACCACCAACCCACAAGAAGCTACTGGGAAGCTTTCTCACATACCCACATTTGCCTGATCTGAGACTCGAACCCACATAGAGGTGAGATGGCAGTGATCCATAACGGAGAGCGCTTTCGACCACTTGGCCACTCGGGGCTCCCAAGAATATAATGAAATGCCTGGCCCTGTACTCAGGAAATGAAAAGTCCAGTGCAGTAATCATGAAATTTCACATAGAATAGAGTCAAAGGCCTGGCCCGGTAGTTGTGAAATCAAAAGTCCTGCCCAGTAATTATGAAATGTCCCATGGAATATAATCAAAAAGCTGGCTATGGAGTTGCAAAACGACTCATAAAATAAATTTAAAGCCAGGCTGTATTGTCAGGAAATGTCCCAAAGAATGTAATCCAAAGCCAGGCTGTATTGTCAGGAAATGTCCCAAAGAATGTAATCCAAAGCCAGGCTGTATTGTCAGGAAATGTCCCAAAGAATATAATCCAAAGCCAGGCTGTATTGTCAGGAAATGTCCCAAAGAATATAATCCAAAGCCAGGCTGTATTGTCAGGAAATGTCCCAAAGAATATAATCCAAAGCCAGGCTGTATTGTCAGGAAATGTCCCAAAGAATATAATCCAAAGCCAGGCTGTATTGTCAGGAAATGTCCCAAAGAATATAATCCAAAGCCAGGCTGTATTCAATTTGTCAGGAAATGTCCCAAAGAATATATTCCAAAGACATGCTGTATTGTCAGGAAATGACCCAAAGAATATAATCCAAAGCCAGGCTGTATTGTCAGGAAATGTCCCAAAGAATATAATCCAAAGCCAGGCTGTATTGTCAGGAAATGTCCCAAAGAATATAATCCAAAGCCAGGCTGTATTGTCAGGAAATGTCCCAAAGAATATAATCCAAAGCCAGGCTGTATTGTCAGGAAATGTCCCAAAGAATATAATCCAAACCAGGCTGTATTGTCAGGAAATGTCCCAAAGAATATAATCCAAAGCCAGGCTGTATTGTCAGGAAATGTCCCAAAGAATATAATCCAAAACCAGGCCCTTTAGTCATGACATAAAACGCTTGGCCCAGCAGTCACCAAATGTCCCATAGAAAATAATCAAATATAATGTTGTCATGAAATGTCCGATAAAATATAATCAAATGCCAGATCATGTTGTCACTAAATGTCCGATAGAATATAATAAAATGTAATGTTGTCATGAAATGTCTGATAGAATATAATTAAACACCAGGCCATGTTGTCACTAAATGTCCCATAGAATATAATCAAACACCAGGCCATGATGTCACTAAATGTCCCATAGAATATAATCAAACACCAGGCCATATTGTCACTAAAATGTCCCATAGAATATAATCAAATATAATGTTGTCATGAAATGTCTGATAGAATATAATCAAACACCAGGCCATGTTGTCACAAAATGTCCCATAGAATAAAATGAAATGCCAATCCATGTTGTCACTAAATGTCCCATAGAATATAATGAAATGCCAGGCCATGTTGTCACAAAATGTCCCATAGAATATAATCAAATGCCAGGCCATGTTGTCACTAAATGTCCCATAGAATATAATCAAATATAATGTTGTCACAAAATGTCCCATAGAATATAATCAAATGTCAGGCATGTTGTCACAAAATGTCCCATAGAATATAATCAAACGCCAGGCCCTGTAGTCATGAAATAAAATGCCTGGCCATGTTGTCACAAAATGTCTCATAGAATATGATCAAAAACCAGTCATTGTCATCACAAATTGTCCCATAGAATATAATTAAAAGCCAGGCCATATTTTCAAGAAATGTCTCATATAATATCATAAAAAGCCAGGCCCTGTAGACATATAATAAAAAACCAGGCCCTGTAGACATTAAATAAAAAGCCAGGCCATGTTGTCACAAAATGTCCCATAGAATATAATAAAAAGCCAGGCCATGTTGTCAAAAAATGTCCCATAGAATATAATCAAACCTGGACCTGTAGTGAGGAAGTGTCTTGAGGATAAAAATGTGCGTCTGAACTAAAGATGTAAACACTTTGCTTTTCATTAGTTTAAATGAGAAAAAAGGTAGAATTACCAAGCTTGTTTGCTGCAAGAAATATTTGGCTATGTTGTTGTAAAAAGTCTCATGATATAATTTCTGTTTAAGGAGTATGCAAAGCTTGGTTTAAATATTGGTGTTTTGTTAAATCACTGCATAGCTTGGTTTAGGGGCCCCGAGTGGCTGAATGGTCTAAAGCGCTTTCCGTTACGAATCACTGCCGTCTCACCTCTGTCTGCATGTGTTCGAGTCTAAGATTTGGCTGATGTAGCTATGTGAGAAAGCTTTCCAGTAGCTTCTCACGGGTCGGTGGTTCTTTCCGGGGTTTTCCTCGGGTTCTTCCTCCACCAATAATACTGGCCGCCATGTATAGCCTATCGTGTGCTGAAAAATGGCATTAAACCCTACAACGAACGAGCATAGCTTGGTTTAAATATTGGTGTTTAGTTAAGTCAGTGTAGAGTTTGGTTTAAATATTGCTGTTTAGTTAAATCAGTGTAGAGCTTGGTTTAAATATTGGTGTTTAGTTAAGTCAGTGTAGAGCTTGGTTTAAATATTGGTGTTTAGTTAAGTCAGTGTAGAGCTTGGTTTAAATATTAGTGTTTAGTTAAGTCAGTGTAGAGCTTGGTTTAAATATTGGTGTTTAGTTAAATCACTGCAGAGCTTGGTTTAAATATTGGTGTTTAGTTAAATCACTAGATCTTGGTTTAAATATTGGTGTTTAGTTAAATCACTAGATCTTGGTTTAAATATTGGTGTTTAGTTAAATCACTGCAGAGCTTGGTTTAAATATTGGAGTTTAGTTAAATCACTGCAGAGATAAAAGAGGAGTTATGAAAATATTTTAAAGAAAATATTTTAAAGAAAATATTTTAAATGAAAGACTCAAGAGATTTTCTCCACATGATATAATTTCTGTTTAAGGAGTATGCAGAGCTTGGTTTAAATATTGGTGTTTAGTTAAGTCACTGTAGTGCTTGGTTTAAATATTGGTGTTTAGTTAAATCACTGCAGAGATAAAAGAGGAGTTATGAAAAATTTTTAAATGAAAGACTCTAGAGTTTTTCTCTAAATTATCAAAAATCAAAGTTTAAATTGACAAATACTTTTCAAAGATTTGCCCGCAGGTTTTATATGAGTAACATTTGCTATTTGATGCACTTCATATATGCATCTTGGATGAGATTTGATACTTTTTAGTTAACCTGTATTTGACATTCATTATGACCAGGGGTGGTGATGCAATCTGAGTCACTTCTGGTTGGCTTGGCTTTTATTAAACTTTCTTAATCTGAGTACATCAAATGTTTGCCTCTACATCAGTTTAAAGGTCAGTGTCTCAGTGTGATGTCCATAATAACCAATTAGTGTAATGTCCATAATAACCAATTAGTGTGATGTCCATAATAACCAATTAGTGTAATGTCCATAATAGCCAATTAGTGTAATGTCTATAATAACCAATTAGTGTAATGTCCATAATAACCAATTAGTGTAATGTCCATAATAACCAATTAGTGTGATGTCCATAATAACCAATTAGTGTAATGTCCATAATAGCCAATTAGTGTAATGTCTATAATAACCAATTAGTGTAATGTCCATAATAACCAATTAGTGTAATGTCTATTATAACCAATTAGTGTAATGTCCATAATAACCAATTAGTGTAATGTCCATAATAACCAATTAGTGTAATGTCTATAATAACCAATTAGTGTAATGTCCTTAATAACCAATTAGTGTAATGTCCATAATAACCAATTTGTGTAATGTCCATAATAACCAATTAGTGTAATGTCTATAATAACCAATTAGTGTAATGTCTATAACAACCAATTAGTGTAATGTCCATAATAACCAATTAGTGTAATGTCCATATTAACCAATTAGTGTAATGTCCATAATAACCAATTAGTGTAATGTCCATAATAACCAATTAGTGTAATGTCCTTAATAACCAATTAGTGTAATGTCCATAATAACCAATTTGTGTAATGTCCTTAATAACCAATTAGTGTGATGTCCTTAATAACCAATTAGTGTAATGTCCATAATAACCAATTAGTGTAATGTCCATAATAACCAATTAGTGTAATGTCCTTAATAACCAATTAGTGTTATGTCCTTAATAACCAGTTAGTGTAATGTCCATAATAACCAATTAGTGTAATGTCCATAATAACCAATTAGTGTAATGTCCTTAATAACCAATTAGTGTGATATCCTTAATAACCAATTAGTGTAATGTCCTTAATAACCAATTAGTGTAATGTCCATAATAACCAATTAGTGTGATGTCCATAATAACCAATTAGTGTAATGTCCTTAATAACCAATTAGTGTAATGTCCTTAAAAACCAATTAATGTGATGTCCATAATAACCAATTAGTGTGATGTTCATAATAACCAATTAGTGTAATGTCCTTAATAACCAATTAGTGTGATGTCCATAATAACCAATTAGCGTGATGTCCATAATAACCAGTTAGTGTAATGTCCATAATAACCAATTAGTGTAATGTCCTTAATAACCAATTAGTGTGATGTCCTTAATAACCAATTAGTGTAATGTCCTTAATAACCAATTAGTGTGATGTCCATAATAACCAATTAGTGTAACGTCTTTAATAACCAATTAGTGTAATGTCTATATTAACCAATTAGTGTAATGTCCTTAATAACCAATTAGTGTAATGTCCATAATAACCAATTAGGGTGATGTCCATAATAACCAATTAATGTGATGTCCAAAATAACCAATTAATGTGATGTCCATAATAACCAATTAGTGTAATGTCCTTAATAACCAATTAGTGTAATGTAAATAATAACCAATTAGAGTAATGTCCTTAATAACCAATTAGTGTAATGTCCTTAAAAACCAATTAGTGTAATGTCCTTAATAACCAATTACTGTAATGTCCTTAATAACGAATTAATGTGATGTTCATAATAACCAATTAGTGTGATGTCTATAATAACCAATTAGTGTAATGTCCATAATAACCAATTAGTGTAATTTTCATAATAACCAATTAGTGTAATGTCCTTAATAACCAATCTTTGTGATGTCCATAATAACCAATTAGTGTAATGTCCATAATAACCAATTAGTGTAATATCCATAATAACCAATTAGTCTAATGTCCATAATAACCAATTAGGGTGATGTCCTTAATAACCAATTAGTGTAATGTCCATAATAACCAATTAGTGTAATGTCCTTAATGACCAATTAGTGTAATGTCCATAATAACCAATTAGTGTCATGTCCATAATAACCAATTAGTGTAATGTCTATAATAACCAATTAGGGTGATATCCATAATAACCAATTAGTGTAATGTCCTTAATAACCAATTAGTGCAATGTCCTTAATAACCAATTAGTGTGATGTCCATAATAACCAATTAATGTGATGTCCATAATAACCAATTAGTGTAATGTCCATAATAACCAATTAGTGTAATGTCCTTAAAGACCAATTAGTGTAATGTCCATAATAACCAATTAGTGTGATGTCCATAATAACCAATTAGTGTAATGTCTATAATAACCAATTAGGGTGACATCCATAATAACCAATTAGTGTAATGTCCTTAATAGCCAATTAGTGTAATGTCCTTAATAACCAATTAATGTGATGTCCATAATAACCAATTAATGTGATGTCAATAATAACCAATTAGTGTAATGTCTATAATAACCAATTAGTGTAATGTCCTTAATAACCAATTAGTGTAATGTCCATAATAACCAATTAGGGTGATGTCCATAATAACCAATTAATGTGATGTCCAAAATAACCAATTAATGTGATGTCCATAATAACCAATTAGTGTAATGTCTATAATAACCAATTAGTGTAATGTAAATAATAACCAATTAGTGTAATGTCCTTAATAACCAATTAGTGTAATGTCCTTAAAAACCAATTAGTGTAATGTCCTTAATAACCAATTAGTGTAATGTCCTTAATAACGAATTAATGTGATGTTCATAATAACCAATTAGTGTGATGTCTATAATAACCAATTAGTGTAATGTCCATAATAACCAATTAGTGTAATGTTCATAATAACCAATTAGTGTAATGTCCTTAATAAGCAATTAGGGTGATGTCCATAATAACCAATATATGTGATGTCCATAATAACCAATTAATGTGATGTCCATAATAACCAATTAGTGTGATGTTCATAATAACCAATTAGTGTAATGTCCTTAATAACCAATTAGTGTGATGTGCATAATAACCAATTAGCGTGATGTCCATAATAACCAGTTAGTGTAATGTCCATAATAACCAATTAGTGTAATGTCCTTAATAACCAAATAGTGTGATGTCCTTAGTAACCAATTAGTGTAATGTCCTTAATAACCAATTAGTGTGATGTCCATAATAACCAATTAGTGTAATGTCTTTAATAACCAATTAGTGTAATGTCTATAATAACCAATTAGTGTAATGTCCTTAATAACCAATTAGTGTAATGTCCATAATAACCAATTAGGGTGATGTCCATAATAACCAATTAATGTGATGTCCAAAATAACCAATTAATGTGATGTCCATAATAACCAATTAGTGTAATGTCCTTAATAACCAATTAGTGTAATGTAAATAATAACCAATTAGAGTAATGTCCTTAATAACCAATTAGTGTAATGTCCTTAAAAACCAATTAGTGTAATGTCCTTAATAACCAATTACTGTAATGTCCTTAATAACAAATTAATGTGATGTTCATAATAACCAATTAGTGTGATGTCTATAATAACCAATTAGTGTAATGTCCATAATAACCAAATAGTGTAATTTTCATAATAACCAATTAGTGTAATGTCCTTAATAACCAATTAGGGTGATGTCCATAATAACCAATTAATGTGATGTCCATAATAACCAATTAGTTTAATGTCTATAATAACCAATTAGTGCAATGTCCTTAATAACCAATTTGTTTGATGTCCATAATAACCAATTAGTGTAATGTCCATAATAACCAATTAGTGTAATATCCATAATAACCAATTAGTCTAATGTCCATAATAACCAATTAGGGTGATGTCCTTAATAACCAATTAGTGTAATGTCCATAATAACCAATTAGTGTAATGTCCTTAATGACCAATTAGTGTAATGTCCATAATAACCAATTAGTGTCATGTCCATAATAACCAATTAGTGTAATGTCCATAATAACCAATTAGGGTGACATCCATAATAACCAATTAGTGTAATGTCCTTAATAACCAATTAGTGCAATGTCCTTAATAACCAATTAGTGTGATGTCCATAATAACCAATTAATGTGATGTCCATAATAACCAATTAGTGTAATGTCCATAATAACCAATTAGTGTAATGTCCTTAAAGACCAATTAGTGTAATGTCCATAATAACCAATTAGTGTGATGTCCATAATAACCAATTAGTGTAATGTCTATAATAACCAATTAGGGTGACATCCATAATAACCAATTAGTGTAATGTCCTTAATAGCCAATTAGTGTAATGTCCTTAATAACCAATTAATGTGATGTCCATAATAACCAATTAATGTGATGTCAATAATAACCAATTAGTGTAATGTCTATAATAACCAATTAGTGTAATGTCCTTAATAACCAATTAGTGTAATGTCCATAATAACCAATTAGGGTGATGTCCATAATAACCAATTAATGTGATGTCCAAAATAACCAATTAATGTGATGTCCATAATAACCAATTAGTGTAATGTCTATAATAACCAATTAGTGTAATGTAAATAATAACCAATTAGTGTAATGTCCTTAATAACCAATTAGTGTAATGTCCTTAAAAACCAATTAGTGTAATGTCCTTAATAACCAATTAGTGTAATGTCCTTAATAACGAATTAATGTGATGTTCATAATAACCAATTAGTGTGATGTCTATAATAACCAATTAGTGTAATGTCCATAATAACCAATTAGTGTAATGTTCATAATAACCAATTAGTGTAATGTCCTTAATAAGCAATTAGGGTGATGTCCATAATAACCAATATATGTGATGTCCATAATAACCAATTAATGTGATGTCCATAATAACCAATTAGTTTAATGTCTATAATAACCAATTAGTGCAATGTCCTTAATAACCAATTAGTGTGATGTCCATAATAACCAATTAGTGTAATGTCCATAATAACCAATTAGTGTAATATCCATAATAACCAATTAGTCTAATGTCCATAATAACCAGTTAGGGTGATGTCCTTAATAACCAATTAGTGTAATGTCCATAATAACCAATTAGTGTAATGTCCTTAATAACCAATTAGTGTAATGTCCATAATAACCAATTAGTGTGATGTCCATAATAACCAATTAGTGTGATGTCCATAATAACCAATTTGTATCATAACACAAATTTTATAAAACTTTTTTTCTAATTTTATGTTGATAGTATCTTTTATACATGCTTATTCCAATTTTATTTAGATATGGATTTTTCTAACTTTATCTTCAAAATTTATCACTCCTATCCTTGGACAGGTGATATTGATGCAGATTTGACAATACTTGATTGATATAGTCCATTTCTCATTGATTCACTTAATGACAATACTTAATTGATATAGTTCATTCCATTTTGATTCAGGTAAGACAATACTTGATTGATATAGTTCATTCCATTTTGATTCAGGTAAGAAAATACTTGATTGATATAGTCCATTCCCAATTGATTCACTTATGACAATATTAGACATAGGGTCCTTTCATCATCAGTTCATATAAGGCAATACTGGATTGATATGGTCCATGACAGATACAGTCCATTCATCATTGATTATGTTATGGCAAAGAATTGTTACATGGCAAAGCATTGTTACAAGGCAAAGCTTTGTGCATAGCATAGATTGTGCATGGCAAAGCATTTATACATGGCAAAGCATTGTGCATTATTACATGGCAAATCATTGTGCATGGCACAGCAAAGCATTGTGCATGGCAAAGTAATTTTACATGGCAAAGCATTGTGCATGGCATAACATTGCTACATGACAAATCATTGCTATATGGCATAACATTGCTACATGATGAGTCATTGCTATATGGCATAACATTGCTACATGATGAATCATTGCTATATGGCATAACATTGCTACATGACAAATCATTGCTATATGGCATAACATTGCTACATGACAAATCATTGTTATATGGCAAAGCATTATGCATGGCACAGCATTATTTGATGGCAAAGCAATGTTACATAGCACAAACATTGTTACTTGGCAAAGCATTGTTACATGGCAAAGCATCTTGCATGGCAAAGCATGTTACATTACAAAGCATTGTGCATGGCAAAGTATATAGCAAAGTATTGTTACATGGCAAAGCATTGTATATGGCAAAGCATTGTGCATATTAGTGCATTGTTACATGGCAAAGCATTTGTACATGGCAAAACATTGTTTCATGGCTAAGCATTGTATATGGCAAAGCATTGTTACTTGGCAAAGCATTGTATATGGCAAAGCATTGTTACTTGGCAAAGCATTGTGCATGGCAAAGCATTGTGCATTGCAAAGCATTGTGCATTGTTACATGGCAAATTATTGTGCATGGCACAGCAAATCATTGCTCATGGCAAACATGTTACATGGCAAAGCATTGTTCATTGCAAAACATTGTTACATGGCAAAGCATTGTGCATGGCACAGCAAAGCATGGTATATGGCACAGCAAAGCATTGTATATGGCAAAAATTGTTCATGGCAAAGCATGTTACATGGCAAAGCATGTTACATGGCAAAGCATTGTTACATGGCAAAGCATGTTACATGGCAGAGCATTGTTACATGGCAAAGCATTGTGCAGCAAATTAGCACAGACTTAAATCCTAGGCTTGAGAGTTGTAGCTGGTGGATTTTAAATGTCAGACTTACTGTATTCAGTCTGGTCACTGGATCTAAAAATAGATTCGTGTTCTGTCATTCAAGTTAAGATCTGGTCCTAGACTTAACAAGATTTACTTATAGACCTTGGTATCCATAAATATTTAACAAGAGCTATTTATAGACCTTGGTATCCATACAAATTTAACAAGAGCTATTTATAGACCTTGGTATCCTTACAAATTTAACAAGAGCTATTTATAGACCTTGGTATCCATACAAATTTAACAAGAGCTATTTATAGACCTTGGTACCCATACAAATTTAACAAGAGCTATTTATAGACCTTGGTATCCTTACAAATTTAACAAGAGCTATTTATAGATCTTGGTATCCATACAAATTTAACAAGAGCTATTTATAGATCTTGGTATCCATTCAGATTTAACAAGAGCTATCTATAGACCTTGGTATCCTTACAAATTTAACAAGAGCTATTTATAGACCATGTTATCCATAAAAAATTAAAAAGAGCTATTTATAGACCATAGTATCCATAAAAATTTAACAAGAGCTATTTTTTGTCTTGGTATCCACAAGAATATTGTCTTTGTTTTAGTTTTGTATGCTGGTATTTGTCTTTTATCTTAAATCTGTCACTGGAATTCTTTAATAACACTTTGTGGTATTTGTTTCATAGTATACATTTTTCACCTATTTCCAGAGACAAGCATGAATCCAATCACCAAGTTGCTCTTCACAAGGTAATTACAAGAATAAAGGGCAATCACTACAAAGACAGAGATGCTGCCAAATCACAGTGACATGGCTGTCTTTAAAAAATTATTGAGTCAGTCAACTTTCAATCTGGATGGGTGGAGAGATCACTTAGATTATCTGTGATTTTTGTGATTTGTTAACTTTTGGGATTTTAGTTAGGCTGATCAAAGAGACATTATCCTTTTTTCTCTTTAGTTCATTATTTTGAATCCTATATTTATGGAGAATATTGCTTGAATACAAGCACTTTTATGATGGGAGATCTGCAGGAGTATTGCAGAAACTATCAAGGTGTTCCAGTTGAAGAGAGGTATAGCTGGTTGATCTTTCAGTTAGCTTTTAGAGAAATATGTAAAGCATAACAACAGTGAGTCAGTTTGAAACATATAATAATGGATTGTTTAGGAAAGTCAGCATGATGTTGTAATGAACTATGGAACATTAAATATGATGGTTTGCAGCTCAGAAATCAGTGATGCAAAAGTATATATATATATATCCTGAAAACCAATTCCTAAATCTATTCTGACTGGCCATAATTGCAATAGTTAAGCTTTTCTTAAAAGTTGATTGCCAGAGGTGATTAAGTTCTCAAAATAAACTTCACACGTCTCTGAGGATTAGGCTACCCACAGACATTTAGAAACTCTATCTCTGTAATATGAAATGTCAGAATATCTGAGAAAAAATACTAAACAATCACCTATACAGATATGTAAGTTGGATTTTATTTATATATATATATATATATATATATATATATATATATATATATATATATTATTTTGGAAATATTTTTTTAAACATTTTCTCTAATATAACATTTGAAACAGTGATAAACTGATGATTCTACAGATGTTTATATTGGTATCTAATAACAAATTTTCAGTTTACAAACATTTACTTTTTTAAAGTGTAATGACAAGAAACAAAAATATCCACCAGATGAGTAAGTGCAGTGATTATAAGTTATTGTGTGCTAGGTGTAAAGTGATTATAAGTCATTGTGTGCTAGGTGTAAAGTGATTATAAGTCATTGTGTGCTAGGTGTAAAGTGATTATAAGTCATTGTGTGCTAGGTGTAAAGTGATTATAAGTCATTGTGTACAAGGTGTAAAGTGATTATAAGTCATTGTGTGCTAGGTGTAAATTAGGTGTTTCAATACTACATGATAATGATATCATCCATCAGCTACAACATCAACCCCCAAACCCCTTGATAATCCACCCCCACCCCAGAGGTTGGTCTGATAGACTTCCTTCTCTTAAGAAAATTTATTTCTGGCAGCATCTCTGTAAAAGGCAATAGATATTACTCTGAAAGGCAATATCCATTCCTTCATTAGGTAATAGATATTACTCTGAAAGGCAATATCCATTACTCTATATGGCAATAGATATTACTCGATAAAGCAATAGATATTACTCTTAAAGACAATAGCCATTAATCTATAGGTCAATATGTAATACTCTTAAAGACAATAGCCATTAATCTATAAGGCAATAGATACTACTCTTAAAGACAATAGCCATTAATCTATAAGTCAATATATATTACTCTTAAAGACAATAGCCATTAATCTATAAGTCAGTATGTAATATTCTTAAAGACCATAGCCATTAATCTATAAGGCAATAGATATTACTCTTTAAGACAATAGCCATTAATCTATAAGTCAATATGTAATACTCTTAAATGTAATATCCATTAATCAATAAGGCAATAGATATTACTATTAAAGGCAATAACCATTAATCTTTAAGTCAATATGTATTACTCTTAAAGGCAATAGCCATTAGACTATAAGTCAATATGTATTACTCTTAAAGGTAACAGACATTAATCTATAAGGCAATAGATATTACTCTTAAAGGCAATAGCCATTACTCTAATAGGCAATAAATAAATAAATCAATCAGTAGCTATTTCCCTTATTGGAAAAATGTTATGAGGATTTAAAACTTTGGTCAAGCATATACTCAGAAAAATACAAACAAGTAGATTTAAGTATTGCAGTTATGAATATTGGAAATGATAAAATCACAAGATATTCCCAAGCAGTTAATATTTGAAGAGTTTGTAAGACAACCCCAAAAGTCACAAAAATGTTATTTATGTTAATAGCAAAATGGTTGGACATTACACATGCTTTGTGCCAGACAAAAATGTCAACAGAAATATAAATTTACTGAATTTGTAAAACTAAGCTGAAGCTCTTTATACAAATATTTTGTTCTTCTTTCAGGGTATTGTCATGAAAATCAATTCCAACCAGCGTTATGCTTCAACTGGGATCACTGTCACCATTCTCAGGGAGATAGCAAAGCTGTCTAAGGTCCCACTACAGGTGTGTACTAGTCAGTCGTATTTCATTGTCTATAATCCACCCAATTTCTTCAAACAGAATCGGATATTTAGGAGTGCTGTCTGCCATGGAGTTATATAGAAAATGAGAAACCCTGATTGAACATGCTTCACTGAAATTCTTGATGGTGGTTTAAGTCTATGCAAAATTCTTTTTGTGTTCTTGTGTAAATTTGCAAAGCTTTTGCTTTCAAGAATTGTCGTAAGGAATTAATGATGTGAAAATTTGCTTTAAGAAATATATCTTGAGTTTGATTCGATTTGAATATATTTTTATACTCTGAAAATCTTAACTAGGAATCCTTTTTCTGGTTCAGAAGAGTATGACAAAGTTCAAATTGGATTGTAACCTAGTGGTCAGAAATTTCTTTTGGTTTACCAGGAAAAGAATATAATAGCCTATATTTAGTTCTGTGGCACAGAGAAGGCCATTTGGTTTGATCTGGTAAAATTTAAACAATGTTTTTTTGTTTTGTTATCATAAAATACCAGGCATTATTCTTTTTGAAATATTTTAAAACTCAGTTTGGGAAAAGTATGATATCCCTAACCATCTGACTTGAATCCCAGACCAATCATTACAGTAGCAATTAGGTCCTGAGGACAGGCTATAAACCCTAACCATAACCCTTACTCTTTACTTGAATCTGACCTGAACCTTAACCTTGACCCCAACCCCAACCTTAACTTGACCCCATTCTTAACTCTATACACTTTTGAGGTTCCAATAAACAGCATTATAATGTGGGACCACTTTAATATTCTGAAGATGAATTTCAGGAATTTGTTGTCAAGAATGACTCTCCATGTGGATCAACCATAGGTCCCATATTGTCGGCCGGACTTGGAATACCAACCGTGGATGTGGGGGCACCGCAACTGAGTATGCATTCCATTAGAGAGATGGCTTGCATCACTAGTGTATACCAGGCCACAGAGCTGTACAAAGTATGTACCACATGTATTCTTAAGGCTATACAGTTTTACAAGTTAAATACCACATGTATCCTTAAGGCTGTACAGTTTTACAAGTTAAATACCACATGTATTCTTAATGCTGTACAGTTTTGCAAGTTAAATACCACATGTATTCTTAAGGCTGTACAGTTTTACAAGTAAAATACCACATGTATTCTGCTGCACAGTTTTGCAAGTCAAATACCACATGTACATTTGTCTTGAGGACACCACAACATATGTACTACTACTAACTACTACTCTAGGTCTCGTATTGTCAGTCCGAATTAGAATGTCAACACTGGATAGGCTACACAACTGTAAGAAATCTGTATCATAACTATGTACCTTTCAAGATACACAGCTATGCAATGTATGTACCATATGTAAAGTTAAACAGCTTCTAAAGTTATGTACCCCGTATGTGTTAGAGGCTACACCTGTTCAAGGTCTGTAACAAATGTACCCCTTGGGCCACCGAGATTAACAATATATGTATCCATGCATCAACAGGCCACATGATATTAACCACATTGCTGCACTGAAAGACTGATACCACTAGAGAAATTTGAGATGGCGGACGCAATATAAAAATGCATTATCAAAAACGAAATGACATTCAATCAATTATTTTTAGATGAGTCATCACCTGCTTCTTTATCAGTCATAACAACGTCAATTAAAGACTTATTGAGTCATAACAACATCAATTAAAGAATTATTGAGTCATTATTATGAGTTATAACTACATCAATTAAAGAATTATTGAGTCATTTTTATGAGTCATAACAACGTCAATTAAAGAATTATTGAGTCATTATTATGAGTCATAACTACGTCAATTAAAGAATTATTGAGTCATTATTATGAGTCATAACTACGTCAATTAAAGAATTATTGAGTCATTATTATGAGTCATAACTACGTCAATTAAAGAATTATTGAGTCATTATTATGAGTCATAACTACGTCAATTAAAGAATTATTGAGTCATTATTATGAATCATAACTACATCAATTAAAGAATTATTGAGTCATTATTATGAGTCATAACTACTTCATGTAAAGAATTATTGAGTCATTATTATGAGTCATTTACAGCAATTAAATGTGACTTGTGGGTGGGGGTGAAAGATTGTGCAATGGTATGGTTGTGATATAATTGTGTCAGAGATATTTTATTTAAATGAAAGATTTTTGTGACCGTGTTTACCTTTAGTTGACAATAAGTTTCAACATTTTATAACAAACCTCTTTTTGCATAACTGATAATACTAGTAATTAAATTGCTTTAATGGAACTGATAACGGTTTTGCAATACGATATATACTTATATATTAAATGCAATTTTTGTCAAAAGAATGCTTGGTCAGAATCCTTGCTGGCAATAATTAAGAAAGATATAGGCAACAAGAAAAAGAAAATAATAATGCTTCAAAACATTCAAAACCTGTTTGGTTTCAAAAACATTTATTTCCAATATATTTTCGACAAACCCTGAAGAGAAAAGATAATTAAAATAATTCAGAAGCCTTACAGAAAGCACTTCGGAGTAACAATTTTATTTCAAGTTATAGTTTTTAATTATACTTTTTATGTATATATATATATATATATATATATATATATATATATATATATATATATATATATATATATATATATATATATATATATAAGGAAATCGTCACACTTGCAAAATTGTGCAATTGATTGAGTTAAGTTGAAACTGATACGCTTGAACTTAAAAAATCAGTATCAAGGTAAAATATTAATTTGGCAGGAATGGTGCCTTGATAACCTTCATTTTTGTACTTATATGCAGCAGTAATTACATAAAGAAAATCAGTCTACATATTTGATAGCCGTCATTTTTTTCCTTCATTTTTGTACTTAGATGTAGCAGTATTTACATAAAGAGAATCAGTCTACATATTTAATGATCGAACAATATCCAAGCCAGTTAACTTAGTGTTAGATACTAGTTGCAGGTGATTGAAAATTATCAAAGCTGCATAAGTAGTATTTGAATATATTCTTGAATCATCAGACTTTAAGAATCAGTTCTAATATGTCATGAAGAACCCCAAGATTCATGCATATTTGACTTGAGTCAATACATTTATGTAGCAGTTTTTAACCCTAACCCCAAGATTCATGCATATTTGACTTGAGTCAATACATTTATGTAGCAGTTTTTAACCCTAACCCTAACCCCAAGATTCATGCATATTTGACCTGAGTCAATACATTTATGTAGCAGTTTTTAACCCTAACCCTAACCCCAAGATTCATGCATATTTGACTTGAGTCAATACATTTATGTAGCAGTTTTTAACCCTAACCCTAACCCCAAGATTCATGCATATTTGACCTGAGTCAATACATTTATGTAGCAGCTTTTAACCCTAACCCTAACCCCAAGATTCATGCATATTTGACCTGAGTCAATACATTTATGTAGCAGTTTTTAAACCTAACCCTAACCCCAAGATTCATGCATATTTGACCTGAGTCGATACATTTATGTAGCAGTTTTTAAATTTGCACTTCGAGGAGCATATATTCACTTGTTTCAGAAAGTTGTAGCCTTATTAGTGCATTTTGTATAATGGTGACCTGTGTGCGGCCAAAAATATTTTCCATTTGCAAATTGCATAAAACTGTAAATATTGTTTTAAATCAAAATATCATCACTGTCTTAGTAGCTTCAGAAGGAAAATAAGATCAGTTATGTTTTCAAACATCTCTTACATCATCACTGTTTGACAGTAACTAATAATCTAGGACCTACTTTTCAGCATTGTTTTATGTTCATATTACTCCATTTATAGCTATATACATGTAATACTTTTGGTGTCAATACAAGTCCTAGATTTAAGATATGGTCTAATCACATAATACTTTTGTGTCAATACAAGTCCTAGATTTAAGATATGGTCTAATCACATAATACATTTGGTGTCAATACAAGTCCTAGATTTAAGATATGGTCCAATCATGTAATACTTTTGGTGTCAATAGAAGTCAGTGATGTAAAATATGGATCTAATCACATAATACTTTTGGTGTCAGTGTATGCTTTAAAGACACTTTTTCCCAAGATTTTGTAGAAATGGCATTTTCAATAAAGCTCTGCATTTCCCATGTTTCCCAGCCCATCTGTTTCTTTTTAAGAGACTAGGGTTATGTTACCCAGCCCATCTGTTTCTTTTTAAGAGACTAGGCTTATGTTACCCTGCCCATTTGTTTCATTTTAAATGGCAGCGATTGTTAAACAGTCTATCTGTTTTTTATTTTTTTTTAAGTGGGAGGGATTGTTAAACAGTCCATCTGCTTTTGAGTTTTTAAGTGGGAGGGATTGTTAAACAGTCCATCTGCTTTTGAGTTTTTAAGTGGCAGGGATTGTTAAACAGTACATCTGCTTCTGAGTTTTTAAGTGGCAAGGATTGTTAAATAGTCCATCTGCTTTTGAGTTTTTAAGTGGCAGGGATTGTTAAACAGTCCATCTGCTTTTGAGTTTTTAAGTGGGAGGGATTGATAAACAGTCCATCTGTGTTTTGTGACCAGGATTATTAAACTGTATGTCTATGTGAATTTACTTGGGATGAAAACATCAGTTTATACATGCAAATTACATTAACTATTCCTGTCCCTAGGGACTTGGTGCCCCTAGGTCATAACTTGTAGATGGTGGGTAGGATGGAGGGAGGAATAATGGGTGGGATGGAGGGAGGGATGGAGATAAGTGTTTTGCATTCACACCAGTTTCTTTTGTTTTAGCGAAGAACATCACTTTTCTAGACACAAATGTAACATAAATTTACCCTTGGAATTTATTTCAGGGTTTCTTCATCAACTATCCAGACGTGTATGCATCACTACAGTTTTGAGGACAGATCTTTACCTGTACTTGATTTCTATCATTTTGTTCAGATAAATAAATATATAAGTAGAAAAAAAGAAATTTGTTTTTTTTTTGGTAAACATTAATACAAACAAAAACAATTTAAATAACATGAAGAAATAAAAAGATTGTTTTATAATTATGCTGGCATTTTGTACCTGACCCAAACATTTATTCTGCCCAAGATTTCTGATATTTGTTTTTTCTTAGATAAAACTCGACTTGTTTGTTCAATTGATTTACTTGAATATCAGTATCCATTAAGTCAGAAATTAGTCACAGTCAGACATAACCCTCATCAGTATCTGGTAAGACAGAAATTAGTCGCAGTCAGTCATGACCCTCATCAATATCTGGTAAGGCAGAAATTAGTCGCAGTCATGACTCTTATCATTATCCAGTAAGTCAGAAATTAGTCACAGTCAGATATGATGCTTATCAGTATCCAGTATGTCAGAAATTAGTCAGTCAGTCATGACCCTCATCATTATCCAGTATGTCAGAAATAAGTCCCAGTCATAACCCTCATCAGTATCCAGTAAGTCAGAAATTAGTCCCAGTAAGTCATGACCCTCATCATTATCCAGTATGTCAGAAATTAATCGCAGTCAGTCATGACCTTCATCAGTATCCAGTAAGTCAGAAATTAGTCTCAGTCACTCATGACCCTCATCAGTATCTGGTAAGACAGAAATTAGTCGCAGTCAGTCATGACCCTCATCAATATCTGGTAAGGCAGAAATTAGTCGCAGTCAGTCATGACTCTTATCATTATCCAGTAAGTCAGAAATTAGTCACAGTCAGTCATGACCCTCATCATTATCCAGTATGTCAGAAATTTATCGCAGTCAGTCATGACCTTCATCAGTATCCAGTAAGTCAGAAATTAGTCTCAGTCACTCATGACCCTCATCAGTATCTGGTAAGACAGAAATTAGTCGCAGTCAGTCATGACCCTCATCAATATCTGGTAAGGCAGAAATTAGTCGCAGTCAGTCATGACTCTTTTCATTATCCAGTAATTCAGAAATTAGTCACAGTCAGTCATGACCCTCATCATTATCCAGTATGTCAGAAATTAATTGCAGTCAGTCGTGACCTTCATCAGTATCCAGTAAGTCAGAAATTAGTCTCAGTCACTCATGACCCTCATCAGTATCCAGTATGCCAGAAATTAGTCCCAGTCAGTCAGTCATGACCCTCATCAGTATCCAGTAAGTCTGAAATTAGTCCCAGTCATGACCCTCATCAGTATTCAGTATGTCAGAAATTAATCCCAGTCAGTCATGACCCTCATCAGTATCCAGTATGTAAGAAATTAGTCACAGTCAGTCATGACTGTCATCATTATCCAGTATGTCAGAAATTAGTCCCAGTCAGTCATGATCCTCATCATTATCCAGTATGTCAGAAATTAGTCCCAATCAGTCATGACCCTCATCAGTATCCAGTATGTCACAAATTAGTCCCAGTCATGACCCTCATCAGTGTCTAGTAAGTCAGAAATTAGTCCCAGTCAGTCATGACCCTTATCAGTATCCAGTATGACAGAAAGTAGTTGCAGTCATGACCCTCATCAGCATCCAGTAAGTCAGAAATTAGTCCCAGTCATGACCCTCATCAGTATCCAGGATGTCAGAAATTAGTCCCAGTCAGTCATGACCCTCATCAGTATCCAGTATGTCAGAAATTAGTCGCAGTCAGTCATGACCATCATCAGTATCCAAAATTTCAGAAATTAGTTGCAGTCAGTCATGATCCTCATCATTATCCAGTATGTCAGAAATTAGTCCCAGTCAGTCATGACCCTCATCAGTATCCAGTAAGTCAGAAATTAGTCCCAGTCAGTCATGACCCTCATCAGTATCCAGTAAGTCAGAAATTAGTCACAGTCATGACCCTCATCAGTATCCAGTAAATCAGAAATTAGTCCCAGTCAGTCATGACCCTCATCAGTATCCAGTAAGTCAGAAATTAGTCACAGTCAGTCATGACCCTCATCAGTATCCAGTAAGTCAGAAATTAGTCGCAGTCAGTCATGACCCCTCATCAGTATCTGGTAAGGCAGAAGTTAGTCGCAGTCAGTCATGACCCTCATCAGTATCCAGTAAGTCAAAATTTAGTCCCAGTCAGTCATGACCCTCATCAGTATACAGTGTGACAGAAATTAGTCCCAGTCAGTCATGATCCTCATCAGTATCCAGTAAGTCAGAAATTAGTCACAGTCAGTCATGACCCTCATCAGTATCCAGTAAGTCAGAAATTAGTCGCAGTCAGTCATGACCCCTCATCAGTATCTGGTAAGGCAGAAGTTAGTCGCAGTCAGTCATGACCCTCATCAGTATCCAGTAAGTCAGAATTTAGTCCCAGTCAGTCATGACCCTCATCAGTATACAGTGTGACAGAAATTAGTCCCAGTCAGTCATGACCCTCATCAGTATCCAGTAAGTCAGAAATTAGTCACAACCCTCATCAGTATCCAGTAAGTCAGAAATTAGTCACAGTCAGTCATGACCCTCATCATTATCCAGTAAGTCAGAAATTAGTCACAGTCAGTCATGACCCTCATCAGTATCCAGTAAGTCAGAAATTAGTCACAGTCAGTCATGACCCTCATCAGTATCCAGTAAGTCAGAAATTAGTCACAGTCAGTCATGACCCTTAAATTCCTGCAACAATCTAAGATTTCATTTCTTTGCATTAACATTCCTGTCATCACACACTTACTCAAGGGAACTCTTGTGCATTTCAAATCTTATAATTATACACTTACTCTAGGGAACTCTTGTGTATTTTAGTTCCTATCAATGTACATTTACTTTAGGAAACACATGTGCATTTTCATTTGTTTTAATGTACACTTACTTTAGGGAACTCATGTGCATTTCAGTACATTTCAAAGTACACAGTCTATGGAACTCATGCATTTCCAATATTTTTTCCATTGCACACTTACTCTAGAACACCATAGGCATTTCCATTTCTTTCAATGTATACTTAGTTTTAGAGAACTCTAGTGCATTTCAAAATCTTATAAATAAACACAGTTTAGAGAACTCTTGTGCATTTCAAAATCTTATAAATAAAAACTTAGTTTTGGGAATTCTTGTGCATTTCAAAGTCTTATGAATAAACACTTAGTTTAGAGAACTCTTGTGCATTTCAAAATCTTATAAATAAACACAGTTTAGAGAACTCTTGTGCATTTCAAAATCGTATAAATAAACACTTAGTTTTGGGAATTCTTGTGCATTTCAAAGACTTGTTAATAAACATTTAGTTTAGAGAACTCTTGTGCATTTCAAAATCTTATGAATAAACACTTAGTTTTGGGAATTCTTTTGCATTTCAAAGTCTTATGAATAAACACTTAGTTTTGGGAACTCTTGTGCATTTCAAAATCTTATGAATAAACACTTAGTTTTGGGAACTCTTGTGCATTTCAAAATCTTATTGTGACCCAGGACTTGTGTCGTATGCCTATGGGCGTGTTCGTCATGAGTGAGTGAGCGAGTGAGTGATTGATCGCGACGCATGATTCCCGGGCTTCACGAGTATTAACATCGACTCCCCACCACACTAACAAGATCTTCTGGCATTCTTACTCTGGTTCGTGAATGGACAACATCTAAGCAGAATTATTAGTGAATAGTTAAAGCACTTGTCTTTCACTTACGTGAAAGACAAGTGCTTTCAGTTCTTTTCAATGTACACTTACACTAAGGAACTCTGGTGTGTTTCACTTACGTGAAAGACAAGAGATTGAATATAATTAGAAATAATTATACTCTTCGAGTCTGGTAAGGTATTATTTGTATTGTTTGTGATAAAATTATAAATGTTAGCGCGTGGATTGTATATTGTGTATTGCATTGATGTCGGTTATATACTGTATTGTATTTATCTTGTATATTAAGTACATGCTTTGTATTGTTTTAGGTTTACCTCGTATTATTTCCTCTGTGATAAATCCCATAAATAACAAGCGAGTGTTGTCATTTCATCCCGAAATAAGACTGGGCTCACATTTTGAATAAACACTTAGTTTTGGGAACTCTTGTGCATTTCAAAATCTTATGAATAAACACTTAGTTTTGGGAACTCTTTTGCATTTCAAAATCTTATGAATAAACACTTAGTTTAGAGAACTCTTGTGCATTTCAAAATCTTATGAATAAACACTTAGTTTTGGGAACTCTTTTGCATTTCAAAATCTTATGAATAAACACTTAGTTTAGAGAACTCTTGTGCATTTCAAAATCTTATGAATAAACACTTAGTTTTGGAAACTCTTGTGCATTTCAAAATCTTATGAATAAACACTTAGTTTTGGGAACTCTTGTGCATTTCAAAGTCTTATGAATAAACACTTAGTTTTGGGAATTCTTGTGCATTTCAAAATCTTATGAATAAACACTTAGTTTAGAGAGCTCTTGTGCATTTCAAAATCTTATGAATAAACACTTATTTTTGGGAATTCTTGTGTGGTTCAGTTCCTTTCAATGTACACTTACACTAAGGAACTCTGGTGTGTTTCCTGTCATGATGAAAACTTTAAGTCTGAACTCGCTAATCAACATGTATGTAAGCTGTATCATCAGGACCTCGTGGGCCTCTTGTTCTGCTTATTTATCATTAGGAAATAAAATAGAAAAAATTCAATTGGCTTTGTTGTATTATTAATTTTTTAATATATATTTGTTGTCTGTCTCACATCTTAGTTCAAGAAGAACCATAAGATATATCAGTGTGGTTCCCCTCTAGAACATCCCCACCCTCTGCTTAGTTTTGCTAAAATCCTTTAACTTTTGCAATTTTTTGTTCAGATCTATAATGCCATCAACATATTGATGCTACCCAATGTTCAAATGAACCTTTACAATGGTTGATGTGGTTGACAGATGTAGAAATCAATTTCCAATTTGCTGAAATTAGGTTTGTACTAAAAAACATTTTTTTTTTGCTATTGAATTTGTCAAATCTGAGTTCATTGATAGTTATGTTAACTTTATTTCTTACATACACAGACAAAAGCCAAACATTGTTTGTTGTTGTAGGGTTTAACGCCATTTTACAGCACACGATAGGCTATACATGGCAGCCAGTATTAATGGTGGAGGAAGAACCCGAGAAAACCACAGGAAAGAACCACCAATGACCGAGAAGCTACTGGCACACTTTCTCAAATACCCACATTGGCCGAATCGGAGACTCGAACCCACATAGACAGGTGAGATGGCGGAGATCCATGAAGAATAGCACTTTAGACCACTCGGAGCCCCTAACATTGTAAAATCAGAGTTCAATGATAGTTATGTTAACTTTATTTCTTAAATAGACAGACGAAAAGCCAAACATTGTTTGTAAAATCTTAGTTCAATGATAGTTATGTTAACTTTATTTCTCACATACACAGACACAAAACCAAACATTGTAAAATCGGAATTCAATGATAGTTATGTTAACTTGATTTTTTACTCATACAGACAAAAAAACAAACAGTTATTGCTGTGATGGGTACTGCTTAGTTTCTGCTTTGGGGAGGGGAGAAAACTTGTGAGTAGCTTCCCATGGGTAGTTGTTTTTATTTGGGTGTTTCTTCCACAAATTAAACCAGCTGCCATATACAGCTTATCCTGAGCTCAAAAATGGTATTAAATCCACCCCCAACCCCAAAAATGGATTGCCACAAGTTATGGCTGAGGTTTTCTATTTTTATTGGCACAATTAAAATTAATATATTTCTTGTGTTATATTACCAGTTAAAATTAATATATTTCTTGTGTTATATTAACAGTTAAAATTAATATATTTCTTGTGTTATATTACCAGTTAAAATTAATATATTTCTTGTGTTATATTACCAGTTGAAGCTTGGAACTATCATAAGTATGTTTCCATAATGATGGGTCTGATGCTTCTCAAGGGTGTACCTCAGTTAGGTTTGGTTTGGCCTGGTTTAATGCCAGAGTCTGATGCTTCTCAGAGGTGGACTTCAATTAGGTTTGGTTTGGCCTGGTTTAATGCCAGGGTCTTATAAATCTCAAGGGTGTACCTCAGTTAGGTTTGGTTTGGCCTGGTTTAATGCCAGAGTCTGATGCTTCTCAGAGGGGGGCTTCAATTAGGTTTGGTTTGGTCTGGTTTAATGCCAGGGTCTGATACATCTCAAGGGTGGACTTCAGTTAGGTCTGGTTTGGCCTGGTTTAATGCCAGGGTCTGATACTTCTCAAGGGTGGACTTCAGTTAGGTTTGGTTTGGCCTGGTTTAATGCCAGGGTCTGATACATCTCAAGGGTGTACATCAGTTAGGTTTTGTTTGGTATGGTTAATGCCAATTTGTTATGTTGAAAGTTTTCGAAAGGTATTGCACAGTAATGGACTTGGAGTATTGCATCAAATTATTGCAGGATGTGTCTTTCAAATGTTAACTCGATTACTGACCAGAGGTAACGTGCAGTATATATTGCTACAGTAATGGGCTAGCTGTTTCAAAAAGCTATTACAAAAATAGTAGGGTGAAGAATCCTCAAAGGTATCTAATTGATCGTGAACTCGGGTTTTCCAAAGGTATCTAATTAATCATGGACTGGATGTTTCCAAGGGTTTCTAATTAATCGTGGACTGGGTTTTTCCAAAGGTATCTAATTAATCGTGTACTGGGTGTTTCCAAGGGTATAAACAAAGTGATTGGCTGAAGAATTGCCAAGGGTATTATCATGTTCTTGGGCTGTGGTTTTCCAACGGTATCACCTCAATAATTTGTAGGAGAATTTGTTAGATGCACCAGTTCAGAAGATTTTTTTTCAAGATGAAGAATGTCTTAAGAACTTTACAACACTGCTACAAAAGTTACTGCTACAACAACAACAATACTACAGCTACTAGTAATAATAACAGTACTGTACTAAAAATGAGTTTTTATTTTATACCTCATAAAAGAACTTTATTTCAACCAGTCTTGAAAATATACAGTAAATACAGGACTTGAGGGTAGACTATACTTACTTTCTACAATGTTACGATTGCCATTGGCAATGTCTGTATTGCTGACTCGACATACTTTCTACACTATTATGATTTGCCCTGAAAATGTCTGTATTGATAACTATACTTTTTACACTGTTACGATTGCCACTGGCAATGTCTGTATTGCTGACTCGACATACTTTCTACACTATTATGATTTGCCCTGAAAATGTCTGTATTGATAACTATACTTTCTACACTGTTACGATTGCCACTGGCAATGTCTGTATTGCTGACTCGACATACTTTCTACACTATTATGATTTGCCCTGAAAATGTCTGTATTGATAACTATACTTTCTACACTGTTTCGATTACCATTGGCAATGTCTATATTGATGACTATCCTTACTCTCTACGCAATTGCCATTGGCAATGTCTATATTGATGACTATCCTTATTCTCTGCGCAATTGCCATTGGCAATGTCTATATTGATGACTATCCTTATTCTCTACGCAATTGCCATTGGCAATGTCTATATTGATGACTATCCTTACTCTCTACGCAATTGCCATTGGCAATGTCTGCATTGAAGACTATCCTTACTCTCTACGCAGTTGCAATTGGCAATGTCTGTATTGATGACTATCCTTACTCTCTACGCAATTGCCATTGGCAATGTCTGTATTGATGACTATCCTTACTCTCTACGCAATTGCCATTGGCAATGTCTGTATTGATGACCCGACATACTTTCTACACCATTACGATTGGCCTTGACTGTGTGTGTATTGCTGACTCAACATAATTATAACGACAACCCAACATTATTTCTTTATACAATTCTCAATTCTCAACCTTCCACGGTCTATCTTTCTCCTACTTTTTATGTCACTGCCAGAGGTTCAAGGCCGATGGCAACGGTTCGAAAAGGGAACATGCCTCATGTAATATAAGACGTATAAAAACAATTATGCAAGCGAACATAAATTGATTTGCTTGTTGTCCTCATGAATTTAAATATTGCGTGAGAAAAAGAGTGTGAGAGAATTGTTGACAGTGAAGAGTCTTTATAATGCCTATATTAAACATGACATGTCAGATCGGGTATATTTTTTCATGTTCGATTCAAGGTAGTCACGTGCAACGGAAATGCCGAAATCCTGGCTTCTATTCATATTAGCTTAATTACTTATAAATATCCGAACCCGCTATCAAATGCTGCAAAAATTGCACTGCTAATTTTCCTTTTTTTCCTGTTGACAAATCACCAGGGAGCTATGTATGTATGTATGTATGTATGTATGTATGTATGTATGTATGTATGTATGTATGTATGTATGTATGTATGTATGTATGTATGTATGTATGTATGTATGTATGTATGTACGTACGTACGTACGTATGTATGTAAACCCTCGTATAACTGATTAAGCACTCAGTCCGCGTGTGTTCGAGTCTCGGAATTTGTCTGGGTTCTTGTGTATCCTATACACAGCGTTAAACCCAAAGCATCTGATATAGAAAATTACATCCAAAGAATTTGCTCTGTTGGAGGTTTCTGAAAGTGAAATTTTTGTCTTCTCATTTTTATTTTGAAACATAATTAACAGTCATTATTAGGGTAAATTTAAGAAATGAATACCTTCCTCAAATCTTCGTATGTTGAAAACATTGTTTTGAAAAAGAAATGTACAAAATATCTTTAATTCGCATTAAATAAAATCCCCATTAAGGATATATAATCATGCACTAGGAAAAAGAACAAGATATAAATCAATATATACTTGCATTACGAGTATACAATGCCTGTCCAACGGGTATATGAGAGAGACAGACAGACATATTGACATGTACAAAGTCATATAGACAAATAAAATGGAGAATTAGAACATACATATTTTTTCAGATTATTTAATTAGACGTTATCTATTTTTAATATATTACGTTTGTCAATGACAATGTTTATTTATAACTTAAATTTTTGTATGGCTGATTCCACATTGTGTTATCGAAAACGCGCAGTTACTTCCTTTTAGAAATTCTTATCTTCTTAAACTTCCATTTTGCACTATCCGGAAGTACCGAGCCTGTCCGTGTTTAAAGTTACAAAATGTTATCTTTCCGGATCGCCACACAACACTCCCCGGCAGTAATAAAATAAAGACCCCATCTTCCCCCACTCCAATGAAATAAAACATACGTCGTTGTTTGGTTCACAAAACTGGGGTTGACAGACGTTAGTGAGAAAATAGACTAATGAGAGTGGAGACATCCGACCAGGTAACAACCGACCCGGCAGTCAGAAAAAAAAAACAACACAATTTATGGTAGCATAAATGCTCAAAAAACAATCTAACGGACTATTGAATACACCTAAAAAATGAATTGTTGGAGTTTTATTTTTATCCGTTGATAGGTCGTCATGGAACGCAAAACGAAACAAAGTCGTGTGTAATACTAACCATAATGGGCTTGGTATGTATGTATGTATTGTAATAAATTTGGAGTATGTGTTAATGAATTTGAACCATGCTGGTGTCGTTAGTAGTGAATTTGGGTACAAGCCGAATGACTGTCCCTGGTTCTAACATAGTCCATATTAAAATTCAGCGGTGTATACAAGTATTGTGATTGAAAAGGCAGCATTTATGGTTGGAAATCAGTAAATTATAGAATGGAATCAATAAGTTGGAACTTGGTAGGTACCGTTTATGTGGCCATAGTGGAAAATGGGCGTATGTATATGAGCGTGATACGCCGGAAATTCTGTGGATTGACTGGCCTAGGGTCGCGCAGTTAAATATTTCCCAGTTAGTAAGGGAATACTAGTGGAATTTCTATGGCATGACGGGCTTGCGGTACGGAAATGGGATGATAATGAAGAAAAACCATGCTAAGGTGCGGTTAATGGACTCTTGGGCAAGTTGTCTCCTCTGGGTCGCCCATTGATTACAGCAAAGATTATTAGTTATAGCAGACACGTCTTTCTTTCCATTTTACAACTCAAGTTGTATGGAAGTCTTTGGAAATTTGGGGAAAACTTATGACTTCCAGCGTGACTCGCGCCAGGGTTTTGACACCGCTCGGTCAAGTGAATACCCCTGTGCGTATAACTGTATGTATGTATGTATGTATGTATGTATGTATGTATGTATGTATGTATGTATGTATGTATGTATGTATGTATGTATGTATGTATGTATGTATGTATGTATGTATGTATGTACGTACGTACGTACGTGTGTGTGTGTGTAGGTACGTAGGTACATTTAGCTTAAGTGACACCTCATGTACTTGATTTGATATTAACGGAGAAAAGACATTTTCAATATAAAGATAACTGTAGACTTAATTTTTTACGATCACTAAAGATTGTTTTGCTGTTATGCATTATCAAATCTACAGAACGGCATTACTCGGTCCAATTTATACATATGAAAATGTTATTGGAGCTCGTTGCTGTCTTATCTTGCCCAGTAATCTGACTTTCCAGGAAAATATTTTATTCCAAACAGCTAGGTTAGCAAATTACATTGTTAATGTTATACACACGTTGGGTCAAAATGCATACTGCTAAATTTAGCAGAGTGGGAATTTTCCAGTTCACTACTTTCAACCAAACAGTGACGGATATCGTACATATGTGAAGGAAAGTAATTCTATTAAAACCAATCAATAATGGGTGTCTTACTTTCCCTCCAAAACGTAACTTGTATGGAAACTAATGTCGTACCTGCCCCAGTAGATATAAATTGTATGAACACCAATGACGCCAGTGAACATACACTTCATGAAACCAATCAACAATGATGGGTGACGTTCTTACCCCAATCAGCATACATTATATGTCGTACTTACTTCAAGTAACGTATGTATGTATGTATGTATGTATGTATGTATGTATGTATGTATGTATGTATGTATGTATGTATGTATGTATGTATGTATGCATGTATGTATGCGTGTGTGTGTGTGTGTGTGTGTGCGTGCGTGCGTGCGTATGTATGCATGTATGTATATATGTGTGTGTGTATGTCTGTCTGTATGTATATATGTATGTGTGTATGTACGTACGTACGTATGTATATGTGTGTGTATGTATGTATGTATGTATGTATGTATGTATGTATGTATGTATGTATGTATGTATGTATGTATGTATGTATGATCCCTAATCACTGATTTAACACTTTAGATCAAAAGGAAATCACTGAGAAACAAGATTCTTTTTCTCTGGGGGTAATACCTTTTTATGACCAAATGTGAAGTTTGTGCCTTTCATAATTATTGTGAAACATAATTAATAGTCACTTTAAAATGTACCAGTTAAAAGGCAAACTCCCTTTAGTACATCTTGATATATTTTTGTTCTAAACATTGTTTCGTAAATAAAATGAAATCAAGATGTATGACGCATATCTCCAAAGCAACTTGTAAAATGGGGAAGGTGGATAAAGTATTAACATGTATAATTACAGGAATAACGTTATTACATCTGTTTATACCAGTTGCATATATCCGTGCATGTTTTATGCATCGATTGCAAAAACAAATGATGCAAAGTTATTTACATAAAATTATTATCATTACATAATGAACAAAATTGTTAATCAGTTTCATCTCAATATTTGATTAAAACTTGAACATGAAGTCTATAAATGACACCAGGATATTTTTTATATAGTTGTATAATTATGAACAAAACATAAATCAGTCAATAGTTGATCAGTCAATAAAAAAAAATACATAAATCTATTATTCAATCAATTATAATGATTTAAGTTCAGAGATATTTAGTGAGGTCGATTGAGATTTTTACCTCTATAATTCCATGAAAAAATCCTAAATACATTTCATAGTTCAAAGGTCAATTTTACATGTATACTACACTGATTTATGTCGTGGAACTGTTCAGTACATCGTATAATGAATATTCTTGTCTACAGTATGACGTGGTTAAACACACCGTATAATGAATAGTTTTGTCTACAGTACGACAGGGTTAAACACATCATATAATGAATAGTCTTGTCTACAGTATGACGTGGTTAAACACACCGTATAATGAATAGTTTTGTCTACAGTACGACAGGGTTAAACACATCATATAATGAATAGTCTTGTCTACAGTATGACGTGGTTAAACACACCGTATAATGAATATTCTTGTCTACAGTACGACGTGGTTAAACACATCATATAATGAATAGTCTTGTCTACAGTACGACGTGGTTAAACACATCATATATTGAATAGTCTTGTCTACAGTATGACGTGGTTAAACACACCGTATAATGAATATTCTTTTCTACTGGTTGACGTGGTTAAACACACCGTATAATGAATAGTCTTGTCTACAGTGCGACGTGGTCAAACACACCGTATAATGAATAGTCTTGTCTACAGTACGACGTGGTTAAACACACCGTATAATGAATAGTCTTGTCTACAGTACGACGTGGTTAAACACACCGTATAATGAATAGTCTTGTCTACAGTACGACGTGGTTAAACACACCGTATAATGAATAGTCTTGTCTACAGTACGACGTGGTTAAACACACCGTATAATGAATAGTCTTGTCTACAGTATGACGTGGTTAAACACACCGTATAATGAATATGCTTGTTTTATAACTACCGACCAATCTCAATACTACCAAACTTGTCAAAATTGATTGAAAAACATGTCCATGACTCATTGATTTCATATTTAACCAAACACTTGCTGTTACACCCTAATCAATCAGGCTTTAGACAGAAACAATCATGTGAGACTGACGTGATCTCCCTAACTGATACATGGCTTCAAGCACTTGACCAAGGTAAAATAATAGGATCTGTATTTGTAGATTTCAGGAAAGCGTTTGACATGGTGGATCATGAAATCCTTTTGAAGAAACTAAAAGTCTACCAATGCGATGAAAAAAGTTAGATGGTTTACTTCATACTTAAGTGAGAGAACACAACATGTTTATATAAATAACGTTCTGTCCGAACCTGAAACAATTAGATATGGAGTGCCACATGGCTCAATTCTAGGTCCATTACTATTTATTTTATTTATTAACGACCTATCACTTTTACTAAGAGACTCGATATCATCTACAGATCTCTATGCAGATGACACAACATTATCAAACATCCAAAACAAAGCATGAACTCGAAATTTCTTTACAGAATGCATTAAACAAGCTGGAAAACTGGTGCAGATGCAATGGCATGGTAGTAAATACTGGTAAAACTAAAATATTATTGATCTCAACAAGGAAAAAAAGTAAAAATCTTGATAGCAATGAACTATGTCTGACATGGAAGGATACAAATTTGCAAATGGTCTGTCACGACAGACTACTTGGTGTTTTGGTAGATAATAACTTATCATGGACTGATCATATCAAACATATCAGTAAAAAGGTCAATTCAAGTTTATGGCTTCTCAGTAGGATAAGACATTTTCTCCCTGAAAAGCAAAGAAAACTATTTTATAACAGTTACATACAACCCTATTTAGACTACTGTAATACAGTATGGGGTAATTCAAATGATAAAAACATATCAAAGTTGGAGAATCTTCAGAAAAGAGCATTTAGGCTAATATCAAACCAGAAAGAAAGCAAGGAAAATTTAGCTGGTAAGTTAAAAATATTACCTATTAAAGACCGAATATGTTTAAGAAAAGCCAAATTAATGTACAGGATATCCAATAATAGTGCTCCTGAATATTTACAATCCCTATTCCAGTATGGGCTACCTGGTAATACACCCCACCTGCGATCAATATCTACAAAACAGTATAAAATTCCCAAACCAAATAAGGAATTATTCAAGAAAAGTTTCCAATACTCTGGAACTTTGCTCTGGAATAGTATTCCAGTTGAGATTAGAAATGCCCACTCTATTTCCATCTTCCAAACCCAATATATCCAGTGGCTTCTGAGATGCTGCTGAATTAAATAAATTAAATAAATTCCTTGTATGAGGGCCTCAAGGTAGATTAGTTCTTAGCTAATTGTGTTACCCTCTTTAAATAAAGTCATTATTATTATTATTATTATTATTATTATTAGTATTATTATTATTATTATTATTGTCTACATGTTGACGTTGTTAAACACACCGTATAATGAATATTCTTGTCTACAGGATGACATGGTTAATTACCCCATATAACGAATATTCTTGTCTACTGTATGACGTGATTAAATACACCGTATAATGAATATTCTTGTCTACAGTTTGACCTGGTTAAACACACCTCATAATGAATATTCTTGTATTTAGGTTGACGTGGTTAAACACACCGTATAATGGATATTCCTGTCTACACTTTGACATGGTTAAACACACTGTGTAATGAATATTCCTGTCTTCACTTTGACGTGGTTAGACACACCGTATAATGAATATTCTTGTATTTAGGTTGACGAGCTTAACCATTCTGTGCAGTGAATATTCATGTCTGCACTTTTACGTGGTTAACACTCCGTCTAATTATAATTTATGTCAAACGTTTGACGAGGTTTAGCACACCGTATAGTGAATATTCCTGTCAAAATGGTGACGTGATTAATCACACCGAATAATGATTATTCTTGTTTTTTATAGGTTGACGCAGTTAATTACATCGTATAATGTATATTATTGTCTAAACTTTGACGTGGTTAGTCACACGTATCATGATTATTCATGTCTACATGATGGTGTGATTTGGCACACCGTGTAATGAATACTTATGTCTACAGGTTGACATTGTTAATCACACCGTGTAATGATTACTTATGTCTACAGGTTGACATTGTTAATCACACCGTGTAATGAATACTTATGTCTACAGGTTGACATTGTTAATCACACCGTGTAATGAATACTTATGTCTACAGGTTGACATTGTTAATCACACCGTGTAATGAATACTTATGTCTACAGGTTGACATTGTTAATCACACCGTGTAATGAATACTTATGTCTACAGGTTGACATTGTTAATCACACCGTGTAATGAATACTTATGTCTACAGGTTGACATTGTTAATCACACCGTGTAATGAATACTTATGTCTACAGGTTGACATTGTTAATCAGACCGTGTAATGAATACTTATGTCTACAGGTTGACATTGTTAATCACACCGTGTAATGATTACTTATGTCTACAGGTTGACATTGTTAATCACACCGTGTATTGATTACTTATGTTATGCAGGTTGACATTGTTAATCACACCGTGTAATGAATACTTATGTCTACAGGTTGACATTGTTAATCACACCGTGTAATGATTACTTATGTCTACAGGTTGACATTGTTAATCACACCGTGTAATGAATACTTATGTCTACAGGTTGACATTGTTAATCACACCGTGTAATGAATACTTATGTCTACAGGTTGACATTGTTAATCACACCGTGTAATGAATACTTATGTCTACAGGTTGACATTGTTAATCACACCTTGTAATGAATACTTATGTCTACAGGTTGACATTGTTAATCACACCGTGTAATGAATACTTATGTCTACAGGTTGACATTGTTAATCACACCGTGTAATGAATACTTATGTCTACAGGTTGACATTGTTAATCACACCGTGTAATGATTACTTATGTCTACAGGTTGACATTGTTAATCACACCGTGTATTGATTACTTATGTTATGCAGGTTGACATTGTTAATCACACCGTGTAATGAATACCGGTACTTATGTCTACAGGTTGACATTGTTAATCACACCGTGTAATGATGATTACTTATGTCTACAGGTTGACATTGTTAATCACACCGTGTAATGAATACTTATGTCTACAGGTTGACGTGGTTCAGCATACCCCATCATGAATATTCTTGCTTATTGTTTATTCCTGAATATTCTTGTTCTGTGTAGTAAAGTCATAGGCAGACAACGTGTCTGTGTAGTTGGTACATATATTGCTAATTTAAATGTGTTGTAGAGGATGTATTGATAATTGGAATGTGTAGATGGTGATGTATTGATCATTTGAATGTGTAGACGGGAATGTATTGATAATTTGAATGTGTGGTAGGGAATGTATTGATAATTTGAATGTGTTGTAGGGGATGTATTGATAATTGGAATGTGTAGATGGTGATGTATTGATAAATGGAATGTGCAGATAGGGGACGTAGTGCTAATTTAAATGTGTAGTAAGGGATGTATTGCTAATTGGAATGTGTAGATGGCGATATATTGCTAATTGGAATGTGTAGATGGGAATGTATTGATAATTGGAATGTGTAGATGGTGATGTATTGATAATTGGAATGTGTAGATGGGAATGTATTGATAATTTGAATGTGTAGATGGGGATGTATTGATAATTGGAATGTGTAGATGGGAATGTATTGATAATTGGAAAGTACAGATGGGAATGTATTGATAATTGGAATGTGTAGATGGGAATGTATTGATATTTGGAAAGTGTAGATGGGAATGTATTGATAATTGGAAAGTGTAGATGGAAATGTATTGATAATTGGAATGTGTAGATGGGAATGTGTTGATAATTGGAATGTGTAGATGGGGATGTATTGATAATTGGAATGTGTAGATGGGAATGTATTGATAATTGGAATGTGTAGATGGGAATGTATTGATAATTGGAATGTGTAGATGGGGATGTATTGATAATTGGAATGTGTAGATTGGAATGTATTGATAATTGGAAAGTATAGATGGGAATGTATTGATAATTGGAATGTGTAGATGGGAATGTATTGATAATTGGAAAGTGTAGATGGGAATGTGTTGATAATTTTTTTAATTGTTAGTAGGGTATTATTGTTAATTTAAATGTTTGGTATTGTAAACATTGATGATTTGAATGTTTAGTAGGGGATGTATTTATAATGGGAATGTGTTGTATAGGGATGTAATGATAATTTTGATGGGTAAGTATTGATAAGTGTTGAATGTGTAGGAGGGGATTTATTTATAATTTGTTGGGGTAGTGGGCTGGGGTGGTTGTATGTGGTGGGTAAATTGATAATTTGAATGCGTAGTAAGGGTATATAGTACATTTTGTAAGAGGGGATTATCTATAATTCGTCCGTTTATATATATATATATATATATTTGTGTGTGTGTGTCTTCAAATTACACAAATATTTTCTAACATTAAACAATCAACAATCGAACAAGAAAGAAAAAACCGAAACGAAAAAAAATACAAGTTTGCTTTGCAGAAAATAAAATTAACGAGTGGGCTTACTATGCTATAAGTATGTTTTTGGTTTATTGCATAAATAACGAAAACGTATTCTACAGCCTACTGAAGCTATGGTGCTAAAATAGTTTCATCCATTGTTCTGTGCTGTACGTGCATGCAAGAAGTCGGGACTTGATTGTCCGCTTTTTGTCAGTCTTACACAACTTCCTTTTAGCTGATTGTTGTAGGGTTTAACGCCCTGTTTCAGCACACGATATGCTATACATGGCGGCCAGTATTAATGGTGGAGGAAGAAACCGGGAAAATCCCCGAAAAGAACCACTGAACCACGAGAAACAACTGGCCAGAGGCGTAGCTAGGGGGCGGGGGGGGGGGGGTGCAAGGTGGGTACATATGTCCCCGGGCGCCAAAGTACAGGGGCGCCAAAATGAGGCTTACAACGTTATATTATAATAAGTAAATAAGGGTAATAAATCGGTCACAATATCGCTGGGGCGCCAATTTTATAGTTCGTCCCCGGGCGCAAAATATCCTCGCTACGCCTCTGCAACTGGCAAGCCTTTTCACATATCCATATTTGCCGAACCTGAGACTCAAACCTACGCAGACAGGTGAGATGGCAGTGATCCAGAACGTAGAGCGCTTTAAACCACTCGGGGGACCCCTTTGTAGCTGGTAGATTGAAGATTAAACCCATGTTTTTTAATTCAGGCCTATATTGGAATTTTGTTTGGTTTATTTAATACCTGTTGAAAAGCTAATAACGAGATTATCCGAAATATCCAATGTAATTTACACAGACGTATAATGGGAAATACTAGTGGAAACTTACACATACATATAATGGGATGTACCCGAGGTAATTGACACCGAAATATAATGGGAAATATCTATTTTGTCTTAAACAGAGGCAATGGCGCAGAATATTCCGGGAATAAAGATCACGTGATTGATTAGGTCGACATTCCTATCATGACCACGACTCAAGAAACTATGTAGTCTGAAGTACGGTAACATGAAGTGAACACGGCAGACTATCTGATGTCATTATATTATTACAGCAGTAGTTTTGATTCAATAAGTACTTTTTGCTTTGTTGATAAAATGTTATATGCAGATTTTGTACTGATAGTTTCAAACAGAAAGTCATGAAATAACCACAAATAAATGGATAATAATAATAATAATAATAATAATAATAATAATAATAATAATAATAATAACAACAACAATAATAATAATACTGACGTCATTTAGAGAAAGTAACTCTCTCTCTCTCTCTCTCTCTCTCTCTCTCTCTCTCACACACACACACACACACACACACACACACACACACACATTGATTATGTATAACATTGATAGAGATCTATTTCATTACAAAAACATGAGTCCAGTAATACCAAAATACATCAATGTTTCAATAAATTTGCTTGTAAGGTCGTTCTGCCTGGACATACATTTCTCTGGTGATTGAGTGAATGGACAAATTTGCTTGTAAGATCGTTTCGCCTGGATATACATTTCTCTGGTCATTGAGTGAATGGACAAAGCAGAAAAACCGAGAGAAAAAAAAGAAGAGAAAAACAAAACCTGCCATTCATCACCAAATTTAACCTGAAGAATACCTCACAAAGCATATTTACTTTCTTGGCTTTGGATCAAACAATTAAAGAACTGTGTACCTTAAATAGAACACCACCCATACAACATTGCACCATTTTCAAACTGGCAGGAAACTTTATGAACAATTTTGTAACTTTGGTCTATGGGAGGCATCACGCGAGATTCTTAAAGTCTGTAATGAACAGTTTACTTCCTGCAACTATCTCTTTGGTCGCTTTGAATAATGAGGAAAAGATTCCATGTAAAATGCCTTACGCATGGTTATTTGCTTCTTTCAGCTATACTAGGAACATAGCATCTAGACTATCTACACACAAATAATTATTGATTATGTTCAATAACATGTACCACAAAACCCAACAAAACTACTTAGTGTCTTGTGCACATCGTTTCTACCCATCGAGCCAAATTAATCCTCACGTACAGATGTTTGCCTTCCTATATTGTTCTCAGCAAGTTGTTAACTGCATTTAACTATTTATCATAATACTGTCAGTTATTACTGACCATCATTTTACTTGCAGTTATTATTTACCATCATTTTACTTGCAGTTATTACTTACCATCATTTTACTTGCAGTTATTACTTACCATCATTGTACTTACAGTTATTACTTACCATCATTTTACTTAGTTATTACTTACCATCATTTTACTTAAAGTTATTACTTACCATCCTTTTACTTAGTTATTACTTACCATCATTTTACTTACAGTTATTACTTACCATCATTTTACTTACAGTTATTACTTACCATCATTTTACTTACAGTTATTACTTACCATAATTTTACTTACAGTTATTACTTACCATCATTTTACTTACAGTTATTACTTACCATCATTTTACTTGCAGTTATTACTTACCATAATTTTACTTACAGTTATTACTTACCATCATTTTACTTACTAGCCTACAATGTTTGTTCAATCATGACAGGAGGACATATTCGTAATACAGAAGTAGAAATTTATTGCAATCTAATTTACAATTACCAACGTACACACGCCAGGTGTGATTGTGAAATATCTTCAATTTATCAGATTAACTAACTCAAAATCCATGATTGTTGGACTATCGAGTTAACATGAACATTCTATGATTCTTGGACTATCAAGTGAACACGAACATTCCATGATTGTTGGACTATCGAGTGAACATAAATATTCCATGATTGCTGGACTATCGAATGAATATGAACATTCCATGATTGTTGTTGGGCTATGAAGTGAACATGAACATTCTGTGATTGTTGTTGGGCTATCAAATGAAAATGAACATTCTATGATTGTTGGGCTTTCAAGTGAACATGAACATTCCATAAATATTGTACTAGCGAGTGAACATGAACATTTTATTATTGTTGGGCTTTTATGTGAACATGAACATTCCATGATTGTTGGGCCATCAAGTGAACATGAACATTCTATGATTGTTGGGCTTTTAAGTAAACATGAACATTGAATGTTTGTTGGACTTTCGGTTATCACGAGCAATCAATGATTGTTGGACTATCAAATGAACGTGAACATGCCATGATTTTTGTCGACTGAACATGAACATTCCATGATTCTTGTTGAAGATTCCATCTTGCTATGATTGTTGGACCATCAAGTGAACATTAACATTTCATGATTGTTGGGCTATCGAGTGAACATGAACATTCTGTGATTGTTGTTGGGCTATCAAGTGAACATGAAGCTTCTATGATTTTTGGGTTTTTAAGTGAACATGACCATTACATCGTGTTATGATTGTTGTACTATCAAGTGAACATGAATATTCCATGACTGTTGTTTGGCTATCAAGTCAACATGAACATTTCATTATTGTTGTTGGGCTATTGAGTGAACATGAACATTCCATGATTGTTGTGCTTTTAAGTGAAAATTAACATTCCATCGTGCTATGATTGTTGGACTATGGAGTGAACATTAAGATTCTATGATTGTTGGACTATCGAGTGAACATTAACATTCCATGATTGTTGGTCTGTCGAGTAAACACGACATTCCATGATTGTTGGACAATCGAGTGAACATGAACATTCCGTGATTGTTGTTGGGCTTTTATGTGAACATGTACATTCCATCGTGTTATGATTGTTGTACTATCAAGTGAACATGAACTTTATATGATTGTTGGTCTGTCGAGTAAACACGACATTCCATGATTGTTGGACTATCGAGTGAACAGGAACATTCCATGATTGTCGTTGGGCTAACAAGTGAACATCAATCTTCTATAATTGTTGGGCTTTTAAGTGAACATTTCAATTTGAACATGAACATTCCATGATTGTTGGGCTATCATGTAAGCATTAACATTCCATGTTTGTTGGGCTATCACGTGAAAATTCCATGATTGTTTTTGGACGTTCAAGTGAACATAAACATTCCATGATTGTTGTTGGACGTTCAAGTAAACATGGACACTCCGTGATTTTTGGGCTATGGAGTAAACATGAACATTCCATGATTGTTGTGCTATCATGTAAGCATTAACATTCCATGTTTGTTGGGCTATCGAGTGAACATAAACATTCAGTGAGTGTTGGGCTTTCAAATGAACATGAAGATTCCGTGATTGTTGGGCTATCGAGTGAACATGAACATTCTATGATTATTGGACTATCGAGTGAACATGAACATTTCATGATTGTTGGACTATCACGTAAACATCAACATTCTATGATTGTTTGACTATCGAGTGAACATGAACATTCAGTGATTGTTGGACTATCGAGATAACATGAACATTCTATGATTGTTGCGCTATCAAATGAACATGAACTTTCCATGATTGTTGGACTGTCAAGTAAACACGAACATTCCATGATTGTTGGGCTTTCAAATGAACATGAACATTCCGTGATTGTTGGGCTATCACGTAAACATTAACATTCAATGATTGTTTGGTTATCGAGTGAATATGAACATTCAATGACTGTTTGGCTATCACGTGACCATGAACATTCCGTGATTGCTGGGCTATCTGGATTGTTAATAAGCGTTATGTGCATTCTGGGTTTACCTGTATATTCCGTGTCCCAATAATCTCTGCGTTATATCCCATTACAAAATCATCTGTGTTATATTACGTGGCCCAATCATCTATGTGTTATATTCCGTTACCCAATCTTCTCTGCGTTATATTCGGTTACCTAATCATCTATGTGTTATATTCCTTTATCCAGTCATCTCTGTGCTATACTCCGTTACCCAATCATCTCTGTTATATTCCGTTACCCAGTCATCTCTTTGTTATACTAAGTTACCCAATCTTTATGTTATATTTTGTGACCCAATCATCTCTGATATGTTCATGAACAAATCATCTCTGTGTTATATTCAGTGACCCACTAATCTCTGGGTTATATTTCCAAAAGTATTGCGTATTCCTAATGAATCCTTGTGGTGTTCTGAATGATTTCCAATATTGAATGTGTTGATGCGTCCATTACCTGGAATAGTGTTTATGTGCAACTAGTCTTGATGTATTACAATGATATAATCCACAATTCCAACATTGTGATTAGTCCGAAAGCAGCAGAGAGAGAGAGCGAATCCGACTACTTGGCGGAGCGTTTATTTGGCTAACCAATGCTTTCTCCAAAATCGAAAAAAAAAGTTTCCTTTGGAGACGCAAAGTCTGTGTCGCGCCCCTCTCTGCTGCTATGGGGGTAAAAATCGTTTTAGGATTCTACAAACAGACTAATTTGTAAAACCTCACCTCGTAAATCAATCAGATTATTGGATTGGTCGGTGAGTTTGAAATTAATTCTCGTTAACGAATCATTATGACATCTCATATACACTGGATTAGTTGGATCTTCAATGATTAGAAACCCTAGAGGAGCTGTTGGTGCAAATGAGTATAAAATATATCCTTGTTGAGCTTGATTTGATGTTTCGAGATTTATTTGGTAACTTCCTTCGATAAAATCACATACTAAATTCACTGCAATTACCGAGGATATATTGACGTTTTGAGGAGCGATATGTCGCCGACCACCATCTGGGTCATTAGTATGCTTGAGGATTGTTGTTTGTGGTTGTGCTATTTTCTTCCATGCGTCGTGAATCCTTTTAAAACCATCATCGATGGTGTCACTGAGAGATTTTTCCATCTCTGGGACGTTATATCCTGGTAATTTAAAATTTAATAACTCTTCTTTTGTTAAATTATATGCGGATATAAATTTTTGTTTTCCTCCTTCTTGCACGTCAATAGATTCATCAAAAGATTTTATAAAAAATTCATTTAATTTTTTTAATATTTTTTATATAAGTGTTCATATCTTTTATTATTTGTATGATTTCATCACGTGAACCCGTTACATCCAGAAGATATTTTTGAAAACTTTGCCGTAGTCTCTCTTTCTATCAGTTTCGAAATTTTTTTTTCTTCAAAAACACATTAATATGTTCATCTAATAGAATCGTGTCTGTACTTTCTTTATCATCGTGTTCATATTCAAAATGCAACCCAGAGAAACCCTTCCTATAGAATTCAAAATATATATTCTTTACTTTTGTTATATCTTCTCCTTTTAGAAGATAAAAAATTATATCTCTATCACCTTTGAATCTTATCTGTGGTGGTAAAATTAGATTTTTTCTGTTCAGGTGGAGGTGTTTTTTTCAGGCCAACCCAGTATTGTCCTTATATAACTCTAATAGATATCTATGACATGCCCAGGCGAGTTTATCTCAATGGCAGATGATAGTGTTGGTTCATGAACCGTTATAGCGATTTTCGATTCTTTTCCAGTAATGGATTTTATTCTGCGCTGTAATTCGTTATTGATTTGTTTGATTTGGTAGGACCCAGATAGTAGCGAAACAACGTTCCAATCTGGAGTACCATCGGGTTTATTCTTGCTCGCAAACACCAGGGAATTATTCGGTTGTTGACAACCGAATGGTACTGATCTGATATTTGGCTAACTGTGATACACTCGTAGGTTTGCTAGTGCTATCTCCTTAACTGGAACCGCAGTAGGAAAATAGACACTGAATTCAAGATCGTTGAGGTTATTGAAATCATGCTGGTTTTCACCGGGGTTGTGTTTTCCGCTATTCGTTGAAGTAGTTCTTGCGATGTTGCCATTGTTATTATACTCATGTTGTTTTTCTAATTTTGACATTCCGGAATCATAAACACGTACCATCGCTGAAAACTCATTATCGGATATTAATGTATCATCGAGGGAGGATGATATCATCGAGGATAATTGGGAGTATGCGGTTGACACAATATGGAATTTAATTACGTAGTTTTGTAGTTTACGCTGGCTGCATGATGATATCTTTTTTGTTATTATTGAAATAATTGCAGCGAATTTTGTCGCCGCTGATATACAAATTGATATACAAATAGCTCTACAAATTGGAACAGCTATCGGGGCAATCATGGTTATCGAGGAGAGTATTATACCGACTCCGTTGATTACACCTGATACCCAGTACACGGTAACATCAACTGCGGTGATTCTTCGTCGGTGTTTTTTTAATTTTTACTTGATACTCCTCATTGAGTGTTTTCAGTTTAGTTTGAAATTCTCTGACCTGATCATAGCGATACTGCTGTGACGCTGCCAATGATGACATTTTATTTATTATAATAGATTTCAAATTGCTGACGTTAAATTCGTCAGCGTTGAATTTCCTATGGATTTTTAATTCAGTTGTTTACTTAAATCACCTACGAATTGCACATACCATGTTACTGAAACCCTAGCCAAATTATTATCAGTGGATGCTATTGTGAATCGTTCAGTTGTTCCTTTGTCGATGATGGTTAAAATCATATTGTTGACCCCAGATGAACTCGTTGATGAGATATTAAATTGAGTCGGCGACATTAGTGTTAATCGATAAATACCTTTGACGGCCGCAGTGATATTTAATATGTTATTTTGTGGTGTTTACGTAAATGATCCGTGTTGGATCGCGTACACATTATTTACGATATTTTTTTGTTCGTGAGGGAGTTTTTCTATCATCCTCGGTAGATCATCCCTGATGACATCGTTGGTCGTTTAAATATCTTCGCGAACAACTTCTATTCGCCGAATAATCGCGGCTATTTCATCGAGTTTCGTGATAATTCCAGCGAGATCTGTTTTGATTTATCGACGGCATCATCGGTTTTTATTAAAGTTTTACGTAACATAGTAAATTGTTCGATATGAGCGTCATAATCGGATCGCAACTTTTACAAATTATTCATGGAGGTTTTTATCTCTGTTAATTTTGGTGTGGTCACCGGTGGATTTCCAAAGAAATCTAATAGAGGTTGTCAATATTGTCAATTATACTTCTTTGTAATTCAGAAAACCGATCGAATTTAGTTATATGGTCGTCGTATTCATCGCGTAGTTTTTTTTAATGGTTCTAAATTGTTAATTCTATCCACAATAGTTGAAACAAGGTACACCCAATTTGAGTTTACCTTGATCGGAAAACAACGCGATATTATCTTCTACTGAGTCGCGTTGTTTAACTAAAATATAACCATGGGAAACATTACTAGTTTTCAATTTACCCTGACGATCTTGAAATACAACTATTTCATTGGGATAAACACTTGCGAGGTTTAACATCTCGGATATTTAATCTTTGATTGTTTTTTTTACATCACCGGTTGCAGATATTTCCGCGGTGGGTATTTTTCAGGCTTGATAAAGATCTCCAACAAATATTAATCATGTTATTTTATATAATTTCTCTCTAAAAAGCGATTACTCGTATATTCGTGTACGGTTTTATGTGGTGGTTCTCCCGATTATGAAATAGCGTCGAGTACATTTAATTCTTCAATACTGCATATTGGTGGGTCATTCATTTTCTGTGTTGGTAGCGTATAATACCAGATAGGAGTTTTTAAGCTGTTTATATAACGCACAAATTCTTTAGGCGATGCTAACCCATATTAATCGAAATAAACAATCACACGCGTATCAATCGCGTATGCAACCCAATGACTTCCAGGTCCGCTGTTGTTATCGAGATTAATGATGCCGGTTTCAACGCTGTTTGGTTGTTGTGGTAATTGATCTCTCATAAAGACATCTCTAAAGTTTTTTTTATCGCTATTTGTTTAGTAGCATCGAATAAATCAAAATTTGACAGCGGCTATATCTGTGATGGAGTTAGTGAACTGTTCCTAGTCTCGGGCCTTTTCCGCTGTACTATGAATACGAAGTTACTGGTAATCTTAGATTCTTTCCTGATCGGTTTTTTTATATCCCTGTCCGGTAGCTTTCTTTAGTGCCATCCCTGCCGCTGTACCAACGGCTCCTAGCGCAGAGGCTTTTGCTACCGCTGGGGACGCGACCGCAATCAACGCTGGTAAAGCAGCGAAAAGTGGAAATATACCACCTGATTTTATCATGTTCTTAATTGCAGCCGCAGAGATATTGACCTAAACACCTTTTTTATCTTTGATGGCATCATTGAAGTGTTTTATCTGACGAGCTGTCAATGACAGTTTATTCTGAACGCCAGACATCTGATTGTGCTTCAGCGATATTGTGGTTCCAAATTTTTTAGTTGATTCCGATTGCAATTTTTTAATTTGACCACGAGTTAACGTAACACTAACATGACTATATGACATTTTTTTTTTAATAACAGATTGATCTAATTGTTACATTACATATTTTCCACTGGTGCATCAACTACTCTCATTCGTCCACCAGCACCTTCGAGTAGCATTGATTTGTCACTGAGAATGTGAGCAACTGCTCTGTAACCACCAGCAATAGGATCGTTTACGCGAGCTCGAAAGTGTATGTCAACGACGGATTGTCTGGTTAAGTCAACATGTTCCAACGAAAAGTAGTAGATGGGATACATTTTTCTAAAAACTGTGATATTTGCAGACCGGTATTTACATTATTATTGCGTCCCATAAATAACTACAAACGATGATACACGCGTGCTATTTGGTTGGTTCCGTAATCAAGTAGTATATCCTCGGCTGGTTCTTATTGACCGTTTATCCTCAACGAATCTTGATTAACGCCCAATTATAAAATATCATATGGTTGCGTAATTGTGAACCCAATCGCGTCCTATCCTGTAACGCAACAAATATATGACGCGGAGCTGAAACAACTTGTTTTGATGCCTGGTGCCATGTAAGTGTACCATTAAGATCAGAATCTATGGTATCTGTTGTTGTTGTTAGCCATGATAGCAATGATTTGCCGCTTGTATCCATAAATGATGGTAATCTTTATTCTGCTGTTATTGATGGAGTCATTACTGGAATCCACAAAGATAGTTTTGATATAATGACTTTACCATCAGCAACACCATCATCACGCCAGATTGCATCATTATCACTACCTTTTCGCACGAGTACTACTGTATGCTTCGCTCCATAGATAACTTTTCTAACATTTCTGCAAAATCCGAATATATGATGCAGTGGAATCGCGCATGAAAACATCGACGCTGTCCTTGCAACGTTTCTACACTTGTTGCAAACCCTAGATTATGATTAGGATTAGTACTTTTTATAAAATCAAAGTTACCAGCTGGTCTATCTTCGTGTTCAGGAGAGTCGAGTGGTTGTGGATCAATTGCAGTATTTCTTGGTATTAGCACTTTAACATATGGAATGTGATCAGCGTGATCAGTGAGATCCTTAGAGAACATGATAGATGGACCTGCCGATCTTGTAAAATCATCAGAATATCTTGCCAATCCCACTTTTTTTGTGGTAACATCAATATCATGTTCTATAGACTCGATTTCTCTTCCATCAATCATGTATCTAGCACTCTCAAATAGCGCCATGATACCATTATTGACAAAACCAAATCGGATATTTGGGTCATCTGCATATGGTGAATAAATTGCAACATTTGTTACGAGTTCTCCTTATACTTCAATAAATACTTCAGAGGGTTTTAAGTATTTGCTGGTTTCTTGGACTTTAAGTTCGATTCTTGATCGACTATCCGGTTGTATTGCATGATAGGAATAGAATTGATAATCGCGTATGAAATCATTATTGAGTACTGGGGCGTCCATATCAAATGCTGTATCAGGAGCCGATTTGAACATATTATTATATATTTCTTGATATAAATCGCGATCTCGCTCGCGATTTCAAACCACTTTCCGCTATCATATTTGCAGTAATATTTCCCTGAGTGTCATATCCATCATTTATCCGCGATGCTATATTCTGCTTCACCGCGTTGTTTATTATTTTGCTTATACTCCCGGACATAATTTCCGTAGATTGTAGTGGTCCCAATGACGAAGTCACCTGTGTTTTCTTTCGCCGCCGAACTAAAGCTACTAGCTTTTCTTTAGCCGCGGAAAAATGCTTTCCGGCAATATCACCACCAATACCTTTATCACGAATAACATTACTAGCTTTCATGGATAATTGTTTTGCGATTGGTGCTATTTTTGGAGTCATTCTTACAAATAACACTGCAATTGTATTGCCGAGACCATCTCCATAGTACGCTCTATAAACTGGCAATCGTGAGTTTACTACATATACCATGATTGGTTTGTTGTGGTTGTAGTGTATGATCATCTTATTTAAATGCTATTTATCTAATCAGTGATTCATCACCAAAGACAAAGTCATCAGCGACGAAGTCATCAAATTAATCACTGTGGTAACCGTCTGCTAGCTCATCAATAAACTCTCGATATACACCAATATCTATGTTACCACCCTCAAATAGTCGTCTGCAGATATCAGCTGCCTCATTAATTATTTCCGGTGAGTTATTTCAAGCTCGTTTCCCTCCTACGAGAACTTCTAATCGTGATATATCCCCGAGAATACTATTAGGACAACGAACTAGACCATTACCTGAAACCCCCCTTGGAATTCCACTTTGAGAAAATCCATCCGCACTATAACGAGTTACACCTTGTGCATCATCATCATCTTCGTCTCGGTCATATAGTGGTTGACCACTCCTTATTTTTTCTATTTTTTTTTATAAACGAAATAAAATTATTATCATCTTTTGATGTTCTAAATCCACTGTTTTGCCAAATAGATTTTTCTATACCAGGTGTCAGCGTTTTTTATATAGTCTTCAGCTCCATCTTTTATAAAAAATTTCCCTTTTTTCCTTTTTAAAATTTTTAACAGAAAAATCAGCTAATTCATCACCCGTGGAATTTTTTTATTTATTCACCGCTTCTTCCATGAATATTTTTTCAGTAGGATGTATTCTCTGTTTCGAAATTTCTTCTTTTCTTCAATAATTTCACCCTCTTGTTGTTGTTCCTCACCCTCATCTTCTTCAATAATATTACCTAGTCGTTGTTTAAGTCTTTCTCGTTGTTCTTGTTCAAGTCGTTCTTGTTCTAGTCGTTGTTGTTCTTGTTCACGTTGTCTCTGAAGTCGTTCAGTAGCTATTATATCACCAGGAAGTGTTTTTAAAGACTTTTGTGTTTGTTCAGTTTCCATTGCTATTTTTTCAAGGACAGGAAGAAGGGCCGGGTTTTTTTCTCTCGTTGTTCCTCAGGAATATCCCCCACATGGCTTTTTCAGTGGTCGATACGACTTTCCCCGTTGCAGTGGTTACTGGTTTGAATAATTATTTGGTTCCAGTTGTAAAAGCAGTTTGAAATTCTTGTCTCATTTGGAGATTAATTCGAACGGAATCACGAATCGGAATCAATTTTTTAATTTCAGCTAATCGTTAACGTGCTAATTTAGTCGTTAGTACTTCATTTACCATTATAAATTAATGTGCGATTTAAATTGTAAGTGAAAACCCACCCCCGACACTCTGTTCATACTTCCGCGTAGTGATTAAATTACCTGTCTATTTGTCCTAGGTGAGTAAGCACATACCTGTCTATAGAATTACTATTCCGTACCTGTATATACTCATACTTGCAAACATGTATGGTTTGTGTTTAGATTGACAATTATCCATGGTGAGATTTTTCATTTACTATGTTGAGGCAATCAAAGGGGATTTTCATTTTGTCGGATAATCGCTTTTATTGTTTTGATTTTCGAGTTAATTGTGCGTTTGATTTCATATTGTTTGCCAATTCACTTCTGACCTTTTCGATTGCAGTGAATAACGGGACAAACTTATTAATGTCGTTATAGAATTCAAGGGAATTATTTACTGCGTGTTGAATTCGTTTGATCAGTCCATATTCCCTTGGAAGTACATATCTATTATTCTGAGCGCTATCATCACTATCTTGAAATTCAGAAAGAATCTGATTACAATCTAATTTATCTGACAATTGAACTTGATTTTTCAAAATTAAAATCTCATTATTAATGACATTCATATTTTCGAAATTCATTATATGAAATATTATATATCTAATATGATAAACCCAAAATTTGGGGGTCAATTTTGACTCGTTTTTTGTATGATATGATGAACTCCATTCGCTCTAAGGTGTTATTCACATCTTATTGCGCCTATAGATATTATGCAAGTTATGATATGATTATATATGATGAACTTCATTCGCTCTAAGGTGTTATACATGAAAAACCCCATTTGGAACCGCTCAGGTGTTATTCACATCGGAGGGACCCAGAGGTTACATATATAAGACAACACATCCCCATTTAGAAACCCTCTGGTGTTATTCACATAGGAGGGACCCAGAGGTACCACGAAACATAGTCTCCGAGAGGAGATCTAACTCGTCAATTAACGGGTTAGAACTCCAAGAAAGTATATGCTTGGTAAATGGACGTCATATTACATATAGATATATAGATATATACATGGTATTTACAAGTATATACATAATGGTATTTACAATGAAATGATATGGTAGTTACAATGAAATGGTATGGTATTTACAATGAAATGATATGGTATCTACAAATAGGACAGCACAAGACAATACAACATATAATAATGGATTATAGGTGGACACACATTACATACATACACGGGGCTGTTCTACATTCAAACTGAAACCACCATACCCCCAACAAAATCACCCCGGGTTGAATGCAAAATCACATTCACACCGTGTGACGGTGTGTGACGTATGGTGGTCTCACGGTTTGAATTTCGAATGGCTTAAAGCCCCAATTATATAGAAAAACCTTCCGATCGGTACCGTCGACAATAATGCCTGCCACGAGATTCCAACGATGGGACCCAGGACGAGATCCCATCCGTGTATGCAATACACTAGTATTCGTAATCTACAAGTCTATAATTTGTTTCGAATATGATATATGTGTATCACTTGAAGCATTTAACGGACTAGGCTCAGTGATGACAACAAGAGATTCTCCCAAACATCGTATTATGCGGTGAACATTAAATCACACAAAAAAACCATTCAGTCATCAAAAAATCCCATTGAGATACGTGAACTACAACAAAAGGTATCGTTGTTTCAAAACCGTATACACACAAGCCCACACGAGTTATTACCCTTAATACTACATATAATAATGTAGATGTAAACGAATCTAATTCTATGTCCGGTTCTCTTGGAAATCGCTGATTAATATATTCGTTCTGCTACTTTTCGTACTGAGGGTACACAATTATCGAAATACTTTCCAGCTTCATTCATTGGTTGAAATACTCTTTCTTCGTTATTTTCTGTATTAAATGATTTTATAGGTTTCGCATTTTTCTAGTGTTTTACAGTCCCTCCTCGTTTGGTGTTTTCACTTTGTGTTATAGCTCGTAAATTATCCAATCTGTTGTTTTGAGGACATCCATCGGTATGATCAATAACAAGACCATGATTAATCAATCCGTTAAATACCTCAAAGACGATTCTGTGACAGTAATATTTTTTCCCTTCAGCACTAAACATCAAATATCCATCATTATTATCAAAATCGACTGATTTCTTCAGCTTGCGGTGTCAGACAATACCATCACGAGATGCTTCATAATCAATGATAGTAGGATGTGGTTGAAATTCTTGGTTCATTTATATACTATAATATTATTTGTCTAATTAATTATTTGGTTTAATTATTACTTGAGAATCTTTCAATGTAGTCTTGAGGTGTTCTTATGATTTTGTCATTGACGCTGTCAGGGATAGAGTCAGAGTCGGAATCTTTGATGGAGTTTTTAACTCGTTTATCATAATAGCGCTTAAGCTCTCTGTATCGCTTACCACCACAATTCAGATATAACTGCGACTTACCACGCACACCCACCCCACATTGTATGGAAGATAAGGGCCCTAAGCTTCCACGACATACGCTTTGTAAATGTCACGGAATGATGTAGTTTTTATTCAGGAAATACATGTACTCGGGTTTGGTTTATCGTGTGCAACGATACCTCAAGATGATTTATATATATGGCCAGTCGTACTTCGGAATCGTGAGTACAATTCGCTCTATGCCGCACGTGCAGGGAGTTCTCGATACAGAGAACGAAAATGTATAAATACTTTACTATATGTGAAGGGTCTTCACATTACTAAGGGTTTTGTCAACAAGCGGCAGGTTTAAAGGACTGTAGCTGTAGGGCTATTGATCCGAGGGAGAGAGGATTGGCACAACTTTAGCTGTAGGGGTAAGTACGTTTTTGATACCGAGTGATAGCTTTTGTATTAATATATTTACCTTTGCATATTTGTTATATAGTTGTTACACAGCATACTGCGTGCTTTTTGAACTCTTGTTTGCAAGGTATTTAGATTGGTAATGTAAAGCTATATATTTTTTTTAAAATAGAATTGTTTACTATTAGCATTATCGAACAGGGAAGGTTTACTATAGAACCTGTCATTTTGAAATTGTGATAATAATATAGTCTTTATAATTTACCGTGTATAACGTCATTACGTTATGTCTGTATCAAGGTTAGTACACGGTATCGGGTATTTTCAGCTATTGGTACGAGGGTGTTAAACGTCCGGGGTATCCGGAGCTGTCAAACGTCGGGAGCTGTGTTTAAATGCACTGGTGTGTCCAGAGCTGTTAAATGTGCCGGAGTGTCTCATGTCTAGCGTCCGGAGTGTCTGTCAAGAGTGACAAGGGTGTAGAGCTGTCTACATGACCAGAGTGTCCGGAGGGTCTAATATTTGGAGGGTCTGAAGGGTCTAATGTTTCGTAGTATTCCGTGTGTCCGGAGTCTGTAGAAATCATGATGTGTATTGTATCAGCGGTGGAGCTGTATATTAATAGTCGATTATATCTATTTATTTGTAATTTGTTAGCCGTGGGCTAATATGGGTTTGCGGAACCCAGTATATCTTTTGGGACTGGGAAGATAAGTCGTTATCTGTTCCTTTATTATTTTCAAATATTGTTTCGCTACTTGAGCGTATACATTTTAACTATATGAGTAATCCTGCATTGTTTACTACGTGAGTGAACTGTATTCATCTTTTTTGTATATTTCTCTGGGGTTTTTGTATCACTGTATCATTGATTTGTATGACTGATTTGTATCATTGTATAATTTGTTAGCATCTTCGAGTCTGTGCGTAATTATGTTTAAATAAATCCAATATTTGGATTACACTACGCACGCCACATTAAACCATAATTTTTATATCTGTATCATAAAACGTGTTCTGTTATCAATCCGAAATATCCGTCCCGGTTATCTTGTTACAGTAAATGATATCCACAGAATTCATTTCTGCATGATTTGTTACAAGCGGTTACTGATCCTATCATAAGCCATTTGCAATGATTCATTATATAATAAATTCCTTATTTAAATGCTTGTTTTAATTATAATATGGAGGAGTTCGAGAGATTATAGAAAATTACTCCATGGAAAAATGTTGAATTCAATCTCGATAGTCTCGACTGATGTACCAAAGAGTCTAATAAGTGAAAGAAGCATGTTGGGTAGAATCCGTGATGGTTTTAATGAATTCGAGCGCGATGGAGCATCTCACTGTTGGTCAACATTTCGAATTGATGGTAGTGTTTATGCTACCATGAACGACGAAATAGCAGCAGTGATAATCTCGTATCTTGACAAGAAAAAGTATTTCTTTAGAGTGAAATTCATTATCCGCTTATAAACTGGGAATTGGATTTTACGCAACAAATTTGAACCGATCTTGAAAAATAAGAGAACTGTCACTGTGAGTCAGGATTCCAAACCAGGAATTCTGACTGGGATTGACAAACCGTATTACGAGAGATCCTGTCCTGTAACAGCAGTTGTTTATGGAATTTATCCGATAAATGATAAACCGAGTATTGAAAAACTAAAACCCATGAAATATTTGTCAAGAAGAAATTGTGTAGCAGAACGAATAATAGAGCATTTTACAAATGCGTTGCGTGGAAACAAATTGACAGTTCTAAGACAAAAAAAAAATGAATAGGGTTTAACAGTGAAGGAGAGCGGAGCAACAATTCGAGATGTAGCCAAATTAGAAACATCGTTAAGATTCCCAATAACCGTAATGACGATAACAGGAGAGGTATTACACGAATCAAAATATAAATTAAATGGAGCTCCAATCAAAATTATTGACCATAATGAACACGCGTGGACACCTGCGGTACAATATTTCCGCCATAAAATATTACACGAGAAATTTATTTTATTTACGAGTTAAGTAAAAACTATCCTGTGTCAGTGTGGTTACTTCACAGTTTTGAAGACGAAGAGGATAAATTCGATCAGTTTGTAAGACCTAATGGCGAATTATACCGTACTGAAGCCCTCAACAACGAGATGAAAAAACTAGCTAGTGTTTTTTTCAATGGATTACGACGAACAATTATAAACAAACTGTTTTACAATACCGTAAGTTGCTGCTCATTTCACGAGAAAGAAAAATCTATGAAAACCAACACGCGCAGAATTTCACTCGGATATCGAATCGAGTTGCGTGGCATATGGCCATGGTGGATTATGGAATACAAAATACGACCCTAAGAGTATTATTTCGGTTGATATGATTGCGTGTTATCCAGGAAGATTTCTCGGGTACGGAGAATGCTCTGAGTATTTTAAAAGATTTGGACATCCCCCCACACGAGATGATCCGTGTTGCGATTAATGGACCACTGCCTGATTTTGATCACCGGATTCGCTCGTGTGATATCATTTGAATTGGCTAAATGACGTCATCCATGCTGTTATGTTTGGTTTGGTAGACACATCTCTGAAAAACACTGGATGCCAATAGTGTTATTACGGTATATGATTGATTCTAAAATGCTGATATCGCTGATTGTCAGTGAAGCAATTATATCATATCGCAAACCGACGTCTGGTTACCACAACCCGATAGTCTACATAGTATAATCACCGAAAACAAAAAACAATTCCCTGATCTCGACGAAGAATGTATCGTGAAATGGTCCAAAGAAATCTTTTAAGTTGGAAATAAACACGCAAGAGATCTAGGTATAAGAATAATTGGTAAGTTCACACAAGGTGGAAAATACGACCACAAACGATATTCTTCGCGGTTGATTATAGATTATGCTGAATACGATTTTATAATCGCAGATGTAACATTTAGTAGTATATACGTGGATCGTAAAGACGCTTTTTGTTCGGATGGAACCAAATTAGGTACAATAGTTACTTACACAGATGGAGAAAATCCTCAATATACCTACTTAAGGTCGTATATGCTGGCTTATGCTTCTATTAATTTACTTTCGATGATAAATAGATTTCCTGACACCGAGGTTAGTTGCCACTGATTCATTTTATATAGACGTAAAACAAAGAAGCAGTGACTGAATTCACTAGTTCATACGAGAGTTGATGATCATGGTGAATTAAAAAAGAAATACTGCGTGATTACTCCAAATCAGCAGATGTTACCATTGAAAACAATTACTTGAAAAATAATCATACATCAGAACTATCTAATGCACTGTCGTATTCCGATCCAATATGCATATATAAAACCAGTTACTTAAGCGGCTGTGGAGGGTCAGGGAAGACGACTCGTGCGATCGAATTATTTCGAGGGAAATCAAACATGATTGTGCTAACACCAACACACAGACTTGCAAGAGAGATGAAACGGCGATGAATTAATGCTTGCACTTATCACAGGTTCTTTCGATGGAAAGGTGACGAATGGACTCCTGATCGAATGGGTGAGAAATATATTCCTGAAATCTTTATTTGGGATGAGATATGCACAGTGTCGTTAGATGTATTACAAAGGTTTCTAGATTGGTTATTGCTAGCGAATACAAAAGTGATAATGTGTGGCGATCATAGTCAACCACCACCATTTGTCGGTTTGTCTCCACATGATTGGTTATAGACTTTTGTAGACTATTATGAAGAAATTAGTACTGATCATTGATCACTTGATAATGAATTACGTGAGTTTAAGAAATTAATCATATTACAACTGGATAGAATCCAGTGTGAAATTGCTCGTGAAATAATTTCAGAAACCCCATTAAATGATCTTTTGGGAAACGTGAAGACCAAACGATTTGATAGTGGCAAGTAGAAATATAGTCTGAGATACACTTCAGATGAAGTTATTTAACACACACAAAGAAACATTTGCAACACTTCCAGTGCCATTGTGTTATAGACCCAAGGATACACGAAGACAAACTATCGAAGGCCTGACAAAAAAGCAGATTCTAGTGTTAGAAGATATTGTGTTGGTTTATATCAATGTCGTCGAAGATGCATTGCGTGCTGATAAATCCCCATGGAAGCTAGGATACGCAGCGACGATACATTCCTCGCAGGGGTTGACTATATCCGATACAATTGTTTGGATCATAGTTAATCGCATCGAGTGGTTGAATTTAGTTTATCTTGCGATGTCCAGAGTACGAAAAATAAATCAACTTCGAAGAGTTGTTTTAGATTATAATGACGCTACAATAAGTGATATTTTCAGCGATGATATAATCAGAATAAAATTCTCTGGTTATAAAGAACAAGACAAAAAAAGTAACAGAAAATTTGACATTGATGCCGAGTTTATAATCACACTGGAACAACAACAGAATAATCACTGCGCGAGTTGCATTTGTATAATGCGTTGGTGTTGGTCGGATTAACACCCTTGCCATTTTACTGTAGACATAAAAAAATTGCAGTGTTGGTCATACCAGAGATAATGTAATGCTGTAATGCTGACTTGTCTTGAGTGCAACAGGCGCAGAGATGCTAGTCAAGACCACGCGGCGGTAATTGAGTATCCTCGGGTATCACTTGTAGTTGTTCCCGAGTAAATCCTCGCTGAAGAGAAGTTGAATCCAACCTATAGACTGGCGGTCTACCCTTGGATCGTGTTATGCTAGATATATTATGCGTAGTGACACTCCAAATAGGATCAGTAGCTCTTTTTTTGCCACCTTCGAGCTTTCCTGGTTCATATAAATATCTGACAGTGACATTGCCGAGTATTGGTTGTTTTGAAAAATCATTTTGCGGTTTTACAGATATATACTTTTTTTTAATCGCGTTGTTAGGTTTCATGTTTGTTGTTCGAGTAATCTCATTATTCAGCGCGGTAATCACGCCTGGTAAGCTCTTGACCCATTCACGGGATCGTTTATCCCGAATAAACTCCTTCGCGTATTGATATCCAAATAACCGCTAAGCAAGTGTGCGATTAAATCGTTCAACAATTGGCTGATCGCGATGTAGTCCAATATGTCCTCGTCTGATGGTGACATTATGATGCTTCATTGTTGATAACACTGCACCCTGAAATTCCTTGCCAGAATCAAATTGTAATAGATTTGGCCTCTGTAGAGGACCCCGCTGATAAATCCTTTCAAACGCAGAAGCCACCTCAGTTGATGATTTTGTCTTTAGAGGTTCTGCTTGTTTGTATCGATTCGCAACATCAACTACGGTTAGCGCATACTTGTAAACACCATCAAGCGGCAGAAATAATATATCGGCCTGATGAACCTCATTAGGGGCGCTCACGTCAAAATGCGAAAAGTTAATTTGTTTAGGCGGTAGTAGATAAATTTGCCATATCGCCTTTTTTGATAACCAATCCGCTGCTGTAGTATTTTTCACCCTTGCGGCGCTAGCGAGTTTATCAATTGCTGATTTACCCCTCCAGTATCCTCTTGGAGAATAATAAATAAATTCCATGATGTTATTAATTACCAGTTCCCAACATCAATTTACTTTTCATCGCCGATTTTATCAACCATGAAGCCAATTTTTCTTTGAAGGATTTATCAGTGATAGAATTCAACGCATGAATCAATTTTACATCTGCGATATGTCGTTTTGCAGATTGTTGCTTTTATAAGCAACATCATGAGCATGACACGCCTTATCAATAGCGTTTATTAGGTTTTCACCGGGTCGGGGTTGGTATTGATCATCGAGTCTGATATCGAGTCTGGTCCCGGGTCCCAATAACTATATCCAGGAAGGTGTTTTTCTCCTGGATATTTTGCCCATGGTTTTCTGGGAGTTTTACTAACTTGGCTGCAATATAACCTTCTCGTTTTTTTCAAAAAATATCTCCAGATTTCATAGAAACAAATCTAATTTTTTTTGTACCACATTGTACACACTTACCAGCAAGTACAGATCTGCTATTTTTAGTTGTAATCGTTAAGTCGTTTGTGCTAGTACGCTTCTTACATTTCACACAATATAGATCCATAATATATTTATAATAACATGAATGTAATTGATTTTTTGGCGACAAAAACACGAGAACCAGTTAAGGATCATGCAGCGCTACCAAATTCTATTCGCATGATTATAATCGGACCATCTGGAAGTGGCAAGACACAACTGCTACTTAATTTGATAACGAGATGGATGAAATGTTACAAGTTGTATTTAGTTGCCCCTAGTGTAGGCGATCAGCGATGTTACGAGGTGTTAAATGATTTTAACGAGAAATCAAAATCGGAAATCGATGAGGATATTATTATGTTTATAACCGATATCGAGGAAGCACCGAATATTGATGATATTTATGGAAGTATTAACAATTTAGTCGTATATGATATATGATGATGTCATGTTAGACAATCAAAAGAATCCCGCTAGGATATTTTCCAGAGGTTGCCATAAAAATACCGATGTGATATATATATATATATATATATATATATATATATATATATATATATATATATATATATATATATATATATATATATATATATATATATATCACTCAACGATACACTCAAATACCAAAAGTGATCAGAGATAACTGCAATATTCTTGATGTATTCAACGGAGTTGACACACATACGCTACGAAATATTTGGCAAACTTGGTGCGGCGGTGATATGGATTATAATCTCTTTAGAAATTTCTTTAGTCACGCTCAGTCAATCCCACATGGATTTGTAACGATAAATTTGCACGACCCGAGATCAAGATATCGTGTCGGACTTGATCAAATGTTCGGTTGAAATCGTAAAACGATTTTTACCCCCATTGCAGCAGAGAGGGGCGCGACAACGACTTTGCGTCTGCAAAGGAAACTTTTTTTTTTCGATTTTGGAGAAAGCATTGGTTAGCCAAATAGACGCTCCGCCAAGTTGTCGGATTCGCCCTCTCTGCTGCTCCAAAAGTATGTCCTGATCACTGTATAGTTACAATTAATAATTGAAATAAAATAATCCTCTCAAATATAAACTAATAACCAATTTAAGACTAATTCAGCTTCCGATGATAAGATAGGAATGAATACATCTGATGAAAACATTTATTTACAAAGTTAAGAAGCCATAAAACAAACAGGATGACGGTCATTTCACCACCAAATTCTTCAACAACTAGCTTCCAGAACGTCTTAATTTCTAAATCATGCGAGACCTTGAACTCTCTATATAAATCCATGTTTACCTTCAAGTAATAATATGATCTTACTATATAATCAAAACCCTAACTCTAACCCTACATGCACGTCGAAGATCCTACCATCAACATATTATACAAAAGAAATATACATAACATAGAATTTTGTTTATCCTACCCACTTAACAGCAAAGTTCACTTAAAGAAAAGAGGAAAAACATTAATACATAGAACATTTCGTTCCGTTAAATATCTGCATATATAAAGTGACATTACGAATGTAAAATGCAATTCTATGAAATGATCATGATTATAATGTCTGAAATATGTAAATGCCAGTACGAATAAGCAATAAATCTGGATGCTGTTGAAAAACTGTGGATACAAGGAAAAATATAATTTTCATAACCATCAAATATTTGTAACACTGTAAACAAGAAAGTCCTTGTTGGTTGTGGTGTATGTCCTTAATCTTGTGTTGGTCCATATGAGACAGTTGAACCAATGAATTGCTACAAAATACAAATAACAAAGAGGAGATAAAGGAGTTCATCTAGAAGGAAGCCAAATTGAAACTTCACTTTAGATCATTGGGTGTATGTATTTTGACATCCTGCCAGAAACATTGTTTTCGCAATGAGCAACATAATCAAAAACAGGCGTCGTTGGTAATGCATTATTTGGTACGCTTTATATCCGCGTGCCGGTAGTCGTTGTGGATTCTATTCCAATTTCCCGGCAACTATGCACACTTTTTGAACCATTCCTGATGCGAGGTAATTCGTAACGTAACTTAGACCAGAATAAACGGTCGTCAGGAGACAAAACCTTCTTCGTACTGACTCGGGTTTTCCATGGTTCTTCCAGAAGTAATTTACCAGCTTTGGAGTTAAATTTAATATATATTACTTTTCCTTCCAGGGTCTTTTCACAATATTCTCCTTCTGCAATATTACATTCAAACTCCCTGCTTTCATTCTCTACAATTTCTTCTGAAAGGATAATTATCACACGCCTGGATTTTTCCAGATTTTCGGCTAGATCTTGAAGTAGACATTCGCCAGCTTGTACACGCTGATGCGGATTAAATATTTGATATTGTGGTTTAATCCGTCTCAGTTTAGCAAGAAGAGTGTCTTTAACCCATTGCAAGACGTCAATCGTTTTCTCGTCGAAGACGATGTAGATGTCGTGAATGTTTCCAACTTGTTCATCCACCTTGTACTTGTCCCTGGGATGGATCTTGAAGATCTTGAACAGAATTACTTTGGTCTCATACGGGCACTTCTTGACGAATAGGCCTACTATAATAATTAGGAGAAGAACAACGCCATGTACAACGCCAATAATTATCCAATCTTCGGGGGTGCACTTCAGATTGGTTGGCGTTACCTCTACGATCTTGTGCAAACTAGTGTCGTCCGCTGTACAAGAGAGTTCCTGATTCGTTCCAAAAACTACTTTCTTTATCCAGTCGATCATCCAGGTCATCTCACAATAACATTTGAGAGGGTTACCAACCAAACTCACGTTTTTATACTCAAACCTAAGAATGGTTTTTGGAATTCTTGTTATCTGATTGTTCTGAAGATCTAAGTAAATATTATTGTCAAATAACATCAAGACAGATTCGTTAAGTGTTTGAATCTTATTGTTCATTAGAGACAATTGGACAATACTGTTTGAATAATATGTTTCCTCAAGTTGCTGGATGGCATTATAACTCAAGTTTAGAACCAAAAGTGGGTACTTGGTAATGGGAAGGACAGGAGGGAATCTGACGAAGCCAAGTCCTCCACAGTCAACAAATGTATGATTCAAGTAAGGACGTGTCTGACAGAAGCAACGCGATGGACAACCGTCGGCTTCCGTCAGATTGGTGACAAGGCTGCTGTATGGAACATCATGCAGCCAATCTTCTCCTTCTAGTTCCTTAGGGAGATTACATCGGTAGCGGTACGATTCCACGTCTTTCCATTTTAAAAAAGAGTTTCTTAGAAGGAATGCCCGAAAGTAAAGCCTACCGTCACATACATAAGGGTTATTGGACACATTAAGCTTGTACGTCCAAAATTCGGAAAAACACTCGTTGTCAGTTAAGTTTTGGTTATATTGTCGAATATCATCTTCGGTCAAGGTTTTGAGTTGATTATAGTTCAGGTACACAAAAATTTTAAAAGGACGTTCCAAATTATATGTCCAATTCATGGAATTAGTTAATCCGGATATATTATTGTGTCTGATATACACATGTCTTTCTTCATCAATAGCAAGTGGTAACTTGTACGGCCATGGTTCAAATGTAAATATTTCGTTCCAGTCAAAATCTGCTTCCCGTATGTTGATATGGTCCACACTAAACACGTTTGAATCAACGTAATTGATTTTGTTGTGGGAAACATTAAAACTGACAAGATACACTTTATTGTCCAGCGTTCCTCTCGTAATGTTGGTAAGACTATTATACGATAAATCCAGTGTCTTTAACTTCCTCAAAGTATGAAATGTAGTATTGTCAACCCCTTCCAGCAGATTATGTGACAAATCTAAATTCTCCAGATTGAAGAACTCCTTAAATGCTTCAAAGGCAATAGTTTTGATGTTGTTGTAAGACAAGATGAGTGTCGTTACGGAACCATAGCTGAGATTGCAGGATGTGAAGACACTTTCCGAGATCTCTGAGGTATTGCTCAGTCTGGAACTAAAGTTTAATGTATTGCCATTGAATGGGCAACCATTAGTAAATGGTAAGACTAGACCAACAATTAGGGCCATGGGCAGGAATGTAACAACCATCATTTCTTTCTGATAGAGCTGAAATAGAAGTATTTGATATGATAGGATGTTTATTAGATAGTGTAAAATAGCTACGTTTCCTGCATATTTTATCTGAACAAATACAATCCTAAATAAACAAATTATGAAATTCTAAACTCCGCAACACAAGGACACATCAATAAACATTATTTGATATGATATAATGTTTATTAGTGTAACATAGCTACGTTTCCTGGATATTTTATATGAATAAACACAATCCTAAAAGAAACAAATTGTGAAACTCTAAATTCATCAATAAACACACAAACCAATAGTCATTATCTGATTTTCGCTTAGAACCATAAATTCCATCGCTACTTATATACCAATAACCATAAATTCCATCGCTACTTATATACCAATAACCATAAATTCCATCGCTACTTATATACCAATAACCATAAATTCCATCGCTACTTATATACCAATAACCATAAATTCCATTGCTACATATATACCAATAACCATAAATTCCATTGCTACTTATATACCTATTACCACACATTCCATCGCTACTTATATACCAATAACCATAAATTCCATTGCTAGTTATATACCAATAACCATAAATTCCATTGCTACTTATATACCAATAACCATAAATTCCATTGCTAATTATATATATCAATAAAAATAAATTCCATGGCTATTTATATACCTATAACCATAAATTCCATTGCTAATTATATATATCAATAAAAATAAATTCCATTGCTATTTATATACATATGACCATAAATTCAATTACTGCTTAGATAGGGGCCACGAGTGGCCGAGTGGTCTAAAGCGCTTGCCGTTACGGATCACTGCCGTCTCACCTCTGTCTGCGTGGTTTTGAGTCTAAGATTCGGTTAATGTAGTTATATGAGAAAGCTTGCCAGTAGCTTCTCGTGGGTCGGTGGTTCTTTCCGCGGTTTTTAACGGGTTCTTCCTCCACCAATAATATTGCCCGCATTGTATAGCTTATCGTGTGCTGAAAACTGGCGTTAAACCCTAAAAACAAACAAACAGCTACTTAGATATACCTATAACCATAAATTCCATTACTACTTATATACATATAACCATACATTCCATTACTACTTATATACATATAACCATACATTCCATTACTACTTATATACATATAACCATACATTCCATTACTACTTATATACATATAACCATAAATTCCATTGCTACTTAAATATACCTATAGCCATAGATTCAATTGCTACTGATATATGCATAACCACAATATCAATTACTACTGATATATGTATAACCACAATATCAATTACTACTGATATATGCATAACCACAATATAAATTGCTACTGATATATGCATAACCACAATATCAATTGCTACTGATATATGCATAACCACAATATCAATTGCTACTGATATATGCATAACCACAATATCAATTGCTACTGATAAATGCATAACCACAATGTCAATTGCTACTGATAAATGCATAACCACAATATCAATTGCTACTGATATATGCATAACCACATTATCAATTGCTACTGATATATGCATAACCACAATATCAATTGCTACTGATAAATGCATAACCACATTATCAATTGCTACTGATATATGCATAACCACAATATCAATTGCTACTGATATATGCATAACCACAATATCAATTACTACTGATATATGCATAACCACAATATCAATTGCTACTGATATATGCATAACCACAATATCAATTGCTACTGAAATATGCATAACCACAATATCAATTGCTACTGATATAAGCATAACCACAATATCAATTGCTACTGATATATGCATAACCACAATATCAATTACTACTGATATATGCATAACCACAATATCAATTGCTACTGATATATGCATAACCACAATATCAATTGCTACTGATATATGCATAACCACAAATTCAATTGCTACTGATATATGCATAACCACAAATTCAATTGCTACTGATATATTCAAAACCACAATATCAATTACTACTGATATATGCATAACCACAAATTCTATCACCAATAAGAAATACATATGGCCATAAATTCCATTGCTATTGATATATGCCTACAGCCATAAATTCCACTGTTACTTATATACACCTACCTATCTACACACACACACACACACACACACACACACACATATATATATATATATATATATATATATATATATATATATATATATATATATATATATATATATATATATATATATATATATATATATATATAAGCAGCAGAGAGAGAGCGAATCCGACAACTTTATAGAAGCGTCTATTTGGCAAACCAAGGCTTCCTCCAAAATCGAAAAAAGATTTCTACCTCTATAGCAGAGAAGGCGAATCGGACAACTTTATAGAAGAGTCTTTTTGGCTAACCAAGGCTTCTTCCAAAATCGAGATAAAAGTTTCCTTTGGAGACGCAAAGTCGTTGTCGCACTCTCTCTCTGCTGCTATGGGGGTACTCTTTATTTATTGGAAGAGATTGAAGATGACAAATGTTAATCTGAAGAGATTATAGATGACTGTACTATTTATCTAAAGATATTAGATATGACTAATATTTATATGAAGAGATTAAAGATGACTAATATTAATCTGAAGAGATTAAAGATGACTAATATTAATCTGAAGAGATTAGAGATGACTTTTTCTGGATAGATTAAAGATGACTGTAATATTTAACTAAAGAGATTAAAGATTTCTGTAATATTTAACTAAAGAGATTAAAGATTTCTGTTATATTTATCTGAAAGTATTAGAGATTACATTAATGATTTATCTGAAGAGATTAAAGATGACTGTACTATTTATCTGAAAACATTAGATATGACTGTAATATTTATTTGAAGAGATTAGAGATGACTAATATTTATTTGAAGAGATTGGAAATGACTGTAATACCGCTGATTGATCAGTCTAACTGGTTGTGAACTATACAATTGATATAACCGGCAATATATTGATTGGACTGGTAATGTATGTAATTGATCTGTCAGAGAAGTGATTCCTATATATGATAATGTAAGTGATTGTTCTGTCTGTTAATGTATGTGATTGATCTGACCGACAATTTAAGTGATTTATCTATCTAATAATGTAAGTGATTCTTGTATATGATAATGTAAATGATTGAACTGTCTGAAAATGTAAATGATTGACGTGTCTCATAATGTAAGTGATATATCTTTCTGATAATGTAAGTGATTAATCTGTGTGATAATGTAAATGACTGACCTCTCTGATAATGTAAATGACAGACCTGTCTGATAATGTAAGTGATTGTTGTGTCTCATAATGTATGTGATTGATCTGACCGACAATGTAAATGATTGATCTGTCTGATAATATAAACGATTGATCTGTCTGATAAGGTAAATGACTGACCTGTCTGATAATGTAAATGACTGATCTGTCTGATAAGGCAAATGACTGACCTGTCTGATAATGTAAATGATTGATCTGTCTGATAATATAAACGATTGATTTGTCTGATAAGGTAAATGACTGACCTGTCTGATAATATAAACGATTGATCTGTTTGATAAGGTAAATGACTGATCTGTCTGATAATGTAAATGACTGACCTGTCTGATAATGTAAATGACTGACCTGTCTGATAATATAAACGATTGATCTGTCTGATAAGGTAAATGACTGACCTGTCTGATAAGGCAAATGACTGACCTGTCTGATAATGTAAATGACTGATCTGTCTGATAATATAAACGATTGATCTGTCTGATAAGGCAAATGACTGACCTGTCTGATAATCTAAGTTACTGATGTGTCTGGTAATGTTGGTGTCTGATCTATCTGATAATCTAAGTGACTGATTTATCTAATAATGTTAGTAATTGATCAGTCTGATAGTGTAAGTGATTAAAATAGATGGTAATGTAAGCGATTGATCAAAAATGATAATGAAAGTGACTGATCTCGCTGATAATGTAATTGATTGCTCTGTTTGTTAATGTAATTGATTTATCTGTCTGTTATGGTAAGTGATTGTTGTGACTGATAATGTAAGTGACTGATCTGGCTGGTAGTGTAATTGATTGATTTGACTGAATTTGTAAGTAATTGATATGTTTGTTAATGTGATATATTGATCTTGATGGTAGTGTTAATAATTGGCATGTCTAATAATGTATGTAATTGATAATTCTGGCAATGTAAATTATTGATCTGAATAATACATGTGATTGATCTGGATTGTGATTTAAAAGAATGATATGCTGTTAATGAAATTGATTGTTCTGGCTGGTAATGCAAGTGACTGATAAATCTGAATGATCTGCTAACAATATTTGTGATTGATCTATCGAACATTTTAAATAATCTGGCTGGCAACGTAAGTCATTGATCTGTCCGATAATGTCATTGATTGATCTGTTTGATAATATAAGGAATTGATCTATCTGATGTAAGTGATTTATATGGATGGTAATGTAAGTGATTGATCGGCCTGATATGGTAAGTTATTGATCTGACTGATAATGTCATTTATTGATCTGTTTGATAATGTAAGGGATTGACTTATCTGATGTAAGTGATTTATATGCATGGCAATATAAGTGATTGATTTTTCTCTTAATATAAGCGAATGATCTTCTAAAAACATGATCGATCTTTCTTATAATGTCATTGATTGATCTGGCTGATGATATATATAACACTTACCATCCTTAACAGTCTGTTTTGACTTGCATTTGCTGGACCTTTACTCCTGTTTATATCATCAATGACGCTATGCACTTGAATCCTGATTCACACGTTCCTTGATAAATAATATCTAATCCTATATGGCGAAAACAGAGATAGTTTCAGTATTTTTATTTTTGTGACCTCATCACTTTATTTTTTGCCAAGTTGAAATTTCTTTCTGTAATTCCTTTACGTTATTTTCTCGCCGTTTTATTTCTGTCTGATATGGATTATTTGTACTGTTCTGTACGTAAACAACTTCGCTTATCGCTGCAATTGAATAGTAAGTATGTCTCTAGCTTTCATGCCTTACCGTGAGTTTTTATACCTTTCGTATACACGCACTATGCTCAAATTTCCATTATTCAAAAGGGTGAATAGCGATTGGTTGATTGCATAGCCATTCAATGATTAATCGAGATCAGTGTCTGTCATATATATATATTCTCAATATTTGCTTTATAATTGCTGATTATAAAGATATATGGTTCTATTGTTTGGATTATTATTTTTAGTAAGGGGAGAAGACCAGCCTTACCTTTAAATACTGGTATATTAGTCCTAAGTTTGAAAGTGTTTTGCCCGTTTGCGATTCATTGAGCCACCATAATTTCTTTTTTTAAATTATCAGTTTCAATATCTAGACGTCTATGACTGGTTTAATTGTTGTTTGGTTATCTGACATTTAATTGTTATTTGGTTTTATTACATTCTCCTATAATTTTGAAAAATGGATTTGAGTCGCCGCCACTCGAAGACTCATAAATGCTGGCACTAGCTATGACACGAAACTTAGTAGACCCATATTTTAATTATTGGAGGTGAGTAATCTTCTTTTCCTGGATTTTATAAACAACCAGATTGTTAGATGCCAAGAGAATGTAATTTTAGCCAGAAGATGATTCTAAAACTTGATCTGTGAAAATTACTAATACCCATGCGAAGTTTCGTACCAATAATGTAACAGGTTTGCTTGAGTCTATAATGTCTATAATGCTATATTTTGATCTTAAAAAGGAAATATTACAGATTGAACATTTACGACTCCACACAAATTGTGGTGCAATTTTTCTTTAAGCAAGTCACTACTGCAGTGGATTTTATTTATAAATATTTCACTGAGCTTTTGATGTCTAGCGCACAGAGGTGACCGAACAATCATTATTTAAATAATGGCACCCCTTTTCAGATTTCAAGAGAATGGTGGATTCTATACATTTTATATTACTGAAAAATATCAAATTATTGCCTCTAAGAATTACATTATTAACGTATAAAGTTTAATGTCTCAAATTAAAAGAAACTTTAATTTTTAAAAATACCGCAAGTTTATCGTAAATAATCTTATGAATACTAGCTTGGGTCAGTATTGGCCAGTAGTCCTAATAGAGTTATTTCCCCTTCATAAGCCTGAGTATGTATGTATGTATGTATGTATGTATGTATGTATGTATGTATGTATGTATGTATGTATGTATGTATGTATGTATGTATGTCAATAAAGAGTTTTACATACAACTGAAGGTTGCATTCATAAATGGACAGCTTTCTGACAATGGTTAGTACACATTTTAGTACAGAAAGATAGCAATGTAATCATTATACCAGATAAATAACACACATTTAGCCATTATTAACAAATTTGTGTGCAATGTCGGCTTAATGTGGATGACGCTGATTTCCTCATCTAGTCGCTGTCGGGCCAATGTTGTAGCAACGACAAGAATTACTTGAACCAACATCTGCCCATATTCACATTTTTAAAATAGTCTAGCCAGACCAAAGTTGGCCAACGTCATTAGGGTAAGTTGGGTCGACGTAGGAGACAAGTTGTTAGACATTCAGTGTTGACCCAGTGGAGGGGCATTAATAATGTTTGACATTCATGTGTGCTGCCACGTCACAGTTTGCGTCGTGAGCAGTGTTCTATATATGATTCTCTTCTCTAAAGATAAAAAATAAGCAAAATAAAAAGCATTTGATTTAATTACCAAACTGTAATATGAACAGACACCCTTACCTATACTGGCCATGCCAACCTTTAATAAATTGCAGTCAAAATTAACCATCCTGGCCAAGCCAACCTTGAATAAAATCCAGTCACACTTAACCATCCGGGCCATGCCAACCTTGAATAAAATCCAGTCACACTTAACCATCCGGGCCATGCCAACCTTGAATAAAATCCAGTCACACTTAACCTTCCTGGCCAAGCAAACCTTGAATGAAATCCGGTCACACTTAACCATCCCGGCCATGCCAACCTTGAATAAAATCCAGTCACACTTAACCATCCGGGCCATGCCAACCTTGAATAAAATCCAGTCCAACTTAACCTTCCTGGCCATGCCAACCTTGAATAAAATCCAGTCACACTTAACCATCCGGCTCATGCCAACCTTGAATAAAATCCAGTCACACTCAAACATCCTGGCCATGCCAACCTTGAACAAAATCCAGTCACACTTAACCATCTGGGCCATGCCAACCGTGAATAAAATCCAGTCACACTTAACCATCCTGGTAATGCCAACCTTGAATAAAATCCAGTCACACTTAACCTTCCTGGCCAAGCAAACCTTGAATGAAATCCAGTCACACTTAACCATCCGGGCCATGCCAACCTTGAATAAAATCCAGTCACACTTAACCATCCGGGCCATGCCAACCTTGAATGAAATCTAGTCACACTCAACCATCCTGGCCATGCCAACCTTGAATAAAATCCAGTCACACTTAACCATCCTGGCAATGCCAACCTTGAATAAAATCCAGTCACACTTAACCTTCCTGGCCAAGCAAACCTTGAATGAAATCCAGTCACACTTAACCATCCGGGCCATGCCAATTTGAATAAAATCCAGTCACACTTAACCATCCGGGCCATGCCAACCTTGAATGAAGTCCAGTCACACTCAACCATCCTGGCCATACCAACCTTGAATAAAATCAGTCACACTTAACCATCCTGGCTAGCAATACCATGTTTGAATAAAAACCACGACATCTGTTTTCCGCGAACAGTTTTTAATGACTGTGTCGAATTTCATTATCTTATGACTGTTCACATACAAAATCGTAATGTCATGAAAAAGTCTAGTTAATGTATAGTAACCTTGCAAGGAACGTATACCCCTCCAAACAGCCACGCAATGAACCGTTCAAACATGGCTCTAATTCATGTTGTGATACGTCACGTGAAACATGGGCGGATTTCGCGAATTAAAGAAAAACGAAAATGATCTGAGAGAACGAAGATACCATTTTATTTAAATTAAATAACTTATGCTTATGCATATGGATAACTTTGTTTTATAGGTATAAAATATTAAGATTGGAAAAACTTAGCCAACTAACAACCGAACGATGTTAGTCGAACTAGTCTCTTGCCAATGTTGGTGTAACAGAATTGTTACCGAGAGGATGGTGGATTAAATGAACAACACAAACACAATATGTGAAAGAAAATATAAATTTATGAAATAAATTATTAATGAAAAATAATGATGTATCAACACAATAACTCATGCGTTCAACCCACAATTACACTCACAACCAGTCACAATACATGAATAAATGAAATATTAATACAAAATAAAACACAGATACAAAGGAATCTCTTGTACTATACACAGATCCAAAGAACCTTTACAAAAGTTATATTAACGCAAGTATAAATCACGATAAATAACATAAGCATTAAACTATACTATCGCACATATGGATTGCGACAACTAGCACGAACATATACATGTATTTAATCAAGTTGCTAGCTTTTATTGAGAATCATGCAATGCCTTGAAATACTATTGTGATTTGAAGTATCCATGTAAATACAACAATGTATTCAATTGTACTACAATTGCAACACACATATGTGTCTCGACCCTGTATAACCGTACGATTCACTAACAGTTGAATCGCCGCCCAGTTTCCCCGAAAACCTAGGGTTGACTCAATACTTTTATCGGTCACTTGCCCTTCACGGATCCACCACAGTTATACGTACAGACAGCATACAACATCTACTAGAACTAACGTTCCTCAATACCCTAGATGTCGCCCCGGATGTTTACAACTCTAGACAGTTCCGACACTCAGACTTCTAGCTTTCCGGATATTTACACGTCACGACAGATGTAGACGGACAGACAATCTGACAGACAGACAGTCAGATACTTCAATTTGATTGCACAATAAATCAGCAACAATTTCAGCTACGATATCAGAGATGTTATCAGCCGACGTTATCAGAGATGTTTTCAGATGCGTTATCAGACGTTATCAGATGCGTTATCAGATGCGTTATCAGCTACAATAAAGAAACCAGACTAATAATAGTTGTCTCAAAAAATAATCTAAACCTTAGATCACGCTATTGCATTTAAAGTCTAATAGTGACTAGTAATTCCAAATATTCACGTTTAAAATCTGCATTGTCATAAAGGCATCATTATACGAAAATGATAAACTGAATAAAATTCACAATAAAACGAAATATAAATTTAACACTCACCCCTTTGGCTGGAGATTGAAAGACGAGCTTATCTATCCTGTGATTAGATACTTTAGGTCCCGTAATATTGATCAAAAATATTCTGCCTTATATACTCTCAAATAGGTGAGCAGAAATCACGGCAAGATTACCGTGCACCCTGTGAATCTAAATGTTCCGGATTTCATGTAATTCAAAATCAGGCACATGCAAATCGTTACACGCCGCTTACCATGGAGAAAATCACTTATTCACCCCAGGTAATGCATGTACGACGAAACAAAGAAAATGGTGAGATTAGATTGTAATTCAAGAAAAAAAAATTCAATTTTCGCCTAATTCTGTGACAATACCTCCCCCCTAAGAATAAAAATGTACACATTTTTAAAACTAACACAGAATAGAAGAAAAATAACTACTGATAATATCTTACAACATTTGCACTGGTTATACTACAATCTGGATTTATTACTGGGCAAATCCATACAAATTTCCCATCATGCCCTACTCAAGTAGTCTGCACCTACATTTTCAACTCCCCCTATTGCTTCTACACGGAAGCGATAAGGTTGTAGTGTTAGCGCCCAACGCATCAACCGAGCGTTGGCGACCTTGGCCTTGTTTAAATACAGTAGGGGTTGGTGATCAGTCTCGAGAACGAAATCTCTCCCAAATAGATATGCGTGATACTTCCCAATTCCCCATACTACGGCCAAACATTCCTTTTCTATGACGGAATAAATCTTCTCCCTGGGTAGCAATTTCCTACTCGAGTAAGCTACGGGTAACTTACTGTCGTCTTGCTCTTGCAGTAAAACTGCCCCCAACCCAGTTTCAGAAGCATCTGTTCTTAGAATAAAAGGTTTGCTGACATCTGGCAATTTTAATATAGGTGCACTAACAAGTTTCTCTTTCAGAGTACAAAATGCTTTATCTTGTGGCGGTCCCCATTCAACTTTGTTTGGTTGCCCCTTCTTGGTCAAATCAGACAGCGGGCTAGCAATGGCTGCAAAGTTCGGTATAAACTTTCTATAAAAAGCTACTAGACCTAGAAATGATCTTACCTGCGTTTTATTGGTTGGCTTTGGTGCGTCTCTAATTGCTTCAACTTGCTTGGGATGAGGTTTTAACTGACCCATACCGCTGACCATATGACCCAAACAATCTAAATCTGTACAACCAATACTGCATTTAGTGGGTCTCACTGTAAGGTTCGCTTTGCGGAGTCTATTGAAGAGCTCGCTCAGGACGGACACGTGCTCACTCCAAGTATTCGTGTACACGAATATGTCGTCTACAAAGCTATCAACGTTTGCTAAACCTTTAAGCAGCTTCCGCATCAAACGACAACAGGTGGCGCTGGCTCCAACTAACCCGAATGGCATCACTTTGAATTGATACAATCCTTTCTGGGTCGCAAATGCTGTCAAAGGTCGGGACTCAGGGACAATGGGAACCTGCCAATATCCCTTGGACAGATCCAGTTTGGAAATCCATCGGTTTCCCGACAGCTTTGTAAATAGACCCTCCATATCTGGCATTGGTTCTGCATCGAACACAGTGATTTTATTTAACTGCCGACAATCAATGCAGAATCGGTTCGTCCCGACCTTTTTCCTGACTAGCACTACTGGAGAAGAATATGACGAGTTGGAGGGTTCAATCACCCCCAGATCCAACATTTTACCCACCTCTTCGTCCACAGCTTCACGTGCGTTGTATGGCACCGGATATCCCTTGATTCGAATAGGGTCAGACGTATTTAGTTTAATTTTGAGGTCCAACAAAGTTGTACAACCTGGTCTGTCTGTGAATACATAAGAGTGTTTAGCCAAGAGCGCATTAATCTGTTGACGCTGGTCTTTCGTCAACTCCACACTCACATCGACTTTATCTATCCCCTCCCCCGCAACTCCCAAGGGACATTCAAGGGAACTCTCGATATTCGAATCTGCTTCATCATCGTCTACGACTGCCGTACAAACGACATTTAAGACCCCCTTACAGACGGTTTTCTGACATACGTCGCACGACCTACAGAACCGTGTGACATCGCCATTAACACCGGGCCAGTAGAATTCAGCGACTACCCTGCTAGTGGTCTTAGCCTTACCTAGGTGTCCTGCCATGCTTGACTCATGCGCCACCCTAAGTACTTGAGATCTATATCTCTGGGGTACGACCACTTGCCAATACTTCTTACCCTCCCGAGCGCTAAACTCCCAATGAATTAATCCGTTCTTGCGTACGAATCTCGAGCTACCCCCACGCTTGCAGTGTTTAATCGCGCCGGACGTGATTTTCTCAACAATAGTTTTGATGGATTCATCACGTTCTTGCTCTTGTTTGAAATCATCACGCGAAATTCCGGAGATCGATCCAGGGACTATTAATTTATGAAACGCGGTTTTCTCTCGCCGTGTTTGCGCTCGCGTTTCGACTGCCTGAGCCAAAGGTATTTTAAAATCGGCCATTGTTGGAAGACGGGAACCTTCAACATTACCGATCGTCAGATCGTAAATAGGGTTTTCCATACAAAGGGCATCAACAGTTCCCGTTAGGAAAGGTGTTTTACCGTGATCCTTGCTACGGGAATGCGACCGATCGTCTGATCAAGTAACATACATGGGGACTCCCACCCGAGCATTTGGTTATCCTGCACGAGACTACGTTTGATCACTACGCCAGTGCAACCAGTGTCACGTAATACTACGACTTCTCGACCGTTGACAAACCTTCTCGCGGTTGGTACACGCGCTTCGGGAAATAGACACGTGCCAAGCGAATGAATACAAGGTTCTACCTGTACGGTATTATCAGATATACCTTTACTTTGTATAGCCACTGCTACCTTATGTACATGTCCCTTTCTTTTAGGACAGTCTTTTTGAACATGACCCCATGCATTGCACAAGAAACATTGCACACGCTGAATAACTGGATTCCTAACTGACCTATTTACCTCAGCTGATTTTACAAGCTCCCTAGGCATAGGTCTCGCAGACTGGTTTCCAGACTTAACATCTTTTAAAACCACATTCTGGGTTCCCCCATGAGCTTCGGCAAACAGATCGGCTTGCTTAGCCATATCTTTTACGTTTGTGAAGACTTTCTCTTTCAGAAATTGATCTAATTCTGGCCCAACTGTATTAAATAATTGATCTCTGAGCAAGAAATCAGTCAATCCTTCAAACGTTTTCACCGCTTTGCCACATTCAATCCACCGCTCAAAATAGTTCGCAATTCTAACGGTGAACTGACCAAAGGTTTCTCCCTTATCGGGCTTGCTATACCTGAACTTTTTACGAAAACCCTGTTCAGTGAGCTCGTACCTTTTGAGAAGTGCTTCCTTCAGGACGTCGTACTTAAACACATCGTCTCTCGGAAGTCGCGAGTATACATCCAGTGCTTTACCTTTTAATAGCGCACTAAGATGCAATGCCCAGTCATTTTGACTCCACTTTTGGTTTTCGGCATACCGCTCAAACCGATGAAGATAAATATCCATATTATCTTTTTCATCGTCAAAGGGAGGCAATTTGGGGCCCCTAATTTGTTAGTGGCAGAATCGTGTTCTCTTCCAGATGTTACTAATTCTACCTTACGCTCATGATCCCGTTGCTTTGCTTTTTCATCTAACTCTATTCGTTTTTGCTCCGCTTCCATTTCCCATCCTATCCTATCCTTTTCAGCCTGCTTCTCTAATTCTATCTTTTCCCTTTCAAAGGCCCATTTCCTTTCATCGGCTACCCTTTCTAATTACTGTTTCCTTTCATCGGATTCCCTTTCTAATTCCCGTTTCCTTTCTTCTGATTCCCTTTCTAATTCCCTTGCCCTTACACTTTCTTCCCTTTCCCGGGCTTGTTCTTCTTGAATAAATTTCCTTAAGCTTTCACCTTCATATCCAAATTCTTTGCCTAAGGCAACCAAGTCCTTAAGGGATGACATGACAATGACAATTGTAATATGAATATATATAGGTAACCAAACCAATACTTTAAACACGTTTATACTGGACACACGGACCTAGATAAACTAAACAAAAATAAACCCCAACTTGAGCATTATCTTGTCAAGAAGGTCACGCTCAAATATAAACATTAAATGTTTACTTTCACAAAAATGATTGACAGTTCACTTAATCCAACGATCCCACTTCTGACACCATTGTAACAGAATTGTTACCGAGAGGATGGTGGATTAAATGAACAACACAAACACAATATGTGAAAGAAAATATAAATTTATGAAATAAATTATTAATGAAAAATAATGATGTATCAACACAATAACTCATGCGTTCAACCCACAATTACACTCACAACCAGTCACAATACATGAATAAATGAAATATTAATACAAAATAAAACACAGATACAAAGGAATCTCTTGTACTATACACAGATCCAAAGAACCTTTACAAAAGTTATATTAACGCAAGTATAAATCACGATAAATAACATAAGCATTAAACTATACTATCGCACATATGGATTGCGACAACTAGCACGAACATATACATGTATTTAATCAAGTTGCTAGCTTTTATTGAGAATCATGCAATGCCTTGAAATACTATTGTGATTTGAAGTATCCATGTAAATACAACAATGTATTCAATTGTACTACAATTGCAACACACATATGTGTCTCGACCCTGTATAACCGTACGATTCACTAACAGTTGAATCGCCGCCCAGTTTCCCCGAAAACCTAGGGTTGACTCAATACTTTTATCGGTCACTTGCCCTTCACGGATCCACCACAGTTATACGTACAGACAGCATACAACATCTACTAGAACTAACGTTCCTCAATACCCTAGATGTCGCCCCGGATGTTTACAACTCTAGACAGTTCCGACACTCGGTCTTCTAGCTTTCCGGATATTTACACGTCACGACAGATGTAGACGGACAGACAATCTGACAGACAGACAGTCAGATACTTCAATTTGATTGCACAATAAATCAGCAACAATTTCAGCTACGATATCAGATATGTTATCAGCCGACGTTATCAGAGATGTTTTCAGATGCGTTATCAGACGTTATCAGATGCGTTATCAGATGCGTTATCAGCTACAATAAAGAAACCAGACTAATAATAGTTGTCTCAAAAAATAATCTAAACCTTAGATCACGCTATTGCATTTAAAGTCTAATAGTGACTAGTAATTCCAAATATTCACGTTTAAAATCTGCATTGTCATAAAGGCATCATTATACGAAAATGATAAACTGAATAAAATTCACAATAAAACGAAATATAAATTTAACACTCACCCCTTTGGCTGGAGATTGAAAGACGAGCTTATCTATCCTGTGATTAGATACTTTAGGTCCCGTAATATTGATCAAAAATATTCTGCCTTATATACCCTCAAATAGGTGAGCAGAAATCACGGCAAGATTACCGTGCACCCTGTGAATCTAAATGTTCCGGATTTCATGTAATTCAAAATCAGGCACATGCAAATCGTTACACGCCGCTTACCATGGAGAAAACCACTTATTCACCCCAGGTAATGCATGTACGACGAAACAAAGAAAATGGTGAGATTAGATTGTAAATCAAGAAAAAAAAATTCAATTTTCGCCTAATTATGTGACAATACCTTCCCCCTAAGAATAAAAATGTACACATTTTTAAAACTAACACAGAATAGAAGAAAAATAACTACTGATAATATCTTACAACATTTGCACTGGTTATACTACAATCTGGATTTATTACTGGGCAAATCCATACAAATTTCCCATCATGCCCTACTCAAGTAGTCTGCACCTACATTTTCAACTCCCCCTATTGCTTCTACACGGAAGCGATAAGGTTGTAGTGTTACCGCCCAACGCATCAACCGAGCGTTGGCGACCTTGGCCTTGTTTAAATACAGTAGGGGTTGGTGATCAGTCTCGAGAACGAAATCTCTCCCAAATAGATATGCGTGATACTTCCCAATTCCCCATACTACGGCCAAACATTCCTTTTCTATGACGGAATAAATCTTCTCCCTGGGTAGCAATTTCCTACTCGAGTAAGCTACGGGTAACTTACTGTCGTCTTGCTCTTGCAGTAAAACTGCCCCCAACCCAGTTTCAGAAGCATCTGTTCTTAGAATAAAAGGTTTGCTGACATCTGGCAATTTTAATATAGGTGCACTAACAAGTTTCTCTTTCAGAGTACAAAATGCTTTATCTTGTGGCGGTCCCCATTCAACTTTGTTTGGTTGCCCCTTCTTGGTCAAATCAGACAGCGGGCTAGCAATGGCTGCAAAGTTCGGTATAAACTTTCTATAAAAAGCTACTAGACCTAGAAATGATCTTACCTGCGTTTTATTGGTTGGCTTTGGTGCGTCTCTAATTGCTTCAACTTGCTTGGGATGAGGTTTTAACTGACCCATACCGCTGACCATATGACCCAAACAATCTAAATCTGTATAACCAATACTGCATTTAGTGGGTCTCACTGTAAGGTTCGCTTTGCGGAGTCTATTGAAGAGCTCGCTCAGGACGGACACGTGCTCACTCCAAGTATTCGTGTACACGAATATGTCGTCTACAAAGCTATCAACGTTTGCTAAACCTTTAAGCAGCTTCCGCATCAAACGACAACAGGTGGCGCTGGCTCCAACTAACCCGAATGGCATCACTTTGAATTGATACAATCCTTTCTGGGTCGCAAATGCTGTCAAAGGTCGGGACTCAGGGACAATGGGAACCTGCCAATATCCCTTGGACAGATCCAGTTTGGAAATCCATCGGTTTCCCGACAGCGTTGCAAATAGACCCTCCATATCTGGCATTGGTTCTGCATCGAACACAGTGATTTTATTTAACTGCCGACAATCAATGCAGAATCGGTTCGTCCCGACCTTTTTCCTGACTAGCACTACTGGAGAAGAATATGGCGAGTTGGAGGGTTCAATCACCCCCAGATCCAACATTTTACCCACCTCTTCGTCCACAGCTTCACGTGCGTTGTATGGCACCGGATATCCCTTGATTCGAATAGGGTCAGACGTATTTAGTTTAATTTTGAGGTCCAACAAAGTTGTACAACCTGGTCTGTCTGTGAATACATATGAGTGTTTAGCCAAGAGCGCATTAATCTGTTGACGCTGGTCTTTCGTCAACTCCACACTCACATCGACTTTATCTATCCCCTCCCCCGCAACTCCCAAGGGACATTCAAGGGAACTCTCGATATTCGAATCTGCTTCATCATCGTCTACGACTGCCGTACAAACGACATTTAAGACCCCCTTACAGACGGTTTTCTGACATACGTCGCACGACCTACAGAACCGTGTGACATCGCCATTAACACCGGGCCAGTAGAATTCAGCGACTACCCTGCTAGTGGTCTTAGCCTTACCTAGGTGTCCTGCCATGCTTGACTCATGCGCCACCCTAAGTACTTGAGATCTATATCTCTGGGGTACGACCACTTGCCAATACTTCTTACCCTCCCGAGCGCTAAACTCCCAATGAATTAATCCGTTCTTGCGTACGAATCTCGAGCTACCCCCACGCTTGCAGTGTTTAATCGCGCCGGACGTGATTTTCTCAACAATAGTTTTGATGGATTCATCACGTTCTTGCTCTTGTTTGAAATCATCACGCGAAATTCCGGAGATCGATCCAGGGACTATTAATTTATGAAACGCGGTTTTCTCTCGCCGTGTTTGCGCTCGCGTTTCGACTGCCTGAGCCAAAGGTATTTTAAAATCGGCCATTGTTGGAAGACGGGAACCTTCAACATTACCGATCGTCAGATCGTAAATAGGGTTTTCCATACAAAGGGCATCAACAGTTCCCGTTAGGAAAGGTGTTTTTACCGCGATCCTTGCTACGGGAATGCGACCGATCGTCTGATCAAGTAACATACATGGGGACTCCCACCCAAGCATTTGGTTATCCTGCACGAGACTACGTTTGATCACTACGCCAGTGCAACCAGTGTCACGTAATACTACGACTTCTCGACCGTTGACAAACCCTCTCGCGGTTGGTACACGCGCTTCGGGAAATAGACACGTGCCAAGCGAATGAATACAAGGTTCTACCTGTACGGTATTATCAGATATACCTTTACTTTGTATAGCCACTGCTACCTTATGTACATGTCCCTTTCTTTTAGGACAGTCTTTTTGAACATGACCCCATGCATTACACAAGAAACATTGCACACGCTGAATAACTGGATTCCTAACTGACCTATTTACCTCAGCTGATTTTACAAGCTCCCTAGGCATAGGTCTCGCAGACTGGTTTCCAGACTTAACATCTTTTAAAACCACATTCTGGGTTCCCCCATGAGCTTCGGCAAACAGATCGGCTTGCTTAGCCATATCTTTTACGTTTGTGAAGACCTTCTCTTTCAGAAATTGATCTAATTCTGGCCCAACTGTATTAAATAATTGATCTCTGAGCAAGAAATCAGTCAATCCTTCAAACGTTTTCACCGCTTTGCCGCATTCAATCCACCGCTCAAAATAGTTCGCAATTCTAACGGTGAACTGACCAAAGGTTTCTCCCTTATCGGGCTTGCTATACCTGAACTTTTTACGAAAACCCTGTTCAGTGAGCTCGTACCTTTTGAGAAGTGCTTCCTTCAGGACGTCGTACTTAAACACATCGTCTCTCGGAAGTCGCGAGTATACATCCAGTGCTTTACCTTTTAATAGCGCACTAAGATGCAATGCCCAGTCATTTTGACTCCACTTTTGGTTTTCGGCATACCGCTCAAACCGATGAAGATAAATATCCATATTATCTTTTTCATCGTCAAAGGGAGGCAATTTGGGGCCCCTAATTTGTTAGTGGCAGAATCGTGTTCTCTTCCAGATGTTACTAATTCTACCTTACGCTCATGATCCCGTTGCTTTGCTTTTTCATCTAACTCTATTCGCTTTTGCTCCGCTTCCATTTCCCATCCTATCCTATCCTTTTCAGCCTGCTTCTCTAATTCTATCTTTTCCCTTTCAAAGGCCCATTTCCTTTCATCGGCTACCCTTTCTAATTCCTGTTTCCTTTCATCGGATTCCCTTTCTAATTCCCTTGCCCTTACCCTTTCTTCCCTTTCCCGGGCTTGTTCTTCTTGAATAAATTTCCTTAAGCTTTCACCTTCATATCCAAATTCTTTGCCTAAGGCAACCAAGTCCTTAAGGGATGACATGACAATGACAATTGTAATATGAATATATATAGGTAACCAAACCAATACTTTAAACACGTTTATACTGGACACACGGACCTAGATAAACTAAACAAAAATAAACCCCAACTTGAGTATTATCTTGTCAAGAAGGTCACGCTCAAATATAAACATTAAATGTTTACTTTCACAAAAATGATTGACAGTTCACTTAATCCAACGATCCCACTTCTGACACCATTGTAACAGAATTGTTACCGAGAGGATAGTGGATTAAATGAACAACACAAACACAATATGTGAAAGAAAATATAAATTTATGAAATAAATTATTAATGAAAAATAATGATGTATCAACACAATAACTCATGCGTTCAACCCACAATTACACTCACAACCAGTCACAATACATGAATAAATGAAATATTAATACAAAATAAAACACAGATACAAAGGAATCTCTTGGACTATACACAGATCCAAAGAACCTTTACAAAAGTTATATTAACGCAAGTATAAATCACGATAATAAACATAAGCATCAAACTATACTATCGCACGTATGGATTGCGACAACTAGCACGAACATATACATGTATTTAATCAAGTTGCTAGCTTTTATTGAGAATCATGCAATGCCTTGAAATACTATTGTGATTTGAAGTATCCATGTAAATACAACAATGTATTCAATTGTACTACAATTGCAACACACATATGTGTCTCGACCCTGTATAACCGTACGATTCACTAACAGTTGAATCGCCGCCCAGTTTCCCCGAAAACCTAGGGTTGACTCAATACTTTTATCGGTCACTTGCCCTTCACGGATCCACCACAGTTATACGTACAGACAGCATACAACATCTACTAGAACTAACGTTCCTCAATACCCTAGATGTCGCCCCGGATGTTTACAATTCTAGACAGTTCCGACACTCGGACTTCTAGCTTTCCGGATATTTACACGTCACGACAGATGTAGACGGACAGACAATCTGACAGACAGACAGTCAGATACTTCAATTTGATTGCACAATAAATCAGCAACAATTTCAGCTACGATATCAGATATGTTATCAGCCGACGTTATCAGAGATGTTTTCAGATGCGTTATCAGACGTTATCAGATGCGTTATCAGATGCGTTATCAGCTACAATAAAGAAACCAGACTAATAATAGTTGTCTCAAAAAATAATCTAAACCTTAGATCACGCTATTGCATTTAAAGTCTAATAGTGACTAGTAATTCCAAATATTCACGTTTAAAATCTGCATTGTCATAAAGGCATCATTATACGAAAATGATAAACTGAATAAAATTCACAATAAAACGAAATATAAATTTAACACTCACCCCTTTGGCTGGAGATTGAAAGACGAGCTTATCTATCCTGTGATTAGATACTTTAGGTCCCGTAATATTGATCAAAAATATTCTGCCTTATATACCCTCAAATAGGTGAGCAGAAATCACGGCAAGATTACCGTGCACCCTGTGAATCTAAATGTTCCGGATTTCATGTAATTCAAAATCAGGCACATGCAAATCGTTACACGCCGCTTACCATGGAGAAAACCACTTATTCACCCCAGGTAATGCATGTACGACGAAACAAAGAAAATGGTGAGATTAGATTGTAAATCAAGAAAAAAAAATTCAATTTTCGCCTAATTCTGTGACAATACCTCCCCCCTAAGAATAAAAATGTACACATTTTTAAAACTAACACAGAATAGAAGAAAAATAACTACTGATAATATCTTACAACATTTGCACTGGTTATACTACAATCTGGATTTATTACTGGGCAAATCCATACAAATTTCCCATCATGCCCTACTCAAGTAGTCTGCACCTACATTTTCAACTCCCCCTATTGCTTCTACACGGAAGCGATAAGGTTGTAGTGTTAGCGCCCAACGCATCAACCGAGCGTTGGCGACCTTGGCCTTGTTTAAATACAGTAGGGGTTGGTGATCAGTCTCGAGAACGAAATCTCTCCCAAATAGATATGCGTGATACTTCCCAATTCCCCATACTACGGCCAAACATTCCTTTTCTATGACGGAATAAATCTTCTCCCTGGGTAGCAATTTCCTACTCGAGTAAGCTACGGGTAACTTACTGTCGTCTTGCTCTTGCAGTAAAACTGCCCCCAACCCAGTTTCAGAAGCATCTGTTCTTAGAATAAAAGGTTTGCTGACATCTGGCAATTTTAATATAGGTGCACTAACAAGTTTCTCTTTCAGAGTACAAAATGCTTTATCTTGTGGCGGTCCCCATTCAACTTTGTTTGGTTGCCCCTTCTTGGTCAAATCAGACAGCGGGCTAGCAATGGCTGCAAAGTTCGGTATAAACTTTCTATAAAAAGCTACTAGACCTAGAAATGATCTTACCTGCGTTTTATTGGTTGGCTTTGGTGCGTCTCTAATTGCTTCAACTTGCTTGGGATGAGGTTTTAACTGACCCATACCGCTGACCATATGACCCAAACAATCTAAATCTGTACAACCAATACTGCATTTAGTGGGTCTCACTGTAAGGTTCGCTTTGCGGAGTCTATTGAAGAGCTCGCTCAGGACGGACACGTGCTCACTCCAAGTATTCGTGTACACGAATATGTCGTCTACAAAGCTATCAACGTTTGCTAAACCTTTAAGCAGCTTCCGCATCAAACGACAACAGGTGGCGCTGGCTCCAACTAACCCGAATGGCATCACTTTGAATTGATACAATCCTTTCTGGGTCGCAAATGCTGTCAAAGGTCGGGACTCAGGGACAATGGGAACCTGCCAATATCCCTTGGACAGATCCAGTTTGGAAATCCATCGGTTTCCCGACAGCTTTGTAAATAGACCCTCCATATCTGGCATTGGTTCTGCATCGAACACAGTGATTTTATTTAACTGCCGACAATCAATGCAGAATCGGTTCGTCCCGACCTTTTTCCTGACTAGCACTACTGGAGAAGAATATGACGAGTTGGAGGGTTCAATCACCCCCAGATCCAACATTTTACCCACCTCTTCGTCCACAGCTTCACGTGCGTTGTATGGCACCGGATATCCCTTGATTCGAATAGGGTCAGACGTATTTAGTTTAATTTTGAGGTCCAACAAAGTTGTACAACCTGGTCTGTCTGTGAATACATATGAGTGTTTAGCCAAGAGCGCATTAATCTGTTGACGCTGGTCTTTCGTCAACTCCACACTCACATCGACTTTATCTATCCCCTCCCCCGCAACTCCCAAGGGACATTCAAGGGAACTCTCGATATTCGAATCTGCTTCATCATCGTCTACGACTGCCGTACAAACGACATTTAAGACCCCCTTACAGACGGTTTTCTGACATACGTCGCACGACCTACAGAACCGTGTGACATCGCCATTAACACCGGGCCAGTAGAATGCAGCGACTACCCTGCTAGTGGTCTTAGCCTTACCTAGGTGTCCTGCCATGCTTGACTCATGCGCCACCCTAAGTACTTGAGATCTATATCTCTGGGGTACGACCACTTGCCAATACTTCTTACCCTCCCGAGCGCTAAACTCCCAATGAATTAATCCGTTCTTGCGTACGAATCACGAGCTACCCCCACGCTTGCAGTGTTTAATCGCACCGGACGTGATTTTCTCAACAATAGTTTTGATGGATTCATCACGTTCTTGCTCTTGTTTGAAATCATCACGCGAAATTCCGGAGATCGATTCAGGGACTATTAATTTATGAAACGCGGTTTTCTCTCGCCGTGTTTGCGCTCGCGTTTCGACTGCCTGAGCCAAAGGTATTTTAAAATCGGCCATTGTTGGAAGACGGGAACCTTCAACATTACCGATCGTCAGATCGTAAATAGGGTTTTCCATACAAAGGGCATCAACAGTTCCCGTTAGGAAAGGTGTTTTTACCGCGATCCTTGCTACGGGAATGCGACCGATCGTCTGATCAAGTAACATACATGGGGACTCCCACCCAAGCATTTGTTTATCCTGCACGAGACTACGTTTGATCACTACGCCATTGCAACCAGTGTCACGTAATACTACGACTTCTCGACAGTTGACAAACCCTCTCGCGGTTGGTACACGCGCTTCGGGAAATAGACACGTGCCAAGCGAATGAATACAAGGTTCTACCTGTACGGTATTATCAGATATACCTTTACTTTGTATAGCCACTGCTACCTTATGTACATGTCCCTTTCTTTTAGGACAGTCTTTTTGAACATGACCCCATGCATTACACAAGAAACATTGCACACGCTGAATAACTGGATTCCTAACTGACCTATTTACCTCAGCTGATTTTACAAGCTCCCTAGGCATAGGTCTCGCAGACTGGTTTCCAGACTTAACATCTTTTAAAACCACATTCTGGGTTCCCCCATGAGCTTCGGCAAACAGATCGGCTTGCTTAGCCATATCTTTTACGTTTGTGAAGACTTTCTCTTTCAGAAATTGATCTAATTCTGGCCCAACTGTATTAAATAATTGATCTCTGAGCAAGAAATCAGTCAATCCTTCAAACGTTTTCACCGCTTTGCCGCATTCAATCCACCGCTCAAAATAGTTCGCAATTCTAACGGTGAACTGACCAAAGGTTTCTCCCTTATCGGGCTTGCTATACCTGAACTTTTTACGAAAACCCTGTTCAGTGAGCTCGTACCTTTTGAGAAGTGCTTCCTTCAGGACGTCGTACTTAAACACATCGTCTCTCGGAAGTCGCGAGTATACATCCAGTGCTTTACCTTTTAATAGCGCACTAAGATGCAATGCCCAGTCATTTTGACTCCACTTTTGGTTTTCGGCATACCGCTCAAACCGATGAAGATAAATATCCATATTATCTTTTTCATCGTCAAAGGGAGGCAATTTGGGGCCCCTAATTTGTTAGTGGCAGAATCGTGTTCTCTTCCAGATGTTACTAATTCTACCTTACGCTCATGATCCCGTTGCTTTGCTTTTTCATCTAACTCTATTCGCTTTTGCTCCGCTTCCATTTCCCATCCTATCCTATCCTTTTCAGCCTGCTTCTCTAATTCTATCTTTTCCCTTTCAAAGGCCCATTTCCTTTCATCGGCTACCCTTTCTAATTCCTGTTTCCTTTCATCGGATTCCCTTTCTAATTCCCTTGCCCTTACCCTTTCTTCCCTTTCCCGGGCTTGTTCTTCTTGAATAAATTTCCTTAAGCTTTCACCTTCATATCCAAATTCTTTGCCTAAGGCAACCAAGTCCTTAAGGGATGACATGACAATGACAATTGTAATATGAATATATATAGGTAACCAAACCAATACTTTAAACACGTTTATACTGGACACACGGACCTAGATAAACTAAACAAAAATAAACCCCAACTTGAGTATTATCTTGTCAAGAAGGTCACGCTCAAATATAAACATTAAATGTTTACTTTCACAAAAATGATTGACAGTTCACTTAATCCAACGATCCCACTTCTGACACCATTGTAACAGAATTGTTACCGAGAGGATGGTGGATTAAATGAACAACACAAACACAATATGTGAAAGAAAATATAAATTTATGAAATAAATTATTAATGAAAAATAATGATGTATCAACACAATAACTCATGCGTTCAACCCACAATTACACTCACAACCAGTCACAATACATGAATAAATGAAATATTAATACAAAATAAAACACAGATACAAAGGAATCTCTTGGACTATACACAGATCCAAAGAACCTTTACAAAAGTTATATTAACGCAAGTATAAATCACGATAATAAACATAAGCATCAAACTATACTATCGCACGTATGGATTGCGACAACTAGCACGAACATATACATGTATTTAATCAAGTTGCTAGCTTTTATTGAGAATCATGCAATGCCTTGAAATACTATTGTGATTTGAAGTATCCATGTAAATACAACAATGTATTCAATTGTACTACAATTGCAACACACATATGTGTCTCGACCCTGTATAACCGTACGATTCACTAACAGTTGAATCGCCGCCCAGTTTCCCCGAAAACCTAGGGTTGACTCAATACTTTTATCGGTCACTTGCCCTTCACGGATCCACCACAGTTATACGTACAGACAGCATACAACATCTACTAGAACTAACGTTCCTCAATACCCTAGATGTCGCCCCGGATGTTTACAACTCTAGACAGTTTCGACACTCGGACTTCTAGCTTTCCGGATTGTAACAAGATAACCGGGACTGACCACTTCGGATTAACAACAAAACACGCTTTGATGATACAGATATAAAAATTATGATTTAATATGTATATAAACAAAACAATGAAATGCGTGCGTATTGTAATCCAAATATTGGATTTAATTATACATAATTACGCACAGACTAGAAGATGCAAACGAATCATATAATGATACAAATAAATGATACAATGATACAAAAACTGATACAAAACCCCAGCGAAAAAAATATACAAAAAAAAACATGAATACAGTTTACTCACGTAGTAAACAATGCAGGATTACTCATATAGTAAAAATGTATACGCTCAAGTAGCGGAACTATATTTGAAAAATAATAACAGGACAGATAACTTATCTTTCCAGTCCCAAACCATATACTGGGTTCCGCAAACCCACAGTAGCCCACGGCTAACAATTTACGAATAAATATATATAATCAACTATTAGTATACAGCTCCACAGCTGGTACAATAGAACTTCAGTTTGTACAGACTCCGGACCCTCGGAATACAGCGAAACATTAGACCCTCCAAACACTCTGGTCATTTAGACAGCTCCACAGCTGAGTCACCCTTGTCACCCTTGACATTAGACACTCCGGACGCTAGACATTAGACACTCCGGCACACTAAACAGCTCTGGACACACCAGTGCATTTAATCACAGCTCCCGACGTTTGACAGCTCCGGGCACCCCGGACGTTTAACACCCTCGTACAAATAGCTGAAAAGATACCCGACACCGTGTACTAACCTTGATACAGACATAACGTAATGACGTTATACACGGTAAATTATCAAGACTATTATTATCATAATGACAGGTTCTATAGTACACCTTCCCTGTTTGATAATGCTGAATAGTAAACAATTATATTTTAACAAAATATAGCTTTACTTTACCAATTTAAATGCCTCGCGAACAAGAGTATTATGCTGTGTAAAACTATATAACAAACATGCAAAGGTAAATATAGTGATACAAAGAGCTATCACTCAGTATCAAAAATGTACTTACCCCTACAGCTAAAGTTGTGCAATCCTCCCTCCCTCGGATCTATAACCCTATAGCTACAGTCCTTGAAACCAGCCGCTTGTTGACAAAACCCGTAGTAATGTAAAGACCCTTTACATATAGCAAAGTATTTATACGGATTCGTGCTCCGTATCAAGAACACTTTGCACGAGCGGCATATAGCGAATTGTACTCACGATTCCGAAGTACAACTGCCCATATATATAAAAATAAAAAAATCACCCTCGGGTATCGTTGCACACGATAAACAAAACCCGAGTTCATGTCTTTCCTAAATTAAAACTACAACATTCCGTGACACGGATATTTACACGTCACGACAGATGTAGACGGACAGACAATCTGACAGACAGACAGTCAGATACTTCAATTTGATTGCACAATAAATCAGCAACAATTTCAGCTACGATATCAGAGATGTTATCAGCCGACGTTATCAGAGATGTTTTCAGATGCGTTATCAGACGTTATCAGATGCGTTATCAGATGCGTTATCAGCTACAATAAAGAAACCAGACTAATAATAGTTGTTTCAAAAAATAATCTAAACCTTAGATCACGCTATTGCATTTAAAGTCTAATAGTGACTAGTAATTCCAAATATTCACGTTTAAAATCTGCATTGTCATAAAGGCATCATTAAACGAAAATGATAAACTGAATAAAATTCACAATATTCTTATATTAAATAATTAGAACGCTAGTGAGATACATTAATTTGTTAAGCTAGTTAGAACGCTAGTGAGATACTTTCTTATATTAAACTAGTTAGAACGCTAGTGAGATACATTAATTTGTTAAACTAGTTAGAACACTAGTGAAATACTTTCTTATATTAAACTAGTTAGAACGCTAGTGAGATACATTAATTTGTTAAACTAGTTAGAACGCTAGTGAGATACATTAATTTGTTAAACTAGTTAAAACGCTAGTGAGATACTTTCTTATATTAAACTAGTTAGAACGCTAGTGAGATAAATTAATTTGTTAAACTAGTTAAAACGCTAGTGAGATACTTTCTTATATTAAACTAGTAAGAACGCTAGTGAGATACATTAATTTGTTAAACTAGTTAAAACGCTAGTGAGATACTTTCTTATATTAAACTAGTAAGAATACTAGTGAGGTATATTCTTATATTAAACTAGTTAGAACGCAAGTGATATACATTCTTATATTAAAGTAGTTAGAACGCTAGTGAAATACATTATTATATTAAACTAGTTAGGACGCTAGTGATGTACTTTCTTTATATTAAACTAGTTAGAATGCTAGTGAGATACATTCTTATATTAAACTAGTTAGAACGCTAGTGAGATACATTAATTTGCTAAACTAGTTAGAACACTAGTTAGATACTTTCTTATATTAAACTAGTTAGGACGCTAGTGATATACTTTCTTATATTAAACTAGTTAGAACGCTAGTGAGATACATTCTTATATTAAACTAGTTTGAACGCTAGTTAGATACTTTCTTATATTAAACTAGTCAGAATGCTAGTGAGATACATTCTTATATTAAACTAGTTAGAATGCTAGTGAGATACATTAATTTGTTAAACTAGTTAGAATGCTAGTGAGATACTTTCTTATATTAAGCTAGTTAGAACGCTAGTGAGATACATTCATATATTAAACTAGTGAGAACGCTAGTGAGATACATTAATTTGTTAAGCTAGTTAGAACGCTAGTGAGATACATTCTTATATTAAACTAATTTGGACGCTAGTGATATACTTTCTTATATTAAACTAGTTAGAACGCTAGTAAGATACATTAATTTATTAAACCAGTTAGAACGCTAGTGAGGTACATTGATTTATTAAACTAGTTAGAACGCTAGTGAGGTACATTCTTATACTAAACTAGCTAGAACGCTAGTGAGATACATTATTATACTAAATTTTTAAACTAGTTAGAACTAGTGAGATACATTCTTTTATTGAACTAGTTAGAATGATAACGAGATACATTCTTTTATTCAATGTAGTTGAATTTAGTTCGAACTCCACCGAAGTTGTTTGAGTGAGCTGGGTTTTGTTATGCCAACAACTACATTTATGACTGAACGTAAGTTAATACCACAGCTTATCAGCAGCATAAAGGAACTTAAATTTCTTTTCTTCGAGATTAATAGAGAGAACCTGCGTTGCTACTCTTATTACACCAGTAATAACTCGCAATCTGATTAAAATCAGCTGTTACGTACTACGACACTAACATCTGAACTAACTCGATACGGGGTCATGTCCAGGCGACCTTTGCAATGACCAATCAAAACGCGACTGGCAAACCAGTAACAGTATTTCGCAGACATCGTGTCGGATAGAAAGAAACCGAGAGATATCGAAAGACAATAGAAAATGGAAACCCACTCGGTGCAAATCATAACACCAATAAAAACGTATTTTCTTGGAAATATTTGTGTTTTGTGCGGGTTTTCGTTCATCCAGATAGAAAGGCTTGAAGACGGCAGCGAGATTGAAAAGAAATTTCTGGATAGAAAACTTAAGTTAAATTCGGAACGAGTGGAAAACATCGCGCGAGTTACTGAAGTAAGAATCGCTGCAGATGACGAAAGTGGAGTGTGCCAAAAATGTTACAGATCAGTTGAAAAAGTGTTGAGGTCAGAAAAGGAAGTTTTAGAGGTAAAGAAAAGGCTAAAAGAATCCGCAGAAACTGTTTCAAAAACTTTACTCTTAAATCTGCCTTCGCCGAAACGAAAATCCATCACAAAAAAGAAAAAGGATGCTCAGAAGTCCAGTTTGCTTCGCTATCTAACTGATGTATGAAAGGTCCAATCCGATTGGTGGAAATTTTAATTAGTATGTATCATGCAAAGGTCGCCTGGACATGACCCCGTATCGAGTTAGTTCAGATGTTAAGTGTCGTAGTACGTAACAGCTGATTTTAATCAGATTGTAATAACTCGTTGAAGGTTTTAAAGTTATGTGACAGATTCCATATTGAAATTTCGATTATCGGTTTTGATACTGTTAAGATGATCAATGACGAGACCGTCTGAATTGACACTATATCATATACAGATAGTTGAACTGACACTATATCATATACAGATAGTTGAAATTAATAATGTTTTAATAATGTTTTGTTGATTTATCACACCACAAGTACATTTGGATGTAACCCAAATTAGTAATTGTGCAAATAACGTTTTTATTTCTGACCATTCTATTTTCATTACTTTCATAACTGTTACAAACAAGATGTCATTTATACTCATCATTTAACGATACATTATCGCTGTTATTGTTTGTTCTATCGTCAGATACATGATATAAGCGTTTCCCTTTAGGTAGAGGACCATTCAAAAATTCATGAATCAGCACAACAATAGTTTTACAAATCTGTATTGCTTTGTTGCTATAACCAAACCGACATAACTGTTTAGTGATAACAAACCAAAATGGTTTGGTTTTAAAAGTTATAATCTAAGAAAACTTGTTCCTCGCATATAATAAATATTTCTGATTTCGTGATCTTCAAACTCATTATCATCAAATTGCTCAGTCATCACACGTTGTGGCGTCATTATTATACTATTAACCTAGTCGCTAATACGAAAAGTTGTGATCGCCTATTTAGAGAAACAGCAACTAGTATATTACAATGATATGGAAAAAATGACAATATTGGTTGATGTTTCTCCGTCTAAGAAGGTCACTTCAGACGAGAAGATACGACAAATGAAAAAGCTGTATCTCAACCTGAGAAAACAATGGTATGGTCAGTAAGATCAAACGAAGATATACAAAAGATCACCAAGTCAATTCGAGACAGATCTCTTCAAGATCACAAAGTCAACTCGAGACAGATCTCCTCAATATCACCAAGTCAATTCGAGACAGATCTCCTCAATATCACCAAGTCAGTTCGAGACAGATCTTCTCAATATCACCAAGTCAACTCGTGACAGATCTCAATATCACAAGTCAACTCGAGACAGATCTCCTCAAGATCACAAAGTCAATTAGAGACAGATCACCTCAATATCGACAAGTCAATTCGAGACAGATCTCCTCAATATCGCCAAGTCAATTCGAGACAGATCTCCTCAATATCACCAAGTCAACTCGAGACAGATCTCCTCATTCACAAAGTCAATTAGAGACAGATCTCCTCAATATCACCAAGTCAATTCGAGACAGATATCCTCAGTATCACCAAATCAACTCGAGACAGATCTCCTCAATATCACCAAGTCAACTCGAGACAGATCTCCTACATATCACCAAGTCAACTCGAGACAGATCTCCGCAATATCACAAAGTCAACTCGAGACAGGTTTCCTCAATATCACCAAGTCAATTCGAGACAGATCTCCACAATATCACCAAGTCAACTCGAGACAGATCTCCTCAATATCACTAAGTCAACTCGAGACAGATCTCCTCAATATCACAAAGTCAACTCGATACAGATCTCCTCAATATCACTAAGTCAACTCGAGACAGATCTCCTCAATATCACAAAGTCAACTCGATACAGATCTCCTCAATATCACCAAGTCAACTCGAGACAGATCTCTTCAATATCACCAAGTCATAATCTAAAATACTCATCAGTCTGATAATGTAAATGATTGACATAGATGGTAATGTAAGTGAATGATCTAAATGATTATGAAAGTGACTGATCTCGCTAATAATGTAATTGATTGCTCTGTTTGTTAATGTAATTGATTTATCTGTCTGTTATAGTAAGTGATTGTTGTGACTGATAATGTAAGTGATTGATGTAGTTGGCAATGTAATTGATTGATTTGAATGATTTTGTAAGTGTTTGTTAATGTGAGATATTGATCTTGATGGTAGTGTCATTGATTGATATGTCTAATAATGTTTGTAATTGATAATTATGGTAATGTACGTTATTGTTCTGA